>CM031244.1:263291636-264507470 GCA_018340775.1 Taxus wallichiana var. yunnanensis | reverse complement strand
TCATTACTAGGGCAGCAACAAATTTGTATGATCCCCTTTAAATATCAATACTCCATAGTTATCTTAGAATAACAAGAACGCTTTGATACCAAATCTTGGTATAGTAGCAGAGAGTGAAACGAGAATAAAAACAACAACAATTCTTCGTTCATACATTCATATGTATATTATACACATATATATAGAAAATGGTATTCTTATATTTTAGGAGGTAGCTTGAACTAATTCTCCCACAAATCCCTTTCACACACCATATACGTGAGTGGTTAAAACTCAATAAAAAATAGTTGTTATATGTTGTTTTATATAACAACCCTATAACAAAATATACTAACTTAAATAAAGATTACACATAAATAAAATAATGGATCACTAATAGTTAGGATATTAATAACACATATTCCACACTTTGAAATATTATTTTTATCAATGTTTAATATATAATCGATACGATGTAATTTGATATCCTGAATATGACCTAAGGTCATATTTAAATAACTCGAAGGGTTATAACCTTATTAAGCTGATAGAGCACACTTCCTTGTAATGGCTTGTGTGATGTTTCCCGATCCATGGCATGAAGACCTTGTTATTAAGCACCCTCGAGACTGGTGTGCATGTGCTTTCGTTGACCATTGTTGACCGTGTCCAGGTCGCAGTGAAGATTTTTCACCTTCCCTCTCCTTCTTTCCTGTCGGGTCATTGTCGACACCCCAAACTGTGGACCTCGTAGCGTCATGGACGGTTATCCGGTTAAAGGAAAATTTGGTTCTCGGTTCTTCGAGTTTTTCGGTCGTCGACATTAATAGGATTAATAATTATTATCATTATTAAGCCGTAAAATCATTAAAATAATGTTTATAATACCATTATAATCCTTATCGCCGAATTCGATCAGTGGCGTTGGTGTCAAAATTTTATCACTGGTAATGGATTGACTTTAAGTTATATTTTAATTATTTGTCTACTTCGTTTTAGGGTTTTATGACGTTTTTAGATTAAAACAAACAAAAATATATATAGATAAATAACTTTAAAAGAAATTTTTAAAAAAATCAAAAGCCCGTAAAGGGGCGGATTAGGGCAAACCTTTCCCTTGTTATGTAAATGAAACCCTGCAATGCGTAGTTTTGGGGCTGGATGGCTGGTTTGGGGCCGCAAGGACCAACATGAAATGAGTTTGTTGAAGAGGCCTTGGAAACCTTTAAGCAAATGCCTTTGATTCGCATTAAGCCAGACTCCACAACCATTTCAGCATCCTCCCAAGCCGCGCCAAACTATCAGCGTGGATTTTCCTTCAACATAGAATGGAAAGAGGGGATTTTGAAAGTTGTGTAGTTGCATATGCTTATGGAAATCGTATGGACGTTCATCAAAGAAAATGGAGGAGGATTTTTGTTCGTTTTAGCTGGTCATGTTGCCAACATCCTCCCAGCCATGCCCAGGCCTGCGTGAGCTCCCATCCAAGCAAAAATGGCCGAGAACTTTGTCAGATGTTGCAGTCACACGTGCCCTAGTAGATACATATGTAGAACATGGAAGCATGTGAACTGTTCGACTTAATGCGTGGGAGAAATGTGGTTCCATGGACTGCAATGATTTCGGGATATGCACAAAATGGTTTTGTTGAAACTGCATTGGAACCTTTCCAAGCAAAATACGGTTGGCAGGTTGGAAGCCACACCCCACAACCTTTGTTGATAACCTCCCACTGTTGTCAAAATGGGAGCTTTAGAACTGCGCATGGACATCCATCAAAGCATCATGGGGAGATAATATCCTTTAATGTCTTGTCAGGTACCCAGATCTGCTTGTATGCAAAATGTGAAGGCATACACAATGCATGTGAACTGTTTGACAAAATACCTGAAAGATATGCGGTCTTTGACTACATGATAGCAGGATATGAAAAAAATGGGTATGTTAAAAAGGTGCTGAACTATTTGATAGAATGCCTCAAAGAAATGTTGTCTCATGGAATGCCATGATGGTAGCATATGCACAAAATGGATGTGTAGAAAAGGCTGAGATGTGTTTGGCAGAATGCCTCAAAAGATGTGGTCTTATGGAACATACCCTGACCTTGTAAGCTTCATTTTTTTTTTAATTAGTTTTCAAACATGCAAGTTCAGTGCATGAGGGTTGTAAATACTTCGATGGCATGAGTGCCTCTTGTAGAATCAAGCCTAGAATTAATCTTAATGTTTACTAATTTTTTTATGAGCACATGAGAATGTGCAAAATGTGGAGGCATGCTTAAGGCATGTGAAGTGTTTGACTAAATGCCTTCAAAAATCATGGTCTAATGGTTGCAAGATTTGAGGCTATGCACAAAAGGAGGAAGATCTCATCCTATCCAAACAACAACAATAAGAAACCATTTGATCATGCTCAGCAAGTGGTGGGTCGAATCCAGAAGGTAGGAGAAATGTGATCAGAGTAGCGGAATGGTTTTCAAGTCTGTAGTTACAAATTTTATTGATAGACGTGTATGTAAAATGGTGGAGCTAAGGACGCTCGTGGACTGGTTGATGAAGTGCCCAAGCAAGAGACTGAACCCAAGCCTACGGCTTCGACCAACTTCATTCTCCAGGCATGGTTCTTCTTCCCTTACCTCTCATAATTTTCATGATTTTAGCTCTTTTGCATCTAAATAGAATTTTATATTTATGGGATTTTTAATACAGTTAAATGTTCCTTCAACTCGTTGCAAAACAATAATTTTCATGTCGTAACTCACGAAGTCATTATAACTCGCCTACTTTAAACCATGAACTATCACCCTCACTTTGAGATGATTTAGAAAACTATTACCTTTCTTGATCGCTCCAATATCATTTTATCGACTAGACAAATTTGACTCCCCATTGATAAAGTTGACCTTCTCCTTGTTTTAAAATAGTTAAATTTTGCATTTTTGGAGACTCACTAAGTACCCTTCGCAACTCTGGAAACGAGATGTGAAGTTTCATTCATGTACCTTGGTATACGAGGAGTTGCCTTGATTTTTGGTTTGACCCAAAACGATCATATGACATCCTTTTGGTGCTCTTATAGGAGCCCATTACACCATTTACAACAGAGAGATTTGTTAAAACTAGAAAGTTGGCTTTTGTTTTGGACCACCATTTGAAACCGGAAAGAGAAATCACGTCCCGTCTTCAAAACCTCTAGCGTTTATACTAGACAAATGCATGGAACATTCATTATAGGAAAGATAACATTTTAGGATAGTTTGGCAAAGCCATTTTTTAGGCCTTTGGCCGCATTTTGAAGAGGTCAAACTAGTCCAATTTCATCTTGTCGCTCCAGAAA
Organism: Taxus wallichiana var. yunnanensis; assembly: GCA_018340775.1. Classification (NCBI taxonomy): domain Eukaryota; kingdom Viridiplantae; phylum Streptophyta; class Pinopsida; order Cupressales; family Taxaceae; genus Taxus; species Taxus wallichiana. Next base: position 264,504,155 of record CM031244.1, on the reverse strand, counting down.
ACTCTTTTCCGTTTAAAAATGGCTCTCTAGTTCTAAGTCCCGTCGACTCTGATGAATTCTCTTTATATAGGGGAGCTAGTAGAAGATGTCTCGTTGCGTGATCTTCCATCGAACATCATTTTGGACAGGTTTTCTAGGCCACTCGAGCTAACTTTTGTCATTTTACAACTGGGTGAACTACGACCAGTGGCCCCGAAAAACTAGCCGCCAAACGCAAACCGTGCGCTCTTTTTCAATTCCGTCAGTTGCTATGAACTCTTGGTATATCTGGGGACACGTAGAAAGTTGATCATGGAGGGAATTCTCATTAGAAGGTAACTTTTGGAAGTAGTTTCTTAGCCTCCAAGCACATTTTGGTACGTTTTTGTAGTTAGTAAGAAAATATAAAAATAGAAAGTTGCGGACCCTCGTAGGGATTGCCAAACCACCCTGGAACTTTTAACACATGCAAATAACTATTTAAAACCCTTTAGTGTATCTATTGTGTGAAATAGAACTTTTGGAAAAATGGTTTTTCTCTCTCTTCCCTTCTCTTCCTCTCTCCTAGGTTACAAAATGAAGAAAAATGAAATACAATTAATACATGTTTCTAGACCTTTTTATTTCGATTGCAAATTGTAATTATTGTCAGATGTAAATGGGAAACTGAAAAATGATACTTATGATTGTTTAGGGTGGATGCCATGCCGAGATTTATCATTGATATCATGCTCACGTGGGTTTTGCAAGATGGAAGAATGACGATGAAAAAAGGTGATGTGTAATTTAATTATTATTATTGTAATTTTTATAGGTCATTGTAAAATGATTAACTGTCTAATGCAGTCTCTTTTTACCGAAAAGTTATAATTGAAATTTGTTAATATGCATGATATGCTAGTTTTAGGGATTCTTAGGAAATGTTCATCTAATCACCGGTTCAATTTGTTTCTTAGTTGTGTATGGAAAAAAAAGGGTTTGACTTATACATAGTAAATTGAAATTGAAGTTAATACATTGTAGTACTTTCTCAGTATTTAATAAATGATTAATTTAATCACTGGATTATCTTCTTACCTTGCAAACATAATAAATAGTTTTAATGGGAACACTCAACCTTGATAAAATATTCGTGCTTAACTTACCCGCATGTGTGATCCTTTTTACCATATAAGAAATTTAAGACTAAATAACGAACTTAAGCTTTACACTCGATGGAACACTTTAGGTTAGGTAAATAAAACCTTAGTTGGAGTTTACCGGCATAGTCAATATGTTTAGCGACATGGTCATGAACCCATATGTTAGGATTGTCATGGTCCAACTTTATCCAAAGTATGTGGTTTCCTTCTAGTTTTGGTAAACGAGAAGAATGCCCTCTCTTTAGGTTCGACACTGGTTGAGTGGCGAAGACCACTATGTAAGTCACCTTTTGAGTCCTTGTTTGAAGGAACTACTAAACGCGGTGTTACCTTGGTTTCTATCAAAATAACATCTTGGTATCTTCTTGAAGGTGGTTTAGTATAGATATGTCCGCTTGCCTTAAAATCATATATAGTTGAGGCGTAGATCATTAGGTGCATATTGGAATTAAACTAAACCCTAGTGGATTTTGTATGTTAACTTGTGGGTAGAAAACTATAATTTAACTCCTTGCATGCAAAATTGAGTTGAAAGATGTCGATTCTAGAGAACCTTAGAAAGTGTAATCTTGTAATATTTCTTATGCGGAATCGTGCAATGCTAGGATATGGGATCTTCGTGAACACATATCACTTGCGTTCATGTGTAGTTTATAATTCTCCTAGCCATGTACTTCCTTAAGATGTCAGACAGGTGCTTTCGTAACTCTTTTGTTTTGAGATGATGCTAAGAATGAGACCTTAGTGCGATGTAAGAGCATATCATATAATGTTGCACATGAGATTGGAGATTAGGATTAAGGTCAATTTTGGAGTCCTTATAACTTAATTAAACCTTTTCATGTGTTGTAAAGAATATAAATTACCTTGGTGTGACCAAACGTCTAGAAAAAGGAATAAAATTGAAACGAAAGTGAAAGGTGAAACGAATTTTCAGAACATGTAGGTGGAAAAAGGAATAAAATTTATCTTACATAATAATGTTATTGGATGTTTAACGTATGCTAGATGTATCCATGGTAATGTTGTGTGGTGGGTTGTCAATCCTTAAGTCCCTTTTTTTGTGGTCGTGTTATTGCTAGTATTCATTCATTGGGAAAAGTGTGGCATCGACGTGCTGATGTCGTTTGTATGTGTCTATGCGAGTCGATGACTTATGTGATTGTCGCATGTGAGTTGAGTTTTGTACTTGGAGCCCTTTCTGTGTTGTGTGTAGCATGTATTGTAAGTCAAAAAAAAAAATTATCCTGGTATTTTACTTGTTGTAATTGGGTGTGTAAAATGTGGGCACTACATATGGTATCAGAGCGAGGTTCATGCTCTCGAACCTCTGGGATGGATTGGAGTTGTGATGATTCTGCATGATGGTGGTGGATAATGGAAGAGTAATGTGATATATGTTGTTATGTGAACTATGTCATGATTGTGACCTTATGGAAGCACATGTGGTGCATGTCACTTAGTGTGTATTTGTTGTCATGTTGATGTGCTTGTGATGAGAGTATCGACTCTCATTTTCATGGATTCAATGAGGAATCCGTGTGTGATGTATCGCCTTGTTTTGTGTGGAAGGAATGATATTGTCAATTGCAGAGTGTTGAAGCATTTTGACCTTATGTGATGTGAATATGTATTGATGTATTGCATGAAAAATTGGTGTAGAGTGAATTGAATCATAGTGTGATGTCGTCACCGTGTTGTATGAGTCGTGTGTATCACTGTGTTGTATCGCAAAGGGATTATATGTCGTAATGTTAGACATTGTTTTCCTCATACGTATAATTCATGTAATATGTGATGGTTCATGTCATGATTTAGGGGCATATGGTGAGTATGATCCCTAGTGTACAGTGATTGCACTTTGGGTGTAGGATGTGGTAATGTGATGTATCATAACCCGTGAAGGTAATGATTGTGTTGTACCCTGTATATTTATACCATGCACAAGACGTTATGGTTGTTGTGTGTGAATTACCGTTGTGTTTGTGATGTAGTGATGTGTATGTTGTGGACCTTACACTAGATGACCCTAAGGGGATAAATTGTCAAGAGTGTATGTGTGGAGAGAGGAGGCGTGGACCAGGTTGTCATAATCTTGAGCTGAGTACAAGTGAGAAAGTGGAGTCTTATATAGACTGAAAACCCACTTTTATCTATTTAGTATACTTCGAGCTTGCTCGTTATATTATGGGTGTACACCACCTTAAGCTCAACCTATACAACCTTGTGTCCCCTGCTCTTTCCTATTGGATTGTTCCTTGAATAATCCTATGTGATTTTGACTATGTTGATCCTTGTGGGAGTATGGAGGAATGGTTCGGGAAGAGAGATTATGATAGTTACATTATTTGATATACTCATTTCTGGTTACGTGTATATTTTTACGAGTTGAGGCTCAATGTTTGAGTGCCAGCAACTCGATGAGTACCCCTTTGGTGGCAGTATGAGGCCACATAGTGATTGTAATGTGCTATTTTTCTTGATGCGTATTTTATTCGTAAATTAATCTTTATCTCTTTTATTGTTAGAACTAGTTGTTTTCTTGATTGACATGTTCTTATATTTTGGGCATTTATTTGATTGTTGCATTAACATTTGGATTTTGCACTAACCAAGGCTAATTAGCCATTTTTTTCTTGGTTTTAAAACTTTCTTTTCATATTTGAGAGTTTTTAGCCTAGCCCAAGGCTTTTGATTTTGGCATTTGAATGGATTGTTATGCTGGTTCTAATGTCGTAATGTGTTGGAATAGGTTCATGGGATTTACCATGGAGTGGTTAAGCCCATGGACCCGCTTTGTTGTATGGGGGTACGCCCCGAGGAGTTACTGAGATAACTAGCGGGTTGTTGAACCACGAGTTATTATGTCACTTGGGTTGGGGGTGACGGGGTTCTATGTGCCTAGGGCCATAGGGTGACCCGGCCTCATTAAAAGAGAAAGGAGATGGGGCTCTATGGTTGAGTGACCCGACTTGGTTTTGACACTATGTTTCTTTCTCTGAAAGTTGGTGAATTTTGGGAGGCATATGGAAATTATCTGGTGATGCTTTGGGAGTATATGGAGTTGCTTTATGATACTTCAAGAGATATATGGAGTTTTACAGTACTTTTGGAGATATCCGGGGCTTGTTTCGTGATGTCTTGTTATGTGGGAGTTGGTTTAGTGAGTTATGTATACTGTATGAGTCTTTTTACACCTAGTTATGTATGAGGCTTGACTCTCCCCTTGGTTGGTACGGACTTTTGGATATTGGATTGGAACTATGTTGTTACTGGTCATGGATTGTTTTGGGTCATATGATACCCGTTATATATGTATCAGCGTGTTGACCAGGTTTATCGATCATATGTGTGTACTAGATCTATGTCTAGGGCGTAATTGTTGGAAATTAATTGTTATGCGGTCTACTTGTTGTCATTCCATGGTTAGTGAAACCCTTGTGATGTGATACGGTCGTGAAATTATGTAAAAGTATGTTGTGGAAATTTGGTGTTGTGTATGACCCTAGTAGGGTGTTGTGGTATAGTTCATGATGGGAACCCACGGAATGAATAACCTAAAATTCGATAAAAATGAAATTTTAAAGGACTTGAATTAAGAATAATGTTAATGGAAAGAGATTAAGGAAATAATGAATAAGAGAGAACTATCAATCTTCACAGAACCTTGAAAGTTGAAATTTCTACCTATTGTTCCTAGGCCACCCACCCCGTGACCATCCCTTGTGTTACAAAATCTTAACCCTAGTGTGTGCCTTCACCTTATTTGTTCCTGTTGTTTACCATTTCTCCTTCTTCATTGTATGTCGCATCGGGGATGATGCTTTCTTAAGGGGAGGAGGATGTAATGCCCCATGTGATTTTCCCAATCCCGACATGAGACCTTGTTGTTAAGCTTCGGGAGGCCTGGTGTGCGTGTGCTTTCATTGACCGTTGTTGACCGTGTCCAGGTTGCAGTGAATATTTTTCACCTTCCCTCTCCTTCTTTCCTGTCGGGTCGTTGTTGACACCCCCAAACTGTGGACCCCATAGCGTCATGGATGGTTATCCGGTTAAAGGAAAAAATTTGGTTCTTAGCTCTTCGAGTTTGTCGGGTCGTCGACATAATAGGATTAATAATTATTATCTTTATTAAGCCATAAAATCATTAAAATAATGTTTATAATACAATTATAATCCTTATCACCAACTTTGATCGATGTCATTTTGGTGTCAAAATTTTATCATCTGTAATGGATTGACTTTAAGTTATATTTTATTTATTTGTCTACTTCATTTTAGGGTTTTATGACGTTTTAGATTAAAACAAACAAAAAAATATAGATAAATAAATTTAAAAGAAATTAAAAATAATAAAATCAAAAGCCCGTAAAGGGGTGGATTAGGGCAAACCTGTCCCTTGTTCTGTAAATGCAACCTTGCAATGCGTAGTTTTGGGCGTTGGATGGCTGGTTTGGGGCCGCAAGGACCAGCATGAAATGAATTTGTTGAAGAGGCCTTGGAAACCTTTAAGAAAATGCCTTTGATTCATGTTAAGCTAGACTCCACAATCGTTTCAACATCCTCCTAGGCCGCGCCAAACTATCCAGCGTGGATTTTCCATCAGCGTAAAATGGAAAGAGGGGGTTTTGACAGTTGTGTAGTCGCATATGCTTAGGGACAGAGTATGGACGTTCATCAAAGAAAATGGAGGAGGATTTTTGTTCGTTTTAGCTGGTCACATTGCCAACATCCTCCCAGCCATGCCCAGACCTGTGTGGGCTCCCATCCAAGCAAAAAAATGGCCGAGGAACTTTATCAGATGTTGCAGTCACACGTGCCCTAGTAGATACATATGTGAAACGTGGAAGCATGCGATTTGTTTGACTTAATGTGTGGGAGAAATGCGGTTCCATGGACTGCAATGATTTCGGGATATGCACAAAATGGTTTTGTTGAAACTGCATTGGAACTTTTCCAAGAAAAATACGGTTGGCAGGTTGGAAGCCACACCCCACAACCTTTGCTGATAACCTCCCATGCTTTGTCAAAATGGGAGCTTTAGAACAACGCATGGACATCCATCAAAGCATCATGGGAGATAATATCCTTTAATGTCTTGTCAGGTACCCAGATCAGCTTGTATGCAAAATGTGAAGGCATACACAATGCATGTGAACTGTTTGAAAAAATACCTGAAAGATATGCGGTCTCCTGGACTGCAATGATAGTAGGATATGCAAAAAATGGGTATGTTAAAAAGGCTGAACTGTTTGACAAAATGCCTCAAAGAAATGTTGTCTCATGAAATGCCATGAGGGTAGAATATGCACAAAATGGATGTGTAGAAAAGGCCTGAGATGTGTTTGGTAGAATGCCTCAAAATATGTGGTCTTATGGAACATACCCTGACCTTGTAATCTTCATTTTTTGTTGAATTAGTGTTCAGACATGCAGGTTCAGTGCATGAGGGTTGTAAATACTTCGATGGCATGAGTGCCTTTTGTAGAATCATGCCTAGAATTAATCTTAATGTTTGCTGTTTTTTTTATGAGCACATGAGAATGTGCAAAATGTGGAGGCATGCTTAAGGCATGTGAAGTGTACGACTAAATGCCTTCAAAATCATGGTATAATGGTTGCAAGATTTTGAGGCTATGCACAAAAGGAGGAAGATCTCATCCTATCCAAACAACAACAATAAGAAACCATTTGATCATGCTCAGCAAGTGGTGGGTTGAATCCAGAAGGTAGGAGAAATGTGATCAGAGTAGCGGAATGGTTTTCAAGTATGTAGTTACAGATTTTATTGATAGACATGTATGTTAAATGGTGGAGCTGAGGATGCTCGTGGACTAGTTGACGAAGTGCCAAAGCAAGAGACTGAACCCAAGCCTGTAGCTTCGATCAACTTCATTCTCCAAACATGGTTCTTCTTCCCTTACCTCTCATAATTTTCATGTTTTTAGTTCTCTTTTGCATCTAAATAGAATTTTAAATTTATGGGATTTTTAATACAGTTAAATTTTCCTTCAACTCGTTACCAAATTATAATTTTCATGTCGTAACTCACGAAGTCATTATAACTCACCTACTTTAAACCATGAACTATCACCCTCACTTCGAGATGATTTAGAAAACTATTACCTTTCTTGATTGCTCCAATATTGTTTTATCGACCAGGATGAATTTGACTCCCCATTGATAAAGTTGACCTTCTCCTTGTTTTAAAATAGTTAAATTTTGCATTTTTCGTGAGACTCACTAAGTACCCTTCACAACTCGGAAACGAGATGTGAAGTTTCATTCATGTAGCTTGGTATATGAGGAGTCTCCTTGATTTTTGGTTTGACCTGAAACGATCATATGACATCCTTTCGGCGCTCTTATGGGAGCCCTGTTACACCGGTTTACAATAGTAGAGAGTTGTTAAAACTAGAAAGTTGGCTTTTGTTTTGGACCACCATTTGAAACCCGAAAAGAGAAATCACGTCCGTCTTCGCAAACCTCTAGCATTTATACTAGAAAAATGCATCGAACATTCAGTATAGGAAAGAGTACTTTTCGGGATAGTTTGGCGAAGCCATTTTGTAGGCCTTGACCAGGTCAGCGGTTTGTGAGGTCAAACTGGTCCAATTTCATCTTGTGGCTCCCAAAACTCTTTGTCGTTTAAAAATGGCTCTCTAGTTCTAAGTCCCGTCGACTCTGATGAATTTTCTTTATATAGGGGAACTAGTAGAAGATGTATCGTTGCATGCTCTTCCATCGAATATCATTTTGGACACAATTTTTTGGGCCACTCGAGCTAACTTGTTGTCATTTTACAACTGGAGGAACTATGACCAGTGGCCCTGAAAACTAGCCGCCAAACGTAAACCGTGCACTCTTTTTCAATTCCGTCAGTTGCTATGAACTCTTGGTATATCTGGGGACATGTAGAAAGTTGATTGTGGAGGGTTCTCATTGGAAGATAACTTTTGGAAGCAGTTTCTTAGCCTCTGAGCACGTTTTGTACGTTTTTGTAGTTAGTAAGAAAATATAAAAATAGAAAGCTACGGACCCTCGTAGGGTTGCCAAACCACCCTGGAAACTTTTAACACATGCAAATAACTATTTAAAACCCTTTAGTGTATCTGTTGTGTGAAATATAACTTTTGAAAAAATGGTGTTTTCTCTCTCTTCCCTTCTCTTCCTCTCTCCTAGGTTACAAAATGAAGAAAAATGAAATGTAATGAATACATGTTTCTAGACCTTTTTATTTCGATTGCAAATTGTAATTATTGTCAGATGTAAATGGGAAACGATAAAAGATACTTATGATTGTTTAGGGTGGATGCCATGCCATCGATTTATCAACGATATCATGCTCACATGGGTTTTGCAGGATGGAAGAATGACAACGAAAAAAGGTGATGTGTAATTTTATTATTATTATTGTAATTTTTATAGGTCATTGTAAAATGAATAACTGCCTAATGTAGTCTCTTGTTACCAAAATTTATAATTGAAATTTTTAATATAGCATGATATGTTAGTTTCAGGGATTTTTAGGAAATGTTCATCTAATCACTAGTTCAATTTGTTTCTTAGTTGTGTATGGAAAACAAAAAGGGTTTGATTTATACATAGTAAATTGAAATTGAAGTTAATACATTGTAGTACTTTCTCAGTATTTAATAAATGATTAAATTAATCATTGGGTTATCTTCTTACCTTGCAAACATAATAAAGAGTTTTAATGGGAACACTCAACCTTAATAAAATATTCGTGCATAACTTGCCCGCATGTGTGATCCTTTTTACCATATAAGAAATTTAAGACCGTAGAACGAACTTAAGCTTTGCACTCGATGGAACACTTTAGGTTAGGTAAATAAAACCCTAGTTGGAGTTTACTGTCATAGTCAATATGTTTAGCGACATGGTCGTGAACCCATATTTTAGGAATGTCATGGTCCAACTTTATCCAGAGTATGTGGTTTCCTTCTAGTTTTGGTAATCACGAGAAGAATGCCCTCTCTTTAGGTTCGACACTAGGTTGAGTGGCGAAGACCACTATGTAAGTCACCTTTTGAGTCCTTGTTCGAAGGAACGACTAAACGGTGTTACCTTGGTTTCTATCAAAATAACATCTTGGTATCTTCTTGAAGGTGGTTTAGTATAGATATGTCCGCTTGCCTTAAAATCATATATAGTTGAGGCGTAGATCATTAGGTGCATATTGGAATTAAACTAAACCCTAGTGGATTTTGTATGTTAACTTGTGGGTAGAAAACTATAATTTAACTCCTTGCATGCAAAATTGAGTTGAAAGATGTCGATTCTAGAGAACCTTAGAAAGTGTAATCTTGCAATATTTCTTATGCGGAATCGCAATGCTAGGATATGGGATCTTCGTGAACACATATCACTTGCGTTCATGTGTAGTTTATAATGCTCCTAGCCATGTACTTCCTTAAGATGTCAGACAGTGCTTTCGTAACTCTTTTGTTTTGAGATGATGCTAAGAATGAGACCTTAGTGCGATGTAAGAGCATATCATATAATGTTGCACACGAGATTGGAGATTAGGATTAAGGTCAATTTTGGAGTCCTTATAACTTAATTAAACTTTTTCATGCGTTGCAAAGAATATAAATTACCTTGGTGTGACCAAACGTCGAGAAAACAAAAGATATACATATAAAAAAATCAAATTTGGAATTCAACAAATTGAGCTATAATAATAATGGTAGCGAAATAACTATTCCGTGATCGATGGATGTTCTTGGGGAAAAAGCTATTTCAAATCTATGTCTTCCTTAATCCCAAGATTTCATCTTGACATCACGTTAGGTTCACTTGTGTAGTAAGGTTAAATTCTAAACTTTGAATAAGTGTTTTGGGAAGCATAATCTTAACATAAGAATGAGAGAGTTAGAATTTTGTATAAAATTTGAAATATGGAAAATACTTATGTAAGTTATGAAGATTGGCATAAGGGTAAGGAGAAAATCAAATGGTTGAACAATAAGTGAAAGGTGAAATGAATTTTCAGAACATGTAGGTGGAAAAAGGAAGAAAATTTTTCTTACATAATAATGTTATTAGATGTTTAACGTACGCTAGATGTAACCATGGTAATGTTGTGTGGTGGGTTGTCAATCCTTAAGTCCCTTTTTATTGTGGTCGTGTTATTGCTAGTATTCGTTTGTTGGGAAAAGTGTGGCATCGACGTGCCGATGTCATCTGCATGTGTCTATGCAAGTCGATGACTTATGTGATTGTCGCATGTGAGTCGAGTTCTGTACTTGGAGCCCTTGCTGTGTTGTGTGTAGCGTGTATTGTAAGTCAAAAAAAAAATTATCCTGGTATTTTACTGTTGTAATTGGGTGTGTAAAATGTGGGCACTATAGTCTTCTTATATTTTAGGAGGTAGCTTGAACTACTTCTCCCACAAATCCCTTTCACACACCATATATGTGAGTGGTTAAAACTCACTAAAATAATTGTTATATGTTGTTTTATATAACAACCCTATAACAAAATATACTAACTTAAATAAAGATTACACACAAATAAAATAATGGATCACTAATAGTTAGGATATTAATAACACATATTCCACACTTTGAAATATTATTTTTATCAATGTTTAATATATAATCAATATGATCTGATTTGATATCCTAAATATGACCTAAGGTCATATTTAAATAACCCGAAGGGTTATAACCTTATTAAGTGACAGGGCACACCTCCTTGATTTAATTAGTTGATTAATTAAATTAACCAACCCCTAATATAAAGTTTATATTTAAATAATATGAATATAGTTTATTTTATATTATTTAAATATAAACTATATATTATGATGCACTTAATATTATAGTTCTAACAAAACTTTATATACTTTGAAATACTATAGGTGTTGTAAAGAGAGTCTACCAAAATACCTTCTTCTTATCTCATATTCATCTAAGCAATCTTCCTAAAACCTTCAAGAGTAGGCACATGATAAAAAAAAACATTCTTAGATGATTAGAGACAAAACACTTTACTTCAAAATAAGATCTTTTGTGAAATGATTAGAATTTGAAGTCAACAATTGTTCTTTCCATGTTATGAGCATCCAAGGTCATCCTACATGTATAATTCCCTAAGGAGATATGGAATTTTATGCCTATTATTTTCTTGTCTCTACATGTTTTGTGTAACATATTCAATTCTCTGTAAACCTCCACCAAAAATAACTTGTCATTGCAGCACATAGGTAGCTTGTTTCATGAGCTTTGGAATCCAACTAAACTAATGTAAGAGAATATTTTGATTTTGATAAAAATATACCATATGTTGATATCAATTTTCTTTCCTCTACAAACACTCTCTCAGCTATATTTCCCTCTTATAGCCTTACTATGTACATGGTGAAAACATCATTCACTCTTCTAAAATGGGATTTTTATTTTTAAAGATGAGTTGGGGTAATACTCATAAACTAGTTTATTCTTCTTATCTTCTTGAAGATACAATCCTACCCATACCATGTATGTTACAATTGTGTACATAAAGTAGGAAGTCATGTAGAATATATTTATTTATTATACATTGACTAGTTGTTCACTAATATTTTCACAAATTATCTCTCCCCAATTCAATGTTTTTTTCCCCACACAGATGATATTGATATAAACACACATCCAAAACTGAAATTCATTGGTGGAAGGGAGGACTGTTATCCATTTTTGCACCCTTCTTGTAAAATGGATCAACCTACATGTCTAGACATTGATAGTTAATGGGATAAGTTTACAAGGAATCTCACGGCGAGCTTGCTCGCCATGTGAAGGTGTGGAGTGGGATTGCTTTAATAGTCAAAGCTGGAATATTTATGGATTGTCACATTATTTTCAAGTGACAATGCAACTCTTATCATGCGATAACGTAGCTCCCGTCACATGAAAATGTAGCTCTTTTCACATGACAATGTAGCTCTGTCCACGCGACAATGCAGCTCTATCGCGCGACAACACAACTCCCCGTGCCGCGACAATGCAACTTCCTATCACACAACAACCTCCTTTCCATGTCGTGTAGCAACATTTCTTCTTGTCGTGTGAAAATTCATTCCCCATCGGTGGCGACTCTTCATGTTTACTATCAAATGTCAACAAGTGGTTCTGTCGAGCGATAGCAAAGTGTTTCAAATCTTGCCAGGACATCAATGACACCATATAGGGTAGCTCAAAAACTAGATTAATGAGGTATGGCACCCTTGTTTATCATGCAAGAAAAGTACCATTGGAAAGTGAACCAGCATGGTCACCCATACCTCCGTACAGGTGATTAATGAAGGATGTTGGTTGGTAGCCCCTTTTCGCTATATATATGTAAATTCTCCTCATTTAAAGGAGGAGAGATTTGAAATTGTAAAGGAACTCTGCCAAAATTGTTCCAACACTTTTGTGAGCTGCAGCCTCAAATTTATGCATTTTGTGAAGGATTCTTTCCTTGTGCCTATATTTTAATGGATTGTGCATCATTTTAAGCAATAAAAATTAGTGTTTTGTGGATCTTCTTTCCCTAGCTTGATTTATATTGTATTTCTTTCCTTCCATTATATTTTGTAGGTATATTGTGCATATTGTGTTCCTTTACAGGGTTTAAATTTGTTGTGCTCCATGAAATTGGAGGTTTGAATGTGTTTTGAGACTGTGGCACTTTGTCTACCCTCTTCTTCCCCATTTTTCTCCACTTTCACTCACTAGGAATATCTCTAGACTTATTTTGGTGTTATCGCCTCCCTTAGTTTAGGATTTACATTTTATGTATTTCTCTCTCTCTGGTCCCTTGGAATTAATAGTTTAGGAGTAGGTTAGAATTAGAATAGGTTGGGAACCAACCTTCTCTAGAGGTTTGTCTCAAATTGTGAGGGTCCCACACCTTGAGACAATCCCATGTTAGTCAAAAGTAGGGTTTTGTAATGTGCAAATCCTAGGGTGCTACTTTTCGACATACTTGATTATATGGCATGCCCGGTGTGACTAGAAGAAGTCTTCATTTTAATTGCAGTAAGATCAATGTGCACTTGTTGTAAAAGTCCAGCTTGTAAGAATCTTTGAAATTACACATCCATGCATGCTAAGAGGTAAAATTCATTGGTTTTAGTAGCCCAGACTCGGAAGATTCATGATAAGAATCCAAAGAAGGTAAAGAACTAGAGAAGAGTGACTATTTTCCTATCTACATTTATCCCCAAATAGAACAAAAAGGGGAAGAAGAGCTCAAAGTTCTCTCGTCTCCACCTAATAGAACCTTATCAACACCTCCACCTGGTAGACCTTTTATTCAATCAACTAGAGTTCTCCGACCAATCAGGATGGTGCATCCCAATCCCTATGTCAACTTCACAAGAAGTAGCCCACTTGCTCTCAACGTACAAAATCTAGTTCCAATTACTGACATTGAAAATCATTCCATATTTCACTAAGGAGAACAAACAACTATGATTAACCACATCCAAGACATCGCAAATGTCATGTGTAATTCACAAACTTGCTGAAATAGACATTACAGCTTAAGTTTTTGCATCCTCTTTTAAAGGTAAAGATTTACAATGGTTTAGAAGTCTAACAGTAGGGTCTATTCAGAATTAGGACCATTTGTGCATAGCTCTTCACAATCAATTTTGGGAAAAAGAGGATAATCTATCTTTATTGGCATCCTAATGAATATATGAACGATTTCAACTTCATATTCTAGTGAATGTGGGATAGGATTTTGTTGGTCAGTAAGACCAACAACTTAAGGTGTTTTTTTATACTTCCTTAAAGCTTTAAATTCTGATATTGCCATGATGATTCAATCCATGGGAGGTATAACTTTACCCACATCCTATAACATTTCTATTAGATCGGACCATTACTTAATTCAGATGATAAAATTGTACCTGGGCCACCTATGCCTCTCTATCTAGAAATAGGAGCTCCAAGTACTAGTCAAGCACCTACATTAGCTCCCATTCCTACTCCAAGAAATCAGAATTTGACTGAAGCTTCTACTTCATCTTCTAGTACCTCAAATGAGCTCCAAGAATTCATGAAGTAACTACAAAACTTGGGTAATGAGTTGGTGACACTTAAGAGGCAGCAAGCTCAAAATTTCAGATCATATCAGCCTCAAACTCAACCCAATAGACCTCCATATCATCCTAATAGGCCACCCATTCAAGCTGCAAATCGAACCAAGTCAAACCTCCTACTAATAGGCCATTCCATCCTTACAATCCTAATGTTGCATCCATGTCTAAAGCCTTGGTACCAGATAAAATAACATGGATCATGTAATGCTTCCTTTTATTTTAAAAATAATAATAATAATAAAATAAATATAAAAAAATGAGATAAAATAATTAAAATTAAAATCCCTTGATATTCTTCTTGGGGCGGTTTAGGGCAAAATGGGGTCTTTGTTTCCATCCTTTTGGTTTTATTGTTAGAGGAAAGCACTTCCGCCATGGAGGGAGGTGGGCAGAACTCTGAACCATTCATACTCTTCCACCAGGCTGTGAAGAAGGAGTGAGGGGAGGCAGCGTGTGAAACCAGAGGAAAAAAGGTGTTTGCAATCTCCTTTGAGAAACGTACTTCCAGCTTGTGCAAAAAAAAGAGCTCTAAGACAAGGTTTCGACTCCCACGCATTTTCCCTACCTGTGTCTTAAAAAAAACATTCTCGGACTGCGTGGATGCCTAGCAAAGGAAGAGACAGAGGAATTTTGTTAGGTATTGTAGTTTGTAAATGCATTGGGGGACACTGTTGTTTTTCTGTGTTGACCAAATGAAAGAACGAGACAGCTCCTCATGGAATTTGGGGATGGTAGTTTGCAGAAGGCATGGGTTTCCTCATGGTAGGCACACTATTTCACCATGCAACAAACAGGTCTCCAACCTGTTGTGTTTACATTTTCCCAACGCACATTCCCAGGACTGTGCCAAATGGAAGCTTTGAAATAGAGTATGCACATCCGTCAAAGCATTATGGAGAAGGTATTTTTGAATGTTTTAGTTCCAAGTGCCCTGGCAGATACATATGCAATATGTGGAATCATGCAAACTATTCGAAATGCCTCAAAGAAATGCGGTCTCATGGAATGCCATAATGGCAGCCTATGCACAAAATGGATTTGTAAAAAAAAAAGGGCTGTGAACTGTTTGATAGAATGCCTCAAATAGATGTGGGCTCATGGAATGCCATGATGGCGGGATATGCACAAAATGGTTTTGTTGAAACTGCATTGGAACATTTCAAGCAAAATACGGTTGGCAGGTTTGAAGCCACACCCCACAACCTTTGCTGCTATCTTCCCAGCCTGTGCCAAGATGGGAAAATTAGAACAGCGCATGGACATCCATCAAAGCATCATGGAAAGATAATATTTTTTTAATGTCTTGTCAGGTGCCCAGATAGGCATGTATGCAAAATGTGAAGGCATACACAACGCATGTGAATTGTTCGACAAAATGCCTGAAAGGAATGTGGTTTATGGGCTGCAATGATTGCAGGATGTGTAAAAAAATGAGTTTGTTGAAAAGGCCTTGGAAACTTTCCAAGAAAATGCAATTGGTACGTGTAAAGCTAGATTCCACAACCTTTGTCAGCATCCTCCCCGCATGTGCAAAAATAAGAGCTTTAGAATAGAGCATGGAAAACCATCAAGGCATAGAAAACAAGATGTTTTTGTTTGCAATGTGACTTCCCAGTAGACGTGTATGCAAAATGGTGGAGCTGAGGATGCTCGTGAACTGGTTGACGAAGTGCCCAAGCAAGATGCTGAACCAAAGCCTGCGGCTTCGACCGACTTCGTTCTCTAGGCATGGTTCTTCTTCCCTTACCTCTCATAATTCTCATGTTTTAGTTCTCTTTTGCAACTAAATATAATTTTAAATTATTAGGATTTTTAATACAGTTAAATGTCTCTTCAACTCATTGCAAAACAATAAATTGTCGTGTCGTAACTCACGAAGTCATTATAACTCATCTACTTTAAACCATGAACTATTACCCTCACTTCGAGATGATTTAGAAAACTCTTACCCATCTTGATCACTCCAATATTGTTTTATCAACCAGATGAATTTGACTCCCCATTGATAAAGTTGACCTTCTCCTGTTTTAAATAGTTAAATTTTGCATTTTTACTATCTAAGTACCCTTCATAACTCTGGAAATGAGATGTGAAGTTTCATTCGTGTACCTTGGTATAGAAGGAGTCACCTTGACTTTTTGTTTGACCTGAAACAAATATATGACATCCTTTTGACGCTCTTATAGGAGCCCTGCTACACTGGTTTACAACAGTAGAAAGCTGTTAAATCTAGAAAGTTGGCTTTCGTTTTGAACCGCCATTTGAAACCTAGATGGAGAAATTACTTCCCGTCTTCACAAAGCTCTAGTGTTTATACTAAACAATTGCATGGAACTTTCAGTATAGGAAGAGAACTTTTGGGATAGTTTGTGAATCCATTTTTGGGCCTCCTATCGTAGTTTGATGAGGTCAAACTGGACCAATTTTTTCTTGTCACTCTAGAAAACTTGTCGCCATTTGAAAATGGTTTTCTAGTTCTCAGTCCCATCGACTCTGACGAATTCTCCTTATATAGGGGAACTATTAGGAGATGTCTCGTTGTGTGCTCCTTCATCGAATGTCGAGTTATGGATGCGGTTTTACGGCCCTCAAGCTAACTTTTGTCATTTTACAATGCTGGGTCAACTATGATCGGTAGCCCCGGAAAATTAACCGCCAAACGCAAACCATTTGCTCTTTTTCAATTCAATCGTCGCCTATGAACTCTTGGTATATCTTGAGACATGTAGAAATTTTATCATGGTGTGCATTCTCATTGGAAGATAACTTTTGGAAGTGGTTTCTTATCCTCCGAGCCCATTTTGTACGTTTTTGTAGCTAGTAAGAAAATGTAAAAATAGAAAGCTGCGGACCCTCGTAGGGTTGCCAAACCACCACAAACTTTTAACACATGCAAATAATTGTTTAAAACCCTTTAGTGTATCTGTTGTGTGAAATATAACTTTTGACAAAATGGTGTTTTCTCTCTCTTCCCTTCTCTTTCTCTCTCCTGGGTTACAAAGTGAAGTGAAATGAAATGCAATGAATACATGTTTCTAGACCTTTTTATTTCGATTGCAAATTGTAATTATTGTCATATGTAAATGGGAAACTGAAAAATGATACTTATGTTAGGTTAGGGTGGATGCCATGCCAGTGAATTATCGTTGATATCATGCTCACGTGGGTTTTGCAGGATGGAAGAATGACGACGAAAAAGGTGATGTGTAATTTAATTATTATTATTGTAATTTTTACAGGTCATTGTAAAAATGAATAATTGTTCAAAGTAGTCTCTTGTTACAGGAAAGTTATATTTGAAATTTGTTAATATGTATGAGATGCTAGTTATAGGGATATATTAGGAAATGTGCATCATCACCGGTTCAATTTGATTCTTAGTTGTGTATGGAAAAAGCGTAAATGAAATTGAAGTTAATATATTGTAGTACCTTTTAGTAAACAATGAATGATTAAATCAATTCTGGGTTATATTCTTACCTTGTAAACGTAATAAAGAGTTTTTAATCGAAACACTCAACCCTAATAAAACATTCGTGCATAACTTGCCTGCATGTGTGATCCTTTTACCATATAAGAAATTTAAAACCGTAGAATGAACTTAAACTTTCCACACGATGGAACCTCCTAGGTTAGGTAAATAAAACCCCTAGTTGGATTTTACCGTCATAGTCATTACATTTAACAACATGTTCGTGAACCCATATTTCAGGAATGACATGGTCCAACTTTATCGAGAGTATGCGGTTTCCTTCTAGTTTTGGTAATCGTGAGAAGAATTCCCTCCCTTATGGTCCAACACCAGGTTGAGTGGTGAAGACCACCTTGGAAGCCACCTTATGAGTCCTTATTCGAAGGAATGACTAAGCGGTGCTACCTTGGTTTCTATAAAAATAACATCTTGGTATTTTCTTGAAGGTGGTTTAATATAAATATGTCCGCTTACCTTAAACTCATATATAGTTGAGGCGTAGATCATTAGGTGCATATTGGAATAAACCAAACCTCAATTGATTAGGAGGTGTCACTTTTGGTTCATGTATAGTTTACAATTCTTCCAATCATGTACCTCTTCAAGATGTTAGACAAATACTTTTGTAACTCCTGTTTCAAAACAATGCTAATAACGAGACCATAGTGCGATGTAAGAGCATATCATATAAGATGAGAACGAGATTGGAGATTAGGATTAAGGTCACTCTTGGAGTCCTTTTAACTTAATTAAACATTATCATGTGTTGCAAAGAATATGAATTGTTTGGTGTGATCAAACTTCGAGAAAATAAAAGATATATATATATAAAATCAAATTTGGAATTCAACAAGTTTTTGAACTATAATGATAATGGTAGGGAAATAACTATACCGTGATCAAAGAATGTTTTGGGAAAAAGCTATATTGAATCTAAGTCTCCCTCAATCCCAAGATTTCATCTTGACATCACGTTAGGTTCACTTGTGTAGCAAGGTTAAATTCTAAACATTGAATAAGCGTTTTGGGAAGCATAATCTTAACATAAGAATGAGAGAGTTAGAATTTTGTATGAAATTTGAAATATGGAAAATACTTATGTAAGTTATGAAGATTGGCATAAGGGTAAAGAGAAAAATTAAATGGTTGAACAATAAGTGAAATGTGAAATGAATTTTTAGAACATGTAGGTGGAAAAAGGGAGAAAATTATGCTTACATAATAATGTTCTTGGAATGTTAATCGTAACTAAAATACATTTAAAGTAATGATGTGTTGTGGGTTTGCCATTCCTGAAGTCACGTTTCTTGTGGTTGGGTCATTGCTAGTATTCGTTCATTAGGAAAAGTGTGGCATCGACATGCCTATGTCATTTTCATGGGTCTGTGTGAGTCAATTTTTTGTACTTGGAGCCTGTGTTGTGTTGTGTAGTGAACAATGTAAGTAAAAAAATTATCCTAGTATTTTTATTATTGTATTTGGGTGCGTAAAATGCGGGCACTACACTCAAGAATATGACTAGTGCTTCCCATGCAATCAACCTCATAACCAATCAATGTGTTTCAATGGTGCTTTAAATCAAGCCCTTATGGTGACAACAACGGGTGTGGAACAAGAGACATGCCAAGAAGGAAATCAGTGGTAGGAAACAACTCAACAAGAGGCACCCTTGAATGAGACCACACTTGTCAATTTTGTAGGTTGAAGATTTTTTCATTATAAATCAAGCCCCATCTCAAAGTGTAGAAGCTAATACACAATCCAAGAAGATAAATATTGGAGAGGGAAAATCATCTAATTCAAACGATCCACATCCATCTATCACTCAACAAGGTATGGGTAATCAAAGTGTAACTCCCAATGTGCTAGGTTATCCTAAGCCACCTTCTAGACTAGCCCAAGTGTCATTTGTAACATCCCATGTGAAAGAAAATAATGTGCAAGGAAAGGGGTAGCAGAGAGATAGCTCATATTCATTTAACATCATTGAACAAATGAAGAAAATGAATGTAAACATCTGAATGTGGGAGTCATTAGCTATCCCAAGACAAAGAGACCTATTGCAGTATCGTGGTGAATTGGTCGACATCAAATCAATCATCAAATTAACATGAAAAGGTTCTTACCAATACAACTCGGCGAGAAGGAAATCAAGGAGGCCACCAAGGTAAAAATTTGAAGCCCCCACCATTATATATCTCATTTATCATTGGAGATAAATTGGTGCATAATTGTATGATTGATTCGGGAGCAAGTAGCTCAATCATGCCAAAACAAATAGCCGATCAATTGGGCCTTCAATATGAATTCATTTCCAAAGGTGTTTTGCAAATAGATGGGATAGAAGTAACAACAGTTGGAGTAGTCAAATATTTGAGCCTCACGTTGCATACATGTCCCAATGTCACCGTCTTGCAAGATGTTTCAGTCATAGACCTACTACCACTTTTTGAATTGTGCTTATCAAGAGACTTCACCACCAAAATTGGAGGCTACTTATCAACTGATTGGTCACATATGCTCTTCAGAATAAGGTATGGAGCTAAGGCTACAATTAGGTCTGAACATATTGCAAATTTCCATATTGAGCCTCATGTACCAAGCCTAATAAATGAAAATTGATCATCTTTTGAACAAGGGGACTTCCCAAACACTCAGGAAGTAGATACCAAAGTTGGGGGCATCCCGAACTTGACTCTTGATGAATGGGAAAACAAAATTCATGGATATGATCCATATAAATAAATAGAGGAGGTTGAGTTGGGAGTTTATTATTTTCACGAGGAAAACACACCCCTTCCTAGCCTCACCAAACCAGATGATAAGGGTGATAATGAAGTATGGAAGCTATTCTTTGATGGATCAAGGAGTAGGCAAGGCATTGGAGGAGGAGCAATGCTTTTGTCACCACAAGGTATGAAGTACTACTCAACTTTCCATTTTTAGTTTGCTTGTTCAAACAATACAACTGAGTATGAAGCTTTGATACATGGATTGAATTGGGAAAGAAAGAGAGGTATACAAAACTTGCAAGTGTTTGGGGATAGTGAATTAATTGTAAACCAGGTTAGGGAAAACATGTTTCTAATAATGATATACTCAAATCCTACAAGCATTGGGTATGGGATCAAATTGATGATTTTGAAGCATTCAATATTCAAGCCATACCGAGGAAGAAGAATGAGGCTACGGATAGGCTTGCAGAAATTAGAGCAACATTTGATGTTGTGGAAAGTATTAAAAGAGATAAATTGTAGCCACAAGTTCATGTGATTGTGAGGACAGCTATGCCAGACAATAACATGAGATGGAAGGTATTTGATAATGATCAACAGATCATTAATTTATTGTAGGAGGAGGCTGAGTTCTCGGTTAAGAATCAAGAGAAATTGGAGCAACAATACGGTGATCAAGTGATTCAACTAAGCAAAAACAAGATACCAAAGTTTTTAGTGACTCTAAAGTCAATATTCAATCCCAATTGTCAGTTCTGGAGGCAAAGAGCAAACATTCAGGTCAAAGGGGAGGATTCAGAGCCAATTTCAGTTGGAGAAGGAAAAACACTTCAAATTGGAAAGGTAAGCACTGAACAAGAAAAATATGAATTTATACAACTTTGCCAAGAATTTCCAGATGTATTTTCTTAGAGCTATGAATATTTGAAAGGATTTAATCCTAAGCTAGTGCACCACATAATTGAACTAAATTTGGGAGCTAAACCCATCAGGTAGAAACAAATTCCAATCAATCATCATATCAAGCCTCTTATGAAAAGGGAACTAAACAAACTCATTGAAGCAAGAATCATCTTTCCAATCAAGCACTCTTCATGGGTGGAAAATATGGTGTCGGTTCAGAAGAAAAATATGGAAATCAGGTTATGTGTGGATTTCTAAGACTTGAACAAGGCCTCTCTTAAGGACCACTACCCACTCCCTTCAATGGAGCAAATCCTGCGAGTTGTAGCTTGATTCAAAAGGTTCTCATTCTTTGGATGGCTACTCGGGATACAATAAAATCATGGTGAAGGAGGAAGATCAATTTAAAATAGCCTTCACTACGAAGTGGGGCACATATGCTTATAGGAAGATGCCATTTGGACTATCAAACACCAGAACCACTTTCCAAAGGGAAATGGACATGGCATTCAAAGGGTTGATCAATAAGATAGTTCTTGTGTATCTAAATGGCATTATTGTATTCTCTAAAAATGTAGCAAGTCATCTCTTTCACCTCAGACAAGTGTTCCAAAGATGCAGGAGATTTGGAGTGTCTTTGAATCCGAAAAAATGCATATTCTTAGCTCATGAAGGCAAGCTCTTAGGCCACATTATGTCTAAGGAAGGGTTGGCAATTGATCTAAAAAGGGTAGAATCCATTCAAGCATTTTCATTACCAAGTCACAAGAAGGCTCTCCAAATATTTTTGGGGAAAATTAATTTTGTTAGGAGGTTTGTTCCTAACTTTTCCCATCTTGTCAAACCACTAATGATGATGTTGAAGAATACCATGGTTTTTAGATGGACTACTGAAGGAAAAGAAATATTTGAAGCTATAAAGCAAGCCATTACATAGGCTCCAACCCTCATAAATCCATATTTCTCGAAGGACTTCATCTTATACGCTTTTGGAGGCACGGATGCAATATCTTCCATACTTTGGTACAACCAAATCAAGAAGGACTAGAGCAACCTATCATATTCTTCAACCAAATCCTTTAGGATTATGAGGTGAGATATTCATTCATTGAGAAACATGTCCTTGTTGTGATTAGAAGTTTAAATAAATTTAGACATCTAGTGTCAAATAACAAAATTCATCTATTAGTTTCACATGCTGGTGTAAAATATTTTCTTTTGAACAAGGACCTTAATGAAAAGAGAGCTAGTTGGATAACCAAGGTCATGGAGTATGATATTGATATAAATGTGACCAAATTAGTTAGGGAAAAGGGTTGTGTGAGAAACTAGCTTCTAACCAGCATGTTGAATCAAGAGATCAGGAAGAATTTGTTATGGTGTTGCAAGATGATCAAGAAAAAAATGCAGTGGTATACCCATTCCTTATTGGACTCGGATATTATACATTTCCTTCAAACAAGTCAAAGTCCTCAAGGATTGAGTAAGTCCAAAAGGAGGTATTTCAGAATTCATTGCATCCCATATGTTCTTGTAGATAATATTTTGTTCAAAAGGGATGTGAATGGTGTCCTCCTAAGGTGCATCAAGATAGATCAGATAGAGAGGGTATTGCACGAGTTTCATGATGGAGAGGCAGGTGGTCATTTTTCCCCAAAAGCAACAACTATTAGAATCATGAGGGTTGGTTATTACTGGCCTAATCTTTTCAATGATTGCTACTCATGGATCAAGAAATGCAAGAAGTGTGCCTTCTTCACAGGTAAAGAGAAGCTAGCATCCCTCCCACTCCATCCTATCTCAGTTGAGAAACATTTCATGCAATGGGGGATTGATTTTATTGGGATGATCAATCCAAGTTCCATCCTAGGTCACAAATGGATTCTTATAGCCACGGACTACTTCACTAAGTGGACAAAAGTAGTTGCACTTAAGGAAGAAAATGAAGCTAGCATTCGGACTTCTACGAAGGTATTGTAACAAGGTTTGGTGTTCCTTCCACTATAATATCAGATAATGCCTTATCTTTTCTTGGAGAAAATATATCTAATTGGGCTGTTAGAAATGACATCTACTTGAGCACTTCTTCTAACTACTACCCCCAGGGTAATGGACAAGTAGAGTCCATGAACAAGAACTTGTTGAGAATCATAAGAAGAACCCTAGATGAGAATCAAAGGACTTGGCATACCAAATTGAAATCAGCCTTGTGGGATGATAGAATCACTCCCAAGAATTCAACTTGTTGTTCCCCCTTTAAGTTGGTTTATGGAAGGGAAGCAAGGCTGCCAATATCCCTTGAATTACTAGCCTTAGAACTTATCAAGCAGCTGGAGTTATTTAAGTTTCCATCTATGGAATTCAGGTATACAGAGCTCATGGAGTTGGAGGAGATGAGAAACCAGGACCATAAAAACAATGGAGGACCAAGCTCAAATCAAGATGAGTTTTGATAGAAAGGCCAAAGACAAAACTTTTCAAGAAGGAGACCTGGTTCTGAAATGGGATGCAGATAGAGCCAAACCAAGAAGGCACTCCAAGTTTGATGCAATATGGAGTGGCCCTTACTTGATTTCATGGTGCAAAGAGAACAATGCTTTCCAATTGGAAAAATTGGATGGAGAATAATTGCAGATCCTAGTCAATGGCATCTATCTCAAGCATTATTAGTTGGTGTCTCCATATTTTACCCTCAAATCTGAGACTACCCCATGTTTCAAAAAAAAAAACATTCTTGTAAAATAATGGATCTTTTTATGTTTTTATTGATGAATATGCTTGTATTGCGTTAAGATATTCCTAGTGAATCATATGAGCCAATTTCGACAAATACCCGGATGTCGAAACTCGTTTTATTCCTCCAAGTTTTGTCTGCATGAAAATTTTATTTAATTATTTATTAAATAAATAATGCCCCGTTGAAGTAAATTTGCACTAGTTGAACCCTGTTGAAGTTTTACATGTCAATATTCACACATATCAATAGGGTTTTCACCAAGGATGAACCCTAAGCTTTTTATGTGACTTCCTGCAACGTTTTTTTTTATTTGTTGCTTTTGCATTTTTTTCGGTTTTCTCCTCTATTTCTCTATGAAATTCCCCTAGGTCAATTCTTTCACTAGTATAGTCTTTTCTATTGCCTGGAACATCTAGAGAACATCTACGGCTGCCATACCAGAAGGAATTAGCCTCAAGAAGCTAGCTTCTATTTGAAAAGATGAAGTCATGCACAAAAAGCCTCTCCTAGGAAAGTCGCACTTTTTGGGAATGGATGAATTTAAGCTACAGTGGGATTTTTGGTAGTAGCAGACAAGTGGGAATTTTGTACCTACCTTACAAGGTACTTTTTCCCATGAAGTCAAAGTCACTCAAGCTGCGATAGGAAAATTAGAGGCGGCAGGGAGTGGGAATTTCTTACCGCTTGTAGGGTGAAAATTCCCATTATAAAATAAAGAAAAATCACTTAAAGCACTGATGGGAATTTTATGCCTACCTAGCAGGCTAATTTTTCCCACCAAAGAGATTTATTCACCCAAATAGGTCACACTTTTTCAAAGGAAGCTATTTTTAATGCAAGTCACACATTTTAGAAAGTCACTTAAGTTGCAGTGGGAAAATTAGAGGTCGTAGGCTAGTGGGAATTTGTTACCTACCTCGCAGGTAAAAATTCCCATTGTGGAAGTCAAACAGATTAAGTAAAAGAAGGGATTATTAGAGCTTCCTTGCAGGGTGAAAATTCCCATCGAAGTTAGCTTCTTATTTTTAGAAATCACCCGTGCTTAAAAATTTTGACCCACCTTGGGTGAATAACAATGCATTAAATATCATTTCGGAATAGCAAGGGGCTTTGTTATAGGTAGACAAATACAGGATGGGATAATCACTATCAAAGAGACTATTCATATGGCAAAAATTAGTAAGAAGTCAGCTTTATTCTTAAAACTAGATATGGAAAAAGCTTATGACCGGGTTTCGTGGAGTTTTCTAGACAAAATCCTTGAAAGGTTTGGCTTTGACATTGATCTGAGACATATGGTTCAGGCTTGCATTTCCAATGTTTGGTTTTCTATTCTCATGAATGGTAGTCCTATTGGGTTCTTTCCTAGCACACAAGGATTAAGGCAAGGGGATCCCCTCTCCCCTTTCCTCTTCATTTTAATGGCAGAAGCTCTCAGTAGAAGACTCAATGTTGAAATAGAAAAGGGCTCCATCAAAGGGATTTCTCGGCACTTGAGATGGATAAAGTTTCTCATCAACACTTTGTTGATGACACTTTTGTGGTGGGGGAAGCTCTGTCTTAGGAAGCTAGAAAACTCAAAATCATTCTAGATGATTATATGGATGTCTCGGACAGCTGATTAACTTCAAAAAAGCTTTCTTTTTTCCGAACACTATGGACAGCCGCTGCAAGAAGATTGCTGAAATTTTTGAATGTACCTACAAACCCTTCCCACCTTATATTTAGGCATTCCTCTTGGGGATAGGAGGCCCTCCTATTCTAAATGGAACTTTCTAATTGAAAGGTTTGAAAGGAAATTAGCAGGTTGGAAAGCTAATCTTTTATCCCAAGCTGGAAAAATTACTCTTCTGATTAGCTCTCTCCAGAGCCTCCCTGTGTATGCCATGTCAATATACCAACTTCCTGTCACAATTGGGGAAAGATTGGAAAAGATCCAAAAAAGGTTTTTATGGAGTGGTACAGAAAGTAAGGATAGAATTCCTTTAGTAGCATGGAGCAGAGTGTGCAGACCCAAGAAGCTTGGGGGACTTGGTCTCAGAGATTGGTCCAAAATGAATAAAGCTCTACTTGCTAAGATTGGTTGGAGACTAAGGAAAATGGATTTTGGGCTAGAATCCTTAAGAGAAAATATTGGTAGGATAATAATGACAAAATATGGATGTTTAAACAGTGACTTTCAATGGCTCATGCATATGGAAAGCCATTAACTGGGCCAAAGAAATTTTGAACAAGGGTAGTAGATGGAAAATAGGAAGAGGCAATGAGATAGATTTTTGGAAAGACAAATGGGCAGGGGATTTTACCCTCCAAGATAAATTTCCACAAATCTCTGCATTAATGGAAGCTAAATATGGAGTAAAGGTGAACAACTACATGGCTAAGGAAGAGAGTTTTCAGACATGGAAAACTTTGGAAATGGATAGACAGATCTAAATGATCAAATGAGAGGGATCAATGAGTTTTACAAAATTATGTATCATATAACAACAAATACCAAGATAGAATCATCTGGGATAAGGAACCTTGTGGAAATTTTACTGTCAAATCAGCCTATGGTCTCTTTTTTGAGGGTCAAACTGGAGAAGAAGATTTAATGGTTGGAAATATTTGGAACAAGAATATAACACCTAAGGTAAATGTGTTCAGCTGGCTCACTTTTGGAAAAAAAATTCTCACAGTTGATAATCTAGAAAAAAGAGGCTTCCAATGGGTTAATAGATGTGTGCTATGCAAAAGAAAAATGGAATCTATAAATCATATGTTTCTGGAATGCATGTATGCACATCAACTATTCTCCTCTATTTTGACTGGCTTCTCGGTTAATTGGGTTATCCCCAAAGATATAAAGGAAGCTTGGAACCAATGGGTATGCCCTTTTCATAGTCAAGGGCTAAAAATCTATGGATCATAAGCTTAAGCCATCTTTGGTGGGAAATTTGGAAGGAAAGAAACAAAAGGATTTTCAAGGACAAGAGTATCCCTATCAAACTGACCAATAAAAAATCTTTTTCAGGCAGTTAGAAACAATTTCTCAATCCTCTGGAAAAAATAATTGGAAATTTTGGATTATGAACAACATTTCTTAGAGAATTGGCATGTCTCAGGGATTCCTCAATCTAATAGTCCTAATCCTAGATTGGGGATTAAGTGGAATCCTCCTTGTGAAGGCTCTCTAAAACTTAACTTTGATGGTGCAAAAAAGGGAACCCAGGAAATCGGGGGAGGAGGAGTCATAAGGGACTCTTTAGGTCAATTTATTCTTGCTTACTTCTTTGACCTTGGAAAACAATCTAACAATGTGGCGAGGCAACTGCTCTATTCTGGGGGTGAAGATTGCAAAAGAAAAAGGTTTCAATCTCCTGGAAGTGGAAGGAGACTCGCTGTACATTATTTCTTGTATGAGGGGTTCTTCCAATCCTTCCATATCTATTGAAGATTTTATCTATAAAACTAAATATTTTTAAATTCTTTTGTGAATATTTCTTTTAACCATGTGTATAGGGAAGGCAATAATGGTGCTGATTTTGTTGCTAATCTTGGGGTTATCTCTAATGGTCTCCATATAGTCGAGCAACTTGTTGGAATGAATGCAAAATTCATTGAAATCATGAAAAGGGAGGGAGCCTTTAATAATGTTGCTAACTCTCCCGCTCATGCCAGTAACCTCTCATGATTTTATCTTACTTGTGTGAGTTGGATTCTTTTGTTCACATGGGTAGTCGGGCCTTTTTGGTTTTGGAGAAGCTGAAAAAAGAAACAACTGATTTTCAAGCGATTTGATTTGTAAGAGATTTTCTGCGCACAGAAGGATGGGAGGAGACTTGGTACACATGGAACCTTCAAGGTGTCCAGAGATATCCAAGGAGGCCGAAGTTCTCCTTGAGAAGGCGGGATTGTTGTCTTTTTTCAAAAATTTCGAGGGCTATGATGAAATCCTGAGTGAAGCGGTTGCTAAAACGTGGAACGAGGGAAAAATCTAGGTGGGAAATTGTTCCCTTACTATTTCTCCCAAGCTTATTGCTAAGGTGACTGGTCTTGCACTTGAAGGTAGAAGCATTTTTAAACCCAAATCTGATTACAGTCTTGAGATTGACTATTTTTTCCAAGGAAAAGGGGAACCTATTTCTCTTCATAATGGCTATGCTAGGTGTAAGCTGCCCTCTCCATTTGATGAAATTGCCAAACTGCTCATGTCTTATATCACATTGGAAGGTAGATATAAAGTAATATATGGTTACCATTTTCCAATGTTAAACCATATTCACAATGCAAAACCGTATAACTTTCCTTTCTACTTATTCTCTTCTCTGGCAAAATCTATAACTATGGTGAAGAAAGGCACTTTCATTTTCCCCTTACACCAGGGTCTGATAAAAACTATCATCTAGCTAAGCACTCCCCTGTTGGGAAAAAATGACAAATTTGGGGCTTGGCTTCAAACATTTCATTGGGTAAAAGGTCAGGGAGTATGGAACCTAAGGAGGATAGTAGTGATGAAACTGGTCAGGGGAATCCAGTGGCCAAACATACCAGATCTAGCAAGGGTAAAGGGGGAGACATGTCTCAGTTCAGGAAAGTTCAGTTTTATTAGGTCGGGCTAAGGAGGATAACATCACCTATGTTTCTGATGAATGCCCTAGTGAAACCCCTTCACAGAAGGAATCCTCTCAAGAGAAAGCGGAAGGGGAAGTAGAGAGCAGTGAGGATGTTGATAGCTTAAAAGAATAGGAGTCTTCCAAGAATACTGAGGAAGCTATCCACTGTCTTCACAATCTAAAAATGGCTCAGATGGAGCTTTTCTCACCAGAAACTATTGTCAAAACTCATGCCTTCATGAGATATTTTGAGAACTACAAACTGAACAATGACATCAACAGGCACAAAATTAGTTTGCTCACCATGGACATTAAGGAGCTACAAGAAAAAGTTGATAAAATGTCTACCATCATCCTCAGTGAAAATTTCAAAAATGCAAATGCCAATAGAATGGAAATGGAGAAAGAGATGTTGAAAATGAAAGGAATCATTATGCAAATTAGAGATGCCCATGTTCTTAATGTAAAGAGTACTATTTTCCATCTCAAACTGTTGGCTGAGATGATACAATCAATGGAATTGGCTAAAGAAAAAGAATTGGATGGCACAAGCTGAAGGTGGTGATAAAAGAACCCTGTGCAAGTCTTTGGAAGGAGACCATCACAACATTGGTCAAAGAATGGAATGGAAGCATGGAGACAAAGGGACAATCTAGTCAAAGAGAAATGAAATGTTATGGTTTGGAATCACATTTGCTTGTTTACTTTTTTCTATTAGTATTATCCTTGGGACTCTTTATATAATGGATATCATATACTTTGGTTTTTGTTTTTATATTTTGGATCATGGTCGGCCTTTGAAGATAAATACTTTGTCCAATATGTAAGTAAACAGAACTCTTTGTAAGGGGGTAGAGTCCCCTCAACCCCAACTTTTACCTCTTATAAAAAAAAAATAACAATGCATTTAATAATATTTATTAATGTTTATTCACCCAATTTTGGTGCAATAAATAGAAGTAAAGTCAATGCATGAAGATAATCCAAAGAGAATTGAAGGAAGCATGCTAAAAATAAATAAAATAAATTTATTTAACACCAACCAAAGTTGAGAATGCATAATTGGGTGCCAATTTGGGTGAATAAACATGATTGTTTATTAATTAAATTGTTAGAAATAGGAAGGGCAATTATTAAAAATATTATGTTGAGGGTTATATAAGCATGGACTACCATAATGAAAAATCAATTAATTCTTTTTGCAAAGGATTGCATCCCATCAGTTTTAGTGCCAAAACAAGGAGGATTTTGCATTGAAGTTTATTTTCCATTTGCTTAGGAAGCTTCAAAGTTTAGTGCGTAGGGTTGGAATGGTTTTATTTTTGTTATGAAAATTATCTGCATGTTGGTATAAGTTATCCGTGAACTAAATAATATTTTTTCTTTCTTTACATGAAAGCAAAGCCTCAAAGTTTAGGGCGGTGGGCTTTATATGCGGGGTTTTGTGATAAAAATCAAGTATTCATGCATGGACTCCATCTTTATGAAGACAAATTGCAGGTATTCATCATAGGTGCTCATATAAGTAAAAGGGAGTTCAAATCAATGTCATATACAATGACTATATCTTCCGAATCTGAATAAATTGCCATACACCGCACAAATTGATCCAATTGCAAGGATTCCAGCAAAATTAAAAGAAAAAAGAGCTCAGACAAAGATTGTTCCAACCATGATGAAGCATGATGAAAGAAAAGGATCAGCAGAATCATACCTAGCTTCTATATTTTCTAAATTCAATGATAAAAACATAGGCCCTAAACCTATCACTGATTTAATTAACAGATCTAGATCTCATTATTGCAAAGGCTTCCAAAGAAAAAAAAATCATCTTCTTGTTTCTCGTCTCAGACCTATGTTGAAATCGGTACATGGAAAATTCCTTTCACAAGCTTGTACATGTGCTCCCAATCTTCCAATTGAAGCCTTCATTGAATTTACTTGTACTTTCCTTCACCCGGAGTGCTTTCTAGAATTTTTAATTGCTCATATGCAATTAAAAATAAAAATGATGAGTTTTGTCTGAATTATTTATGACAAACATTACACTGATGCATGTACTTGGAGAATAACTGCCAAAGCTTCAAGGATAAGAGGGAAGACAATTCAAAGGTAATACCCATAAGAAAAATCACATTTAGCTACTTCCAGATCTAGTTTGGTGAGAATCAAAGGCAAAAGAGTCAACTGCATGTAGAATATGGAAAAAGAACAAGACTACATCTCTCTTCTAATTTATTCTCCTCTTTCTTTCTCTTATTTTCTCGGAAAAGTAATTGAGTGATCAATTAAATTATAAAACTTAAGTGATTGGTTTAAAATCCATTACTTGAAGAAGTCAATTACTTAGAGATAGGTGGAAAACATGTAGAATAAAATATTTTACTTTCAGTTATAAATCATGTATGTCATGCAAAGAGGAATTCCATGAGGGAGATTTCTGTTGTTTCCTTTAAAACTTACACATGTGCCGGTTCATTTATATTTTCCTATTATTAATTTCCCCTCCATACACTATAAATGAAGGAAGAACCTATGGGTTAGGGGATCGGAATTTTTAATCAGCATTCTTGTGTTCAAGACTTTGAGTTGAAACCCCGATAGCTTTAAAGCAAAGGAATAGAGAAGAAATCTCCAAAGAACTTTGTGTCAACATTGCATTCATATCTTATTTCTTTTTAGATCTATGCATGAAATTTGTGTTGTCTTAGATCTAGATCTGAAAGTTTCCCTTACTTCAAATTCTGCATGTTTAGATCTATTTGTTTCTTCTATGTGCATGTAATCAACTCTGTGAACTATTGATTGGGTTGCACATCTTCTTTCCTTTCTTCCCGCTTTCTATTGTTTTCCTCTTCTATAGATATTTCCTTTCTCTTACAGCTGCTTACTTGCTACAAAATTTTCTAGCTATGGTTCATGAGCTACATAGTTAAAGTAATACCTACATATAGATAATAGAAAATATAATTGATAAAATCTTACACGGGAGCCTCATTGGTAAATGAGGGAGATTTATCTCATGACTGCCTAGGTTTTCAGCTGTGCAAAAATCTAGCCAATAGTTTTTGGTGACTCCATTAGGTAACAACACAAATTAGAAGACCAGAGCTTTCTCAAGTTAGAAGTCACAAATCTAGTCTTTCACCCAAAAGAAGAGTGTAAACTCATCCAGATTCGGATCATCTTTAGCATAATCCGGCAGCTAGAATTACTCACCAAGTCTATTCTCAAATAAGACATGCTCCATTTATCATGATGCAAAATCATCCACTTGCCCTGAGCACCTGTTTCATGGGGTGTAGCCTTTAGACCTCTAAATTTGACTCCTCCTATGCATGATCTGCCTAAAGGGACAAGAAATAATTTTTTGAAATTCTTTGGAGATGGAAAGCAAAATCCAGATGACCACATGCCTGCATTTTTCATATCTTGTGGAGTGCTTACATTTGAACATGAATATGTATCTGTCAGAATCTTCATAGACACTCTGCATGACTTGGTTGGAGAATGGTTCTACCGACTAGCTCCTTGAACCATAACCAACTGGGCTACTATGAAATATTCACTCCTAAAAATATTCAAACCAACTGAATATTCTAGTACATTGATTACTCAACTGACTCAGTTAAATAAGAAGCCACATGAGCACATGCGGTATTTTATTGCAAAATTCCAAAGATTACTGTATAAAATTTTGGCTTCTACTTCTCTAAATGATGAGAATCAAAAGGTATTCTTCATCAATGATTTACTTCCTAAAGTAAGCTATCAACTATGAAGAGCACGTTCTGCTAACTTGTTAGCAGCCCAAAACATGGCGGTTGAAATCTTAGATGACCTCATCATGGCTGGAAAGATAAAGAACAACACTTCTAGAGCTGAAAGTTCATCCTCTACTACTACTTTCGATTCACTATTGCAAAAGTTAGCAAATGAGAAGATGAAGATGAATAAACAAATGGCTCAAGGCAACAATATTTCCCCTACTTGGAATTTCAACAACAATAATAACCGAAACTGCATAGTTGGTTCCCAAAGATTAGCAATTTAAACTGCTCCCAGAAACAATGTGGAGATGAATGAAGAAGACCAGGAAGTTGACATTGATCAGCTCAAGAATGATGATTTTGTAGGTCATCTGGTGACTCCAACATTAAGTACCTGAACTACAAATCTAAACATGATGATGAGAAACTTCATGAAGATGATCATGGTCATACATATGCAGTATTTACAAGATCACAAACTCATCAAGTTAAGGCATTAATTGATAAACAAAGAAGGGGCAACCCTTTACCTTCTTCTTTAGCTCCTAGAAATAAGAATGTGAGTTCTTCATCTCAACCATAGAAAGTAGCTTAGGTATTTGAATCTATACCTTCCTTCGACATTGTTGATCATGTCAAGAAAACTAGGATTCAAATGTCAGAAGCTAAATACCTGCGAGCCTTTCTGAGCAGTTAAATAGGCTAGTTAAATATGTGCAATCACTAGGACAATCCAATACATCAAAAGGGCTTTTGCCTAAGCCCAAAGATACTCCTCCCTAGAAAAACAATGCAGTTGTTAAATCCTCACCATATTCTGAAAGAGTGGAACCATTCTATGTTTCCCTATTGCTTAATGGTTTCAAGTTAAGCATCTGTATTTTAGATTCAGGTGCTTCTAACAATTTCATACCAACTAAAGTTGCAAATGCTCTTGGTCTTACCCTGATGAAGACCATAGGAAGTTTTTATTCCATGGAGAGACAAGTCCCTTTAATCGGAAAAATCAAAGACGCACAAGTTGTTTTGGCAGCTTTTCCTGACAAAAGATTAAAGATGACAATCTTAGTTGCAGATATTCATGTCTCCTACGGGATGTTGCTGAGCAGAAACTTTTGTAAAGAGCTAGGAGGAGAAGTAAAAATGGATTGGTCCTGTGCTCATATTCCTATCAAAGGAATAAATCAGAAGTTGGAGCCAGAATAGAAGTCCAAGTACACGGTGACAAAATTTGAGGATCCTAGATCTCAGATTATTTTTCAGGAATCTAACCATGGGGTCTATTTCTTGGAAACGGATAAAAATGTACCAGAACTTGAACTTCAACTAGATCCAAAACTAGAAGGAGCTAAAAAATTTTGGAATCTAGAGTTTAAAGGCACCTGTTGTTCTTATTAATCAAGAGTCGGCGTTCTACTAATATCTCTAGATCATGAGATATTCTCATACTCCTACAAGCTAATGTACGAGAACACCAATCACACAATGAGAATATGAAGCATTGCTGCTAGGAATGGATAAAGCTAAAAATAAAGGAGTAAAACTCCTCAAAGCCCAAGAGAGATGTTTAACTTCTAGTAAACCAAGTTTGAGGGAAAAATCAAATCAAAAGAGATGAGCTGAAGCATTACAGAGATAAAGTGATTTCTGCCACACTGGATTTTGTAGCCTTCTCTATCAACTTCATTCTAACCAATCAAAACTCTAAGGTAGATTCTTTGGCAGTCACAGCTGCACTATTGAATCTAGATAGACCACTATCCTTATTCAGACAAGGAAACTATAAAGTGGAGATGGTCTACTACCCCAAAGTCCCTGATAATGTTGAACAGTGGCAGACTTTCAATGAGGACAAACAAACATCTGCATTGTTGGAACAAGGTAACTTTGACAAGTTGTATATTGAAGGGAGTAAATTACTACCATGACAAACAAACACGAGACATAACTAATCCAATTATGATAAAAGTAGTGGAATAGTCCAACCAAAAGGTAACAAAATCCACAAGGTTTTATTTTCCTTAGTGAAGACTTTCGACAAGCATGATCGGTACTGAATAAGAACAAAGAACATGGTGATAGTTCTTCCTCAGAAATGCAGTAAATAAATCTGGGAACGGAGCAAGTTGATGCAAACTTATCCATAACGGAGAGAAGAAAGGATGAGCCACCACCAGATAAATTTTATAAGTACTTTCCCAAGGTATTTGACAATAAGACTAGAGAAAGAAAGTTTGAGATCGGAGACTGGGTACTCTGGTGGGACAAGAGACATGAACCGAAGGGCATGCATGGAAAATCTAATTCACTCTGGAAAGGGCCCTTCACGATCAAGAGAGCTGCTGAAATGGATACTTTCTTCCTTTCCTACCAGGATGGAATTGAGTTACCACTACCTTTCAATGGGCAACATCTGAAGCTATTCAAAAATTGAGATACATGGTCAAACCTGTTTGTATATAAATAAAACCTTTGTTGTTTTATTTCCTTTCTCTGTTTTTTGTTTTGTTTTTGTTTTCTTGACCCCGAACCCAATGGACAAGACACGAAACCAGAGATACTAGGATCTCATCTTTACTCATGTCATTTTGACATAGGTAAAGATGTCTCACAGATGGAGCCAACTGGTGTCTCTAGATATTACCTTGAAATCTGAGACTAGCCCATGTTTTAAAAATTTTGTTCTTTTAAAATAACATGTCTTTTTTTGTTTTTTATTGATAGAAGATGCCTATATTGTGATAATATATTCACAAAGTGAATCATATGATCTAATTTTGATAAATACCCGGATGTCGAAACTCATATTATTCCTCCACCAAGTTATGTTACGAGAAATTTTTATTTTATTATTTATTAAATAAATAATGCCATGTTTGATGTAAATTGTGCCCGGTTGAACCCTTTTGAAGTTTTTCATGTCAATATTCACACATATCAATAAGGTTTTCACCAAGTATGAATCCACGAGCTTTTTCTATGAATTTTGGAAATGTTTTCATTTTTATAAGTTTCTTTTGTGTTTTTCTCAGTTTTCTCCTCTATTTCTTTGTGAAATTCCCTAGGTCAATTCTTTAACTAAATCTGAATCTATTTTATTTTCTGAAACATCTGGAGAACATATATGTCCTCCATACCAAAAGGAATCGGCCTTAGGAATCTAGCTTTCATTTGAAAAGATGAAGTCATGCACAAAAAAGCCTCTCTGAGGCAAGTCGCACTTTTGGGAATGGATGAACTTACGTTGCGGTGGGATTTTTGGTAGCGGCGAGACGGTGGGAATTTTGTACCTTCCTTACAAGGTAATTTTTCCCATGAAGTCAAAATCACTCAGGTGTGATGGGAAAATTAGAGGCGGTAGGAAGTGGGAATTTCTTATCTGCGTTGCAGGGTGAAAATTCCCATTATAAAATAAAGAAAAATCACTTAAAGCACCGATGGGAATTTCCTACCCACTTGGCAAGCTAATTTTTCCCACCAAAGAGATTTATTCACCCAAACAAGTCACACTTTTTCAAAGGAAGCTATTTTTAATGCAAGTCACACTTTTTGGAAAGTCACTTAAGCTACAATGGGAAAATTAGAGGTCGCGGTGGGTGGGAAATTGTTACCCGCCTGCAGGGGTAAAATTTCCCATTGTGGTAGTCAAACGGCTTAAGTGAAAGAAGGGATTATTAGAGATGCCTTACAGGTGAAAATTCCCATTAGAAGTTAGCTTCTTATTTTGAGAAATCACCCATGCTAAAAGTGCGACCCACCTTGGGTGAATAACAATGCATTTAATATATTTATTAATGTTTATTTATCCAATTTTGGTACCATAAATAGAAGGAAAGTCAATGCATGAAGATAAGCCAAAGAGAACTGAAGGATGCATGCTAAAAATAAATAAAATAAATTTATTTAAAAGCAACCAGCAACATGCATAATTGGGCGCCCAATTTGGGTGAATAAACATGATTGTTTATTAATTAAATTGCCAGAAATAAGAAAGGAAATTATTAAAAATAATATGTTGAGGGTTATATAAGCATGGACTGCCATAATGAAGAAGTACTTAATTATTTTTGCAAAGGATTGCAGCCCGGATAGGTTTTGACACCAAAAGAAGGAGGATTTTGCATTGAAGTTTATTTTCCCTCTTGGGAAGCTTCAAAGTTTGGTGCCTAGGGTTGGAATGGATTGATTTTTGCTATGACAATTTATCTGCATGTTGGTCTAAGTGCTTTGTGAATTAAATAATGTTTTTATTGCTTTTCATGCAAGAAAGCCTCAAAGTTTAGGGCAATAGGCTTTATATGCATATTTTGTGATAAAAATCAAGTATTCATGTCATGGACTCCATTATTTGTCCGAATAAATTACAGTATTCATCACAAGTGCTCATATAAGTAAAAAGGAGTTCAAATTAATTTTAGATACATTGAATATATATTCTCACGAATCTGAATAAATTACCGAGATCTATACAAATTGATCCAATTGCAAGGATTCCAGAAAATTAAAAGAAAAAGAGCTCGACAAGGATTGTTCCAACCATGATGAAGCATGATGAAAGAAAAGGATCGTGCGAGAATCATACATAGCTTCCAAATTTGTTGAAGTCAATGATACAGACATAGGCCCTGAACCTATCACCGATTTAATTGATAGATCCAGATTTCATAATTACAAAGGCTTCCAAAAAAAAAAAAATCATTCTCTTGTTTCTATGCAACTTGTGTGGAAGTCAGTGCATGGAAAATTCCTTTCACGAGCTTGTGCATGTGCTCCCAATCTTCCAATTAAAACCTTCATTGAATTTACTTGTAATTTCCTTCACCCGAAGTGCTTTCTAGAATTTCTAATTGCTCATATGCAATTAAAAATAAAAATGATGAGTTTTTCTGAATTATTTACGAAAAACATTGCATTAATGCATGTACTGGAGAATAACTGCCAAATTTTCAAGGATAAGAGGGAAGACAAGTCAAAGGAAATACCCGTAAGCAAAATCACATTCAGCTACTTCCAGATCCAGTTTGGTGAGAATCAAAGGAAAAAGAGTCGGTCGCATGCGAGAATATGGAAAAAGAACAAGACTGCTGACTTTATTCTAATTTCTTCTCCTCTTTCTTTCTCTTATTTTATCTCGACAAAGTAATTGAGAGATCAATTAAATTATAAAACTTAAGTGATTGGTTTAAAATCCATTACTTGAAGAAGTCAATTACTTGAAGATAGGTGGCATACATGCAGAATATAAGGTTTTACTTTCAGTTATAAATCATGCATGTCATGCAAAGAGGAATTCCATGAGGGAGGTTTCCAATTGTTTCCTTTACAACTTCCACATGTGCTAGTTTAGTTATAGTTTCCTATTTTTAATTTCCCCTCCATACACTATAAATGAAGGAAGAAACTATGGCTTAGGGGATAGGAATTTTTAATCAGCATTTTTGTGTTCCAAACTTTGAGCTAAAACCCACGATAGCTTTATAAAGCAAAGGAATAGAAAAGAGATTTCCAGAGAACTTTGTGTCAATGGTGCATTTGTCTCTTATTTATTTTTATATCTATGAGTGAACTTTGTGTTGTCTTAGATCTAGATTTTAAAGTTTCCCTTTCTTCAAATTATGCATGTTTAGATCTATTTGTTTCTTCATGAGCATGTAATCAACTCTGTGAACTATTTATTGGGTTACACATCTTCTTTCCTTTCTTCATGCTTTCTATTGTTTTCCTCTTCTACAGATATTTCCTTTCTCTTATAGCTACTTACTTGCTGCAAAACTATCTAGCTATGGTTCATGAGCTACATAGTTAAAGTAATACCAACAGATAGATACTAGAAAATATAATTGACAAAATATTACACGTGAGTCTCACCGGTAAATGAGGGAGATTTATCTCATGACTACCTAGGGTTTCAATTGTGTAGAAAAGCTAGCCAGCATTACTAATGGGAGTATATTTCTTGTACATAATAGCCTAGAGTTGTAATTCCTCCAAGTGCTTATAACACATTGTTCTGTGGTAGCTAGGTTTTCTTTCATATAAGTACTTGTGCATTCTCTACATGTTCCATTTGGGATATGTATGGTTTTGTTATTTGTACATGGTTGTTTTTTGTTGTTGTTGCACTTTCCGGTTTCAAGAAAGATCCGATGGATATTTCCCAATAGTGTTTTAGAGGTTTAAGGGGATCCAGGCATCGGCTAAGATGTGAATAGGACGTTCGGTGTGATTGGGACACATGGGATCACCTCTCAGCATGTGGGACTTGGGCTCGAGGTGAACCTCAGGAGAAGGCCGGCTTCCTCTTCCTAAACTAAGTGTTTGTCTACTCCTAGTGTAACAAAAATGATTATCTAGTCCTATGCTAACATTTTCATGGGGTTTTAGGAAAGAGTTTTACGAAATGAAACTATACTAGGGATGTGATGCACCGAATAAAGGGTGTCTTCAGATTTAGGAAGGGTTAATTTGAAGAGGGTGTGTGCACCACAGTCAACTTCACCTCTGCTGACTTAGAGAGGTACGAGGATACCACGAGGCTAAGAGACACGCGTTCCTTTTGTTAAACTTTATCGAGGCCAGAAATATACCGTTTCCCGGTGAAGAAGGATGAACTCAAGAAGGGTGAACAGACACCACAACTCAAGCGCATGCAATACTTCACCACTCGATAAGCACGAGAACTCCAGAACTGCAGATAGAAACTTAAACTTGCACGGTGTACTGCAAGTATGAGAAAGGCACAAAGAAGCATAGAAGGATGAAAGGACCGAGATTAGTCACAAAACACACACTTTTATTGCTTGATAACATGCACAATGCATCATACATTCGAAGAAGAGGCAATAGTTGCCATTACGGTCTTGAAGAGGAGGCTTGAAAGTTCTCTCAACACACAAGAACAACTTGCGAGAAGAGAGGACCCTTGAAAAGTATACACTCTTGCCTAAGATATCTAAGCTTCCAACTTATGCAGGCTGTTGGAACCCTTTGAAATGAGCTTCCACTTACATTTATAGAAGAATATGTGAGAAAGAAGAGGAAATGGTCATAATTACATTCCTAAAATGAAGGCCCATGATGTATTTATTACAGTTAGTTGAACTACCTGAGAAGGTTCCATCATGGGTCATTAATTGCCTGATGACCAAGTCTTCTCAATTAATTAAAAGAATATTTAAATAAAATATTTAAATAATAATAATAAATATTATTATTAAAATATTTAAATAAAAATATTAATTTAATTAACATAATGTTGGGACCCCCCCGTTGACCCGTTTGACTTGAAGAGGAGGGGGGTCCATGTGGATAGAATCTGCACATAGCCAAATTTGATGAGCTTCGAATCCTCTAACTCGGTGTTGCACTCGATTTTTGACCCCGCACTAACTCTTTCCTTGCTTTGGTAATCGCGCTCTTTTGCATTGAGTCCTTCGAATGGTGAGCTATCAAACTCGATTCTTATCATTTTCCTCTGTTAACTCGAGGCCATTTACGCATTCCTCGTTCAAACTTCATGAAACATCACCACGAGCTCCTTGCGAAGTCACCGAGCTCTTCATCCAGCAAACGATCTTACCTTTCCTGGGCTCAAACTCACTTGAATGTCGAGCTTAACCCAACATTTCTGAAAAGAATGGTTTTACCACAATGCTCACGGTTCTTCCTTATCATATAACACTTGTAGTAAGAATGTTTTAGCTTTGCCATAATAAGCACAATTGTACCCTCCAAACGATGAGAAAATGCCATTAACAATAAAGACCTAATGCTGCCATGATGATGACCTAGGCTCATGCCCATAACATGTCGATAGACACCCTTAAGACTGATTTTTTGGCCAAAGAGCCCTTCGGTATTTTGGGTAGTGCACTCGGCAATCTCGGCTCCAATCAACAATTATGCCACTATTGGGATCTTAGTATGGCATAGGTAGCTGTGAGCTACACAATATACTCATTTTCCTCTAAAAAGATCCTTTATGTTACATTTGCAACACATAAAAAAGCCCTTGAAAAATACATTGAACAACTGGGGCAGCCAAGAGGACCTTGGAAAAATGTACAGGTAACAACCATATGAATTCTCCCTTAGTCGTGGATCAAAGCTAATAGAAATAAGCAGATAAATCCAGCTCGAAACTACAGTATAATCGTCCATTGTTAAAAATAACACAGTTTCTCTGAACCTGGTAAAAGAAAACTGTTATTGTCTGATTGGACGTATATAATGGAAGGGTATAAATATTGCCTACTGCCCACAGAGTTTCTCAAAGGGACCATTTACAAGAGATGATGGCATACAAAACGCGGATGACCGGTATTTCAGAGTTGACCTTCGCATTCGTTTCTAGGAGAAAACATGCTGAGCAATATGAATCGTTTCACTCTGCACGTAATAAACCAACATCTCCTGATTCAAGGAAATTTTTATGAAGCCTCGAAGCAGCGTGTGACTCGATCCATCGTATACGGCGGTGAATATTTTTTCTGCAGTGCCATAGGTCAGGAGTTCGAGAATAAGGATAAGCCACAGTGTATGCGATTCTTTGGAGCGTTCAAATGGAAGGCTTCTCTGTGAAAATGCTGCTGCCTCTGCTGTAGAGTTTCTCAAAGAGACCATTTACAAGTAACAAGGATGCAACAAAACGGCCGACCGGGTATTTTCAGAGCTGAACTTCACATTTAATTCGTTTCTAGGAAAAGAAATGCTGAGCAATACGAATCGTTTCATTCTGCACCGTAATAAACCTTCATCTCCTGACCCGGGCAAATTTTATGAAGCCTTGAACAGCGTGACTCCAATCCATCGTACACGGCAGTGAATATTTGTTTTCTGCAACTGTGCGTGGGAGCTTGTCTTGCGACCACTGAATGCTCAGTGTGGTAGGCAGAATGTGTAGAGCCTCCTTCGCCCATCTCTGTTTACAAAACGGCCGACCAGACAACCACGTCAATCCTATTAAACACCTCCACTGCCTCATTCCCACGTTCTCCGACTCACCTTCCGTGTGACTCGCACAAAGACTCGGACCACTCCAAGCTGCGCGGAATTTTCATTCTCTTGCCATGCGGAAGTCTCATGACGGATTGCCATCGTCAAATCTCCACGCCTGGCAGTGTTTGCCCGAATCTCCCCTTCACGGAAGTTTGGTCATGGTTTGCCACGGTTATATTTCCACGCCTGGCAGTTTGACCGGATTTCTCCCATTTTTTGGCTGTAGACTCAAACTTCTCCCACGCCCGGGATTTCTTCTTTGGCTTGACATCACGTCATTTCCCCTTGGCATTGCTTGCCTTATTTCCCGTCCAGTCAACGGCTTGGCCCAAATTAATTCACGGGCCCGGCCTCAACTTCGCCACGCAGATTGGCAAGTTTGTTCCTTATTTCCACATCCACCGGCGCACAGGGGATCTTCATGAATCTTCTCCTGCCGAGTTTTCCTTCAACAGATTTGAGGATAACATTAAACTCTCAGTGCAAACATTTCAGCTGTAACTTGTAAGGTGTGATAATTCCGACAGAAACGTTTATGCCTGACTACTTAGTGATTCGTTGAATATGCTCATATAATTGCAAAGCAAATTATGCTCCATGCATATTCTGATATGAAACAGTTCCACCTCTATGAGATCCGCTTCCATGAGTTACATCGCAAAACCAGTAAGGTCTCAATAGAGAATATTTGTAATAAATTTCATCAGGTCTCCCGGTAACACTCTCACTGCCACTTAATCGATTTTCATAAAAATATCTTGAAGGAAAATCCTGAATTTGAGGATGCATACGATGCTGATCAGATAACAACATTGGACAACTTACTTGCTCAAACGGGCTTCTACTATACTGCAACATCCCTGTGCATCGAATGCTCGGCCGCTTTGAGCGTAGAACTGAAATTCTCCTGGGAAAGTGCCGTGAGGAAGTAATTGGTTATATGCAGCAGCTACAGGGTAGAGAAGTAAAACTTATCTCAGAAAATGAGTGGCCTCCAGAGAGAGTTGATTGCGACAGCTGCCGCAGGGTGATCCCAAGGAACCGTTGGTGTTGATCTGATGTTACAGTTGCATGCGACCACGAGTCGTGATCGATTGTTGTAA
Organism: Taxus wallichiana var. yunnanensis; assembly: GCA_018340775.1. Lineage (NCBI taxonomy): Eukaryota > Viridiplantae > Streptophyta > Pinopsida > Cupressales > Taxaceae > Taxus > Taxus wallichiana. The sequence continues at coordinate 264,461,620 of CM031244.1, read as the reverse complement.
AATCTTGCATTTGTAGTAGAAGAACGAGATAAGGTTTTAATTGAGTTGTCTCGAAATTCTCTTCCATGGAAGAAGCTCGACCAAATCTTGAGGCAGCTATTGTCTCCGTCGAGTCATTAAAATTGAATTCATATTCCAACAAGGAAGCATCAATCTCTCCATGTTGAATTAAACCGAGTCGAGCTCGTCATTTCTCTGCCTCAATGAGCCAACCATCGAAACATTATCCACTCCTATCGAGACTCTTTTATGACAAGCCAAAGTTGGACAACCGAACTTACATTTCCTACTCATGAACTCGTCTAAGGCTTGTGATCTGAGTTATGACCGAGTTAGGACAAGGCACGAACTCCTCTGATGACTCGTCTCTTTATTCCCGATTTGACACTGTTTTAGCTCGAACGAGCGAGATAAGCTTGTCGAACTCCTCGATAGCTCGCATTCTTGAAAAAAATGAGTGATCTCACCTGATGACCAAAAGTGGGTCCCTGGGACCAATGTCGTGATTTGATTGTAATAAGGCCCTGTTTTCCAATTTTTCCATGTGCGTAAAATTGGATAACATTTTTGGCGACCTCTCGGGGATGATTGCCTGCTAAGCATGATTCCAGTAGCCTTAAGTCATCCATTGGGCATGGAGTCTCTGTTGGAATCCTGAAAGTAGTATGATTTTCTTTGACACATCCTGAAATCCCCTTGAGTATTGTTGATATCCTGGACCTCCCTGGAATGCTAAGCATGAAGTATACTGAATCTGTTGAATGCTTGACATCCATGGAACACTGCAAAAATTTGAATGAAGCAGATTTTGAACTGTTATGGAAACTTTGAACCTTTCTTTTCCTTGACACCTTCCAATGATGAAACAATGTGCAGAACAACACAAAACACAACAACAAGGAAAGCAAAACAACAACACGCAACAATGTGCATAAGCACTTGGAGGAAAACACCTAATTTAACTGTACAGGGGGTGGAACGCTTCTCAAAAACAAGCTTTGAGATGTATCCCATTCACATGAATGGGCAGTTCTTCTCCATTGAGCCTAGATAGACGAAATGAATTTGCCTCTTTGCAACTTGTGATGATGTATGGTCCACTCCAGAGAGCGTCAAACTTGGCATGCTTGCCTGGTTTGGCCCTGTCTTCATCCCATTTGAGAACTAAATCTCCCTCTTGAAAATGTCTGTCGGACGCCTTCTTGTCAAAATATTTCTTAACTTGAGCCTGATGCTGCTCCAAAGTTTTCATAGCCTTGTCTCGTACTTCCTCTAACTCCATGAGTTCAGCAAACCTTACTGTCAGAGGATCACTCTCTATAACTTCAAGTTGATGAGCTAACTCCAAAGAAGGTAACTCCAATGAGAGCGGGAGTTTTGCCTCTCTTCCATATACAAGAACGAAAGGAGAATTTCCAATGGCCCTTTTAGGTGTGATTCGATCTGCCCATAAGGCAGTCTTAAGCTGTGTATGCCAAGTCCTCTTGTTAGTCTCCATTGTGCGCTTAATAATCCTTATGAGGTTTTTGTTGCTAGACTCAGCCAATCCGTTTCCTTGCGGATAGTAATTGGATGAAGTTTTGAGGTATACCCCATTTTTAACAGCCCATTCACTCAATTTCATACCAAGAAAAGCCAGCGCATTGTCTGAAATGATTGTAAATGGAACACCGAACCTCGTCATTATACCCTCCAAAAAATCTAGAACTGCCTTTTCATTGCTCTCTTTTAATGCTACCGCCTCTGTCCATCGAGTAAAATAGTCTGTTGCGGTAAGGACCCACTTATGTCTGTCACTGGATGGAGGATTAATCATTCCGATGAAGTCCAACCCCCATTGAACAAAGGGTTGATCCACTTGAATGGATGCAGTGGAAGAGCTGCCAGCTTCTGCTTACCTGTGAAAAAGGCACATTCCTTACATTTCCTTACCCAGAGATGGGCATCCTTGAATAAATCCGGCCAATAGTAGCCGGCTCGCATGATCTTGGTAGCTGTTGTTCGTGCGGAATAATGTCCTCCAGATAGGCCATTATGAAATTCTTCTAGTATCTTACTTACCTGTTCCGGTCCTATGCACCGAAGGAGAACGCCGTTCAAATCTTTTCGAAAGAGAATGCTATCTACCAAAACATATGGGATAGATTGAAGATGGAAAGTTCGTCTTTGGTTTTTATCCATGTTTGTCGGGTATGCTCCTGAGAAGATGAAATTCTTCATTTTGGATAACCAGTCAGCTTGATCAACATCCTCATCAGTATTTAGGAGTGTCATGTCCTCATTACCTTTTGATTCCATGTCTGCAGCAAGTTGCTCACATAAACCCTTACCTCTGACAAGTTTAGTGACTTTGATATGCACGTCATACTCCATTACCTTCGTGATCCATCCAGCACGCTTTTCGTTCATTTCTTTGTTCAGCAAAAACTCCTTGACACCTGGATGAGACACCATCAGATGAATCTTGTTGTTGGACAACATGTGCTTGAATTTCTTCAAAGCTCGAATAACCGCAAAGACTTGCTTTTCAATGAATGAGTATTTGAACTCGTAGTCTTTGAGGGATTGACTGAAGAAAGCGATTGGTTGCTCCATCAGGTTATCGTTTTGTTGGGTGAGGATCCCTGAAATGCTCTCTTGACCTGCAAAAGCATAAAGGATAAAATCTTTGTCAAACCTGGGGTTCACAAGCGTGGGAGCTTGGGAAATGGCTGTTTTGATGGCTTCGAAGCTTTCTCGTCCTTCCTTTGTCCATGAGAATGGCATGTTTTTCCTTAGCATGGCTGTCAGTGGTTTAGCCAATGTCGCGAATTGGGGATGAATCTCCGCACGAAATTTATGGTTCCCAGAAAGCTCTGGAGGCCCTTCTTGTGACTTGGGAGAGATAAGGACATAATTGAATGAATCCTGGCTGGATCGATTGATAATCCTTCTGCTGAAACAACATGCCCCAACAATTTTCCCTCGTGCACTGCGAAAATACATTTCTTGGGGTTAAGTGAAACCCCAAATTCCCTACACCTTTGGAAAACTTTCCTTAGATGTGTGATGTGATCTTCTGCATGCTTAGAGTATACAGTTATATCATCAAGGTAAACCAAAATAATATCGTTGATCAGTCCCTTAAATGCCATGTCCATGGCTCTTTGGAAAGTAGCCCCGGCATTGGACAATCCGAATGGCATTTTATTGTAGGCATATGTGCCCCACTTGGTAGTGAAAGCCGTTTTGAATTGGTCAGATTCTTGGACTAGGATTTGATTGTAACCTGAATATCCATCGAGCAAAGAAAATCTTTGAGCTCCTGCCACCGTTTGAAGGATCTGCTCCATCGATGGAAGAGGATAATGGTCTTTTAATGATGCACGATTCAAATCCCTGAAATCTACGCATAACCGGATCTCTCCATTCTTCTTCCTCACGGGCACCAAATTGGCTACCCATGAGGAATGCTTGATGGGAAAAATTATACAGAGCCTCGATGAGCTTGGTTAGCTCCTTTCTCATTAGTGGCTCAATTTTGGGATTAATTGGTCTCTGTTTCTGACGAACTGGCTTAGCATTAGGATCCAGTTCGATGGTATGTTGTGCTAGACCTGGATCAAAACCACGCAGATCTTTATAGCTCCATGCAAAGATGTCATGATACTCTTGACAAAGTTTGATGAAAGCTTCTTTCTCCTCAGAAGTACACACTTTTCCGATCTTAAGAAATTTTTCATTTGATACTTCGACTTCCTCAAAATATTCTTCTTTGACCACCATGTTAGGGCTTTGTCTTTTGGCTTGGTCATCTGAATTGAAAATGGATTCCAAAGTGACTAAACCTTTTGGTAACTTGTTGCTTTTCAATTGGATAATTTGTTCACCATATGACTCTTGTAACTTATCTTGATTTCTTGCAGCAAACTCCGCCTCTTCTTGTAGGAAGAGGACAATTTGGTTGTCACTATCGAACACTTGCCAACTACTCACATTATCAGGGACTGCTGGTCGAACCACCATTTTAACAAATTGCTGCCCTTCTTTCATGATATCAACTGGTATGTTGTATTGTGAACCAATTGTAGCAAGCCTGTCTGCATCTTGATTTTGATCTCTAGGGATTGCATGGATCCCAAAAGCTTCGAAATCTTCAATCAGGTCCCAGACTCGGTTCTTGTATGATCTTAAAAGATCATTTTTGGATGCACTACGTGCTGAAACTTGATGAACAACTAACTCACTGTCTCCAAAAATAGTTAGGGCCTTGATTCCCTTCCTTTGGGCTAGCTGAATTCCTTGCACAAGAGCCTCGTATTCAGCAACATTGTTAGTGCAACTGAACTGCAACCGGAAAGATGAGAAGTACTTATCTCCCTCTGGAGAAATTAACATAACACCAGCACCGGATCCATTCTTACTTCTTGAGCCATCGAAGAACAATTGCCATAGTCCTTTAGAATCACTTGGCGTTTTGACAAGTTGTGGTATGATTGTATCTTCTTCATGGATACAGTAGGTACCTAATCCTGTTTCTTCCAAGACCAACAAACCAGCTTCTTCTTCTGCCAATACATCAGCGTAGGGATCGTACTGATGATCTCTACTTACTTCATCTAGCAAAGTATCAGGGACTTCTTCAACAAGGGTGGTTGGTTCATGATCGGCACCTTCCTCTTCTGGATCGCCAATGGTGTAATTTCCATTTATGGGACTAGAAGTGTAGGGTTCTACATGATTATGGCAGATTGGTTCTGCCCTTATAGTTACTTTGGTTCCGTATCGAGTCCTGAGAATCATATGTGACCAATCGGGCGATAGGTAACCGCCCATCTTGGCGGTGAAATCCCGTGATAGGCGGATGGCAAGAGAGGAGGAGAGATCGATAACCGATATGTCTTGGGTGAATGACAAACTTGGGCATGCATGAATGGTAAGTTGAAGTCCTTTGATAACTTAATGATCTTAACAGTGTGCCATCCGGTTGAACAACCCCTCTTGCAAGCTGGCGCATATTGTATGCCTAGTACATCTGCAATTTGTTTCGGCATGTGCGAGAGCTACGGCACGAGAATCGATCATGCAATTATGTACCAGTGGTCTCCATGATCGGGGAATGTAGAATGGCGGTGGTTTGTTTGCTTTGTAGGAATGATTTTCCCTTCCGGTTGACACAAATTTGTAGCATTTGTCACTCCATGGCTTGGTGATCCGTTGGTTGTACTAAAAGCTGTTGAGCTTCTCATGACGGGTTTCTTTGGGAAGGGATCGAGAGTCGTCCCACATGGTAACACTTTCAGTTGGTTTTCTTCATTTGTTCTACTATGCTGAAGGGAATTGCTCCAACTTTGATGACACTTTTTTGGGCATTGGGGTCCTCCTTTGGAAAATGTTTGTTGGGTACCGTGATGCCTGGAGAACCATCTTTCCCTGCGGTGTGGCTAGCCGATGTTTCTGGTGATTTCTTTCCCGCATTTCTATCAACCGCCATTTGTAACCCATGTTGAGAAGTGGATGCTAGATCAGCTTCGAGAGGTTGAGGCTCCATTGCTCTCTTTTTGGAACGAGTGTTTGCTGCCACTGATGAAGAATCTATATTCAATCCACAAAAATCTTCTTCTTGCCAGTTTAGCAAAGTGGATTCTTCAGGTGCCTGTGGTTGATCTGCTGCTTCTTGCGTAGATGAATTGTTTGTTAACTCTGAAGGGGCAGATACACTTTGAACCATAAGGGCCTGGCTAAGAACCCCATTGGGACAAAGATTTTGATTGTGAGGTTGAGAGCAAGGATAACACCATTCGTAGTCTTGAACTAGATTATTTTGAACAGGTACTATAGCTCTAGATGAGCTAGCTGCAAGAGGGTTCCGGAAGTTCAAGGGCCTGACATTTGCAACTTGACTCGTAGTTTGATTTTGAGGCTGATTGTTTCCTTGAAAAGGAGGACGGTTAGCCTGATACTGCTGATTTTGTGGTTGATACGGACGATTGTATTGAAATTGTTGCCTTTTGAGTGCAACGAGCTCATTTCCAAAATTTTGCAGTAGTGATTTGACTTCAAATAGGTCATTTGAAGAGGCAGGGGAAGATTGAGATGGTTGCTTAGAGTCCACTGGAATAGGAGCAATGATAGGCTGATGATTCGTAAGATCTGGAGAAAAGGGCATTGGTGGTCGTGGAGCTATCTTTCCAGCCTGAATCAAAGAATTCTCTGCACTTATGGCAACTTCGTAAGCATCAGGAAGTGTAGTCCCTCCCATGGACTGGATCATAACTGCTACATCACTATTCAAGGCTCATGAAATAGTACAAGAATGCATTATGTGCAGAAGGCTTTATGAGCGCCGGAATCCTATTCCAAGTCCTGTGGAATCGGAAGTTGAAATCACTCATGTATTCTTGGGAAGCTCTCTTTATGGTAGTAAGTTGTTCCAAAAGTGATAGGTGATCACTTTTGTCTTCAATTGTTTACATAGCTTTTCTCCCAACTCGTCCCAGTGGTTATAGTGCCACACCTAACCCACGAAACCATTGAAGTGCTTTTCCCTTGAAAGAGGTAGCGAAGTCTAAGCTGCAACATTGTCTTCGGTGATATTATGTGCTTTGCAGATCTTTGGCTACATCAAAGATATGCTCCACTTTGGAGTAACGTGAGTTTCCCCATGTAGAAGGGTAAACTTTTGAGTGCATAGCAGGTATCGGATCACGTTGAGCCAACATAAGAGGACTGCTTGCATTGAAAGGGGGAAAAACTTGGTTCCTCGCCATAGCAACGAAAGGTTGATTGTTCCTGGGTGGAGGAAATCTTCCGTAAGGAGGAGTTGAATGACCCCTACTAGGTAAATCTGCAACTGGGGATGTGGAAATGCCTCTTCTTCTTCTCTTTGGAGGAGACAAGGAAAGTTCGGTATGCTGATAATTTCCTTTCTTTGAAGAAGCTCTTGTCTGAATTCTTCGCATAAGTTACTGCACTGAGATTTGGAATCCAGAGATATAGAGTCGCCAGGTACTTTGACTTGTGTAAGTGAGAAGAGAAGTACCAACTCTCTCCCACCGGGCGTGCCAAAAACTGTTGTGTGTGGTCGCACGGTGGCTTAAAGATGGAACTCTATTTAAACTATTGTTGTGTGTGGTCTGGCTTAAATTTGATAATGAGACACCTCTGAAAGATGAAACTCTAACTGTGATGTCCCACCGGGCGTGCCAAAAACTGTTGTCGCCAAATCACTGCACCCTCCGAATGGCCAGGATGTGAATAGGACGTTCGGTGTGATTGGGACACATGGGATCACCTCTCAAGCTGTGGGACTTGGGCTCGAGGTGAACCTCCGGAGAAGGCCGGCTTCCTCTTCCTAAACTAAGTGTTGTACTACTCCTAGTGTAACAAAAATGATTATCTAGTCCTATGCTAACATTTTCATGGGGTTTTAGGGAAAGAGTTTTACAGAAATGAAACTATACTAGGGATGGTGATGCACCGAATAAAGGGTGTCTTCAGATTTAGGAAGGGTTAATTTGAAGAGGGTGTGTGCACCACAGGTCAACTTCACCTCTGCTGACTTAGAGAGGTGCACGGATACCACAGGCTAAGAGACACGCGTTCCTTTTGTTAAACTTTATCGAGGCCAGAAATATACCGGTTTCCCGGTGAAGAAGGATGAACTCAAGAAGGGTGAGCAGACACCACAACTCAAGCTGCATGCAATACTTCACCACTCGATAAGCACGAACTCCAGAGACACTGCAGATAGAAACTTAAACTTACACGGTGTACTGCAAGTATGAGAAAGGCACAAAGAAGCATAGAAGGATGAAAGGACCGAGATTAGTCACAAAACACACACTTTTATTGCTTGATAACATGCACAATGCATCATACATTCGAAGAGGCAATAGTTGCCATTACGGTCTTGAAGAGGAGGCTTGAAAGTTCTCTCAACACACAAGAACAACTTGCGAGAAGAGAGGGACCCTTGAAAAGTATACACTCTTGCACTGAGATATCTAAGCTGTCTACTTATGCAGGCTGTTGGAACCCTTTGAAATGAGCTTCCAACTTACATTTATAGAAGAATATGTGAGAAAGAAGAGGAAATGGTCATAATTACATTCCTAAAATGAAGGCCCATGATGTATTTATTACAGTTAGTTGAACTACCTGAGAAGGTTCCATCATGGGTCATTAATTGCCTGATGACCAAGTCTTCTCAATTAATTAAAAGAATATTTAAATAAAATATTTAAATAATAATAATAAATATTATTATTAAAATATTTAAATAAAAATATTAATTTAATTAACATAATGTTGGGACCCCCCCGTTGACCCGTTTGACTTGAAGAGGAGGGGGGTCCATGTGGATAGAATCTGCACATAGCCAAATTTGATGAGCTTCGAATCCTCTAACTCGGTGTTGCACTCGATTTTTGACCCTGCATTAACTCTTTCCTTGCTTTGGTAATCGCGCTCTTTTGCATTGAGTCCTTCGAATGGTGAGCTATCAAACTCGATTCTTATCATTTTCCTCTGTTAACTCGAGGCCATTTACGCATTCCTCGTTCAAACTTCATGAAACATCACCACGAGCTCCTGCGAAGTCACCTTTGTTCTTCATCCAGCAAACGATCTTACCTTTCCTGGGCTCAAACTCACTTGAATGTCGAGCTTAACCCAACATTTCTGAAAAGAATGGTTTTACCACAATGCTCACGGTTCTTCCTTATCATATAACACTTGCAGTAAGAATGTTTTAGCTTGGCCATAATAAGCACAATTGTACCCTCCAAACGATGAGAAAATGCCATTAACAATAAAGACCTAATGCTGCCATGATGATGACCTAGGCTTATGCCCATAACATGTCGATAGACACCCTAAGACTGATTTTTTGGCCAAAGAGCCCTTCGGTATTCGGGTAGTGCACTCGGCAATCTCAGCTCCAATCAACAATTATGCCACTATTGGGATCTTAGTATGGCATAGGTAGCTGTGAGCTACACAATATACTCATTTTTTCGAGAACTAAAAAGATCCTTTATGTTACAATTTGCAACACATAAAATAAGCCCTTGAAAAAAATACATTGAACAAGCAATGGGGCAGCCAAGAGGACCTTGGAAAAATGTACGAGTAACAACCATATGAATTCTCCTTAGTCGTGGATCAAAGCTAATAGAAATAAGCTAGATAAAATCCAGCTTGAACTTACCACTAATCATCCATTGTTAAAAATAACACAGTTTCTCTGAACCTGGTAAAAGAAAACTGTTATTGTCTGATTGGACGTATATAATGGAAGGGTATAAATATTGCCTACTGCCCACAGAGTTTCTCAAAGGGACCATTTACGAGTGACAGAGATGTGGCATACAAAACGGACGACCAGGTATTTCAGAGTTGACCTTCGCATTCGTTTCTAGGAGAAAACATGCTGAGCAATATGAATCGTTTCACTCTGCACGTAATAAACCAACATCTCCTGATTCAAGGAAATTTTTATGAAGCCTCGAACAGCGTGACTCCAATCCATCGTATACGGCAGTGAATATTTGTTTCCTGCAGCTGCCATAGGTCCGAGTTCGAAAGGATAAGCCACGTATTATGCTTGGACTTTGGAAGCGTTGGAAGGCTTCTAAATGTTGCCTCTTGCTGTAGAGTTTCTCAAAGAGACCATTTACAAGTAACAGAGATGTGGCAAAACGGCCGACCGGGTATTTTCAGAGCTGAACTTCACATTTAATTCGTTTCTAGGAAAAGAAATGCTGAGCAATACGAATCGTTTCATTCTGCACCGTAATAAACCTTCATCTCTTGACCGGGCAAATTTTATGAAGCCTTGAACAGCGTGACTCCAATCCATCGTACACGGCAGTGAATATTTGTTTTCTGCAACTGTGCGTGGGAGCTTGTCTTGCAAAAAACGGCTTGAATGCTCTGGTGGATTTTCTTTGCGACGTAAGTTATGTGGTAAGCAGAATGTGTAGAGCCTCCTTCGCCCATCTCTGTTTCATACAAAACGGCCGACCAGACAACCACGTCAATCCTATTAAACACCTCCACTGCCTCATTCCCACGTTCTCCGACTCACCTTCCGTGTGACTCGCACAAAGACTCGGACCACTCCAAGCTGCGCGGAATTTTCATTCTCTTGCCATGCGGAAGTCTCATGACGGATTGCCATCGTCAAATCTCCACGCCTGGCAGTGTTTGCCCGAATCTCCCCTTCACGGAAGTTTGGTCATGGTTTGCCACGGTTATATTTCCACGCCTGGCAGTTTGACCGGATTTCTCCCATTTTTTGGCTGTAGACTCAAACTTCTCCCACGCCCGGGATTTCTTCTTTGGCTTGACATCACGTCATTTCCCCTTGGCATTGCTTGCCTTATTTCCCACGTCCAACGGCTTGGCCAAATTAATTCACGGGCCCCGGCCTCAACTTCGCCACGCAGACTTGGCAAGTTTGTTCCTTATTTCCACAACTTCCACCAGCGCGCGGGATCTTCATGAATCTTCTCCTGCCGAGTTTTCCTTCAACAGATTTGAGGATAACATTAAACTCTCAGTGCAAACATTTCAGCTGTAACTTGTAAGGTGTGATAATTCCGACAGAAACGTTTATGCCTGACTACTTAGTGATTCGTTGAATATGCTCATATAATTGCAAAGCAAATTATGCTCCATGCATATTCGATATGAAATTGATTCCACCTCTATGAGATCCGCTTCCATGAGTTACATCGTAAAACCAAGTAAGGTCTCGATAGAAATTTGTAATAAATTTCATCAGTCTCCCGAGAACACTCTCACTTTGTCACTTAATCGATTTTCATAAAAATATCTTGAAGGAAAATCCTGAATTTGAGGATGCATACGATGCTGATCAGATAACAACATTGGACAACTTACTTGCTCAAACGGGCTTCTACTATACTGCAACATCCCTGTGCATCGAATGCTCGGCCGCTTTGGCGTAGAACTGAAATTCTCTAGGAAAGTGCCGTGAGGAAGTAATTGGTTATATCGCGGTAGCTACGGGGTAGAGAAGTAAAACTTATCTCGAGAAAATGAGTGGCCTCAGAGAGAGTTGATTGCGGCAGTTTCCCGCAGGGTGATCCCAGAACCGTTGGTGTTGATCCGATGTTACAGTTGCATGCGACCACGGTCGTGATCAGTTGTTGTAAAATCTTGCCGCTGTAGTAGAAGAACGAGATAAGGTTTTAATTGAGTTGTCTCGAAATTCTCTTCCATGGAAGAAGCTCGACCAAATCTTGAGGCAGCTATTGTCTCTGTCGAGTCATTAAAATTGAATTCATATTCCAACAAGGAAGCATCAATCTCTCCATGTTGAATTAAACCGAGTCGAGCTCGTCATTTCTCTGCCTCAATGAGCCAACCATCGAAACATTATCCGCTCCTATCGAGACTCTTTTATGACAAGCCAAAGTTGGACAACCGAACTTACATTTCCTACTCATGAACTCGTCTCTAAGGCTTGTGATCGAGTTATGACCGAGTTAGGACAAGGCACGAACTCCTCGATGACTCGTCTCTTTATTCCCGATTTGACACTGTTTTAGCTCGAACGAGCGAGATAAGCTTGTCGAACTCCTCGATAGCTCGCATTCTTGAAAAAAAATGAGTGATCTCTCCTGATGACCAAAAGTGGGTCCACAGGACCAATGTCGTGATTTGATTGTAATAAGGCCTGTTTTCCAATCCCCTTTCTCTCTCTCTCTCTCTCTCTCTCTCTCTCTCTCTCTCTCTCTCTCTATATATATATATATATATATATATATATATATATATATATATAAATTCCCCTCATTTGGAAGAGGAGAGATTTTGAAATTGTAAAGGAACTCTGCCAAAATTATTCCAACACTTTTGTGAGCTACAGGCCTCAAATTTATGCATTTTGTGAAGGATTATTGCCTTGTGCCTATATTGTAATGGATTTTACATCATTTTAGTAATGAAAATTAGTGTTTTTGGCTCTTCTTTCCCTAACTTGATTAATATTGTGTTTCTTGCCTTCCATTATATTTTGTAGGTATATTGTGCATATTGTGTCCCTTCACAGGGTTTAAATTTGTTGTGCTCCACAAAATTGGAGGTTTGAATGTGTTTTGGGACTGTGGCACTTTGTCTTCCCTCTTCTTCCCTATTTTTCTCCACTTTCACTCACTAGGAATCTCTCTAGACTTTTTGGGTGTTATCGCCTCCTTTAGTTTAGGATTTACATTTTATGTATTTCTCTCTCTCTCTCGTCCCTTGGAATTGATAGTTTAGGAGTAGGTTAGCATTAGAATAGGTTAGGAACCAATATTTTGGTGTGATCCTAATTTTGCTTCCATTTAATTCACTAGATAAAATGGAGACATCCCAATGGCTCCTTTTGGTGTGATCCTATCCACCTTGAGAGCATCACACAACTTCTTATGCCAATTTATTTGTGATTCATCGACAAGATTCCTTATAATTTTTACCATGTTTTTGTTGGTCGATTCAGCCTGCTCATTCCCTTTTGGATAATAATCAAATGAGTGTGCAAGGGAAATACCATATCCATAGAAAAAATCAATAAGCTCATGGGAAGAAAATTTTGGGGCATTATCTGTGACAATCTTGTTCATAATTCCAAATTTGACTAGTACATTGTGTTTAATGAAATCACAAACTACCTCATAATTGGTTCTCCTAACCAGGATTACTTCAACCCACTTTATGAAATAGTCAAGCATCTATTAACACATATGTGTGTCCTACACTTGAAGTTGGATTAAGAGTTCCTATAAAATCTATCCCCCATTATTGGAAGGGCTCTTCAATAACCAATGGTTTAAGAGGTAAGGTGGACAACTTGGGTCTTCCTAAAAAAATTTGACATGCGTTGCACTTCAAACCAACTTTGATACATCTTTGAAACATGTTGGACAATAATACCCTTCATGGAGAATTATATGAACTGTCATTGAGGAAAAAAGTGACATTTGCATGCTTGATCATGGAAATCCCTCAGTAATCTCTTATGTTATTTGTTATCAACACACCTAAGGAATCGACCATCAATTCCTCTCTTGAACAATTAATTTTCCAAAAGAACATATTGTGCATTTCAAATCTTAAATATGTTTCTTTTGCACTTAGATGTGCCAAAAAATTCTCCATAAGTTAGAAAATGAGTGATGTTTGTATACCACTCATCAGTAAAACTAATAAAGAGTAGAGTTGGAACACTGGTAGTTTAATTATTAATCATTTCACTCTTCAAACCATTGGTAAGAAATTCACAAATGCCTTTACCTTGAAAAATCTTGATTGGCTTAATATCAAGGTCATACTCTTGGAATTTTGTTACCCATTCACCTCATTTTGATCCAATTTCATGTCATGTGAGAATTGAATTTACTACTATATCTAGCACAAACACAATGGAATGGGAATTCAAGATGTAGAAATGGAACTATTTCACTACCTTCACCACATTGAAGCCATGTTTTTCCATTTGATGTCACTTCAGTTCATGAGATTTCAAAACATAACTCATGAATGTTATAGGCACTTCACATCCCTAAAAATTCTTCTACACTAGAATTGTTGTCAAGGTGTGCTTAGATGCATAACAATAGATTATAAAACCTTTGTCAAAACCCGACAAGAAAGAATAGGAGTATTGGTAATATCCCTTTTAATATTTTCAAAGGAATTCTTCCCCTTAGTAGTCTAGCAAAAATATTGCTTCTCTTTCATCATATGGGCTATATTCCTAGTTAGCTCTACAAAATTGGGAATAAATATTCTAAGGAAATTAATTTTTCCAAAGAAGGAATGCACACCTTTCTTACTTTTCAGAAGTGGAATATTTTGGATTTCTTGAACATGTTCAAGATCAATTTTGATTCCATCCTTAGATACAATATGCCCGAGTAACTTTCCTTCTTTCACACCAAATATGGACTTCTTTGGATTTAAAAAATTCCATGGCCCCTACATCTTTGAAGCACTGATTTTAGGTGTTGAAAGTGATATTATATTTTCTTTGAAATAATATTCAGATCATCAAGATATATCACTATACATTTATTCTTAAGAACACCAAATGCCAATTCCATTTCTCTTTGGAATGTTACCCTTGTGTTGATGAGGCCAAAATGGCATACTTATATAGGAAAATGTACCACTTTGGGAGTTGTAAAAGAAGTTTATACTGGTCTTTTACATCCACCTTGATTTATTGTAGCACGAGAAGCCATCGAACATGGATAACATCTACGAACTAGTGACATGACTTTACGAATCTGATCCATCATAGGGAGTGGATAATTATCCTTGAGAGAAGCTTGATTTAAATTTTAAAAGTCAACATAAATCAAGATTTTCCCATTATTATTTCTCACCGCCACAATTTTGGTAACCCAATTTGAATGATGAATGGGAATAATTATTCTAGAACTCAGTAATTTTTATATTTCTTGATGAATCATGCATGTGATTTTCAAATTGTATTGCCTTTGTTTTTGGTGAAACAATTGAATACCTGACTTTAAGGGAATGTAATGCTACATCTCCCTTGGTTTAAAATTTTAAATCATCATATGAGTAATCCAAAACCTCTATGTATTTCTTCAACAATTCAACCATTTTATTTTCTCTTCACCAGAACAAAATTTTCAATATTGACAAATTTGAGCTCCTCATCACTTCATATGTTAAACTTTTAAAATTCATTCGATTGGAAAACTTCTTGTGATACCTTTTATTTTATATACCTTTCATGTTTTTCAAACAAATCCTCTAAACTCATGAAGCCTTTAGGTATCTTATTTCCCTTGAACTTGATACAACCATCTTGGTCGACTCTTCCTCAACTCCTTCTTCAGACATAGAAGATGAACTGGATTCACTATAGCTAGCCTCGCCTCAAAATAAAATTCGTTGAATTTATCTTTAATTTCAAGAAAATAATTTAGGTGTTGGTCATCATTGAACACCTGCTAATTATCTAGATTCTCTAGGACGCCAGGGTCTAAAATCATTTCCACTGTAAATTTATCTTGGGCAAAATCCATATGAATGAGCAAGGACCCAAAAATGTTAGAGCATCTACTCTAGAGTTAATTTCTCTTGGCACAACATTTATTGAAAATGCATCCAATAACTCAACAAATCTCATACCAAATTCCTTTAATGTTTTAGCCTTTGGTTATTTTCCTAAATGCTCCTTGAACTTGTTTAACAATAAGTTTTGAATCCCATTAAGCACAAAGGGTTCTTTAGTCCCATTAACATTACTACTTCTAGGCTGAGAAGAAGGGCCTCATACTTAGTATTATTATTAGTATTATCAAATTTTATCTTGTAATAGAAAGGGTGGAGTTTTCCATCAAGTGAAACCAATACAACTCCTGCTCCAAAACTAGTTGTGGAACAACTTCTCGTTAAAATTGAGAATCCAAATACCATTAGGATCATCCTAAACCACCTTGGGAACTTTTCCTCAATTTCATACATCACCATGTAATTTCCATGGATAATATCTTCATAAATAATTTGAGCCTTAGGGTCATCTATGTCTTTTGAACAATATATTCAACATGTCTCTTTGGTAACAACTTCTTCATATGTCTATTGATTGGAATAAGATCATGAGACTCCATCCATCTATCTCTCCTCCAACTTCCCTGTAGAATTTTATACTTAACCACATACCATATGATGAAGAAATATATGTGACCAAGATAGTGGCCTTGACTCTCTTCTCCACGAATATAGCAAAAGCTACATGAGCAACTTTTATTCTCCCACTAATGGCACCTCCTTAGTCTCCATGGAATAACATGAGCCAATATTTTGGGTTAAGGTGAGGCCAAGGAAATGGGAAAATTTTGCAAGCATTACATTTTTTGATGCTCCGGAATTAATTAAACAATTACTAAGCTTATGGACACCTATTAATATCATAAAATATAAGGGTTAAATATTCTCAAAAGTAGAGGGTGCAGAGAGGCCATCAATTCTATGGGGAAGGAGAGTTAGGGGTAGAAAAAGGCCTTTAGGAGTTGTATGGGATGGACTATGCTTAGATTTGATAAATTTGATCACTTGAGCAAAGGCTTCTAGGTGAGTCTGGTAAAATTCATGTTTCAAATCTGAATTTTAGTCTTCTTGATTTAATCAATGATATCAAAAGACCACGAGGTAGATGAGATTTCTTGATTATAAGTAGAAGAGGCTTTAGGGTTATCATCTTTTAGGCTAAGGGTAATTTTGACACAAGAGTAGAAGGTGGAGTTGTTTTAGAAATAGAAGAGGAAGTAGAATGAACATTGGATGAAAAGGAGGTACTTACTTTCTTAGCAGTAGTAGTGGGAATGGGTGCTCCTCTTTTCACAACTACTAGAATGGTGACCGAAACCTCCTTGGAATTATCCTTCTTTGTGGGTTGTACAACATCCTTCTTCTTTCTCAATTGTTCTCTAATCATGACAACATATGACTCATTTTTCATGTCTACAACTACTTCATTGTAATCATCATCTTCATCATCTACTCCTTCAGTAGTGAGAAAGGTGATTTGGAATTCATCTGCATCCTCTCTAATTTCTTTATATTCTTCTTCAAGTTCTTCCATTTCCTCTGTTTCTTCCTCATCATAAAGCTCCTTTATTTCACATGTTGTATTCATTAGGACTTTAATAGAGGAGGTTCTATTTCATGAGCTTCGATTGAGTTGAGGAGGAGATGGTTCTTTGGCTTAAAATTACTTCATGGAATATCCTTATATGGCATGTTCTTGAGAAATTTGTTTCTTGATTGCAAGCATATCATTTTCCATCTTTTGGACCAATTTCTTAAAATTGTTGTACCTAAGTAGAGGATTTAGTCTTTGGTGGTTCCATTCTCAACTTGTTTGGCATTATCAGGTCATCTTATATGCTTATGGATAACCACAAATCATCATCATCCAGAGAGTGAGACCAGATCTCATTAGTGCATAACTCACCTCTAGCAATTGATCGTTAAGGAAGAAACATTTCAGAATTTGGTCAACATGGTGAGTAGAGATGGAATTTTATGAACCAATTTATTGAATTTATCAACAAATTCCTGCATAGGTTCATAAGGCTCCTTCTTTATCTAAGAAACTTGTGCTAAGAGGGCATGAACATATTTAGTAGGTTTAAACCTATTTTAAAACTAAGTTTTCATAATATTCCAGTTGGTAATAGTACCATCTGGGAGATGGTAGAACCAATCTACAACATTATCTTGCAAAGTCTCAATAAATTTTTTGAAAGAAACATCCTTGTGATCAACTCCAAGAACTCCACATGAAACAATAAAGGTTTCTAAGGTGTTCATCTAAATGCACTTTAAAATAACCTCTGAACTTAGGGAAATTCTTCTTGTTTCCTTTAAGTGGGTCATACAAAGGTTCTAGAAGGGCTAAAGCACCAACATGTTAGCCCCAAGGAAAAGGTGCAGCCATTATAGGGAAAATAGTTTGCAAAGTAATAATAAATTCTTGTTAAAACTAAATCTTGAGCACTAGGACTTACTTCTGG
Organism: Taxus wallichiana var. yunnanensis; assembly: GCA_018340775.1. Lineage (NCBI taxonomy): Eukaryota > Viridiplantae > Streptophyta > Pinopsida > Cupressales > Taxaceae > Taxus > Taxus wallichiana. The sequence continues at coordinate 264,444,074 of CM031244.1, read as the reverse complement.
GTAAATGTCGATGTCTACTTGAAAGGATGAACCAGCTCTATCCTTTATAAGAAGATTTCTCAAAGACCTCTTACTTCTACCTCTTCTTTCTAGAGTTAATTGAAAACCTTGTTGTTCTAACAACTGAAAAATTAGGATCCTCAAAACCTTGGGATCTTTATCCTCTTATGTATCTTCTTTCCTTCCAGTGTGTTGTGTTTGTAGATTTACTTTAAATATTTTCTAGTATGATTCATAGCACGTGCCCCACGGTGGGTGTCAAAAAACTATTGGTTAGAAATTTTGTCTCTAAATACAAGAAAAATTCAGGGGACAACATTCCCTCCTCTTTATGGGAGAGGTTCCCTTATTCACCAAAACTTGGGAATCTACTTATTTACAAATATACAACTAACTATCATTAAATGAGGATTTTGGTGTACAAAATGTCTCCATATTCTAATAATCTCAATACAAGATGAAAATAGAGAAGGATTTCAGAGGAGGAAAACAATAGCTTATATGAGTAAGATGATGAAATAGGGACACCAAGTTCAAGCTAATCCACCAATCAAGAATATGAGTATTCTCCTTGGTTGTACAAGATTACTCACTATTGTAAAGAAAATAAGTGAGGAAGGCAACACTTTCAGATATAGAGATTACAAAATAATATCCTACTGATGCATGCATGGAACTTTAAGAACATATGAATTGGTGTATTTGAAAATCCATAAAACATAGATAGCGAAGACACAAAGTTCTCCACACTACACAAATAGATTGAACACAAAGTTTCAATATTCAAATATACTAGATTCACATTTGCAATGTCAAGAGATAGAAATAGAAAGAACACAGAGTAGGAGAGAAAATCTTCTTCTATATTGATTTCAAAATTTCTGTATCATTACATTATTATGGCACCAAAATCTAACCCCATTATAATGAAAAAATAAACTTTTTATATAACCTGAGGGGTGGTTATAACCAACTTTCTTAACCAATTGTCATTTAATTAAGTGATAACACTTAATTAATGAGTTACATTTAGCTAGCTTTATTTACAATTTATGTTTCCAAAATGATAAAGATCTAACTTCAAAATATAACATCTAGAAAGAAGGAGTTTCAAGAACTAGAATAATGAGCACTTGTGAGAGATGTAGCAAGGGTCTTCACTTTGAGTACATGATTCTTGAATTTTCCAAGGCACTAGAAATCTCCATGCCCTTTGGAATGGTAGTGTTTATTGTGGCATTCAACTAGATTTCCAAATAGTATTCCATTTCCTTTCCAATTCCTACATTTTATAACAAGCCCTTAGTGGCCTCTATGACAATGTTGTGCAGCTCTATAATCTCCTCCATATTTTCCTTGTAATAGTTTTAACCTTGAATAGGTCCTCCTTGATCAAGTGCAATGAACTTTTCTTTTACCTCATCCATTAGGTACCTCTTTATAGAATTTTCCTTATATACCTGACATCTAATAGCTTTCAAATCATCCAATATCTCAGACTTGAAGGCTTCTCCTTTTTGTACCATGCTTTTGAGTTCAATGACTGCCTCTTCAAGTACTTGATCTTCCATTCAACATTGAACACCCATTTTATGGAAATATTACTCTTGGAATCATCAAATATTTTATGAGAAAGGAGGATTTTATCATTTGTGGTGTTCATGATTCTTAAATCCTAAATACATTATAGTCATAGCTTTAATTATTTCTCATATCATGTGATCACTATATCAAATTGACTCTGGGCTAAGGAAATGTTTTCATATACTTTGTAGGCCTCATCTATGAAATTTAAACTAGAGATCAACATTCCTTCCACCAATGCCTCAACATCTCTCCCATATGAAGCATGTTTATGAATCTCCTTGATAGCTTTGACATCTTCTTCAGACAAAATAATGGGAGGAGGCATTGAGGAGAGAGGAGTTGGATCAAGGAATTTTTCACTTGAGAGGAAAGACTTAATAAAAATGGAAAGAACTTGAACCTATTCTTCCAAATTACTCATGTTTTTATTTTTCTTTTTCCACTCTCTCAATTACTCTGAAATTTTCTCTTTTAAATTCTAACCTCCCCTTTAGAGTAGATTCACCAAGTGGAATCCTAGTCAGTTCTAGGTCTGCAATAGTTATATAGTTTTCATTTTTTCTCCTCTTGGATTTATAATTTCTAGAAATTTTGTCCCTTTGAATCAGAGACTAACCTTAAATTTTTGTTGGCTCTTTTTGGTGGGAATTTTGATTTATACCAAGTAAGGTAGCTACAACATCAAAACTAGAGCCACTATATTTGGAGTAAAATTTCTCTTTTTTCCATCAATCATGGGTTGAACCCATGTGAAAGAGTCACTTGAAGATGGAAGGGGAGGTGGTGCCAATGCTAAACTAGGAGAACTAAGAGACTGAATAAAGAGAACATCAAGAGAAAGTACCTAAATAGTAGAATAATATACTCATTTGATTGGTGATTTGGGTTTTGGAACACTCACTTTCCTAGTGTGCGGTTCTATGATTTTCACCTCATCTTCTTCTTCTTCACTTCTTCACCACTTTCTTCCTCACAACTTTTCTCTTGATCATCTTTTATTGTTCTGTGTTGATTTTTTTATGTATCATTCTTCTCTTCTTCAATTGTTCTCATTTCCTCTTCCAAGGTCTACATCACTTGTTCATGAGTGGAAGTAACTTATCTTGTTAAACTTTGAACATTTTCTCCTCTACCTCCTTCTCAGGAGTCTTTTCAAATTCTTCTGTCTCCTTAGTCTTATCCTTCTTTCATATACCTTAGTTGCAGAGTCCAAAAGTGAGGAGGAAGGAGTTTCTTGAGCCTATATCTCTAGAGGAGAAATGGGAGATCCTTTATGAGATGAAGAATCCTCCTAGGAGGAAGATTGTATGATTTGGACTATATGCTCTTATCTTCTTTTTAACCATACCTTAGTCCTTACCAACACAGGGTTAATTATCTCAGAGAGATCATCTCTCTCCTTCTGTGACCAATCAATAGTAAGAAGGGGCATGTACTAGATGGTATTAATATATTCAATAGAATAAATATCTTCATTATCATCTTGCAAGTCCTTTGGAACTTTATATACCTTTGAAATATTTGACATGTTGTAAAGAGAGTCTACCAAAATACCTTCTCCTTACCTCATATTCATTTGAGAAATCTTCCCAATAATCTTCAAGAGTAAGAACATGATAAAAATACATTCTTAGATGATTAGAGATAAAACCCTTTATATCAAAATAAGATCTTTTGTGAAATGAGTAGAATTTGAAGTTAATAATTGTTCTTTCCATGTTTTGAGCATCCAAGGTGGTCCTACATGTATAATTCCCTAGGTAGATGTGGAATTGGATTCATGTGATTTTCTTATCTCTACATGTTATGTGCAACATGTCCAATTTTCTAAAAACCTCCACCAAAATTAACTTGTCATTATAGTACATAGGTAGCTTGTTTGGTGAGCCTTAGAATCTAACTAAACTAATGTAAGAGAATCTTCTGAATTGGATAAAAAATATGTCATATGTTGATATCAATTGTCTTCCCTCTGCAAACACTCTCTCAGTTGTATTTACCTCTAATAACCTTATTATGTACATGGTGAAAACATCATTCACCATTTCAATTTGGGATTTTTTATTTTCAAAGATGAGTGGGGGTAATACTCATAAACTGGTTGATTCTTATTATCTTCTTGTGGAGACAATCCTACCCATACCCTGTAGGTTGCAATTGTGTACATGAGGTAGGAAGTCATGTAGAATGTCTTACTTTATTACACATTGACTAGTTGTTCACTGAGATTTTCACAAATTATCTCTCCCCAATTCAAGATTTGTTTCCCTCACAGATGATATTGATATAAACACACATCTAGAAATTAAATTCATTGGTGGAAGGGAGACCCATTAACCTATCTAGTAGAGTGATCATGTCAGATAGCTCTTCTTTGAAATATGACCTATATAATACTTTGGGAAGTTTGGAAGCTCCCCTTTTTTGATACTTAAGCCATGATTTGGCTATCATTGCCTTATATTTATCCTTATCATGCTCAAAAATCTGGTTGTTATGAACAAGAGTTAAGGTGTTTGAATCTTCAAAGAAAGGGATCCTTGGAGATACATTTATACAATTGACATCTAATTTGGCAATAACTTACCCTTGAGTATCTTTAATTTCTTTGGAAACAGGATCAAAAAATAGTCACAAGTTAATATAGTGTCAATACACTAGAATGAGAGATGGAATCCAATAACATGCGTGAGTCCATTGTCCTTAATACATTTTAGGTATGGGAAAGGGTAGCTTCAGAGATATGTGCCTAAAAATCATCAAGATTAATGTGTTAAATTTCAGTATCCCCAATGTTTAGCAGAGAGGTTTCCAAGGAAGATATGTGCTCGTACCCCCCATAATGGAATTTCATGGTGGTAAGATGTAGATATAGACTTAGGAAACTTGGGTTTAACAATGGTTTGTAGAGAGAACATAACATTAGGGCACAAAATTTAATTTAAAACTAAATAAAAATAGGAGGCTCAAAAATTACTCACCTTAGTTATAGGAAGAATGACATTCTTCTCATAATCCTAATGTAATTCAAATGTTTGAAAATAGATAGAAAATGAGTAAGTTACTGCTAAGAACATACTTGAGGGCACAGGAACAAAAGCACATTATACATAATAGAGATTCTTAACTTGGAATGGTAAAAATGAATTTCCTTGAATCCTTTTATAATTTTTACATTTGACAAATGACTTGGTAAATAATCAATTTGAGGGTTCACTGTGTATTGCAGGGAACATAAAGGTTCATGGAGCAAATTTACTCATTTGCTCCTTATATTTTTTATATGACGGAGATGCAAAGAAATGAAGGCCCGAAGGAACACGTGGCATGAGGGACTCAAACTTATGAGATACCCACAATACATACAAAACTTTCAAGTATGGAAAATGTGAATTTGTGGGAAACAAGATGCCAAAAGGAACAAGGGTTGGGGGTACCTCAAACATCTAAAAACTCCACAACACAAAAAACCAAAGGGAATGCGAGATAAATTGGGCTTCTAGAGAACACATAGTTCAAAGGAACAAAGGCCTTGGGGTCATGAAATATCCACATCTCCACAATACAAAGAAACCCAATGTGAAGTTAAGACACAAGTTTTACGAATCGGGAACAAGTGTGAAGAAAAAGGGGGTTTCAAGAACAAAGGACCGGGTGGAACAAGGGTCATGAGTTCCTTAACTATTTTAAGTATTTGCAATACAAAGGATCACGACCTGTGTGGTTAAAGTAGGTCTTTTGAGAACATAAGGCCCAAGGGAACAAGGGGACTCGAGTTCTCAAAAATTCTGACAACATCACAATAAAAACAACTTAGGAAAACAAAGGAATCTTAAGAGTAGTTCCCTGAGACATTAAAAATTCAGCACAACGTAGAATTAGAGTATTACGAGTAAAGTAGGGATGCAGAGAATTGGAGACCTAGAGGAACATATTCCACTTGTTCCTCGAATACCCAAAATTACCGCAATCTGAAGGATCTTGACCCAAATACTTGAAATGACTAAATATTTGAAAAACATTCACTCCTTAGGCTTCGCAAAGTCAAACAATGTTGACAAAGGGGTCACTTGACCAGAAATTTTTTAAATTTTTTGAAAAATTACACTTTTTTCTAGGTAAGTGACAACACTAGTGGTAATAAGTCTCTCTTTTGACCGCTTTTCCTTTAGTCCCACCATCAAATTGGCTTTGAGGAATTTCCTAATGAATTTTTCAAGTGTTCCTTAGTGTGCAAGGAAGAGAGACTAAGTTTATTGATGAATTGATGAAGGTTCAAAGAAAGACAAGTCCCTCTGAGGCCTGTAAAGGCCATTTTTGTCATTTTTTAGCCGGTGATACATCCTATTCCTCTGGGAATGTTTAGGGAAAATATAAAGCATCTAAGGGTGGTGTTAGAGAGTATTGAATATTTCTAAGTAATTTTAGGGGAGTTTAGGAAATAAAATATGACTCGGGATCTATATGTTCGACAATGGGTATTCGGGGTGTATGGAATCGAGCTTAACAATGAATTTTGTCTTCTCTAGATGATTCTAAAGAAAGTTATCAAATGATTTAAGAATAAAATAAATAGTCATATAAAATATATTGAATTATCTACAAGGTGGAAACATCAATTTTGATCCATGGATTAAAGGTTTCTTGAGATATTTCAAACTTCTACAACAGTCCCTCTTAGTTCAAGAAGGAATATGCCCTAAATTTTGAGTTTGAGGTAGAATCAAGTATTAAAAATTATTCCATTAATATTAGAATTTATTTTGGATCCAAAATCTCATAAGGTTTGACCCCAAAACACTTTCCTAAGCTTTCGAGGTGAAAATTTCATTTCCGATGTCCCGATTTGAACACGGTGAGCAAAAATGGCTTTCGAAAAGTGGAAATTCACACTTTATAAACACATTTATCCCCTAGGGGAAAGGTGAAAATGATGACACAAAATTTTTACCCCTTGTCAAGATATTTTTTTTCACTTAAAACTTACAAACTATATCCCTAAGATGCCCTATCGCACTCCACCCGATGCCCCTCTCCATGATTCCTCACACTCAAGTTGAATTTTTCCTCTTGACCATCCCAACTATCCCTAAGGGAAACATGGGAAAGAGGGAAAAGAAAAATTTACCCCTCTCTTCCTAGTTGACCCTTGATCACTTCATTGGCTCTTTCTAGCTCCACATAACCCCATTTAAGCTCCCGGACTTGATTCAGCCCCCTTCTCTTCTCAGGTCACACTTTTTCCACTTGAGTGTCCTAACTATCTCCAATAGTATAGAGGGGATATATAGGACACAAAATTTTTACCCCTCTTCTCCCACTCATCCCCTAGTCACTTCATCAAACCCTTTTCATCACCATGTGACCTTATTTGGCCCATCAAACTTCATTTCTTTGCCCTCATTCTCTCGAGGTTTACTTTTGTGCCCCAACTATCCCAAATATACCCAATGGGAAAAGTGGGATAGAGGGGACACAAAATTTTTACCTCACTCCTCATGGGAAAATATTTCTAACTATGGAGAAGCTACCAAGGTCCGAAATAGGTCAAAAACTCGCACAAATTTTGGGTAAAATATTCCTCTCAAAAAAATTGGTAATTTTTATTGAAATTACTATTATTTTTCGTTTTAAAATCCATTAATTGCTGACATTCCATATCATCAAATGGTATAAATTTCTCTTTTAATTTTACAAAGATCCGGCAAGTAAAAGACCCTAAAATTTGGAGGTAATGTTCCTCAAAAAATTACTTTCATCCGAGTCATTTCTTGCATGATGAGGTGGATAAGTTTTGAGATATGGAGGACTGATGTTTCTCTCAGTATTCTTCCCTCCTTGATGAAATTTAAATTTTCCCACTAATATGGATGAGAGAATCATTTTAAAATTGGAGCAGGGATTCTTGGAGCAAAACCCAAAATTTTAAGACTATTTTCTTTCCAACACGACACATGTAAGTGAAATTACTAAAAATATAGGTGTTCATGGTTGGGCATGTCTAAAAATATTTATTTGTTAAAAATGTGAATTCTCAGCATCCACAACATCCCAAATAGGAAATAAACATGAAAAGGATAAAATTGTGAAAACTTGCTAAAAATAGTAGTCTTGGATAGGACTTGCTAAAAATAGTAAGTCTTGGATTTGAGATTAGAATTATTTGGAAACACCCATTATTCCTCTCTCATTTCTATTTTCTACCATCATAAATCAGGGAAGGTGTCTCGAGGTCTAAATAGGAAATAAAACACCGCATGCTCCTAAAGCATCAATTATGAGGTAATTCTGCATAACACAGCCAATGCAAGAAGTTGAATGATCCACTCATCCCAATTATGATAGGAGGGATTCATCCTTTTGGAATCCATTTATGAAATGGAAATCATTTAGATTACATTGTGATAAGGAAGAAATCGGAACATCAATGTGTGTAGGAGATAATCACTTGGACGACGAGTGAAATCAGTAACATCATAAGGTCTGTGAAGGATCTGAAACATCAAGGATTTCATTTAGGTTTAAGACATCAAGGGAATGATCATCATGATCATGAGGAGACAATATCACCATATGTGATGCTATCAATCATCTCAGGCTCACAAATAATGCATATCTCCTAAGAGTGTTTCTAAAGACTTAATCAATGCTTGGTGATGATCCCACATCTTGTAAGTCAGAGAAGTGGCATTTATAGTGTTTTAGTGTAATGTGGGGGTCAAAAACATTAAATTCATCCTCAAATTCCATTTAGGATAAATCCTTTTATTTGGAAAAGGAAATTCATTTCCACAAGGATAAATTTAAGTAAAAATGTGTCTAGATACTATAAACATGATTCCACTTAGGTGGCATATTGGTCAAGGAAGTGAATTGTGAAGTGAAAAAGGGTTTCATCAAGTTTAAAGGTGAAATGGGAGGCTCATTGAGTAAGTTGAGGATCATCACATCCTGATTCTTCGATTATGTCTAGATCTCTTCAAGGAACATGTCAAAATGATCTAGTTAATATACCAAGGAATTCAAGACCATCATGTGTGAAGGATAAAAAATTCATCTATTCCTATGATAGGTATATGAGAAATAAAGCGATGATTCTGAGTCATAAAAGGAAATGAGATGATCTTAATTTAGAGAACCATATATGCAAGAATGAGAAACCATCTAAATTTCACTTGATGTCATTCACTTTATAGTTTCCTTTAACATACATTCAACACCTTGTAATGTGATCACCTCGAAGGAGGAAGCACATTTCAATCACCTCATTTTGGTTCAATGGATGGTCATAAGACCATAATCTCATTTGTAGATAAATACTCTATCCACAAGGAGAAGACCTCGATGTGAGACAATCAAAAACGTTTTGAGCATCATAGAATTGGTTCTTGGTCATAGAGGTGAATTGTGAAAGCCTAGAGAAGTATGACAATGATCCTCACATATAAATTCCCATATTTTTATTAGAGAGGATCATCATGTTCTTATCACAATGCAAATCTCATGGCAGTGTTCTTAAACACTCATTCAATGCCTAGAAGTGTATCTGCATCTCATCGGATGAGGAATTTGCAACCATAAAGTAGTTGGTGAAATCAAGAACATCATGAAGCTTATGAGGATGTTAAAACATCAAAAATTCAAGTCATTAAGGCTATGGTCATGAGATGAATGACATGAGAGGATCATCATGAGTAATTCCAATATTCATCCAAGGTTTTCATTGCAATGTCTCACAACAGTGTTTCTAAACACTCATTTAGTACTTTAGAGTGTCTTTGCATCTCACAGAAGGAGGAAGCATATGTAATCATAGTGTTTCAATTCAACAGGTGGTCTGAAGTCAAGACTCTCATTCATGAAGAATTTCCTCAAAGATTCATCATAAGACATCGTCTTCATCAGATTGGTCAATCCTTTTCTATCTCTATCTCTCTTCCTTATTTTCTCTCCATATTCTAATTCTCCATTAATAATGTATGTTTCCCCTATTTTGGCTTATTCACTTAAGTGGCCTTCAACTTAACATTGTAAGAGTCATTTCTCATCAATAAGGAAAAGATTCACTTGCATTCCCTAGGAATGTGGAAGTCACAAGTTATGAGGAAAGGTGAAAGGTCATGTGGGTGGAGGTGAAAGGTCATGTGGGGAGATGAAAGGATGGTTTACAACTCTATAAATTGGAATGGCTCATCAATTCCAAAGGGTTGTTATAAATTATGGATTGTTGTATGTTGAACTTTTTATCACCACTACATCAAGAAATTAAAGCTACATTATCTCTATTCTCTATGCTTATTTTTCTCTACTCTCTCCTCTCTAATTTCTAACTTTGTAATAATAATGATCTTGCATAGTTAGGAAGAAACTTTGTATCCTTGATTGATGAATCAGTAGAAATGTTTGTCTCTAGTTTTTAGTATTACTGATTACTTATATTGTTACATTATTTTAATTGAATGTGGACCTAATCTAGTTGATGTATGTGAATTACATAAGCATACTCACAACATTAACCCTCCTCATTATTTCTCCTACTCCCTTTACCTCTCCACACAATAAATTCCTCCTTTGTACTCTATAAAAGCACTTTGCCACAGGTTTAGTATATTATTCCTGTGTGATCCCCAGCCTAATGTCCACCCCACAAATTTTAGTCAGTTTACATTAAATAATGGGAGCCTCCCCATACCCAAGAAGGATGGGTTTCAACTCGTGATCATTGGTGGAAACCAATTATTTACACTACAACAAATTATTTCATCAACATAAAATAAACTCCTTTAATCAAGATTTGAGTGTTTAATTTATGAATTATTTTTCCTTAATTCATAAAGTAAAATTAGTAAACTCCCTTTTATTTTTCTAAATCTTTCCAAAAATTTATATACTTTGCAATTTTCAAAAAGTTGTGGCATGTGGAGCGGATTTAGGAAAAACCCTAAAATGGAGATAAATTTTGAAAATTAGATTAAAAATACTTTAAAAATTATGATAATCTTACTCGATATGTGCCACAACTTCTATAAAAGTTTGGTTGAGAAATTCAAATTTGTTCCCAAGACATGGCCGAAACAAAAAAATAGGTTTTTTAAACTAATTTTGGTCGAGATCACATCTTTGATACCACGTGTGCTTAAAATTATATAGTGAGTGTGCTTCAAATTATATAGTGAGTGTGCTTCAAATCATTACTACCTTATCACTATGCTCGGTCATCCAACCACCCATATGAGATCTTAGTGGGTGATACTTCTCCAAACTTGATTCCATTTTCTATTGCACTCCTCTAATTCAATCCATGTCCATATTTTTTCCTCCTCTAATTCATACCTATCCATAGTAGTGATTCCTATGATCCCATGTCATATAGTTTTTCTCCATTGATTTCACATATATAAATTGTGATTACTCCTCCAATTCATTGCATAATCATATATATTTCTACTCTTATCTGTCATAATATTCCTTCATGCTATTTTCCTCTCACTATGATGTGGGTGACTATACGGTTCCACCCTAATATCCTCAACCTTATCAATATTTTCCTCACCTTTATTTTCCTCTTCTAACTTGTTGTTTGCTATTTATTTTTTCTCTTTAGTAGATGAATTATATTTTTATTTTTCATCCTCTCCTTTGGAATCATCCTTATTCCATTCTTCACATCTTTAAATTCATCTTCATGTTTCATATTTACATTACTTTCAATGTTTACCTTGTTCCTTTCTAAGTGTGATATCATGTAATATAATTTTCATTCTCTTGTACCATAATTTCATGAATTTATTTTGCACATTAATATTAATTGTTCCCGAGGTCACTAACCTTATATATCTAAGAACAATATACATACCCTCCATATATAAACCATAAAAATATAAATGTAATACATATTTATCCATAGAAAGCTTTAAATATTCAAAACCTTGAATCTTCTTACCATCCACCTGAGATTCCTTGATATAATTTTCTTGTACATGTAGATGTTGAGCTACATCCATATTGATGGAGTTATATTTTTGGACACTGCTTTTTTTTCCTAGGTGACCCAAAACACATTAATCACACTTAATAGCTATCATTAATATCCTTATCCTAAGTACACATTAAAATTACCATCATAAATCCTAAACTACCCATGTAAATCTCATTTACCCTACCCTAACCAATTAAAACCAACCTATCCTAATTTACCCTACCCATCCTAACCCCTAACATCTTCCTACCTGAATCCCTAACCTCTCATTTTTTCCAAAAACCTTAAACCTCATATGGAAAGTGTTTTCAACCATTTTCCATGTCTTCATTTATTAATTTATAACCTCTATGGACAAATTGACAGTAATTTGTGATCGTCGATGATCATTTTGGATGTTGTCGATTCTATTTAGCCAACCTCTTCCTCCATTTCCCAATTAGTCATAATTTGGATGTGAGGACAAACTACTATACCTAAAAACAACATCATTACACCCACAATCACCAACCTCCTACTTCTCAAGCCTTAGAAAGCTTCATCCAGATCACCAGTCAACTTTTTAGTAGCTCAATCATCTTCACAACATTTATCAAGGTTAATACAACCTTCGTTACCTTTATCTAACCCATTTTTGTACTTATTATAATCTCATATAAGTCATCTACATCATTCTCCATATCTCTCTCAAGCCTTGTCTCTCATCTAATAATTTAGCCAACATTTAGAGTATCTCTAGTTTATACAGTGATCATCATCGATTGGTTCCTTGACCTATGTTTCCTTAATTAGCCTCCTAAGCACTTATGAATATTAATTTTCTAAATTTTATAGGTTTCTTAAATCCTTATATTTCATCCCATCACTGTCAATTTTGTTTGGCATCCATCATTGTCGATTTAACATCCTTTTATCAAAACTAATATTTTCTCCCCAATATTTGTCTTTTCTAATTGTTTTTAGCATTATCATATTTATATCAATATGATTCTAGTCTAAATTTTATTTTTGTAATATCAATGTCATGTACATGATTTTTCCAAGTCCTTCACACCCACTCACCAAAGCATATACCATCTCCCGATCATCTAGCGGTCATTCATTTGGGAATAATTCAACATCTCACACTATCACAACATGTGTGCCATCGCACTCACACAAAAATTGAAGATATCAAAGACCAGCTAGAGATTATTCAATAAGAGTGAGAAACCACTAAAGAGTTCTCGAATGAATTCTTATAGGATTTTGATCTTTCCACTACCCTTTCCTAGGCCACTTATAATGTTGAACAGGATCTTTCCATCCCCCTTGAGTTCTAAATCATCGTTATCATTTATCTTATCATTATCAAATCACTTAATTGTATCAAACAAGTTAAAACCCTTCAAAGAATCCTTTGGATTCTAGGGATCAACATTTTCGAGTAACTTATTATCATATTTATCTAACATATCTTTGTGTAGTTTTCTTTGTATGCGAGTCTTCGACTTGGTAAAAGGACGAGCCTCTTTCATTGCTTGTGCATTCAATCATCCCAAAATTGTGAAATTATTAGAGCAAGTATCGGTAAACCCTACCTTATTACATTTTTGGTACTTTCAACATTTATAACACTGAACCGAAAAACACCATAAACACCCTAACACACCCAGTGGGACCTTAGTCCCTTTTTGTTTTAGATTTCATGTCTTTCATTTCTTTTTCTCTTAATTTCATCTTAGAGCATCTTGTTATTGTTATTAATTACAAAATTAATACCAAAAATTAAAAAGGAAAATCGTTTACATGTATGTTCTTTTCTTTCATCATTTTATTTTAGTCTTATATCTTGTGTGTCTTGTTCTCATTGAACTAAACACTTCCTTTGGATCTTAAAATGAACATCCATACTTGTTTTCTCACATAATTTAATTAGGAGCTAAAATGAATTACATTCACAAAACTCCTTTCACACATAACCAAACCACGTCAAACTTAATTTGAATCTAAAAATTCCTTCCTAGGTGGATCTACTTATATTTCATCACTATGAGGATAAGATAACTCAACGTTTTGGTTGAGAATAAAAATTTGGTGGCGATATATAGGCCAAGCACTGACACCCTTGTTGATGCGGGACCATGAAGTGAGGGGTAGTGATTTAATAAGAATATGGTGCATTAAATCTAAATTTCAAAGTCACAATGTGATGATATACAACGAAATATAAATGCTAAGCACTTTAAATATGTGACCATGCAAGTAAATTTAAGATATAAGGTGTTTATCTGATTTTCACTTATCCCAAAGTAGATCTAAACTAGAGCAACTAATGAATAGGTTGGGAAAAGTGTCATAAATATTGATCTGAATAGGTTGGGAAAGGGTTCCTAGGCACCGAGAGACCACTCCTAGGTGCCGGTGACTATACCAATGATTGGAATCTGCTTTTTCTAGTTTCACTAGGTTTTTTCACTTATTCACTATGGACTGCATGATATTCTGACTCGGATCACCGAGGTACTTGTAACTTGTAATAAAAACCCTAGCTACCTTCAAAAGCTCACAAACACATCAAATTGGAATGAAAAATGCAATATGTGAAGTTAGAATGACCACAGTGGTAACTCAAAGGTTGAGCTTACGTCCGAGCATTACACTACATTCCAAAATCCATGTATTTCTTTATTCTTTTTGTGAAATGTTTTCCTTAGGTTTCCCTCACGCCAATGATGCTAAGATAACAAGTTATAGCTAGATATAATGAAAAATGTGTGAGATGGAATTCAGAACTTCCCCTTCCTATGTAATTTATGTAGAGTAATCAGCCCAAAAATTTAGTCCTCTTGATAATATGTAGATATGCTTTGCCCCTTAGAATTTCCCGTCCTTATAATGGTATGTATATTGTGCATATATAGGGATCTCTTGTTTGAATTTCGATACAAGTGATACGACATGCCGAATAGTACCTCGATACAAGAGTAAGAAAATTGAAAATGTTGACCAAAATGTTTAAAATGTGAATAACAAAAAAGAGGACAAGAGCATCTAGGAGTACCTGAGGTGCTAGTGTCCAAAATGGGAACTAGTGTCCTAAGATAGGCTGATGAAAAATGTGAGGAGACCGAAGATAGGGATCCCTATGACCTGACTAGAAGTGGGTACAAAAGTGACATATGTGAGAGAGAAAGACAATAGAAACAACCAAAGAAATTAAATGGACTAGGAAGTGTATCACCAGTGAATACATTTCTTACTTGAGATCCATGTATATAACAACATACTTGGCACTATAGTAAAATAGTAATATGAGCATGATTTTTTGTCTACATTTCCCTCCTTTATTTTATTTGAATTAAATTCAAGTAGTATACAAGAATCCGGGAACATACCTGTGAGAAGTCCAGAGAAGCCTTGATGCGACAAGTACACACGAGAATATAAGAACATATAACATGACGAACCATGGATCGGTGTGTCAATTCCATGTGGCATAAGTGGAGACAACGAACCATTATAAGGAGCACTTAAAGAAATTGGAAATTTTATTTTGATAATTTTGAGATTTCAAATTATTGCTAATGAATATTCGAAAGGGTAGGGAGTGATCAATTCCCAACCCAATTTTTGTAAAATTTTGATCCAAGGAGGATTTGAGTGTCCCGCACTAGAGGAAGATTTTTGGGGAGAGAGCTCTAGTTTTAATTTCCATTCATGACTACATCCTCAAAATGTCCTACCTGCTACGAGATGGATAGAAACCAAATTTAGTTCCATGTTGAATAACACATATAGGAGCAGTATAGGAAAGGCTATGACATCTCATTGCACCCACTCCCATGGGTGCCATGATTCATATATTTCTAGATGGATTCTATGTTAGGTCATATAGAATCGATGTAAAATACATTCCCATGTTATGTCATCTAGGAAATATAATGAAGTGGTGTAACTCCCAAGTTATGTCATCTAAGAGAGATAATGAAGTGATTTTATGTTGTACCAATCGATTGATTTGGTTCAATTATTGAATGATTTATTTGAAATTGATTTGTATGTAATAGGTTACTCATGGCGATATTTCTACTTTTCCCCATTAGGTCATTAGGGGAATAGATAGAAATTATTTTGAATAAATTGATTTGTTCCTTCGCTTGATTGGTGTGAAAGAAATTTTTTGATAACTATGTATTAAGATAATCAAATGATCATATAGTAGCCTGAGATGGATCATAGGGTGATCCTGATTAAATGACCCCCTTTTGGAAAAAGGGGGAGGGGTGAATATAATGAGCATTGGGCTGAAAGTAGAGGTGAAATGGCGTAATGGTGAACAAGATGTAGTATAGAAGATGTTGCAAGATGACATGTATGTCTAGTCAAAAATGTGTCAGATTAGAATGTAGTATTATGGAATGTGTATATTACGATGGTAGGAAAAATTATAAACTGAATGATATAAAGAGGGAGGAAAACCAAGTAACAAAGCTCAAGATATGAGTGAAATCGGGTGTCATGTATTAGTTGAAAGAATGAGTGCAAATGGTAACTATAGTAAATGGATAAATTCAAATTTTCTATATATAGTAATAGTAAAAAGTGAATAGTGATTTCATTTGGACCATGATTACGTGAGAATTGGAGCTCTGAGCTTGTGAGGATGCCACAAGTTAGGGAAATGAGGTTGATGTGGTTCAAGAGTGTAGTGGAGGCTATTGTGTCATGAGATGGGAAATGAGTTGGTGAGTACGATAATTTGTGAAAAAAATTGGTGAAATTTTCCTGATTTTGTCAATTTTACAAAATTTGGAATTTTATGTTTTTGTGTGTTTTTTACCCGGGGGAGTGACTAGTGGCGTAGATTGAGTGGTGAAGCATCTATTTCTAGAGCTCTCGCAGTTGTGTATAGTGACATTAATGATGATGTATGACATATATGGATGTAGTGATGCATGGGGGATTGCCCCGATGGTATATTATTGTAACTATGATGTTTGATGATATATATATATATATATGGATGATTTGTATTATTTTGTTGTGTTGATGTTATTTGATATTTGATGTGATGATTGTTGTTCACATGTGGGTTTGTGATGTTTGATTTGCTTTACTTAAATAATTATGTTGATTTGAACTATATAATGATGTAATAATGTTTGAAAATTGGATTGTATGTATGAATAAAGATGGGTAGTATGTGATAAGTAGTAATATGTGTGTGTGTGTGTAATGAATAATAACAATGTTAATGAGATGATATGAAATAGTAGAAAATTTATTCCTTACTATTAGTAGGATGAAATGATGTATGTAATTACACGTGAGTATGATGAAGAGATGGTAGAATAGCAATGCCCCAAGATATTTGTAGGAAAATGAGTTTCATTTATTTAATACCCCTTGACAATCAATAATGAACCATAGAATAAGAGTGTGTCATCGGGAAATGGTTTGAGAGTTTATTGCTAGAAATATAAAGTGTGATGTGTGGAGCGTGAATAATGACTAAGGTTCTTATTGTATGTATACCTCAACAATCATGTAAGAACCTTGAGAAAATGAGTGTGTCATCGGGTAATGAGGTAATCGTATAGAAATAACCTACCAAAGATGAAGAGGTCGGTGAGGGATGGTAGAAGCATGTGAAGCATGGATAGCATGAGTGTAAGAACCAAACCGAATGACAAATGAAATGGTGTAAATTATGGGACATGTAGAGGGGGATTAAGCCTTAGGCAAACTAGGCAGTTGCCTAGGGTGCCAGCAATTAGGGGGTGCCTGAATCTAAAAATTTCCTTTTTGTCGATTAATTTTAGAACTTAATTTTAAAATAATTTATCTAAAGACTTAATATTGATCAACCCATTTATAGATATTATTGTATAGTAACATAAATTTCACGCATACACATAAAAAAGTTTTGTAATATTTTTGCAAGTAAAATAAAATATCACATATTTATAAGCACATATGATTTTTTTGGTATTGTTACCCATTCTCTGATGTAGCTCCAGATTATGTA
The DNA here is from genome assembly GCA_018340775.1 of Taxus wallichiana var. yunnanensis. Lineage (NCBI taxonomy): Eukaryota > Viridiplantae > Streptophyta > Pinopsida > Cupressales > Taxaceae > Taxus > Taxus wallichiana. The sequence goes on along the minus strand of CM031244.1, from coordinate 264,426,498 downwards.
GGTGTGTAATTTGTTCTAGAAAAGGTTAATGTATTTTTATAATGTTGTTGGTGTATCTAGTAGAGGTGAGTATAATTAAATGAAAAAAGTATTTAATTTTCTATTCTTAATTTTTGGGGAAATTTTCTATTATTTTGTTATGGAGGAATCCATATGCCTAGTCTAAATATGACTTTTCACAAAACCATGGGAGCTACATAAACATTTTTGTTTCTTTGCAAAAAAATGGTGCTTTATTTCAGGATAGAGTTCATGTCATGTAGTTGATAAGGCTAAATCAGACTTGCGAAGAAGCCTTATATAAAATATTGTTTTTTTTTGCATTCTGAGCATCTCCTACGATTAATTTTTTCCATCCATCATCCTTCCGTGATAATTTAATAATATATTTTTATTATTACTTGATTATGACCATGATGTAAATTTAAAAATACAAAAATATAGACATATTTTATTTATTTAATTTATGGGAAAAAAATATTAAATAAATTTTTGAAAAGGGCTCCCACTCAAACTATTACCTAAGTCATTCCCGACCTTTAATTTGGCCACAGGGACATGTAGTGGTAGGAAGCATACATGTTGATGGCTTATGAATCCAATGAGTTATAGTAGAATTGCGAGGAGGATGAGATGATGTAGCAGTGGATGAGCTAGCTGGAGGGTGTGGATCAATAATGATCTTGGGTGGTGGACAAATGAAAACTTTAGCGGAGTGAAGGAGACAAGTGAATAGAAATGGATGCACACTTATGCATAATTAGAGAAAGGGACAATCGCGAGAGCGAGATCCAAATGTAATGAAACATTTGTCTACTAATTGTTTTAATTTATCATGAAGGAAAAACAATCATTTTCACGATGGCCACGATGCGATGGAAATTACAATTAGGGTGATCATGCTAGTGATGTAATTGATGAGGAGGAGGATGCTTATTATAAGGTAGTAAAATTAATCACTTATTAAGCAAAGCATTCAAAACATCATGAGTCTTAGCAGCATGTCATAAATGCAATGGCTCTGAGTAGGAGATGAATAAGACTTAGGTAGAGAGAGATGCGGTGAAATATATGGAGGGTGTTTATGTGGAGGAGGGGATGGAACATGATTACAAGGTGGAGGAGATGGATACCTTAGAGGACACATAATAGATGGAAGTGGAGAAGAAATAGAAGGTGAAGTAGTAGTAGAAGGAGTATAATGGGGTTATATAACATGTGCAGCGATTAAATCTTATTCCATATCAATGAATTTATAGCATAAAAGTGTAAATGATTCACATGTATCATATTGTAATCTTTTTTTTAATTCAAGAATCAAGCCATGACAAAAGATAAATTGTTTTTCTAGAACAACAGGTTTATATAATAACTAGTGCATGCAAGAATTGAAGCATAAAATGTAATCTATAATGGGTTCTTTATTTCCTTGATGCAATCTAGGTAAGTGATCATGTGTAACTCTAGAAACATTATTAAGAATGAAGCATCTAAGAAAAACATATTCCATTTCACAATATGTAATAATAGATCCATAATGCAAATGAGTGTATCGGTGAGGAGTGTCATCAATAAAACTATGATGAAATTTTTTTAGTAAAAGTCAATCATTTGAATAAGAAGCCATAGCTAAATGATAATGCTTAAGATGCAAATATGGATTGCCAATTCCATTGAAACATGAAAAGGTAGGCATGATAAAATCCTTAGGAAAAGCTGAATTGTGAATTTTATTTGGAATAGGATTTCCATGAAGAGAGTTATTATCAATAGAAGCATAGTAGGATTTTCTTTCGAGAGTAAGAGATTGAACTTGAGATTACAAATGACCAACATCATGCATGAGTGATAAAATATCATGTGAAGGAATCATAGAAGAAGTGAGAGGCACATGAAGAGGTTAAAGTTTACCATTGTGAGTGATCATGGGAATGTGAGAAGAAGAAGTAGAAGATGAAGGCTATATGGGAATTTTAGATGTAGATACAAGAAATAAGAGGAGTTGTATCAGTAGGAATGGTAGAATTAATATGAATATCATTTAGAGAATAATAATAAAGAGGTGGAAGAGGATGAGATTAACATGGAAGATTGATAGAAATGCAAGAAGTAGAATCACAAGAAATGATCATATGTGAACTAGTAGAAGTGAGAGAATCATCATGAATTCCATTGGAAAAAACCTTAGAAGTGGTAGAAAGTAGAGTGAACAATTCACATTCAGAAATCTTAAGAGAAGTAACATCCTCATAAACATGTTCATAATCAGAAATATAATCACCATCACTATCAGTCATATTTTCACATGCAAGTAATTCATCAAGAGAGTCATCATCATAAAGAGAAGTAGTAGGAGAACTATCATGAGATTTAGCATTGCATTTATTGGATTCATTTTCATAAATAAAAGAGACATGAGATATAGCTTTACATTCATCTTGACTAGCATTAGAAACATGCACATGTACATTTGTAACATTGGAAGTAACATCATTTTTATCTACAATGGCACAATCAAGACCAAACATATAATCAATAAGAGAATCATCATGTGTTGTAATAGGAATAGAAGAAGGTGGAGTAGCCTTGGTGACCATGGAAGAAAAAGGAAAGCATGAAGTAAAGTTTTGGTCAGGTGAAACTATGCTCACAATAGAGTTGTAAAAACAAGTGGGAATACGGTGTTAGTTAGCAAGAAGTAGTATTTAAACTTTGTCATAAAATCAATCATTGTGATAAACATCATTAAGTTCAAAGCATCGGCAAGGATATGAATCAAAATAAAATGATACATAGCTTTTCTAGAAGAGGAGGATTTATTTTTATCTATGATGGTTTTGTGGATCATAGGGAAAGGAGTACGACTAAGGATGGGGTTCACCAAATGATTTAATAAAAATCTAGTGTATTAAATCTAAATTTTAGAGTCACTAATGTTGGTTCTTAATCCAAGCCCTAGATTGAGTTGGTCTTTTTCCTAGACTCTTCATATATTTAACAATTATCTCAGTACTTCATATTGTTCCCCTTGCTTCAAAGTTCAATTTGAGTAAAGGAGAATTATCAATTTGTATGAAATTTTATGCATTGTCAAAATAAAAAGAAAGGATTTAGTGGAAATTTTAGAGGTTTGATACCATGATAATTCCCCAGAGACTAGTTAATGGATGGGTTAAAATGCACTTAACACTTTTTACAATCCTGGGATGTTCAAATGACCATCAAATGTCTACACTTCTAAGAAATTTAAAAGCCCATGAAGCGAGAGAGCACATGGCGAAATTCCAGAACCTCCCTAATCCATTCGTTTCATGGACTTCAAGTATGCAGAATATACCAAATTCATATGGTTTCAAGTCCACGGCGGGGAAGACAAAGTCTGCGCGGATAGAAAGAAACATGATGGAGTTAAGGGATATCAAGATGGAACAAGATCAATGCACGACAATGGACATGCATCACCATTCCAACGTAAGGTGAGGGGTTGGGCTCCCACATACGTAAAGTTTATGGAATGAGCCATATTTCAAAGGGCGTGGGATTTGGGTGGTCTGGAAGGTCAAGGAACTATACTTGGAAGTATTTCTGCATAACCAATGATAAATTCCACCCAGATACAAGTCACAATGCGAAGCCTAAACACCTGTAACCAATAAAAGGAAAACACGAATGTAAGAGATCCTAACACTGCGCAAAATCCAAATTAGTGTGGAGATTTCTCATTGGTTTATGCTTTGTACTTTTATAAGGCTGACATCACAAAGGTGCGTGGATAATTCTCATTAGCTCATGTTTCACGGTGACTAGTACAAGTAAAATAAGTATTTAAGAAGGCTAAGGTTCATAGAGCTTTCTCATTGGTTTATGCTTCACACTCTGACAAGACTGACACCACAAAGGTGCGTGGATATTTCTCATTGGCTCATTTTTCACGGTGACTAGTACAAGTAAAAGAAAAGTCTAAGAAGGTTAATGTACGTGGAATTTTCTTATTGGCTCGCATTTCATAATGGAACATACCTGCGCATAAAGTCACATAACATGGAAAATAAAAGGGAAGTAGAAATGTAGGAAAAGATCAACCTAGAAACCAACCAGAGACCAACATGTGGCAGTGAAGGTATGGAACCAATCCAAAAATACTAACAAAAAATTGGGAATTTTTTGTTAGACAAAGTACAATTCCACTTTGATTAAATATCTTTCTTTATGAGCAAGGAGGAGATTCACTTACTATTTGGGGGTTGAATTGTAAGAACTCACAAAATTTGTATAAATATGGGGGTTTGTCCTCATATTAGGAGGTAAAAATTTTATATTTTGAAAAGGTCAAAAGATACAATTGTAATACTACACATTTCCTTATGAAATACATACGAGTTTTAGTTTCTCAAGCTTTTGAGTCAAGGTGGTTGCAATGTACAACCATTGACAAACATTGAGAGAATTTTTTTATGTTCCCTTGTCAAGATATTTAATATTTGAATAGAATATGTCTACTTATGAGTTTGATTTATGTGTTCTGGGTTCTATATGTTGAATTTTTGATTGATGAGTTATACTTTTTGCTACAATTTTGTGTTTATTGCTTCTCTATGTAGTACACTAGATCATTCCTTAATGGTTGTGATTTGGTCATTAATTCAATATTGTGTTGTGAGCATTTACTCTACAATATTGAACATAATTCTAAAATCCTTACTATAACCATTTTTTTGAAGTGATTTTTGTTATCCTTTGAGTGAATCTTGGGTGTACAAGAATAGAAGTAGTAAATACTTTATTAGAATACTTGCACGAGCTTTTGTGTTAAGTATTTTAGATATTGTGTCAAATATTTGCATCTATTTGGTATCAATGAATGCAAATCTTCCTTTGGAGAAATTATTACTACTTAATCAAGTATTCTTTACTATCTAGAATAACAAGCAGTCTCAGTAAGTATCGGTGCTTGGTTGTAAAAGATCTGTCATCACATAATTCCCCCTTTTGAAGTTAAAACTACCATAATTGATCCCACCCCCTCATACTAACTTCCATTTTTGCTTTGTTGCTCTATCTATAAATATCATTGAAAGTGCCCATTAGCTTTAATTCTACTATCAAGAGAATGCAAGAGCAACCGAACTTTGTTGTCTATAGTAACCTATGTCTGGTATGGTAAGCATATATAACATTTTTTGTGACAACTCGTGAGAGTGGATTGTTTTATTCATGGCCATGTTTATCTCAAATTTATCCATCATTTTGAAAATCGATGAGAATAAAGACCATATATCCCCTCTGCATTTAGGTTACCATGTGGGTCCTCTCACCTTGTTCAAGGCAAGACCAAAAGTAACAGGATGAGGCCATCCCCTTTATATGTTCCCTCAATCACCTCAAGTATTTATCCTAAGGAAAGTTTTATACCCCCAAATACAAATGACATATACTACCCAGTCTACCACCATCCAAACATTCCCCCTTCCTAAGAGAATGTTGTTAGACCACCATGGGGTGTATAACTGAGTACCAACATGTTTTTAGCATCATTTCTAGGGACTTCTTGATGTATGTTGATAGGTATTTTATCTTTCAGAGTGAAAATTACCCTAACACGCTTATGGTGCCATTGCTAGGGAATTATTGATGTATGTTGATAGGCATTTTGGCTTTCAAAGAGTGAATTCCCGTAACATGCTTCTCGGTGTCATTTTTAGGGAATTCTTGATGTATGTTGATAGATATTATGGATTTTAGAATGTGAATTCCCTAACAATATTCTAGTTCTATTTTTGGGGTTGTCTTTACCCCAGAAAGGTTTAGAATACATACCTTTATAGAGATTTGCTAAAATTAGGCAAATACATAGACCATTCTGAAAAGATTATGTCCAAATTTTCTCATTATAAACAGGCTTTCCATAAAACATGTACTTATTTGAGTATACTAGAAGTTGACAACTAGAAACATGGGAAAATTCATAAATATCTGTAAAGCTTAACCTCCCAGTTTGTGAAGATATCCTTTCAAGAACTTTTTGAGTTAATATATACATCTAAGGTGCAAGGCCTTAGTGGTGGCTCTATCTTTCAAAGAAAATATGGGTTATACTAGTGTAAATATTTTACACCTTTCTAATTAACTCCCCCTTTGCAAAGCTAGAAGGATGAAGATCCTTTTTCAAATATGATCCCACTAGAAGATTACTCCCAGAGCTAGAGAATACACAGTCAAAAAGGAAGTAGATCTAGAAACTAGTGAGTGGTCAAAATATAGAGGAAAAGATTGTTCAACCTATTGAATTTGATCCACCTTTAGTGGAGGATTACTCTAGCATATCTAACATCTCTGATTTAGGTAGTCCTCAAGCATATTTACATTCTTTATTTCAAGAAGGTTCAACATCTACAAATAACACATGTATTCCTCATATCCCTTATTTGTTGACTCATGAGAATAGAGTATTTTATGAAGCTGAGTCCCTGAATGGTTTCCATTTTTGGATCATACCCCTTTACCCTAAAGGCCTCTAGGTCCCCACCGTTTCAACCCTTCTTTTGAAACACCTCCACAAAATAATATAGAATAACCTCCACCAAGGGATCCATTTAAGTTAATACTTATAAACCAATAAGGTTCCAGATGAATGGTGGGCTATTCTAATGAAGTTCCAAATGAAATTAGAAATAGGTTGCTTAGGTTCCAAGGGAATAATTCCATAAGTGGGGATCAACATCTGATATACTTCCAAAATTTTTAGATGAATATGAAGTAGAGAACGAGAATATTTATTTCAAGTTATTTATACATATATTAGAAGAAGATTCCAAAGAATGGTACAACTTACTACCTATGAATTCAATTGATTCTTAGGTAGAAATGAAGAATGCATTCAGATTACAATATGGTGATAAGACTGACCCCAGGTTTCTTTTATAAAAATTTGAAAATATCAATAAAAATCTTAATGAGTGTGTGCAAGAATTCAATATGAGGTTCAATAAAACTTTGACTAGATTGTCGATAATATAAGGCCTAGTGATAATTCTTTCCTTATTAAATACTCATATGCCTTTGATAAAAAATATTTTATTATCTAAGGGAAAAATACTAGAAATTTGAGGTAGGATTTCTCTATGGATTTCCAAATTGAGAATAATATTAAAGTAGTTGGGAAGCCTCCAAAAGGGAAGGTGTTAAGCTAATTAATCCAAAAAGCCTCGAGAAAGAAAGGTTGTAGAATTGGAAGAGGTAGTTAAAACTTTGGTTGGAGCAGTCAAAGAGATTTCATATAAGCTTGTTAGAGAAGAGAAAGGATTAGTTTCAAATCCTCAAGTTCAGCACCAGGCCCAAGGAAAAAATATATTTGGGAATCATCCCAAAGGATATTTTTAGGCTAATGATAGAGGAAAATTACCTATCGGTTCAGGAAATAAACAATGAAGCTTTTAGAGATAAGACAAGCTGTCCCGAGATCAATTAATAGCAACAGTATCAATAGTAGAAGAAGAACATATCATTGAGTGGTGTGATAAAACTTTTTATCACATCCCCTTTTAGTAGATTGTTAGCGATGGTGATGTTAATATTCGAATGATTCACCACAAGGAGCTACTTCCACTAATATTCTATATGCCAAAACTGCAGAAGATTTTTGGGCCTACACCAGTCAGGTATTCTCTCTTCCTCCTATATCTCATGCTAATGTGGATATGGCTCAATAATTTGAACTTCCTAACCATGATTTTGAATATCTAAGGGCATTAATGATCAAAAATATGATGGAAGAATTCCCTCTGAAGAGGATAGGAAGTTATTAATGAATGTTGTTTCCCAAGAAAGAGACTATAACCTTCACAATAGACAAGTTAAAGGACCCACCCCAACTCCCAAAAAAAAAATGCTCCTCCTAACTAACATCCTCAAAGATTCTCCCAAGAAAAATATGCCTGATAAAGGTCATGTTATCTCTTCAAAACCAAGCACTTTTGCTTCGCCCAAGCAATAAAGGACAACATCCCATCAAAAGGATAGTCACCCCGAACCCTAATAAAACCTTTCCCAAGTATACAACATTTATTATGGCCCAAATATTTATTCAAATAAATATCATTGTCCCAATTTTGGAATTACTTAGAATTCTTGAACATAGAAAGAGGGCATTTGAGTATTTGGGATTGAAGGAGGATATAATTGTCAAAGAAAGGGAGGTAGGTAATGTGGTGATTCCTCCTACCATAGCTGAACTTGAAGTAACAGAGGATCAGGAGAATACAGAGGAACCCAAAAGTATATTTGGGTACTTCCTTGGTTGAATCACAACTATATGTGGATCCTTTCTTTACTACTTTAATTTTCAATGAATGACTTCTTCATAATTGCATGTTTGATTCAGGAGCTTCATGTAATATCATGCCTTTAGAGGTCATGAATGAATTAGACATTAAAATAAAAACATCTTTTGGGAAATGTTATGTCATGGATTCAAGAGAAGTACATGTTGGGTATGTCAAAGGTTTAGTAGTATAGCTTGTTGCCTATCCTGGAAAATATTTAACTATGAATATGGTTATAGTTAATTTCCCTACTAAATGGGGTATGTTGCTATCAAGAAAATGGGTTTCTAGTGTGGGAGGAAGTGTTCATATGGTTCCTTTGCCTCTATACCATTGGAAGGGAAACTAGTCAAATTTCATAGATAAGAGAAAATGATCCATCTTATTGAGGATCCTATGAATGTTTCTTATGAGGTATTGTTTGTTAATATGGATTTGGGTAACTTCATAGGCTATGTATATTTTGAAGATCATTACATGGATATTAATACACATCTTGAAGATGTAAATATACCCTAGACCATGACTTTTGATGGAGCATGCTCCAATGTTGGAAATAGAGTGAAGTGGTTCTAATCTCTCCAAATCCGGATTCTTTAAATTTTTCTTTCAAATTAAAGTTTGAATGTACCAACAACATTACTGAATATGAGGCATTTCTCCTCAATTTAAGAGTTTCATGGAGGCATGGGATTAAGAACATTATTTTCAAAGGAGATTCTGAATTAGTTGTAAAGCAAGTTAAGAAATTATATGCAACCAAAACCGTGAGAGGCCGAGACAAGATAAGCATGCATTTTTGGATCTCATACAATTGTTTGAGACTTTTAATATCCTTTACTATGAGAGAACTCAAAATGTAGTGGTTGAAAAATTGGTTTTTCAGGTTTCCTAGTATGACAATGTCTCCATATTGTAATTATGAAGTAGAAATAATGGTTAGGCCATCAGTCCTTGATAACATTCAACATTGGCAGGTTTTGAGGATGATGCTCAGATCCAGAGATTTCTAAATTGTAAAGGTGATTTCACCAATCAACTCATTGATCTTGAGCTAATGGTTGTATTATGTGATGGAAAAGAAACCCTCTTTGGTAAATATGTAATATAGTTACAGAAAAATCCTATTCCTAGAGGAATTGTCATCCTGGAATCAAATTTTGATAGTACAGACTGAGTTGTGAGAAAGCCTATCCATGCGCCCAAGGATGTTGAAGAATGTAACTTGGGAACTTCTCAAAATATCATAAATGTTTGGCTAGGATGTAGTATGAGAAAATAAGAAAACAATCTTATACTTGAGTTGTTGAAGAAATACCAAGATTTCATGGTGTTGTCTTATTTATAATTGAAAGCTTACAGAGAATACTTGTTTCAACACGAGATACCATTAGAGCCTCACTCCAATCCCTTCAGACATGAAGAAAAGGGAAAACATGGAAAATTTGATGCCCTATGGATGGGACCCTATTCTATTGATATCAAGATTGGAGAACATACTTTCTTTCTAAAATACTTAGAGGGACATTTATTAGAGTTTCCCGTTAATGGTAGGCATCTCAAACACTTCTTAGACTAAGCCAAAGGATCAGGTATGATCATTATATAGTGTAAAAAATTTTGTGTTGTTTTTTCCTTTGTTTTTGTTGTTTTTTCCAATTTTTCTCCGGTCTACAGTGACTAGGTTTTGTGATATATTAGTATTATAGTGTGAATGTTATGTATCTTTTAGAAATCCCTATGCATTTTGTCTCCCTGACTCCTTACCCAATGGATTAGGAATCTGGTCTTTATTTTGACATCTTTATGAGAGGTTCTTGTGGCACCCACAAGGGGTGCCCATCCCCAAGTAGGTGTCATTGTTGGTGCTCAATCTATCCCCTAGATTGAGCTGGTCTTTTCCTAGATTCTCCATAGATGTAACCATTTTGTGTGCTTCATATTGTTCCCCTTACTTCAAAGTTCAGTCTAAGTAAAGGAGAATTATCAATTTGTAAGAAATTTTGTGCCTTGTCAAAATAAAAATAAAGGATTCAGTGGAAATGTTGGAGTATTAGCAACATAATAATTCCCTAAAGACTAGTTAATGGACTGGTTAAAATACACTTATCACTTTATATAATCTTGGGACATTCAAATGCCCATCAAATGTCTACACCACAAAGTAATTCAAATTCTCATGAAGCAGAGGACACATGGAGGGATTTCGGGCCTCTCTGAGCCATTTAGGTTTTGTGGACTCTAGTTTGGTGGAATGTACCAAATTCATGTGGTTTCAAGTCTACAGAGGGGCAAACAAAATCAATGCAATGGAAAGAAACATGACATAGTTAAGGGATATCAAGATGGTGCAATATCAATGGTTGACAAAGTGGAAATGCATCACCATTCCAGTAGAAAAGAGAGCGATGGGCTCCCTCGGACTTAAATTATACGGAATTAGCCGATTTCAAAAGGTGTCGTGTCCAAGTGGTCTCAGGTCAAGGCACTATACGTGGCGTGAATTTCTATGGAAATAATGATGAATTCCACCAAGATACAAGTTATAATGCAAAGGCCCAACCCCATAACCAATGAAAGGAAAACAAAAAAGCAAGAGAGCCTCAAACTGTGAAATCCAAAGTAGTGTGGAGCATTCTCATTGGTTTATGCTTCAAATTGTGACAAGGTGACACCGCAAAGGTATGTGGAGCTTTCTCATTGGCTCATATTTTGCAGTGACTAGTATAAGTAAGAGAACAGTCTAAGAAGGTGAAGGTGCATGGAGCTTTCTCATTGGTGTATGGTTTACACTTTGACGAGGTTGACACCGCAAAGGTATGCGGAGATTTCTCCTTGGCTCATGTTTTGTAGTAACTAATACAAGTAAAATAATATTCTAAAAAGGTGATGTTGATGACGAATCGCAGCACCCCTGAATGTCTGCAACACGATGGGTTGAGACTCTCAGTACGATTGCATAACATGGAGCTTTTCCCAAGTGTGGGACATTGCGAAAACGGAAAAGCTCTCCGGATGAAGGCCGGTTCCTATTCCTCTGTTTAGATGCACACGTAGAAAATGCAGAGGGTTTACAAAAACCTAATCTAACTTGCCAAGGAGACAAGGTAAGAAAATGCATAAAATAAAACCTAAACTACAAAGGTGATGCACCGAGGAATGAAGAACACCTGTCTTGCCAATAAACACAGACCATTAAAATGCAATGCAAGATCATACACAGATAGCCAGATTCACAGTGAAAGATCAAGGGGATGCAAATGAATACAGAGAGGGTTGAGAATCATCCACAGACATGCATTAATTTTCTCCAAAGATTGATACAACACACTGCAAAATGCCAAGAGGCAAGGTTGCATTACAGTTTCAAATGGGAGGTTTTAACTCCACAAGTTCACCTGCCAAAGAGAAGAAGGGAGGGGCAAAACAGAAATGTCCAACCTTTAGAAAGAAGCCCCTCCTTACAATTTATAGGAAGAATGAGAGAGAAAAGAGAGAGAAATTCGAAATCTGCCCCAACCACCTCCAGAATGCACTTAACTCATCTCATAATGATGGTAGGTGAGAACCCCAGTGAACCCAAAAGTGGCGAACTATATTTTGCATTTTTAAGAATTTTTCTCACCCAATTAAAGATATCCAGTTGTAGTTGGATAAAGGACCTTGTAAGCTTTCCAAAAGTCCAACCTTGCATGAATCCGAGCTCCCAGTCAAAAGTTATGGCTATCTGAATATATGCGCGAGTCTCGCTTCTGTCGGTGCTCAAAATGTTGCGCCTCTGAAGGTGCGCCAAGGCGCATCCATTTGTGTGTCGACATCCTCTTCTATGCACCTTGGGTGCACCATTTACCCTATCGACACTCCATGTCGTGCGCCACTTGTGCACCTTGGGCGCACTGTTTACCCTATGCGACACTCCGTGTCATGCGCCACTTTTGTGCGCCTTGGGCTCACCGTTTACCCTGTCGACACTCCGTGTTGTGCGCCACTTCTATGCGCCTTGGGAGCACCGTTTACCCTGTCGACACTCCATGTCATGTGCCACTTTTGTGTGCCTTGGGCGCACCATTTTCCCTGTCGACATCCATTGTTGTGCGCCACTTCTGTGCGCCTTGGGATAAATGACAGGGATTTGAGCTTCTTTGATTTCTAGAATCTTCTGCTTGTCTATATCTACCTGGGAAAGATATATACAACAATTTGGTGACTCAATGGGATCACCTACCTGCTAGGTAGAAGATCAGTGGCCTTTTAGCAATCCATTGGGCATGGAGTCATAAGCAATAACTTGAAACCAACCTGATATCTGATCCCGATCCTGATATTGCAACTCCTTCGAGAGAGCACGCCGAATCAGTAGAAATTCGACACGAGAGAAACAAAACCTGTGCCGGAGCACTTAGGGAAACAGAAACCTAACTACAACAAGACAATGTGCATACGCACTTAGAGGAATTGAAATCTAGGCTAATATTTACAAGGGTAAACCTTTTCCTTTTAGTAGCAATGTTTAAGATGGATTCCGTTAACCGAATCGGGAGTTCTTCTCCATCTAATGTAGACAATTGGAAGGCATTACTACTTTTACATCCCGTGACCATGTAGGGGCCACTCCAAATGGCATCAAACTTGGAATGCCTTCTTGGTTTTGCCCGATCTGCATCCCATTTCAGAACTAAGTCCCCTTCCTGAAAGGTCCTTGCTCTTGCTTTCTTATCAAACCATCTTTTCACTAAGACTTGATCTTTCTCAATTGTTTGAACTGCATGTTCTCTAATTTCTTCCAATTCCATCAACTTTGCATACCTAGCCTCCATTGGTTCGAACTCAGCCAACTGCAACTGCTTCATGAACTCCAATGTAGGCAGTTCTAATGATATAGGCAATACTGCCTCTTTTCCATAGACCAACTTGTAAGGGGAATTACCTATAGACCTCTTTGGTGTTATTCTGTCAGCCCATAATGCTGATTTTAGCTTGGTATGCCATGTTCTTTGATTTTCATCCAGATTCCTCCTGATGATTCTTAGCAAATTTTTGTTTGTGGACTCTGCCTATCCATTACCCTGCGGGTAATAATTTGAAGAGGTGCTCAAATAGATTCCATTCTTGACAGCCCATTCTGTAATCTTGGAACCTATAAATGCCAATGCATTTTCTGATATGATAGTGGCCGGCACACTGAACCTAGTCACTATTCCTTCATAAAAGTCTAGTATGTTAGACTCATTTGCTTCTTTGAGCGCCGCTTTGCCGGTCCACTTGGTGAAATAGTCCGTTGCCGTGAGAACCCACTTGTGGCCTTGGCTTGAGTTTGGATTGATGACCCCAACGAAGTCCAATCCCCATTGCATAAATGGTTGGTCAACCAGAATTGGGTGCAATGGGAGCGCTGCTAATCTTTCTTTGCTCGTGAAGAGTGCACATTTCTTGCACTTTCTTATCCATGTATAGCAGCCACTTTGAACACCGTCGGCCATTAATACCCTATCTTCATTATCTTGAGAGTTGTTACTCGTGGGGAAAAATGTCCTCCGAATCTCCATCGTGAAAATCTCGTAACACCCTTTTAATTTGATTTGTCTCGATGCACCTCAATAGAACTCCATTTATGTCTTTCTTAAACAAAACATCATCAACAAACACATATGGAATGGCTTGTAATCTGAAGTATCTCCTCTTTGCTTTGCTCATTTTTGGGGGCACAGCCCGTCTCGTAGGAAGTGTATCGCATTCGAGTCCAACAGGAGTGGGCACATCATCATTTTCTTGTTCTTGATTATCCTGTAATACCAAGGCGTCTCTTTTTCATCACCGCTTCAACTTGTTGACTCAAGGCTAGCTGCTCACATAGTCCCTTCCCACGTACTAGTTTGGTGACCTTGATCTCGATGTCATATTCCATGACACGAGTTATCCATCCCGCACGCTTTCTCATTCGAGATCCTTGTTTAGAAGGAAGTCCCCGACTCCCGCATGAGAGACCAAAATTGGATCTTGTTGTTTGAGACTAGGTGCTTGAATTTCTTTAAGCTCCCGATTCACGCAAGGACATGCTTTTCAATGAAAGAGTACCTAGTTTCGTATTCCTCCAAGCCTTGACTGAAGAAAGCAACTGGTTGTTCTAATCCTTCTTTGTTTTTTTGTACCAAGATTGCAAAAATCGTGTCCCCACCACCAAAGACATATAGCACGAAGTCCTTGGAGAAGTCTGGATTAACGAGTCGAGCTTGAGATATAGCCTCTTTTATTGCCTCAAAACTTGCCTTGCCTTCAGATGTCCACTTAAATGCCATGCTCTTCTTTAACATCAGCGTTATTGGCTTCACAAGAGCAGAAAAATTTGGAACAAATCTGCGGACAAAATTGATCCTTCCCAAGAAGCTTTGAAGAGCCTTCTTGTGACTTGGCAATGGCAATGCTCGAATTGCTTCAACTCTTTCTGGGTCAATCGCCAACCCTTCCTTTGAAACAATATGGCCTAGAATTTTTCCCTCGTGAGCCAAGAATATGCATTTTTTGGGATTCAATGATACCCCAAATCTTCTACATCTCTGAAATACTTGCCTCAAATGACAGAGGTGATCCGCTACATTTTTTGAGAATACAGTGATGTCGTCAAGATATATCAAAACTATTTTATTGATCAACCCCTTGAATGCCATATCCATTGCCCTTTGGAAGGTGGCTCCAGCATTTGATAGCCCAAATGGCATTTTCTTGTAGGCATAGGTCCCCCATTTGGTGGTGAAAGCCATCTTGAATTGGTCATCTTCTTTCACCATCACCTGATTGTACCCTGAGTAGCCATCTAGGAGAGAGAATCTCTCTGAACCGGATACTAC
The DNA here is from genome assembly GCA_018340775.1 of Taxus wallichiana var. yunnanensis. NCBI lineage: Eukaryota > Viridiplantae > Streptophyta > Pinopsida > Cupressales > Taxaceae > Taxus > Taxus wallichiana. The sequence continues at coordinate 264,411,332 of CM031244.1, read as the reverse complement.
TTGCAATATTTGTTCCATTGAAGGAAGTGGGTAATGGTCTTTGAGAGATGCCTTGTTTAGGTCTCGGAAATCCACACACAACCTGATTTCTCCACTCTTTTTCTGACCGGAACCAAGTTTGCAACCCAGCTTGAGTGCTTGATCGGGAATATAATGCTTGCCTCTATTAGCTTATTTAGCTCTTTCTTCATTAGAGGTTCAATGTGAGGGTTGGCTGGTCTCTGCTCCTGCCTTTGATGGGCTTAGCATCTGGATCCAATTCTATGGTATGTTGTGCCAAATTTGGATCGAATCCTCTTAAATCTTTATAGCTCCAAGCGAAGACATCTGGAAATTCTTAGCAAAGTTGTATGAAATCTGATTTCTCCTGCTCAGTGGCCACTTTACCAATTTGAAGTGTTTTGCCTTCCCCAACCGGAATTGGCTCTGAATCTTCTCTCTTGACCTGTATGTTAGCCTTTTCCTTATGAAACTGGTCATTAGGGTTGAAGATAGACTCCAATGTTACTAAACCCTTAGGAAGCTTGTTTGTCTGTAGCTGCACTACTTGATCCCCATACTGCTGCTCTAATCTATCTTGGTTCCTAGCTGAGAATTCAGCCTCTTCTTGTAAGAAATTAACGATCTGTTGATTGTTCTCAAACACTGCGCCACTTGTGTTATTATCTGGAACTGCTGGCCTCACAATCACATGGATATGCGGCTGTGTTTTTCCCCTTCTGATGTTGTCAACCACATCAAATGTTGCTCCAACTGCTGCGAGCCTATCTGCGACTTCATTTTTCTTCCTGGGTATGGACACAATGTTGAAAGCTTCGAAATCCTCAATGAGGTCCCATACCCTATTCTTGTAGCTCCTCAGCAAGTCATTCTTTGTAGCATGTTGTCCCCTAACTTGGTTGACAATTAGCTCGCTATCTCCAAACACCTGCAAGTTCTTTATGCCCCTTTTCTTGGTCCAATGAATTCCATGAATCAATGCTTCGTATTCAGCCGTGTTGTTTGAATAGGAAAACTGGAAACGAAAAGCTGAAAAATATTTGATGTCTTGTGGTGAAATCAACATTGCACCACCTCCAGCACCTTGTTTGCTTCTCGAACCATCGAAAAATAATTTCCAAACTTTGTTTTCATCCTTTTGTTCAGGCTGAATGATGTCGGGAATGGGTGAATTTTCTTCGTGTATACAATACACGCCCAATTCAGATTCTTCAATTTCCTTGTATGGGTCAAATTCATGACTCTTGTTTGCCCATTCATCCAAAGTTAAATCAAGAATTCCCTCAACCTTAGTACCTGTTTCTAGATCACTTGAACACTCCTCCTGATCAAAAGCCGAGCAATTTGCATTGATAGGATTTGGTACATGAGGCTCAATATGGAAATTGGCAATTGGTTCTGACCTGATTGTTGCTTTGGCTCCATACCTTGTCCTAAAAATCATGTGTGACCAATCTGCAGATAAATATCCACCGATTTTTGCAGTGAAGTCTCTTGATAGACACAACGCAAAGAGTGGCGGAAGGTCAATCACAGACACATCTTGCAGAACTGTAACATTAGGACAGGAATGTAGTGTTAGGCTTAACCCCTTGATGACTCCAACAGTTCCTACTACCGTTCCATCTAGTTGTACTACTCCTTTCAGCACTGGCTCATACTTCAGACCCAGTTGATCCGCTATTTTCTTTGGCATCACTGAACTACTTGCCCCTGAATCTATCATGCAGTTGTGTACCAAGTGGTTTCCAATAATCAACGAAACATAGAATGGTGGAGGCTTCAAATTTTTCCTTGTCTGGCCCCCATCATGTTGCACTGCATTAGTGAGAACTTTCTCATGTCCCTGGTTTGATACATTTGTGGCAGACCAATTAGCCATTGCAGCTTGCAATAAATCTCGTTGCCCTGGGATCGCCAGTGATTCCCACATGGAAATGTTCACATGTGTCTTCTTCATTTGATCAATGATGTTGAAGGGGGATGAATTGTCCTTTTTCTGCCCCTTGTTTGGCATAGCCTTTTCTGGAGCTTGAACAGGTGCGTGTGTTGCTACAACAGGTACCTTAGGCTGATTTTGCACATTTGGAGCTGCGTTTGGTCTACTGACCCCTTGTTGTGTAGGAGTGGACTGAGAAACAACTGGATTACATGGTTGTCCCTCTCCTATGCTTCTCTTCTTTGACCGTGTGTTGGCAGCCACACCTTGAAAAGGCTGTTGGTTAACTCCACAGAAATCTTCCGTTTGCCAATTGGCCAATGTGGTTTCTGTTGGAGGTCCTTCTTGTTGCGTTTGTTGCTGTTGATTCTCCTCCTAGCTTGGTTCTTGAGGAACACCAATGGTTTGCACCATCAAGGCCTGATTTAGTGCACCATTGAAACATGTTGACTGATTGTGAGGTAGATTGCAAGGGTAACACCAGTCATACTCTTGTGCCATGTTATTTTGTGTCGGGACCAAAGCTCTTGAGGACGTCGTTGCATTTGGATCATACGGTCAAAATGGCCTGGCAGCTTGAGGTTGTCCTTGGTTTTGGTTTTGATTTGTAGCCTAAGGTGGTGGTCTATTTTGTTGGTATGAGGGCCTAGCTTGGTACTGTGCTTGAGGCTGATACGGTCTAGCACTTTGAGCTTGCTGTCTTTTGATAGTTACTAGCTCATTTCCAAGGTTTTGTAGCTATTTCATAACCTCCTGCAATTCCTTTGAAGTATCTGAAGAAGTCGATGCCCCATTATTGCTTTGATTTCTAGGAGTTGGAATGGGATTCAACTCTGGTGCTTGACTGGTTGTAGGATTTCCCATATCTGGATAGAGAGGCATTGGTGGCCTTGGTGCAAGCTTTCCAGCTTGGATCAAATAGTTCTCTGCTCTGATAGCTGTGTCGTAGGCCCCTGGCAGCGTTGTTCCTCCCATTGATTGGATCATCATGGCTATGTCTGAATTTATAGCCTTTAAGAAATAAAGGAATGCTCCTTCGGCGGTTGGTCTAACGGCTATTGGAATCCTGTCCCATGTCCGTTGGAATCTGAAGTTGAAATCTATCATTTGTTCGTTAGGAGCCCTTTTGATTGTTGTCAGCTGTTCCAATAAAGACAAATTGTCCGCCCTCTCCCCGAATTGGTTGCAAAGAGCTGAACAAAGTTGGTCCCAATTCGTAATAGACCCTGCTGCTAGGCTCCTAAACCATTGTAAGGCCTTACCTTTGAAAGATGAAGCCAACAGCTTGACCGCAACATCCATTTCATTTATTTCGTGAATTACACATGCATTAGCAATATCCTGGATGTGATCAATAGGAGTAGTATGATTTTCTCCTGTGAAATAGGGTATGTTCTTTAGTGCTGCAACTGGAATTTGATTCTGAGCATTTAGGGCAAGTGGACTACTACCCGTGAAATTGACAAAGGGATTCGGTGGTAGATGTGCCATTATGATTGGCCTAAGAACCCTGGTCGATGCGAGAAAAGGCCTACCAGGTGGAGGTGTAGACAAAGTCCTGTTAGGTGGAGATGGTGATCTTTGTGGTCTTCTTCCTCTCCTCCCTCTGCCTGGTGATAGTTGCAAGTGGAAAAATAGCCCCTCTTCTCGAGTATTGGACCTGGTTTGAATTCTTCTCATATGCAGGCAACTTTTGCTTTATTACACCGCTGAATTCTTTCCCCTTCGAGTCGCGGATGTGTTAGAAAGTGAACCTCAAAAGGCTAGATTCCTTTTGAAGATTATCCCCGATCTATCAACTGGTGAAATTTTGACTTGTTTTGAGCAAGTTAAGCCCTTGAAAAATGATTTCAAAGTTCAGCCTGGAAGGTGAAAAAACTGAAACTGTAAAACCTGCAATTTTTAAGTCCGAATTTCTTGAAAATCCCTTCAAATCTTGTAGAATGACCTCTTGGTCCCACCGGGCATGCCAAAACTATTGATGATGAATCGCAGCACCCCTGAATGTCTGCAACACGATGGGTTGAGACTCTCAGTACGATTGCATAACATGGAGCTTTTCCCAAGTGTGGGACATTGCGAAAATGGAAAAGCTCTCCGGATGAAGGCCGGTTCCTATTCCTCTGTTCAGATGCACACGTAGAAAATGTAGAGGGTTTACAAAAACCTAATCTAACTTGCCAAGGAGACAGGGTAAGAAAATGCATAAAATAAAACCTAAACTACAAAGGTGATGCACCGAGGAATGAAGAACACCTGTCTTGCCAATAAACACAGACCATTAAAATGCAATGCAAGATCATACACAGATAGCCAGATTCATAGTGAAAGATCAAGGGGATGAAAATGAATACAGAGAGGGTTGAGAATCATCCACAGACATGCATTAATTTTCTCCAAAGATTGATACAACACACTGCAAAATGCCAAGAGGCAAGGTTGCATTACAGTTTCAAATGGGAGGTTTTAACTCCACAAGTTCACCTGCCAAAGAGAAGAAGGGAGGGGCAAAACAGAAATGTCCAACATTTAGAAAGAAGCCCCCTCCTTACAATTTATAGGAAGAATGAGAGAGAAAAGAGAGAAATTCAAAATCTACCCCAACCACCTCCAGAATGCACTTAACTCATCTCATAATGATGGTAGGTGAGAACCCCAGTGAACCCAAAAGTGGCGAACTGTATTTTTCATTTTTAAGAATTTTTCTCACCCAATTAAAAATATCCAGTCATAGTTGGACAGAGGACCTCGTAAGCTTTCCAAAAAGTCCAACCTTGCGTGAATCTGAGCTCCCAGTCAAAAGTTATGGCCATCTGAATATATGCGCCAGGGTCTACTTCCTGTCAGCGCTCAAAATGTTGCGCCTCCTGAAGGTGCGCCAAGGGTGCATCCGTGTGTGTGTCGACATCCTCTTCTGTGCACCTTGGGCGCATCTTTGTTTACCCTGTCGACATTCCGTGTCGTGTGACACTTCTATGCGCCTTGGGCGCACTGCTTACCCTGCGACACTCCATGTCATGCACCACTTGCGCCTTGGCTGCGCACACTGCTTTACCCTATCGACACTCCCTATCGTGCGCCACTTATGTGCGCCTTGGGTGCACCGTTTGCCCTATTGACACTCCATGTTGTGCACCACTTCTATGCGCCTTGGGCGCACCGTTTTCCCTGTCGACATCCATTGTCGTGCGCCACTTCTGTGCGCCTTGGGGATAAATGATAGGGATTTGAGCTTCTTTGATTTCTAGAATCTCCTACTTGTCTATATCTACCTGGGGGAAAGATATATACAACAAGTGAAGGTACATGGCATTTTCTTATTGGACCACATTTCATAATAGAACATATCTGCACACAAAGTCACATAACACATAAAAGAAAAGGGAAGCAGACAAGTAGGAAAAGCTCGACCTAGAAACCAACCAGAGACCAACATGTGGTAGTGAAGGCATGGAATCGATCCAAAAATACTAACAGAAAATTGGATATTTTCAGTTAGACAAATTACATTCCCGCTTTGATTAAATCTCTTTCTTTATGAGCAAGAAGGAGATTCACTTGCTATTTTGTGGGGAAATTGAATTGTAAGAACTCACCAAATTTTTATAAATATGGGGCCTTGTCCTCATATCAAGGGGTAATTTTTTCTATTTTGAAAAATTTGAAAGATACGATTGCAATCCTGCGCATTTCCTTCTATGAAATACATATGAGTTTCAGTTTCTCAAGCTTTTGATTCAAGGTGGTTACAATGTACATCCATTGATAAAAATTGAGAGAATTTTCTTTATGTTCCCTTGTCAATATATTTAATACTTGAATATAATATGTCTACTTATTAGTTTGATTTTTATTTTTTGGGTTTTGTATGTTGAATTGTTGATTGATGAGTTATACTTTCTGCTACAATTTTGTGTTTATTGCTTCTCTGTGTAGTACACTAGATTAGTCATTAATTCAATATTGTGTTGTGAGAATTTACTCTAATAACATAATTATAAAATCCTTACTATAACCATTTTGTTGAAGTGATTTTTGTTAGCCTTTGAGTGAATCTTGGGCGTACAAGAATAAAAACAGTAAATACTTTATTAGAATACTTACACGAGATTTTGTGTCAAGTATTTTAGAGATTGTGTTGAATATTTGCATCTGTTGGGTATCAATGAATGTAAATATTCCTTTGATAAATTATTACTACTTAATAAAGTATTCTTTACTATCAATAATAACAAGTAATCTCGAGAAGTATCGTGTGCTTGGTTCCAAAAGATATGTAATCACATAATTCCCCCTTTTGAAGTTAACACTACCTCAATTGATCCCACCCCCTCATACTAACTTCCATTTTTGATTTTTTTTCTCTATCTCTAAATATCGTTAAAATTTCCCATTATATTTAATTCTACTATTAAGAGAATGCAAGAGCACCCAAACTTTATTGTCTATAGTAACCTATGTCTGGTATGGTAAGTATATACAATTTTTTTATGACAACTTAAGAGTGAAGTGTTGTATTCATGGCCATGTTTATCTCAAATTGATCCATCATTTAACAACTTGATGGGAACAAAGAACCTATCTCCCCATCTGCATTTTGGTTACCCTGTGGGTCCTATCACCTAGGTTCAAGGAAAGACAAAAGTAGCAGGATGAGTCCATCCCCTTTGTATTTTCCCTCAATCACCTCAAGTATTGATCCCAAGGAAAGTGTTAGACCCCTCCCCGAATACAAACGACATATACTATCTCGGTCTATGACCATTTAAGTGTTTACTCTTCCTAAGATAACGTTTTCAGGCCACCAGGGGTGTAGAATTGAGGACCAACAAATACTATGATGATATACAACAAAATACAAACAATAAGCACTCTAAAGATGCAATCGTGTAATAAAATGAGAGAGATAAGTTACTTATTTGATTTTCTCTTATACAACCAGATTTGGACTAGAGAAACTGATGAACAGGCTAGGAAGAGTGTCAAAAATGCTCAATATCAATTCTATACGGTGCGAACAAAGCTAGACATGGGTGTATGGGACAGTCGAGGTCATTTTGGTGCTAGATACCACTCCTAGCTATTGGTGACTATGTCAATGCTTAAAATATGATTTTTCTTGTGTCACTATGGTTTCGCACTTGTTCACCATATATTACCTTATATTCACACTCAGATCACCAGGGGCACATGTAACTCCGCAAAAAAACCCTAGCCACTTGCATAAGCTCACAAACACATAAAATTGGAATGAAAAATGTAATATGTTAAGTTGGAATTACCCCCTAGGTGGTCACCGGAAGAGTGAGCTTACATCTAAGCATTACAAGACATTATAAACTCCATGTAGTTCTTTTTGCTTGTGTGAGAAATAGTGTCCTTAGGTTTCCCTCATGCCAATGATGCCAAGATAGTGAGCTATAGCTAGATAGAAAGAAAAAATTATGAGATGGAATTCACCACTTCCCCTTCCTATGCGGTGTATGTAGAGTAATTAGCCCAAAAATACAATCCATTTGATAGTATGTAGATATTATTTTCACCTTAGAATTGCCCTCCCTTATATATAATGGTATGTATGTTATGTATATATAGGGATCTCTTGTTTTAATTTTGACACTAGTGACATGACATGCTAATTAGGACCTCGAGAAAGGAGTAAGAAAACCAAAAAGGCCAACTAGAACTGTAAAAAATGTGAACGATAACAAAGAGGATAGGAATTCCCAAGGTGGACGGGAGCGCTCAGGTGCTAGTGTCTAGACTAGGCATTGGTTTCTGAGATAACCGACAAAAAATGTGAGGAGACTGACAGATAGTGACCCCTATGACTTGACTAGAACCGGGTACAAAAGTGATAGATGTGAGAAAGAAAGACAATAGAAATAACCAAAGCAATTAGATGGAATAGGAATTTTTTCACTAGTGAATAATTTTCTTACTTGAGATCCATGTATATAATAACATACTTGGCTGTATAGTAAAATAGTATTTTATGTGTGATTTTGTTTCTACATGCCCCGATATCATGCCTAGTACCAACACCAACACATATTTGGGCCTCATGTACCTTCGAGTATATCAAGAACTCCATCCTTTTACTTACCTGAAACCAGTACCTTAGATAGCCTTCTCTTAATACCCATTTAGCCATTTTCACATTTCACATCTTTCTTACTTTAATTAAGATAAGTAAAAATATTCTTGTCTAACTTGTTTTGCGCTTGTTATAATCAACAAATTTTCTTTTCTTCATTGATTTTGCATTATTCCATGGTTCTAACTAGATAACAATCCTATCTACAAAACATTAATAACATGTTGAGTCATCTTCAACAATCCCTGGACAATTTTGAAACCCTCCTTTAAAACATTCCCAATGTAATTGAACAACTATATCACCTTTAGAAGCCAATAAGAAACCTCCTCATTGTCCTAACACTCGCTCATCCACATCATAAATCCTAGATCCATCCATCCCACGCTTGTTCAATAGTAGTGATATCATCTTTATGGATATTTTGGATTCTAACCCAATGGTTATTACTGCCTACCTTACTTCCCAAAGGTGTGTTTTCCTCCAATAACCAACACCCTAAAAATAAATCCCCATTACTACTATCACCTTTGAAACTTTCAGATCATTGACCTAATAATGAACCAAGTTATCCAACAAGTTCATCCCTATTACTTCGGTAAAATGGGAGCGTCGACGCTCGCTTCATAAATTCCAGTCATCGGTTTTAACCTTAACGTTGTTTCATCACAAGACACATCCAATCAAAACCATCCTCATCATCGATCCTTCATCAAACTCGCCATCTTCACAAAACAAGATACTAACACATCCCCTTCCACATCTATTCATGTAGCCTCTAGTGCTTCTACTCTACCTCTTATAAGTTCACTCGCTATTCCTAATACAAATGACTCTTATCTGTTCATGATAACCCACGTCCTCTATCTATAATTCAGTCATGTCCATCCCCACATCTATACCTCTCATTAATACTAGTTCCATTGCTAGTTCTCACCCCTCTTCAAAACAATAATCGATCGCCTTGTCTCACAAATCCATTCTCACTATATACCACAACCATCCCAACTACAACATTTATATCCCTTCTCGGTATATACGATAGCCATATCGATTGCTTATCATCGGTCCATTCCTATCCCCTATTAGTATATACAACCTTCACAACCTTTAGTTTTGCAACCTATCTACAAAATTACCACGAGTGTTCCTCTTCATAATAATGTCTCTTTACCCTATCATCTATATAAATAATCAAATACACACAACCTATCATTCCTCACAAACTAATCCTTTATAAGAATTAATGAGTAGGATTTCAAGTCTTGAATCTGCCATCATGGGTGCTAAAATCACCCTATCATATGAGTATATTTGTAACAAACCAATTCATCTATCACTACCTTTCAAATCATATCCCCCCACAGGGAACTCTTGGAGTCTATTAAGTTCTATAGTAAGGAGGACCCTCAATAGAGCATCCAAATGTTTCGCCATGCATTTTATCTCATCACATGTGATCAATACCTTATGCTGAGGATGTTTCCTATAACCTTAGCAGGGCCGGCACTTGATTGGTATAAAAGTATCCCAAAGTATTCTCTCTTTTCCTTCACACAGCTCACAAAATTTTTCTTAGAACACTTTTCCATCAATGTCACCGGTAAAATCTCCATTACAAATATCTACACTATCAAATAGTTTGAAGACCAATTTGTTGCATATTTAGTCACCCACCGGTAGGGTCTCATCAATCAACTATCCTTCTCACTCCCACAAACTGAATTGATTGAGTTGTTTTCTCGATCGTGTGCTAAACACATATCATAAACACTTTAGATACAATATTTCCAAAAATTTGATGATGCTTTTACCATGGCTATAAACTATAACTTCGTTCCCTCTAAGATGGTAAAGTTAAACTCAGATCAAAGAAACCAAAGCCTAAGTCTCCATTTAAACCCTCTGCCAATAATGATAAATCCAAAGGCTCAGCAAATGTGGTCGTTGTAAAAGTCGTGTCTAAAATTTGTTCGAATTTCGAATGCACCCAACCCCAATGCAACTATACACCCATTGGAGAATCTTACAACATGGTATTTGATAAACTCCTAGCCACATGTATGATCACACTTCCACCTATCCATCCTATTGACACATCTATTTCAAAACTCTCATGGTATCGAGAAAATGACTATTGTAAATATCATTGGAGTCGAGGCCATGAAAATGAAAAGTGTCATTCATTTAGAAACATCCTCTAGGGTTTTATCGACAAAGGTGAGCTACAACTTGACAATCTGAATGCACCTATGAATCAGAACTTGGATTTCTTTAAACATCCCTTTCCTAATCATGCTCTATTTACTAGTCAATCCCAGTCCAATGTCGTCAACTCTCATCACGCCATCAACACTATTAAATATCACTCACCCATGCCTCCAATACCTAGTGTTTCTACTATGGAACCACCAATTGAATCATCTAAATCATCTATTATTTCCACCGATAAGACCACTGCACCCTTCCAAATATACAACATCTGCTTCAAACCCGTTCATGGTCCCTTCAAAAGCCTCAGAAAATAAACCCATCATGGAGATCACAAAAATCTCTTTCAATGACCATGTCACTTGACATCACATGTAGAACATCAACAAATCCACTATCCGACCCATGAGACCACTTATCAAGAAAAATATAAATTATATTAAAAAGTTTTCAAACAACCTCATCACAAAATATAAATCCCTTTCCTTCCATCTTAGGGCATCACCCTTCATCTAAACTCACATTCACCATTACATAATCCAAGGTCAGTCCTTGATCATAACCTAAACATCTCACATAAAAACAACCTCATCTCCTCTACTACCAAATCATCAAACGAAACACAAACCCCCTCAAACTCACTTTAATATGGTACTATACTAGAACATGTAAATGACTCATCCAACTATACATCATGACGTTACGTCTTCTCAAGCCATCTTCCTCCTGAGAGTGGAAACCCTCTTGGAAAATTTTCAAAGCATTTTTTCCAATCATCACACTTTAGGACATTCCATAAAATACAGTAAATCACTCCATACTACGGTTTGAAGCCTTTCTCGAAATGGATTCTCCCCGTATATCCCAAAAAATTTAAACAAACCTTTCCGACCTCTAAAGCCACACCTTCCAAACCATCATCCAACACCACATCCACATCCAACAAGGGTGATGCATCTTCCAGAAGACCCCACTCCATCAAATTGATGTTTTTAATACAACTACCGGATCCCGCACACACACCCTAAGGATTCATATCAAAGTAGGCCCAATATATCTATTTTACTTTCTCCCGACTCACCTAACACTCCATCCTCCTCTAAAGAAAATTTATTCATCATTTCCACTCTACACACCCAATCCACCACATCTCGTACAAAATATCATCTTCAAACAACTTCATCAAGCTCTCTTAAAGATGCCCCTTTACAATAGTATCCAAGCCTCACCCCAACATTGACAAGAGATGATTGAATCTATTTAATCCATATCTTTACCATCAAATGATCCTTGGTGATTTGTAAATCTGGTCGGCAACATCAAAAAAATTCTGCTATCACTTCTCGATGATTCTAAAATCCCATATTTATAACCCGAAGATCATGATGTCCCACTCTTTGTCACTTCAAAAATCGATGATACTCTTGTTAAGAGAGTTATGATAAATAATGATGCTAGCATTAATATCATATCATATCATGCCTTTAACTATATTTAGCTACCTAACACCATCGTTGCCTAGTTAACTACAACATTGTGTGCTTTTAATGACACCATTTCCCTTACTTTAGGCATGATTATCCTACCTATAAAATTCATTGTTAAAATTATTCATGAACTCTTCTATATTGTAGAAGGAGAGATTCAATGCAACATTTTGTTGGGATGTCCTTAGATACATGTCATGTGTTTTATCCCATCTACCTTACATCATTGTTTAAAATACTAACATGAAGGTAAAACCTTTCTTGCTCTAGCCAACCCAAACCATTTCAAATAATTTCTTATGACTTACCGACAAAATTACATGCTCATTCCTAAGACAAACTTGAGATCCTCTAATGAATCTTCTATCAATTCCTTCATTGCCACATCTAAATTACTAGATGATAACTCCTTCGAAGATGTCATGCAAAATATTTTTGGGGGAGTATCACCTTTTATCCCTTAATTCAATTCCTACATCGAAAATGCTTAGGAGGCACGATAAACAACCAACGTATGAACTCAATGTTAGAGATATCATCTCCTTCACCCATATGATCTTAAAACTAACCTCATTTATGAAGGGATCATTCATTCTTCCCCACATCATGAAAATTAACACTGTGTTAAACCATTTGTATGCCATTTCTCATTTCTATACAACCAATCCTTCGTACAAATGTATCTTCATTATTGTTCCTGGAAATGTTTCAGCCCAAGACGTTACGAATAGGGTATAGATGACTTAGTATTTAACCAGTCCAACAAACCTAATGACAAATATGGACTAATTTTTAACAAACCTTCCTCGAGACACCGCATATGGACCCGATGTGAATGTAGATCCATCCTCTTTGTATAACCACTCTATTGGCACGAATTATGTTGTTTTCATCCCCTCAATTTTTTTAATCAATATGATTACCTTAGACCACTCACTTATTAGAAAAATGGAGGCACTAATACCATTCTACTAATATTAACTAAAATGGTATAGAAAGACTCTCCTACCATCAATATTCTTCAATGTTACGATTTACCAATCTATTGTATTCTATATGGGGACAGGGGACCATTACCTTCATAATAATATACCACCGGACACATCAAAACTTCTTAATGAATCCACTATTGACGTCAACATAGGGACTTCATAAGACCCTCACATAGTTAAAGTTGGTCAATCCTTAGATTCAAAATAATTAAAGGAATTTACCACTTTCCTTTCAAAACATAATCAGGCCTTCGCATGGTCATATAGTGACATGTTAGGCATAACCCTAACATTGTCTTCCACAACATCGTCGCTATTCCCAATGTTAATCTTGTTAAACAAAAACTACGTAGGATGCACCCTCACATATCCCTCCTTATCAAAGAAGAGTTATAACATCTTATTTCTGCTAACTTCATATTACCCATTGACAAGTAGCAATGTGATTCTATTATTGTATATGTAACCAAAGCATATGGAAAGTTACACATCTACATGAACTTCAAAGCTCTCAATCTCACCTATCCTAAAGAGGACTTCCCCCTTCCTAATATTGACCAATTTGTTAACCTCAATGTAGGCCATGAGATGTTATCTTTTTTAATGGCTTCTCTAGCTACAATCATATCCTTATCGTGACTAACGACCATAAAATCTCCTTCATTACTCCTTAGGGAACCTTTTTCTACCGCGTCATTCCCTTTAGACTTAAAGACATAACGGACACTTATTAGTGCGCCATGACATACATCTTCTATGATATCATTTATAATATTGTTGAAGAATACATTGACAACCTCTTAGGAAAATATAAACAATGCAAATACCATCTCGGTGTCCTTGACATCATATTTTCTCCACCTTATCCATGCTAAGTGTGTATTTGGTCTTCTTACCAAGAAGCTCCTAATGTTCATCATTTCTATCAAGGGCATTTAAGTAGACCTTACCAAAATTAAATTCGTCATCAAGATTCCTCCTCCTAACATAAAATAGCTCCATAGTCTCTAAGACAAACTTTAATATGTTTTTTACCTCATCTCCCAACTTTCATATTGATGTTAAACTTTTCACTATCCCTTTGAAAAGGATGTCCATTTCAAATGGGATCACAATTATCAAAAGGCCTTTGAGGACCTCAAACAATATCTTCTATCACCACCTATGCTTATACCTCCACATGAAGGGGATCCATTTTATGTATACATATCCATTACTGACCATGCCCTGGGTGTTATGCTAGCACATAGAGATGAGAAAGGTAGAGAACAAGTTGTCTACTATATAAGTTGCACACTTCATGACTATGAAACCCATTACACCAAGTAAAAAAGTTGTGTTGTGCCTTGTACTTCACAACTTCCAAAATTCACCGCTATCTACTTAATCATAAAACATACTATTGTTGTCGAACAAAGACTTCCCACAATGTCTACAACTCGATGGGTTGAGACTCTCAGTGCGATTGCATAACATGGAGCTTTTCCCAAGTGTGGGACCTTGCGAAATCGGAAAAGCTCTCCTGGATGAAGGCCGGTTCCTATTCCTCTGTTCAGATGCACACGTAAAAATGCAGAGGGTTTACTCAAAACCTAAACTAACTTGCCAAGGAGACAGGGTAAGAAGATGCATAAAAATAAAACCTAAACTAACAAAGGTGATGCACCAAGGAATGAAGAACACCTATCTTGCCAATAAACACAGACCATTAAAATGCAATGCAAGATCATGCACAGATAACCAGGTTTGCAGTGAAAGATCAGGAAGATGCAAATGAACACAGAGAGGGTTGAGAATCATCCACAGACATGCATTATTTTCTCCAAAGATTGATATAGTACACCACAAAATGCCAAGAGGCAAAGTTGCATTACAGTTTTAGATGGGAGGTTTGAACTCCACAGATTCACCTGCCAAAGAGAAGAAGGGAGGGGCAAAACAAGAATGTCAAACCTTTAGAAAGAATCCCCTCCTTACAATTTATAGGAATAATGAGAGATAAAAGAGAGAAGAATTCCACATCTACCCCAACCACCTCTAGGTTGCATTTAATTCATCTTGTTATGGTGGTAGGTGAGAACCCTAGCAAACCCAAAAAGTGGCGAACTGTATTTTGTATTTTTAAGAAATTTTTCCCACCCAATTAAAGATATCTAGTTGTAGTTAGATAGAGGACCTTGTAAGCTTTCCAAAAAGTCTAACCTTGCGTGAATCTGAGCTCCCTGTGAAAAGTTATGGCCGTCTGAATATCTGGGTCGGAGTGCTCGCTTCTGCCGCCAAGACTCGAGAATGTTGCGCCTCCTGAAGGTGCGTCTTAATGGCGCATCCATATTTGTGTCGAGACCTCTTTAAGTTGCCAAGGAACAAATTTTTTCATGTCGAATTCTCGTGTCATGCACCCTTTACGTGCCAAGGCACGACTTCTTCCATGTCGACACTCTCTTACCTACGCCATGGGCGCATCCATTTTCGTGTCAACACCTTCATCATGCACCTCTTACCTGCGCCAAGGGCGCAAATTTCTTTGTGTCGACACCTTCGCCGTGCGCCCTTACCTATACCATGGGCGCATCCATTTTTGTGTCGACACCTTCCATTGTGCGCTTTACATTACTGCGCCATGGGCGTATCCGTTTTCGTGTTGACACCTTCACATGCACCTCTTACCTACGCCATGGGCACAAATTTCTTCGTGTCGACACCTTCTGTCGTGTGCCTCTTACCTACGCCAAGGGCGCAAATTTCTTCATGTCGACACCTTATGTCGTGCGCCTCTTACTTGCACCAAGGGCACAAATTTCTTCGTGTTGACACCTTCGCCATGCGCGCCTTACTGCGCGCATGGGCACATCCATTTTCGTGTCGACACCTTCTGTCATGCACCTCTTACATGCGCCATGGGCGCATCCATTTTCGTGTCGACACCTTCTGTCATGTGCCTCTTACCTGTGCTATGGGCACAAATTTCTTCGTGTCGACACCTTCGACGTGCGCCTCTTTACGTGCTAAGGGCGCATTTCTTCATGTCGACACCTTCGCCGCTATGCGCCTCTTACTGCGCGCCAAGGGCACAAATTTCTTCGTGTCGACACTTTGGTTTTGAGTTCCTTTGATTTCCATATTCTTCTTCTTGTCTATATCTACCCGAGGGGAGATATTTACAACAATTTGGTGACTCAACGGGATCACCTGCCTGCTAGGTAGAAGATCAGTGGCCTTTTAGCAATCCATTGGGCATGGAGTCATAAGCAATAACTGAAACCAACCTGATATCTGATCCTCGAACCTGATACTGCAACTCCTTCTCCGACAACACACTAAACTGTAGAAATTCAACCTAAGAGCAACAAAACCTGTGCCGAGCACTTAGGGAAATTGAAACCTAACTACAACAAGACGATGTGCATACGCACTTAGAGGAATTTGAAATCTAGGCTAATATTTACAAGGGTAAACCTTTTCCTTTTAGTAGCAATGTTTAAGATAGATTTCGTTAACTGGAATCGGGAGTTCTTCTCCATCTAATGTAGACAATTGGAAGGCATTACTACTTTTACATTCCGTGACCATATAGGGGCCACTCCAAATGGCATCAAACTTGGAATGCTTTCCTGGTTTTGCCCGATCTGCATCCCATTTCAGGACTAGGTCCCCTTCCTGGAAGGTCCTTGCTCTTGCCTTCTTATCAAACCATCTTTTTACTAAGGCCTGATCCTTCTCAATCATTTGAACTGCATGTTCTCTGATTTCCTCCAATTCCATCAACTCTGCATACCTAGCCTCCATTGGTTTGAACTCAGACAACTCCAACTGCTTCATGAGCTCCAATGCTGGCAATTCTAATGATATAGGCAATCCTGCCTCTTTCCCATAGACCAACTTGTAGGGAGAATTACCAGTAGACCTCTTTGGCATTATTCTCTCAGCCCACAATGTTGATCTTAGCTTGGTATGCCATGTCCTTTGGTTTTCATCCAGATTCCTTCTGATGATCCTTAGCAAATTCTTGTTTGTGGACTCTGCCTGTCCATTACCCTATGGGTAATAGTTTGAAGAGGTGCTCAAATAGATTCCATTCTTAACATCCCATTCTGTGATCTTGGAACCTATGAATGCCAATGCATTATCTGATATGATAGTGGTTGGCACACCGAACCTAGTCACTATTCCTTCATAAAAGTCTAGTATGCTAGACTCATTTGCTTCTTTGAGTGCTACTGCTTCGGTCCACTTGGTGAAATAGTCCGTTGCCATGAGAATCCACTTGTGGCCTTGGCTTGAGTTTGGATTGATGACCTCGACGAAGTCCAATCCCCATTGCATAAAGGGTTGGTCAACCAAAATTGGGTGCAATGGAAGTGCTACTAGTCTTTCTTTTCCTGTGAAGAGTGCACATTTCTTGCACTTTCTTATCCATGTATAGCAGTCACTGAACACTGTCGGCCAATAATACCCTGCCTTCATTATCTTGAGAGCTATTACTCGTGGGGCGAAATGTCCTCTGGAATCTCCATCGTGAAAATCTCGTAACACCCTCTCAATTTGACCTGTCCCAATGCACCTCAATAGAACTCTATTGATGTCCTTTTAAACAAAACACCATCAACAAGCACATATGGAATGGCTTGTAATCTAAAGTATCTCCTCTTTGCTTTGCTCATTTTTGGAGGGCATAGGCCTACCTGTAGGAAGTGTATCATATTCTGAGTCCAACAAGGAGTGGGCACATCATCATTTTCCTGTTCTTGACCATCCTGTAGTACCAAGATAGTCTCTTTTTCATCACCTGCTTCAACTTTCCGACTCAAAGCTAGTTGTTCACATAATCCCTTTCCACGGACCAGCTTAGTGACCTTAATTTCGATGTCATATTCCATGACACGGGTTATCCATCCTGCACGTTTCTCATTCAAATCCTTGTTTAGAAGGAAGTCCTTGACTCCCACATGAGAGACCAACAATTGGATCTTATTGTTTGAGACTAGGTGCTTGAATTTCTTTAAGCTCCTGATCACTACGAGGACATGCTTTTCAATGAAAGAGTACCTAGTTTCGTATTCCTCCAAGCCTTGACTGAAGAAAGCAACTGGTTGTTCTAATCCTTCCTTGTTTTTCTATACCAAGATTACAAAAATTGTGTCTCCACCACCGAAGGCATATAGCACGAAGTCCTTGGAGAATTCTGGATTGACGAGAGTCGGAGCTTGAGATATAGCCTCTTTTATTGCCTCAAAACTTGCCTTGCCTTCAGATGTCCACTTAAATGTCATGCTCTTTTTCAACATCAACATTATTGGCTTTACGAGAGCTGCAAAGTTTGGAACAAACCTGCGGACAAAATTGATCCTTCCCAAGAAGCTTTGAAGAGCCTTCTTGTGACTTGGCAATGGCAACACTCGAATTGCTTCAACTCTTTCTGGGTCAATCGTCAACCCCTCCTTTGAAACAATATGGCCTAGAAGTTTTCCCTCATGAGCCAAGAATATACATTTTTGGGATTCAATGATACCCCAAATCTTCTACACATAGGTGCCCCATTTGGTGGTGAAAGCCGTCTTGAACTGGTCATCTTCTTTCACCATTACCTGATTATACCCTGAGTAGCCATCTAGGAGAGAGAATCTCTCCGAACCGGATACTACTTGCAATATTTGTTCCATTGAAGGAAGTGGGTAATGGTCTTTGAGAGATGCCCTGTTGAGGTCTCGGAAGTCCACACATAGCCTAATTTCTCCACTCTTCTTCTGACCGGAACCAAGTTTGCAACCCAGCTTGAGTGCTTGATCGAAATATAATGCTTGCCTTTATTAGCTTGCTTAACTCTTTCTTCATTAGAGGCTCAATGTGAGGGTTGGCTGGTATTTGCTTCTGCCTGATTGGCTTAGCATCTGGATCCAATTCTATGGTATGTTGTGCCAAATTCAGATCGAAACCTCTCAAGTCTTCATAGCTCCAAGCGAAGACATCTGGAAATTCTTGCAAAGTCATGAAATCTGATTTTTCCCCGCTCACTTTGGCTACTCTACCAATTTGAAGTGTTTTTTCTTCCCAACTAGAATTGGCTTTGAATCTTCTCTCTTAACTTTGTATGTTAGCCTTTTCCTTACAAAACTGGTCGTTAGGGTTAAAGATAGACTCCAATGTTACTAAACCCTTGGGAAGCTTATTTTTCCACAGCTGTATTACTTGATCCCCATATTGCTACTCTAATCTGTCTTGATTCCTAGCCAAGAATTCAGCCTCTTCTTGTAAGAAATTGACGATCTATTGATCATTCTCAAACACCTGCCAGCTTTTATTATTATTATCGGAACTACGGCCTCACAATCACATGGATATGTGGTTGTTTTTTTCCTTCTTATGTTTTCAACCACATCAAACGTTGCTCCAACTACCGTGAGCCTATCCGCGGCTTCATTTTTCTTCCTGGGTATGGACACGATGTTGAAAGCTTTGAAATCCTCAACGAGGTCCCACACCCCCTGTTCTTATAGTTCTTCAGCGATTCATTCTTTGTAGCATGTTGTCCCCGACTTGGTTGACGATCCGCTCGCTATCCCCAAACACCTGCAAGTTCTTTATGCCGTTTTTCCTGCCCAATGAAGTCCATGAATCAATGCTTCGTATTCAGCCATGTTGTTTGAACAAGAAAACTGGAAACGGAAAGCTGAATAATATTTGATGCCTTGAGGTGAAACAATCATAGCTCCTCCTCCTGCACCTTGCCTACTCCTTGATCCATCGAAAAATAATCGCCATACCTCATTGTCATCCTTATGGTCTATTTTGGTGATGCTAGGAATAGGCTGGTTTTCTTCATGTATGCAATAGACTCCTAGCTCAGATTCTTCTACTTCTTGGTAGGGATCAAAAGCATGTACCTTACTTGCCCATTCATCAAGAGTTAAATCTGGGATGCTTCCAACTTTGGTGTCAGTTTCATCTGTGCTTGGATAATCTTCTTGGTCAAAAGCTGAACAGTTGGCATTGATTTGGCTTGGAGTATGAGGCTCAATATGAAAGTTTACAATTGGTTCGGATTTGATTGTGACCTTAGTACCATATCTTGTTCTGAACAACATGTGTGACCAATCAGCAGATAAGTAGCCTCCAATTCTAGCTGTGAAATCCCTTGATAAGCATAGGGCAAAGAGTGGTGGCAAATCTATCACTGACACATCTTGCAAAACGGTAACGTTGGGGCATGCATGCAAGGTAAGATTCAAACTTTTAATCACTCCCACCATTGCCACTGCTGTCCCATCCAATTGCACTACCCCCTTTGATATGACTTCATATTGGAGACCCAGCTGATCAGCTATTTGCTTGGGCATGACAGAACTACTTGCCCCAGAATCAATCATGCAATTGTGTACTAGTTTATTGCCAATGATTAATGAAACATAGAATGGAGGAGTTTCAAAACTTTACCTTGTTGTTCTCCATGATTCCCTTCAGCCGAGCAAGATTTTGTGAGGATATTCTCTTGCATATGGACTGTTGGTTTGACCAATTCTTCATGGCAGCTTGTAGAAGATCTCTTTGGCTGGGGATGGATAAAGAATCCCACATTGATATATTCACATTTGTCTTCTTCATTTGATCAATGATGCTAAATGGGGATGAAACATCTCTTTGTTTTCCTTTAGTTTGTGAATTCCTTTCTTGTGCATGGGCAGCAACAATGGTGGCATTTGAGTTGGTTTGGAAGGTGGTTTGGGTTGTCCTTGCATGTTTGGGCTGTATTTTACTTACCAACGGTTTGTGGAGTGATGGAAGGTTGTAGATCACTTGGAGTCAATGACTGCCCCTCACCAATATTCCTCTTCTTTGATCTTGTGTTAGCTCTACACTCGAGGAATTGTTTGATTCATGCCACAAAAATCCTCAGCTTTCCAATTCACAAGTGCGGTATCATTTGGAGCTGTGTTTCACTGAGATGTCTCTTGTTGCTGATTTGTTTCTTGACTCACTTCACCCTCTACGCCAGTAGATGTCACCATCAAGGCTTGGTTCAAAGCACCATTGAAGCACATAGATTGGTTGTGAGGTTCATTGCATGGGAAACACCAATCGTATTCTTGAGCTATGTTGTTTTGTACTGGTAATAATGCTTTAGAAGTAGATGCAACATTGAGGTTATAGGGCTGAAATGGTCTATTGGCGGGAGGCCTTACTTGGCTTTGATTTATAGCTGGATTGAGTGGCCTATTGGGTTGGTATGGTGGCCTAGCCTGGTACTACGCTTGAGGCTGATACGGTCTAGCACTTTGAGCTTGTTGTCTTTTGATAGTCACCAGCTCATTTCCAAGGTTCTGCAACTATTTCATAACCTCTTGGAGTTCATTTGAAGCATTAGAGGATGAAGTAGAAGTTTCATTTGAACTTTGATTTCTAGGAGTGGGAATAGGAGCCAAAGTGGGTGCTTGACTAGTGCTTGGATTTTCTAAGTTTGGATACAAGGGCATGGGAGGCCTAGGGCCAACTTACCGGCTTGAATAAGATAGTTTTCAGCCCTAATGGCAATCTTTATAAGCAGCAGTAAGGTTGTACCTCCCATAGATTGAATTAACATAGAAATATCATAATTCAAAGCCTTAAGATAGTATAGAAAGCACCTTTAGGCTTTGTTGGCCTAACGGCCACTGGAATTCTATCCCAAGACCTTTGAAATCTGAAGTTGAAGTCAGTCAACTGCTCATGGGGAGCTCTCTTGATAGTCATCAATTGTTCTAGTAGAGACAAATTATCTCCCTTTTCTCCAAACTGCTCATGGAGAACTATGCATAATTGATTCCAATTTTGGATAGAACCACAGTTGCAAGGCTCCTAAACCATTGCAATGCCTTCCCTTTGAGCGAAGATGCCAATTTGACAAAGAACATCCATTTCATTTATCTCATGGATTACACAAACGTTAGCAATGTCTTTGACATGATCACCAGGAGTGGTATGATTTTCTCCAGTAAAAAATGGAATGTTCTTCAATGCTGCAATCGGAACTAGATTCTATGCATTGAGGGCAAGTGGGCTGCCACCAGTGAAGTTGACAAAGGGATTCAGTGGTTGCACCATTCTGATTGGCTTGAGAACCCTTGTTGATTGGATGAAAGGTCTACCAGGTGGAGGGGTTGATAAAGTCCTGTTTGGTGGAGATGGTGATCTTTGTGGTCTTCTTCCTCTCCTTCCTCTTCACGGTGATAGTTGCAGTGGACGAATAGTCCCTCTTCTCGAGTATCGGACACTGGTTCAAATTCTTCTCATGCGCTTGGGCAACTATTATTTAAAACCAC
Organism: Taxus wallichiana var. yunnanensis; assembly: GCA_018340775.1. Lineage (NCBI taxonomy): Eukaryota > Viridiplantae > Streptophyta > Pinopsida > Cupressales > Taxaceae > Taxus > Taxus wallichiana. The sequence goes on along the minus strand of CM031244.1, from coordinate 264,389,313 downwards.
TGAATTCTACCCCTTCGAGTAGCCATGGATGTGTTAGAAAGTGAGCCCCAAAATTCTAGATTCGCCAAGTTACACACCAAACCCGATAATATTTAAACTCAAAATTTTAAAAGACCTGTACATTTGAGATTTTAGGGTTTGGAATTTGATTTGGAATGACAGTCCCGAAAACCCAAAAATGCCAGATTTCTGAAATCCTGAAATCCGAAATACCAAAAACCGTGAAATTTTGAAAGTCAAAATCTCAAAAAACTAAGAATACCCTTTTGAATATTATCCCCCGATCTGTCAACTAGTGAAATTTTGACTTGTTTCGAGGAAGTTAAGTCCTTGAAAATTGATTTCAAAGTTCAGCTGGAAGGTGAAAAATCAAAATTGTAAAACTTATAGTTTTAAAGTCTAAATTTCTTGAAAATTCCTTCAAATCTTGTGGAATGACCTCTTGGTCCCACTGTGTGCCAAAAGCTGTTGATGTCGAATCACAAAGCACTTCCCAATGTCCTGGAACTCGATGGGTTGAGACTCTTAGTGCGATTACATAACATGGAACTTTTCCCAGTGTGGGACCTTACGAAATCGAAAAAGCTCTCCGGATGAAGGCCGGTTCCTATTCCTCTATTCGAGATGCACACGTAAAAATGCGAGAGGTTTACTCAAAACCTAAACTAACTTGCCAAGGATACGGGGTAAGAAGATGCATAAAAATAAAACCTAAGCTAACAAAGGTGATGCACCGAGGAATGAAGAACACTGTCTTGCCAATAAACATAGACCATTCAAATGCAATGCAAGATCATGCACAAATAACCGGTTTGCAGGTGAAAGATCGGGAAGATTCAAATTAACATAGAGAGGTTGAGAATCATCCACGGACATGCATTATTTGCTCCAAAGATTGATACGAAGTACACCACAAAATGCCAAGAGGCAAAGTTGCATTATAGTTTTAGATGGGAGGTTTGAACTCCACAAATTCACTGCCCAAAGAGAGAAGGGAGGGAGGCAAAACAAGAATTTCCAACCTTTATAAAAGAAGCCCCTCCTTACAATTTATAGGAAGAATGAGAGATAAAAGAGAGAAGAATTCCACATCTACCCCAACCACCTCTAAGTTGCATTTACTTCATCTTGTTATGGTGGTAGGTGAGAACCCTAGCAAACCCAAAAAGTGGCGAACTGTATTTTGTATTTTTAAGAAATTTTTCCCACCCAATTAAAGATATCCATTTGTAGTTGGACAGAGGACCTCGTAAGCTTTCCAAAAAGTCCAACCTTGCGTGAATCCGAGCTCCCTGTGAAAAGTTATGGCCGTCTGAATATCTGGGTCATGGTCTGCTTCCTTCCAGCACTCAGAATGTTGTGCCTCCTGAAGGTGCGCCTTGGCACATCCATATTTGTGTCGACACCTCTTTAAGTGTGCCAAGGCATGAATTTTTTCATGTCGACATTCTGTGTCATGCACCCTTTACGTGCGCCAAGGCGCGACTTCTGCCATGTCGACACTCTCTTACCTGCGCCATGGGCGCATCCATTTTCGTGTCGACACCTTCTATCGTGCGCCTCTTACTTGCGCCAAGGGCACAAATTTCTTTGTGTCGAAACCTTCGTCGTGTGTCCCTTACCTGCACCATGGGCGCATCTATTTTCGTGTCGACACCTTCCACGCCGTGCACCTCTTACTCGCGCCATGGGCACATCCGTTTCGTGTCGACACCTTCGTCATGCGCCTCTTACTCGCACCATGGGCACAAATTTCTTCGTGTCGACACCTTCATCGTGTGTGCCTCTTACTGCGCGAGGGCACAAATTTCTTCATGTCGACACCTTTTGTCGTGGCGCCTCTTACTTGCGCCAAGGGCACAAATTTCTTCGTGTTGACACCTTCGCCGTGCGCCCTTACCTCGCACCATGGGCACATCCGTTTTTGTGTCGACACCTTCGCCGTGTGCCTCTTACTGCGCCATGGGCGCATCCATTTTCGTGTCGACACCTTCTGTCGTGCGCCTCTTACATGCGCCATGAGGCGCAAATTTCTTCATGTCGACACCTTCGTCAGTGCGCCTCTTACCTACGCCAAGGGCACAAATTTCTTCGTGTCGACACTCTGGTTTTGAGTTCCTTTGATTTCCATATTCTTCTTCTTGTCTATATCTACCCGGGGAGATATTTACAACACTTACGTTGTCACTAGTTTCAATCCTTTCAAAGATATGTATTCTAAACCATACCATAATGACCACATCACTTGATGGCTCATGCTCATGACTGAATTTGATCTAGAATTCATGTCGCAAAAATCTATTAAGGGGTAATCCATCACCAAATAACTTGCATAAGCTCCCCTTCTTAATAATCAACTGCCTCACAAATAATTTCTTGATGAACTCATCAACACTATTGATCAAGAATACACTCCTCTCAAAATTACACTTTTCTTGATGGTTCTAAGTTTTGGTAGGGGAGGTGTCGGTATCATCATCATACCTCCTTGGGGGACTCCTATCCCTCTATCCTTTAAACTAAATTTTGAATGCACTAATAACATGGCCGAATATGAAGCCCTCATCATGGGTCTCCAAACAACAATCATGCTTGGTGTTCAAATCCTAGACATCTATGGAGACTCTCAACTTGTCATCAATCAAATCAAAGGAATTTACCAATGCAAGAATGAAATTTTACAAAAATATAAAAAACATTGTTGAATTTCTCTTAGAAGCCTTTGATCAATACACTATCCAAATAGTTCCATGATATTCCAATAAGTTCATAGATATAATGGCTTCTCTCACATCACTCATTCCACTATCAACCGATAATTCTAAATTATTTGTTGTTGTGCATAGACTTGATCAACCATCTCACACCAATGAACTCCCCTCTATCAATCTTATCAAAGAAAATCAAATGAACCTTTGGTACACTCAAACCTATGACTATCTTTCTTAATCTAAAATACCATATGATCTATCTAAAAATTCTAAACGATCTTTTCTTCAACGTGCTACCCAATATGTTATCGTAGGCGGTGTTCTCTACAAACACAGATTTGACAATATCCTCCTTTGATTCCTCAAATCTCATAAATCCACTAAATTTATCCAAGAATTCCTTGATGTTATATGTAACATACACTTTAGTGATATCGTTGTTGCCAAATGTGTCTGCGAATGGGCTATTACTAGCCTACCTTTAATCAATATTTTTGTGCATACATCAAGAAATGCGTTAGATTCTAGCCATACTCCAATCTCACTCATATCCCATGTCAGGCCCTACAACCACTTAGGATTTGTGGCCCTTTTCATAATGGGGATTAGACCTCATTGGCCTCATCAACCCTCGTTTATCACAACGACATCATTCTATCATCACCACCATATAATATTTCACTAAATGGGTGGAATTCATTCCCCTCATCTCTACTAAAGCACACAAAATATCGATTTCATCTATCAACATATCATATGTCACTTTGGAATCCCTCACAAACTTATCACTAATAATGGAAAGTATTTCAAAAATAAGGAAGTGAAGAAATTATGTGACACTTTCAACATCAAACTAAGATTTTCATACCCTTACTATACAAAAGAAAATGGTCAACTAGAAGCTTCTAGAAAAGACTCAACAAAATCCTCACGAAAACCATCGATCAAGCAAGTAGGAATTGACATCTTCAAATTTTGTTTGCTCTCTAGGCCTATTGAACTAGCATCTACACTCCTACAAGGTTTACACCCTTCTCTTTAGTCTATGGCTCTGGGGTGGTTCTACTTCTCAAAGTTAAAATTCCATCTCTCTGCATATCCCTCGGATATTTATCTCGATGAGGATTATCATCAACAACACCTAACACAACTTGATTTTTCTATATGAACAACACTTTGAAAATCCCTCGAATGTATCATCATGTCTATAAAAACACATCAAATGAGAATACAAAAACATTTTAAAGAACGTGACTTCAACATTGGTGATCTTGTCCTTAAAGAGAATCAAAATGTCACTACTCTGAAAGGAGTAAATGTGGAAAGTTTTCCCCTAACTGGATCATTCCATATGTCATCACTCACAAATATGGGTCGATAGCCTATCACTTAGCCTCCCTTGATGGTAAACCTGAAAAAGAACCTCTAAATTCCTTGCACGTGTGCCCTTTCTATTGTTAACACATCTACTTTCATGACATTAGTCACATTAAAGATCTCATTCCATCACTAGCTTGTCATTTGCTATCGTAATGATTTGGAATTATGTGGTTTGTTGTCAGTATCTTATAATCACGACCCTAAATATGAACTCCACAGACTTTATTCATTACATCTTCGACATGGACTAGTTCCTCCTTAGTAGGAACCCCATAATCATTACTCCCACCTTTCCTTTATCTAACAACTGAAAAAATGGTAGGGGTACACATGCATAATTTGTACACACATCTTTTCCCCTCCTCAAGTGGTCTACTAGGCTTTCCCTCAGCTTAAAAATGAAGTCAACAATATACATTTAGATGGATACTATCAAAAATATATAGACTGATCCTTCAAGGAACACTATTAATCATACTATCAAAACACATGTTGATCCCTCAAAAGGACATATGTCAATCAAAATATAGACTGATCCTATAAAGGATGAATATCTCTCAAAATCAAAATCAAAATTGTAGACCACTCCCTCGAAGGATGGCTACCCATATTATCATAAAAATCTTCCCACATCAATTCGCCTTCATATCAAAGTCAAAAATATCAAAAGCATCCTAGGAAATCTTCCCACATCGATAAACTTTCCCATCAAAAGGAAACTTCCCACATCGATCATTTTGTAATAAAATATAGTTGGGGAATATCCTACAAGCCATCAAATCGAGAACCTACTCCCCATGTAAAAACTACATATAAACCCTTCCTATGATGTAGGAAGGTACATGAATCATTTCCATCTATATCTAAGATCCTACATGTGACTAATCATTGTTAGTTATATATTAGCATTTATTATAAGGCCTCAAATGAACTATCATACATATTTAATTTACCATCAATCACATATGTATCAAATCTAGTTCAAAAAGCAAACATTTTACATTTATTCTTAACCATGATTAAAGTACATTTTGAAATATATATCAAGATTACTACCCACATCATATAACCATAAAAAACCACATCAAATAGTAACATCAGTAATAATATCTAAATATCACATCAACATCACATCTAACATCATATCAATACATCTAAACTATTCAATATCACAACATCTCATCACAAACTCATATCAACACCAATATCAAAATAAATCAATAACACATGAATCCAAAATCATAATCATCTATATATCTCTCATCAATAAATTTTATACAAAATGCCTCAAAAAGGCTCATATAAAAAATCATCTATATCCAAGTCATGTACAAAACCCACATACTATGTGGTAAAATCAAAATAAAATACTCACTCACCACCATGGCCTCCTGCAGTCCTCCATCCGGACCCAAATCACTCTGTGGATGTGAGATACTCCCGGTGCTCACCGAAATAGTATGACGAGCTGATCTATTCTCACTCACCCAAAACTCTACATAGTGTGGTACACCGGTAGGTTCTCTATCACTAAGCATTCATAGTATCTCATCTCCTCACCCAATGCTCGATACTACTCAATAGTCACAAAACCAGGTGGCCCCATTTTTCCTCCTTTTGCTTACATTATATCTCGCAGTAATATTGCTTCTCTTACACTAGGACTGCTCCTTAGGAGACACTCCCCACAGCCCTGAATTTTCCCCACCTCCCCATACTTTTCCCACGATTGCCTCGCATTGTTGATATATATCTCGATGTCTTTTGTAATAAGTATCACACTCTAAGTGTTCCTAATCTCTCTCCTATGACCTGTAGCAGTGTCTCTCTCTCGCAATCCATGTCCTACTTTTCCAACATCCTATCCCTCTCCAATCATAAGGCATAAAAATATTCCTACAAGTGTGATAGCTCCTCCCCATCATCACCCTCATCCTCTATCATCACCCTCATCCTCTACCTCTTCACCCCTTTGCCTCCTCCCCACCCTATATCCACGAGCAACCCACCTTTGTTGTGTCCACCACTCACTAAAGCCCTCCACCATCCCAACATCATCCACATCCACCACCTTTGACTCCCCTACCTCCTCATCCTACCCCACCTCATCTCCTACAGTGCAAGCAAGTCTCTCTCATAATCATCACACAAATAGACAATCGGATATCTTGGTATCAGTTGCGGAATCAAGAACTGCCTCCACACCCGAGGAAATTTTACTTCCTCTATCATCTCTGAAATCCTCCCTCAAACCCATCATACATGCCTCAACCGCGCCAACTCCACATCCATCCCAAGCCATGCAGGGAATCTATCATATGGTCTGCAGACTACATCATTTATGGATAAACTCTATAGTCGATCAACATAGTAGATCTAGTCCCTCTCCACTTCATCATCCCTTATCCAATCAAACTGCCACCTCATGAATCTGACCACATACTCCTTCGGGTCTTCTACCCTCCAAGGTAGGCCAAGTGGCCTCAAAACAACTATATGCTCGAACACCAAATAGTGAAATAAGAACCCCACATCTAATCCATACCTCCTCCTCAGTCACGAACATACACATCTCATGATAAACCTAATCCAACAGTGCATAACCCTAAGCATATACATTTTGATGCTCCATAATCTCGGCCATGACACCCGCAAGTGTCCAAGGAAATCTACCACCCCTGAATCTAGAAGTGCATAACATGAAATAGTCAACATCACCATTGACATCGGTTGGTTTCCTAACACCTCTCCATCATAGTAGGTCTCAATATGAAATCCCCCTACCGTATACCCAATATAGGGAATCATTTCCATATAACCATATCATCATCTCAAGACAGGCCTCTCAATTGATAGATACTATCTTCTCACCCTGGACCAACAATCTCGGGATCCTATACATGTCCTCTAATGTAACAATCATTATCGCTAGTATGGAACAAGAATGTCCACTGTGCTCATCTCCCATATGTCAATCAAGGCTACCATCAGCTTTGCATCTCGAGGAATTTTACGGTAGTGGTAGAATCCTCCTAAGCCAATGACCGTCGAATGGGCCCACTCTACATCTATCACATCTTCTCTAATCCTCTCCAACATCTCTAGAACTTTTCATGGAGATAAATTGTGTCCTCACCTCAAAAAACACATCACATAGAAAATTTCATTGAAAATCAAATTGGTCACCACCGATATAAGATCAACGACATTCTCATTAAACCAATCAAAAGCAATCCACACATCACCATCGATTGTCATTTATCAACACCGATTGGGAATTCTCACCCCAAATTTTAAAAACGCACAAAAAATAAAACCAAATGCAAAAATAAAAAACAAACAATAAATTTAAACATACTTACCCCTATCTAAGTGTGTTGCCTCATCCTGCCACTGTCACTCGCCTCCATCTCTAAAACATTTTTAAAAAACTACTCAAATATCTCGAATCACACAAATGCACATTGCAAATGATCCATTTATGTGCCCAGATTGGCTTATATATTTTCCATTTTTAGAATCACTGGCGATCCCAAATCACCATCGATCTCTCTTCTCAAGCGTCGACAATCCATAATCACCGCCGATTTCTACCCTTTTTCAATACCTTATCTATTTTCGTCACCTAGATCTCTTCTATCACACTCTAACTTCATTAAAAGCTCCATGAATTTTCTTTAGTTCTCAACACCTTTTCAAAACTTTTTTTTGATGATACATCAAGCCAAACACACCTGCGGATGTCGCCTTTGACCCTTTGGTCCCATGGCTTTGCACATCCCCATGAGAGTGCTCCCATTGGATCTTCTCCATGTAGAATTCTTCCCCAAACATGCATTTTTAGGTGGTCCACATTAGCATCACCCTTCAGAGGCAATTTAATGTCCCCTACCAAGTGTTTCCAAGATTACTACCATCTCTACAAATTCCTCTAGTATGTTCATTTTAGACTACAATAAAATCTTGGAGCATCTTACAAAACACCTATCCAAACAATCCCACTCTTTTTAATCAAATGAGAAACATAGTCGTTTGTTGGCTTGAGGGGGAGAACATCATTTTCACAAAATGGAGCATCCTCGCGCTAGTTTTTGTCTTGTAACATGCACCTACAGAATAACTCAACAAAAAGGGAAAATGTAGACATTATTTTTTCACCCTTAGGTGACCCAACACACATTAATCACATTATCATAGTTATCATTATTATCTTTATCCTAAGTACAATTTAAAATTACCATCGTAAATCCTAAACTACCCATGTAAATCTCATTTACCCTACCCTAACCACTTAAAACCAACCTAGCCTAATTTATCCTACCCATCCTAACCCCCTAACCTCTTCCTACCTAAATCCCTAACCTCCCACCATTTTCCAAACAACCTAAAACCTCGGATGGAAAATGGTTTCAACCATTTTCCATATTTTCCTTTATTGGTTTGTAGCCCCTACAGATAAATCGAAGACGATCTATGATTACTATAGATCATTATGGACGTCGTCGATTCTATTTAGCCATCCTTTTTCTATATTTCCCGAGTTAGTTAGAATTTAGATGCAGGACCAACTACTACACATGCAAACAATGTCATTAGACTCGTAATCACTGCCCTCTTGTTGCCCAAGCCTTGCAAACCTTCATCACATCACTAGTCAACTTTTTGGGAGCTCTATCATCTTCACAACAGTTATCAAGGTTAGTAAAACCTTCTTTTCCATTATCTAGCCTATTTTTGTACTCATTACAATCTCTTATCAATCATCTACATCATTACGCATAGCTCTCTCAAGCCCAGTCTCTCATCTAGTCATTTAGCCAACCTTTAGAGTGTCTCTAGTTTAAAAGTGATCACCATCGATAGGTACCTTGACCTCGGTTTCCTTCATTAGTCTCCTAAACACTCCCAAATCTATGTTTTTGAATTTCACAAGTTTCTAGAATCTTTATAGTTCATCTCAACATTGTTAATTTTTTGGCATCTATCATTGTCTATTTTATCAACCTTTTGTGAAACTAGTATTTTCTCTCCGATCATTGTCGATCCCTGTCTTTTCTAATCATTTTTAACATTATCATATTTATATCAATCTAATTCTTGTCTAACAAGTTGTTTACAAGATGTATGTCCTATAGATGTCCTTCACAAGTAATCACCAACATATACGATCTCTCGATTGTCCAACAATCGTTTATGTGGGAATTGTTCAACATCTCACACGAGCTCAACTGTGCACCATCACACTCACACTAGAAATCAAAGATATCAAAGACCAACTAGAGATCATTAAAGAAGAGCGAGAAACGGTTGAAGAGTTCTAGTATGACTACTTCGAGGATTTCGAGCTTGCCACTACCCTTTCTGGGCCACTTACAACGCTGAACATGATCTTTCCACCCCCTTGAGTTCTAAATCATTGTTATCATTTATCTTATCATTAGAAAATCACTTAATTGTATCAAACAAGTTAACACCCTTCAAGGAAGTCCTTTGGATTCTTGGGATCGACATTTTCCAAGCAACTTGTTATCATTTTTATCTAACATATCTTTGTTTATATGCCTTTGTATGTAGGTCTTCTCACTTGGTGAAAGGAGGAGCCTCTTTCATTTCTCATGCATTCAATCATCTTGACATTGCGATTGTCGGCATAGGTATCAGTAAATCCTACCTTATTTGAGTTTTTGGTACTTTCAACAATTATAACACCTGACTGAAAAATGTTATAAACAATTTTATGGAAGCAGTTACCTTTTTCCTTTGAATGCATCCTTCATATTGAAATATTGAAGCTTTCTTACTTGGAGATGCACTATCTAAACTCATATCTTGATATGTCGTCTCTCCTTTTGAATCATGCATAACTTCTTCATGATCAAATTTTTCTTCTTCATATTCTTCATCTTATTAATCTTATTCATCTACACCATCCTCTTCTTCTTCATATTTTTAGCCCATCCATCTAAGGAAACTTGTTCCATTTCCTCCCAAGACCAATCTAACATCTCGTGTTTCACTTGATACCAAAAAGGTCGTGTTAGTCCACCAAGAAAAATTAGAAAAGCAAGCTATTGAAATCTATTTGAAAAACATTTCTCTTTTAATTGTATCTACCACTTTCTAGCATCAATTGCACCATCACCAAAAAAATTCAATGCCATGATTGACAAAAACTAGTGTTATAAGAATATACCCTTTTGATAAAAAATTTCCTTAACCCTTTTGGCTAGAGGTCAGCTAAAACTTAGAAAATACAAATCACACACCCCATTGTATTTTTGAGAGATTTCTAAAATGTAATTAAAAAAATTCTAATATTTTGGCCTATGGAGTAAATTTGTGAAAAATCATAAACCTACAGTAACTATCACAAAACATATCCAAAATTTCTGAAAATTTTAAGGTTTTACCTTGAAATATATTCACCTCAACTCAAAAAATTCCAATAAATAATTCCCAACAATTAGGAAGATATAGATGAAACGTGAAAATTAGGGTTTCAACTTTAAAATGGCATATCTTTTGCAAAATAAAAGCAAGAAATCTAAATTTTTGAGAGAATATTCTTTGCATGATATCTCCACTTCACACAAAAAATATCTTAAAAAATATTATTAGATCTCAATATATAAGAGAATAATTGAAATTAGGGTTTCATCCTACAAATTACCCAAATCGATGCTCTGATACCACTTGATAAGATCTTTACATATGATAAATGAACAAATTGAATAATATGCATAAGATAACACAAAACAAGAGATATTGGTGGGCCAAAATGCCCAAATATTCAATATATGCAGAATAGTACCCTTAAGGTAGGGCAACACCATATAATGCTCCTTAAGGAAGGAGTAACTCCAAAATTTCTCAATATGGGAATCCACTTCAAGGGGAACACCTCCAATATACCTTTACTAAGTAGATGACTCAACTCATACCTCCATGACATAACTCATAATGATACTCATATCCTTTATATAGACATACATTACTCTTAATGGATGGGTAACACCTAATCCCAATGTAGGCCAACACATTACTCAATATATGTAATTCATATGTGACCTCATATATTATAAAAACATAACTAAGGAGGTGTGTGCCACATGTCGGTATCTCCATCAATCCATATACATTGTACTATCATATCCCAAGGTACATAACAATGCACATATACCCATGAGAAGTTATGCATCGAGGTGTTCCTATAATAATATTTTTGGGTGTGGTAGAAGGTTGTAATATCGTGGTTGTGTTTACTTTCTATGATTTATATAGTTAAACATATAAATATAAATATAAATTAAAAAAAAATAATAATAATAACAAAAAAAAAGAAAAAGAGTTGAAAAGAGGAGATAGATGATAGATGAGAGAGCACAAGATCAACTCGGCCTTGTTTATGTGCATGTAGCTCCAAACACCAAAGACCCGAAGCCGGTCTTAGTGATGACATGCACCCTAGATCTATTTAGTCCTATATGGACGTTGAAACGCCACCATTATAGAGGGAAAGAAGACGGTAAAAATAAAAAAGCATTAAAGAAATAAGAGGTAAGAATAAAAACCATATGTTTAAAATGTTAATGTTATCTTAAAATAGAAAGGAGATGAATATGATAGATACATTAGATTTCACTATATAAATGAATATAGTATATGTAAATTAATAAAATACATATTTGAATATTATTCCAATAAATGATTTCTATTATATAAGAAAGAGATAATAAGAGGCCACCAAAAAAATATTTTTTTAAAAATATAAAATAAATAAATATGGTGGATATATTAAGTTTCACTCTTTAAATGAAAATGTTACAAGTAGATTAATCTTAGTATTATCTTAATATATTTATTATTATAAAATATATTTTTAAGTCTTTTAAATTAGATGAAAATATATTTATTGTCAAAATATTTTATTGAAATTATAAAAATCCATATGAAGATATTATTTGTATATATTAAAATATAAATAAAGAAAGTCAAATGGTTGGAGGCTTGAGGAATCGATAACGAAATGAAAAATTATATGCGGAGTCCACGTGGAGTGATTGCAGTGCACAGTGAATGTCAACCGTGTCTGGTCAACACAATGTGGGTTGTAAGTGGCACTGTCAACTGTCAACCCTTAATCATGAGCTGTCAATGCCATGGCCGACTCGGACGACGAGCGCATTCCACTTTTTCTTTCCATATTCAATGCGATTTTGATGCGAAAAAAACAATCTGCTGGTTTAGCAATACAATGGGAATTCGAATTTGAGGGCATGGCCCTGGCCCTGGCCCCTTGGCCCTTGCTGTCCTACAGGCTAGAGCTACTTGTAGGATAATGACGTAAAACCGGCCAGCCGGCAGCCGTTAAAATAGATATTCTATACAGCCAATCGCCGGCGTAAGTAAGAACTTATGATTGGATCAATCTCTGGTTTGCATTGTGCAATCAACAGTCGGCGCCTGCGCCGCAGAGGTTGTCCTTTTTACGTGATGTGTATACCTATATAATGTAAGTAGAGCCTGGAGGAGGAAAGTGGGCAAGGTGTGCAGAGTGGAACTGGAGCACTGTTTCCTCGACGAGGGACGGGACGTGTTTCCGTGGATTGCAATCACAGAAAACAAGGCACAATTGGATGTGAATCCTGGGACAGCAATTGCGTGTGATGCGTAAGTAACCTACTTACATTCTAGCTGCAGCTAAAGGCGAGGCTTGTGTAATAACGCCGTCACTTTTGTACTGTTTGACCTGAGCAAGTTATAAATTGTCTTGGAATAAGCGAGTGAGTCGCGTAAGCGTTGCGCTGTGTGTCCGTCTTTCATGCATCATCCTAAGTATTCATAGAGAAGAGGAATCAGGAGTCGGAACTGAGGATCCCCGTAGATTTTGGAGGCTGGGCATTGGCAACATCTTATGCATTCAACCCATATAATCCTGTCCAAGTAGTAAGTATAATCCGGAGCAATATGGAAAAGTGTTGTTGTTTATCAGAGGCAAGGGGCAAGGAGGCGCACGACAGTTATGTGGGGAAAGAAAAGAAAGAGAGAGAGAGAGGTGCGTTTGGGTGAACGGCCCCATAATTGTAGGTGCGGGTCCTTCAGGGCTGGCGACCGCGGCGTGCCTACAGCAGGAGGGCGTTCCCGCTGTTATTTTGGAGAAAGAAGACTGCGTGGCTTCGCTGTGGCAGTACAGAACTTATGACCGTTTGAAGCTCCATCTTCCAAAGGACTTCTGCGAGCTTCCTCTAATGCGCTTCCCTCGCTGCTTCCCACGCTACCCCAAAAAGGAACTGTTCGTTCAGTACCTGGAGTCATATGCAAACCATTTCAACCTGAAGCCCAGATTTAACGAACGCGTGCTCTCGGCTTCGTATGATGAAGCATGTGGCCTGTGGAGAGTGCGGACAGTAAATACAAGCGGGTGGACCGAGTATATTAGCCGCTGGATAGTTGTTGCCACTGGCGAGAATGCAGAGGCGGTCATTCCACAAATAATGGGGATGGACAAGTTCAACGGGAGCGTCATTCATGCGAGTGCATATAAAAATGGCGCAGATTATCAAGGAAAGAGCGTCCTTATTGTTGGATGTGGGAATTCCGCAATGGAGATCAGCCTCGACCTCTGCAATCACAATGCCAACCCCTCCATGGTCGTGCGCAACGCTGTGAGTCATTATTTCATCTCTTTTTCTTCTCATTATTATTCACAGTGCACATCCACTTTGATTGACTATGGTGTTGTGGCAGGTGCATGTGTTGCCCAGAGAAATGTTTGGGATCTCCACATTCGGAATAGCAATGGCGTTGGGAAAATGGTTACCGTTATGGATAGTGGATCGCCTGCTCTTGACTGTGGCGCGATTCATGTTGGGCAGCACAGAACGCTATGGTCTCAGGCGTCCGGCGGTCGGTCCCATTGGGCTCAAGAATAACGCTGGTAAAACGCCTGTGTTGGACGTCGGAGCATTCGCACGAATCAAAAGCGGACGTATCAAGGTATACTTACTGCTAACATTCACATTAATCTGCATTAGGTAGGTAACTTATACTGCTACCATTCACACTAATCTGTTAGTTGCCTATTGATCGTGATATCGATTTCCCTTCACAGGTACTGCCTGCGGTACACTGCTTCACATCCTGCGGTGCCAAATTCGTAGACGGGCAAGAGATTGAGTTTGATTCTGTCATCTTGGCCACCGGGTACACCAGCAATGTGCCCTCCTGGCTCAAGGTACGATACACTAATCTGCTTAATTTTTGAAAATTAATCAATATCTGAAGCCTCTTACTTACAAGTTATCATCTTAAATTTTAATCCTCCCGGTTGTTTTATTTGCAGAAATGCGATTTTTTCACAGAAGACGGATGCCCAAGACGCCATTTCCTAACGGTTGGAAGGGAGAAAACGGACTATATTCGGCGGGATTTACAAGGCGAGGATTGCGTGGTGTTGCATTGGACGCCAGGCGCATTGCTGGGGACATTGGGGCTCTGTGGACGGGTGTAAGGAAGCAGCTTGTCTTATGTCGCAGGCACTAACATTCAACATTCAACATTCAACATCACTCACGATTAACTACTGCTTGTAGCACTCTACAAATGAGTTGCCGTTTAAGAAAATTGTAATGCTCTTGTATATCATTCATTTTGGCACCAGATCTCCGTTTACGGAAAAAGTTAAAAGTTAGTAATTAATATACCTACTTGTTTCCTGAAACACTAAAGAAGGGAGAGGGGAGCCGGAGAGGGACTCGGGAGTCGCTGCTGTTTGTTGTTTTGTTTTTTCCACATAAATTTTCTCTTTCGGAGCGCAACGCCCAAAGACTTTGATGCGCCGAATATCGATTTGTGTGCACGGCTGCGATATGATTTGCAAATCATGTTGTGTGAATATGGCAATGACTAGCAGTAGCCTCGAGCGAGTGACTGCCGACAGGACATACACACACACACAAATTGTTTTGTTGTATATATTCAACGCATCGCACGCTCCAAAATACCGGGGCGGGAGCAGATAGATATACCGAATTTTCTCTGGAGTCTGGATTCATGTGCCCAAACCTTTATATCAATTAACTCAAATATTTAGGTAGGTAATAGAGTAGACTCGACTGGCGACTGGCGACTGGCGACGTCACCCAGTCCCACAAACATTCTTTTGCTTGTATTGTAAGCAAGCGAGGAGTCTGTAGTCTGGACGAGTCACGGGACGCAAGTCAGACTCAGGACTCAGGTAATACTGCCCTGCTACTGCTACTGCTACTGCTACTTACTACTCGCCCTTCTAAAAATTCTCCTCTGTTTGGAAAATGACCCTCTCGACCAAGTACTTATGTGCATCATTTGAGTTTCATGATTTAGCATGTTCATTTCTTTAGTCAACATTGTAATAAGTAAAATGTTGGTTGTTTAGTGCATATGCCCAATTCATGTCCCGCTCAGGAAAACAATAGCTTCTCCACCCAAGCCCAACTCATCGCCACTTTTCATTCACATTCCTTCACTACTTCAATACAAACACGGGAAACTGATAGTTTATTATAGAAAATATTTGTCTAATAGATTGATATTTTGATTAGTAGAGAAAAGGCACTAGATCGTAATCATTAATCTAGATTCCTTTTTTTATTAACTGAACGGAACATATCTAGACCTAGGTTCACTCTTATCGGACCTTGTGCTCTTCTAATAATTTAAATATTTAAAATAGTTGTTAAAAACGTTGTCTGTGGGCAAGTTAGTACAAAGCATTAAGTACTTTCTAACCGACCCAAATTCAATCTTATAAAGTTTTTGGTCCATTTGTTAGGTTGTGTGGCTCACAAAGAACCCATCAAGGAGTAATTCTTACCCAACATAAAGGCTTTGACAACGAAAAATGGATGATGTCGGGATCATGTCATCGGTGAAATTGATAGAATGATACAACTCAACTTTTGACACTAAGATGATGGAGGCAATTATTCTATGCACCTAGTTTGTGTGGTTGTTGCCCAAAGAATTATGATGGTTATCCTTCAATCGAAAAATCTCACAAGGCAATCGCTCGTTAAAGTCATTTGACTTACAACAAGTTGTAAATACCTTTGGTTGACCATGTGAAGGCTTGACCTCACTTAACCTATTTGTATACGCTTAATTTGAATAGGATGCAATTGTTTCACCTAGTCGTTGGCAAGGGTATTGATCCAACCATGCGGTCGTCCAAATCCCATGTTTAAACCCATAAAAAACCATTAATATTCAAATGGAATACACAATCTTTTACTATCAAAATAACATTGTTAATGGAAACAACTAAGAATATCACCCTCAATGGCCCCTCAATTCAAAAATAGATTCTATCCCTCTTGTAAAACAAGTTACAAATAAAAACAATTATAAGGGCAAACCAAACCCAATCGAACCAACGAAAATAACTATCAAACTAGTTTTTGTGTTAACACTTGTTCAAGTTCAAGTGAAGACCCAATTTATGTATAAAATTGTTATCTCAGTTTTGAGTTTACGCCAAAACTATCAGATAACCCTACGAAATTTTTAAGCTGGTTTTGCAAAATTGCCTTTATGAGAGAAAATCGGGTTTTCGGGTTTCACAAACAGGATAACATGTGTTTTGAATGTTTCATGTCTGGTGTTCCCCGAAACCCGAAACCCGCATCGACTAAGGCGAGTCGGGTTTGCGGAACTTCCGAACATCGGAGCATGTCTTCGTCTAAGCATCATGCTTCATGTCAATTGTTTCCCGCAACCCGAAACCCGAATTGCCTAAGTCCTTCATGTCGGGTTTTCGGAACTTTGAAGCATCTAAGCATCATGCTTCATGTCAATTGTTTTCCGCAACCCAAACCCGAATTGCTCTAAACACCTTTGTGTCGGGTTTTCGGACCTCCCGAGCATGCTGACATGGCGTTAATGCCGAGTTGTCGGTGAGTTGGCACGTGCCAGCCGAAGTGTATTAATTGCAAATTTTCTTATATATATGCGGATTTCCACGTCATTTTTACCGGACGTATTTTTACCTCGTGGATTTTTCACATGCTTCTCCAACCTCGAAACCCGAAACTCGCTTGTGCGATTGAATTGCCCGTTTTCGATCTTTCCTTGCTCTGGTTGAAGGTATCTCTCTCTCCATTCTTTGTTCATGGTTTTTATGGATTGATTATGTGAGGAATTCTTCCCATTTTTATCAGGTTTGTGGAGTTTTTATCTTTTTCCTTTTTGGGTTGTTTTCTAAAACCGGGTTTATGTTTTAGGGTTTATCTCTTTGGAATTATCATTTTGTGTTATTTCCCGAAATGTTGTTGGAATTAAAATATGTTTGGTATATGAATGGTAAAGAAAGAACTTGCATGTTTTAAATTCAACAAAAACCCTGTTCCCTCTTCTCGGGTTTTGAAGGGTGCTTTGTGCAGTATCAAAACCCACGATATATCAGAAGATTTGGCGTGTCGGGCTTTCTCAAGTTTTCGACATCTTCAAAGTGTTGGGCTTTCTCAAGTTTCCGACATCTTCAAAGTGCGGGTTTTCTCAAGTTTCCGACATCTTCAAAGTGCCGGGTTTTCTCAAATCTCCGACATCCTCAGCGCATCGGGTTTTCTGGATTCCCCGACATCCTCCTCAGTGTGTCGGACTCTTCCATCTTTCCGGCATCTCCAGTAGGTCGGGGTTTTCACAGTGTGCAACATCTCCTGATCTCCGAAACTCTCTTCCTTTGAAATCCTTCATGTCGGACCCTGGTCCATCGCAAGAAAAGACTGAGAAGTCAGGAAGGATGAAATACAAGTTCAGAAAGGTGGAGTCTCCATCATATATCGATTGCAATTATGACATCCGAGATACAGAGCTCGGGAATATAGATATTGAGGATTTCTGGAGTAGGGTAAAGAGCTCTTCCCAAACTCCATGGATGAAATCGATAGCCGATAGTGGTTTACCTCTTGCAGCGGGTTTTCCCATGTCCGCTCAGTGCCCTGAATTCATCTTAGCCTGCGCTTCTAGTTATGACTCTGCTTCCCGTGCTGTGAGAAATCAGGCGGGAGAAGTTGTGATCAAGTTAGACGGAGGTTACTTTGATGACCTCCTCAAACTGCCCAATTTTGAAGAATATGGAGAGTTAGATATCAAGTCAACTCAGAAAGCTTGGGATAACGATCAGGAAGATTGTATCAAGCATGTAAATAAGAAGTTCCTGATCAAAGCCAAACCGGCTATCTCCAGATTCCCAAGACTTATCCCCAGGAGTGATTTCATTCAGAAATCAATGACATCATCACTCTGTTGAGTCGGGTTTTTGGT
This sequence comes from Taxus wallichiana var. yunnanensis, assembly GCA_018340775.1. Classification (NCBI taxonomy): domain Eukaryota; kingdom Viridiplantae; phylum Streptophyta; class Pinopsida; order Cupressales; family Taxaceae; genus Taxus; species Taxus wallichiana. The sequence goes on along the minus strand of CM031244.1, from coordinate 264,370,921 downwards.
TTACCCGAATCAAATGTGTTCCAAGGGTGGATGTATCAATTCATGATCACCATCAAGAAGAATCAACAAGGGATTGATTGGGGCACTCTCATTAGTAATGAGATAGATTCCCAAATGACAACAGTCTTGTCCACAGGGAAGTTTTATATGTCTTCATATGTCACCTATGCAGTGGCCGGGATGAGGAACTATCCCGGGTTGGATATCAAGGGAAACAGGACGGTGAACCAGGTTTATCAGTACTTCCCTCAACTGACAAGAAAAGGGTCTCAGGACCAATTCAGAAGGGTAAATGATGCCTTCTTTTATGAAAACATCTACAGGTTAAACCCTGAATTGAGGAAGACAAGAGTCTCAGATGAGGCCTGGGCTGAAGTTTCCAAATGGGGTTGTGTCTTCTTGCAATTCAAGAAGTTCACATATCTTCGGGCAGTCATGTACTCAGGAGATCCTTTCCGTCTGCCCCGATATCTAGGGGATAAACTGATCTTAATGGAATTGGTTAGGCAATTGTTGGATTTCCACAAATTCCAACAAAGTAAACATAAGGCTGCTTTGCATCTTTCCCAATTTCTATTGGGAGATACACTTGTTCGATAGTGGTGAAAGCTAAAAATGTTGTCCATGAGCTTCAGGACAAGTTGAAGAAGCATATGAAGCCCCGAGACGGGTTTGACATTCGAGGAGTCCTCAGGGCGTATGGAACTCTGCACCTGCACAGACCAAGCATAGAAGACATCTGGATTGATCTACGTGATGAGGTTGCTGTTCGTAGAAAGGATCATAGCAGATTGACACTTGCTGAGATTCAAACACTTGAGCTTGCTGACTTACCAGAAGGTACTAGTGACAATGAAAGTGTTCTGGATCTTTCCTATGATGGACTAAATGAAGATCAATATGTTTTCCCACCTATTGATTGGTCAATCAGTGAAAAATCCTCCATTACAGATAGGTCGGCTCTGATTCTTGCATGCACCAAAGCATGGCTCTCCTCTTGGGGAATGAGTTTTAAAGATGATAAGTTTTCAAAGTTGGTTGCTTCAGAGGCGGGGCCCTCCAAAAAGGAAAAGGACAAAAAATCTTCTAGGGGGCCTATAAAGGTCAAGTTTGTCAAAAAGAGGAAAGAAAGAGAAATCTCTTCAATTATTTCTCCAGTTGAAATGGTGGATGTGCCAGAATCACCAACACCACCAGAAATAGGAGAAATTACTTTGGAAGAAGAAGGAAGCCAGCCTCTGGTTTCATCATTTGTTGATTTCCCAACTGAAGAGACCTTATCTCTTGCATCCTAGGCTTTGGAGTCTGAATCTACGCCTCCCCCTCACAACCACTCCTACCTCCTCATTCTCCATCAACTTCTTCAATCATGGCCAGTATTTTCTCTGGACTCTCACCCCTCTCTGCTGGGACCCAAGTGATCACCAACACGCCCCCTCCTGTGCCTCTTTTTATCGGATCTACTACCACATTGGTAACTATTCCCCCTCCACTAGTAGAATCTTCTCCCCTTGAGAGTATGATACCAGCTTCTACAACAGTGGCAACTTCCTCTGATACGCCGCAATGGCTACTCGAGCAAACTCCGAGGAAGAGGAAGGTGATTGTACCCATACCAGCCTTTGATTTCAGCTCACTCAAGGCTTCTACTGCTAAATCAGCCAAGAAACCTAAAACAGTTTCAAGGGTTTTGGTGGACGCTTCAGGGGATAAGTTCGCAGAGATCGCCACTCCCGCGACTGACAAAACTAAAGAGGACATAACAGCCTCTGATTATCAGATAACCAGGGTGGCTCTAGGAAGAGTGACAATAGAAGGAGCGCAACAAGATGCACGGGATGCCACAAACGTCTTTGCCAGAAGTTGAAAGAAACAAAAGACAACAGAGATGAGCTTAAAGGAAAAGTGGAGCAGTTGACTGAGGTTTTGCTTAAACTCTCAAAACCCCTTGAATCCATACCATCTTCTTCTGTCCCTGTCGGATTCGATTTCTCATCAGTACCTACAATTGAGAAGATTGCTAAAAAAGGAAGGGTGGTCGATGAATGGATCCAAAGGCTGCTCCAACAGGGGAAGGAAGTGATTCAAGACGTTGTGAAAGTTCATCAATCTTTGGGGGACATTCAGAAGGATGGAGAGAAGATGGATGATGATTTCTCTCAAGAAATTAGACATCTTGATTTGACTTTTGAAGCTCTCCAGGTATTAAAGCAAATACCATCACATCTCTTGGTAGAAGAAGGCATCATCCCACATACGGATAAGCATTTCCAGCTGACCAAAGCCATCAGGTTCAGAGTAAAGATTCTCAACGAAGCCTGCGGTAAGTTGAGAGAATCAAGGGATAAATTGATTGATGGAAAAAGTGATCTGGAAGAAGAGTTGCTGAAGATTTGTCCAAAGGTGTCAGTTGGAAACTCAGGTATCCTATCAGCAGATGATCTTTTCAAACAAGTCCAAGAGTCTGTTCAGCATGAACCAACGCACGGATTTGGTATTGAGATCATTGATCGGTTTGTAAGAATTGAACATTCTTTGGAGGCCTTGAGAAAGCTCAGCAAAAGATTGAAAAAGCTTCCCGGTAGTGCTAGTGATACCCATGAAACCTGCAAAGTTTTGAATGATCATTCCACTGCGCCTGATGAAAACGAAATGCAAGGCATAATTCGAAAGTTCCAAGAATTTCGGAACCAACAGTCTCAGCTGGAGGAAGAGAAAGATGAAGGAGCGAAAGATGATGATTCAGATTAAGTCTTGATGTTTCATGTCATTTCAATCTTGAAATCGACATGTCTTTTTCATTTCTGTTTCGTCACATAGGAAGCAAATTTTGACTTGGTCTCTGCGAGAGTCAAGCAAAATAGAACTCTTTTTAAAGAACACTATTTTCTAGGATTTATCCTATTTTCTCTCGTTTCCTTTTATTATAAATAAGGGATGCTTATGCATTCCAAAGGGTCAAGATTTTTGGAATATTCGGAGCTATTGGAAAGAAGAAAAACTTTGTGTTTTCTTTTAATCATTTTGAAGAATAGGAGTTGATATTATTTTGCAAACTTTGTGTTGTGGGATATATCTTTCTTAAGACATTGTTCTTACGTTCATGATCTTAAGCTATTCTTTGCATAGCATCTTAGTGTTTCTAATCATTTCAGACATTATATTTATGATCTAAAGCCCGTATGATTATTTCGTGCTCTGTGTTTACTCGAAAGAAAATACGTTTCTCTCATTTCCTTTCCATTGTTCTTCTTTCATTGTAATAGTTTCCGACCCAGTTCATTTACGAAAGCAATACCTTTGAATCGTGTGAATGTGGATTTCAGGATTTTATCCCAACCCCAATGGTTAGATTAGTGTGAATACTGTATATATTGTTTTTGTTGTGTTTTAGATTAGTAATAAGTAGGCGGCCTCCCCTCTGTCTTTGAGGAGGGATTTAATCCCATATACGTGGTTGAACCTCATATTTTGGATTGACAAAATATCCAACCAACTAAAATTACTAATTATTGAATCTATACTTAATACACAATGTCACATCCGTTATTTGACCCCAAAATTAACGTCCCATAGGTCGTCAATAGGCTAGAATAGACCGGTGAAGGTAAAAACATAGTGTTATACCAATCTTTAATTGGCGTAAGCTTCACATTAATAAGTTTGGTAAACCGTTGGGAGTCTTAACTTGCAATGACATCACCTATTTAAATATATGGATGATGGCATTGTCATATATTGTTGACTTGGTCTATGCATTATATTTTACGCTCAATACATTATGTGAAGTCGCGAGCTAAGTGGACCCTTGTGTGGGTTTAAATAGGAATCATTAGATTGAAGCAAGCGATGGAAGCATTGGCATTTATAAATAATTGTTTAAATAATAATTATGTTGGTTGATTTTGTTATATGATTCATGGCATATTTTAAGGGTGTAGGGTCACAAACATGACCTATGGAATAATAAAGGAGTATAATGGTTGTTGACTTTGGTCATTTTAAACATTGTTAGATATTACGAAGGTTATTGGGAAATTTAGAAACATAATAATTAAAAAGGGGCATTATTGTAATTGTGGTTATTATTGTTTGACTTGGTATATTAAATGATTATGTTTTGGATGTAAATGACGCCAGTGGAAACGTGAGGGTCATGGACCCAACCAAATATTAAAAGGTATTTGTAAAGTTTTGAAATCCGCTTGAAAAGGGGATTTTGACCTTCATAAGCTATCATTATTGTTTAGCATGGGTGAGTTGAGTGGAGTATTGGAAACCCTGACTGAAAGTTGCATGCTTATTTTCTAAACTTGGCATATGGTTGTGGTATTGGGTGATTGCGTGAGCGACGCTAAGTAGTTTGAGTCTGTATGTAATTTAGCTTGTGAAATGGCTAATTTTATTGAGATACATGTGTTTTAACCGAGACGATAATGAATTTATTAAAAACCCCTTTACGGGCAGAGCAAGAGGGGGTAAAATAAAGAAGTTGGAGGTTTCTTTAGGGCACATGGAAGGAGAATGCATCTCAAAGGCACGACTTGTCATTCTAGGTAATTCAAGCATGTTTTTCTTTTCTTTTCCTTGAGCAGTAGCTAACAATAAATGTTGCATGTGTTACTTGTCTTGTAAGCATACACATACAAATGTGTTTGTGTTTGAATGATGTATGAATGCATGTTTTTCTGTATATATCCTTATATGCATAGGGCATACACTGATATATATTGGTAAATAACCATGATTGCTTGTTTTCTATTTTAAAACTTTGGTGATAAGACCTTATTGCATTATGTAAGGGGTTTTCCTGTGGGAAGATCTAGAATGACCATGAAGACATTGTGTGAAGGTATTTGTAAAATATTTGGGTTTTTCTTTTAACTCCAAATCTAGTAAACATGGCCTTGATGGAAAAATGTTGAAGTACTCAACATGTTAGCATAAATATTTAATACATTGTTTATTTTCTATTGTAAATCGACTTAGTCGAGTTATGCCTTCATGACATCTGCACACTCGACGGTTCCCTTATAATCGTCTCTCTCTTGTATAGATTCGGTGTCTATATTGTTAGCATTAGTTAGTGTTGTAAATATCTCCCCGGGTAGATATAGACAAAACAGAATAAGGTGGAAATCAAAGAAACTTCGAGCCTGATATTTATTATGTCACCAACAACCCATGGCGCAGTAAGAGGCACACGGCGAAGGTGTCGACACGAAATGGATGCGCCCATGGCGCGAGTAAGAGCGCCACGGCGGAAGGTGTCGTCGAAAAATGGATGTGCCCATGGCACGTAAAGCGCGCACGACGAGGGTGTCGACATGACAAAATTCATGCCTTGGCACACGTAAGGGTATGTTGACATGAATATGGATGCGCCTATGGCGCACCTTTAGGAGGCGCAACATTCTGAGCGCTGACAGGAAGCAGACCCTGACCCAGATATTCAGACGGCCATAACTTTTCACAGGGAGCTCGGATTCACACAAGGTTGGACTTTTTGGAAAGCTTACGAGGTCCTCTAGTCCAACTACGACTGGATATCTTTAATTGGGTGGGAACAAGTTCTTAAAAATGCAAAATACAGTTCGCCACTTTTTAAGTTTGCTAGGGTTCTCACCTACCACCATAATGAGATAAATTAAATGCAACTTGGAGGTGGTTGGGGTAGATTTGGATTTCCTCTCTCTTCCCTCTCTCATTCTTCCTATAAATTGTAAGGAGGGGGCTTCTTTCTAATGGTTGGACATTCTTGTTTTGCCCCTCCCTTCTCCTCTTTTATGTAGGTGGATTTTGTGGAGTTCAAACCTCCCATCTAAAACTGTAATGCAACTTTGCCTATGGCATTTTGTAGTGTATTGTATCAATCTTTGGAGCAAACAATGCATGTCTGTGGATGATTCTCAACCCTCTCTGTGTTCATTTGCATCCTCTTGATCTTCCACTGCAAATCAGTTATCTGTGCATGATCTTGCATTACATTTTAATGGTTTTGTGTTTATTGGCAAGACAACTGTTCTTCATTCCTCGGTGCATCACCTTTGTAGTTTAGGTTTTATTTTATGCATCTTCTTACCCTATCTCCTTGGAAAGTTAGTTTAGGTTTTGAGAAAACCCTCTGCATTTTTACGTGTGCATCTGAATAGAGGAATAGGAACCGGCCTTCATCCGGAGAGCTTTTCCGATTTCGCAAGGTCCCACACTTGGGAAAAGCTCCATGTTATGCAATCACACTGAGAGTCTCAACCCATCGAGCTGTAAACATCCAGGGGGTGCTGTGATTCACCATCAATAGTTTTGGCACGCCCGGTGGGACCAAGAGGTTGTTCCACAAGATTTGAAGGAATTTTCAAGAAATTCAGACTTTAAAACTGCAAGTTTTACAATTTCAGATTTTTCACCTTCCAAGCTGAACTTTGAAATCGATTTTCAAGGACTTAACTTGCTCAAAACAAGTCAAAATTTCACCAGTTGATAGATTAGGGGATAATCTTCAAAAGAGTATTCTTAGATTTTTGAGATTTTGACTTTCAAAATTTCATGGTTTTTTGGTATTTCGGGTTTTCCCAGTTGCCTTGCATGACCTGAGTTTCACCTGTACCTTTTGAGGGTTAGTAGCTGCACAACAATACCCCATAACCGAATTGAAGAGCTGTATCTTCCAGGTCCTTCAAGTTTTAATTTCTATTTTTAATATTTGTCAGGTTTGGTGTGTAACCTGGCAGAATCTAGCATTTTCAGGCTCGTTCTCTAACACACCTGGCGACTCCAAAGGGGTAGAATTCAGCGGTGTAGCAGCAAAAGTTGCCTAGGCATATGAGAAGAATTCAAACCAGGTCTGATACTCGAGAAGAGGGGCTATTTGTACACTTGCAACTATCACCAGGAGGAGGAAGGAGAGGAAGAAGACCACGAAGATCACCATCTCCACCTAACCGGACTTTGTCTACACCTCCACCTAGTAGACCTTTTCTCGCATCAACAAGGGTTCTCAGGCCAATCAGAATGGCGCAACCACCAAATCCCTTTGTCAATTTCACTTTGCGTGACCCACTTTCCCTCAATGCACAGAATCCAGTTCCAATTGCAGCATTGAAGAACATTCCATTTTTCACTGGAGAAAATCATACCACTCCTGGTGATCATGTCAAAGACATTGCTAACGTTTGTGTAATCCATGAGATAAATGAAATGGATGTTCTTTGTCAAATTGTTGGCATCTTCATTCAAAGGAAGGCATTGCAATGGTTTAGGAGCCTTGGAGATGGTTCTATCCAAAATTGGAATCGATTATGCATAGTTCTCCATGAGTAGTTTGGAGAAAAGGGAGACAATTTGTCTCTACTAGAACAATTGACAACTATCAAGAGAGCTCCCAACGAGCAGTTGACTGACTTCAACTTCAGATTTCAAAGGTCTTGGGATAGAATTCCAGTGGCCATCAGGCCAATAGCTGAAGGTGCTTTTCTATACTATCTTAAGGCTTTGAATTCTGATATTTCTATGTTAATTCAATCTATGGGAGGCACAACCTTACCTGCTGCTTATAGCATTGCCATTAGGGCCGAAAACTATCTTATTCAAGCTGGTAAGATGGCTCCTAGGCCTCCCATGCCCTTGTATCCAAACTTAGAAAATCCAAGCACTAGTCAAGCACCCACTTTGGCTCCTATTCCCACTCCTAGAAATCAAAGTTCAAATGAAACTTCTACTTCATCCTCTAGTGCTTCAAATGAACTCCAGAGGTTATGAAACAATTGCAGAACCTTGGAAATGAGCTGGTGACTATCAAAAGACAACAAGCTCAAAGTGCTAGATCAGTATCGGCCTCAAGCTCAACGCGATGCAGAGGCTAGGCCCCATACCAACAAAATAGGTCACCACTCAGCTGCAAATCAAAATCAAAGCCAAGTAAGGCCTCCTGCTAATAGACCATTTCAGCCCTATAACCCCAATGTTGCATCTGCTTCTAAAGCATTAGTGCCAGTCCAAAACAACATAGTTCAAGAGTATGATTGGTGTTTCCCATGCAATGAACCTCACAACCAATTTATGTGCTTTAATGGTGCTTTGAACCAAGCCTTGATGGTGACAAATGCGGCGTTGAGGGTGAAGTGAGTCAAAAACAAATCAGCAACAAGGAACATCTCGGCAAAAACACAACTACAAATGATACTACACTTGCGAATTGGCAAGCTGAGGATTTTTGTGGCATGAATCAAACAATTTCTCAGAGTGTAGCAGCTAACACAAGATCAAATAAGAGGAATATTGGTGAAGGGAAGTCATTGGCTCCAAGTGATCTACAACCTTCCATCACTCCACAAGTTGTCGGTAAGTAAAATGCAGCTCCAAACATGCAAGGACAGTCCAAACCACCTTCTAAACCAACTCAAATGCTAGCTATTGCTACCCATGCACAAGAAAGGAATGTGCCGCCTAAAGGACAACAAAGAGATGTTTCATCCCCATTTAGCATCATTGATCAAATGAAGAAGACAAATGTGAATATATCAATGTGGGAATCTTTATCCATCCCAGGACCAAAGAGATCTTCTACAAGCTGCCATGAAGAATTGGTCAACTTCGAACCAGCATGTCCATATGCAAGAGAATGTCCTCACAAATGTTGCTCAGCCTGAAGTGAATCATGGAGGACAACAAGGTAAAGTTTCGAAACCCCCTCCATTCTATGTTTCATTAATCATTGGGGATAAACTAGTACATAATTGCATGATTGATTCAGGGGCAAGTAGTTACATGTCATGCCCAAGCAAATAGCTGACCAATTTGGGTCTCCATATGAAGTCATATCAAAGGGGGTAGTGTAATTGGATGGGACAACACTGGCAACGGTGGGAGTGATTAAAAGTTTGAATCTTACCTTGCGTGCATGCCCCAACATTACCGTTTTCCAAGATGTGTTAGTGATAGATTTGCCACCACTCTTTGCCCTATGCTTATCAAGGGATTTCACAACTAGAATTGGAGGCTACTTATCTGCTGATTGGTCACACATGTTGTTCAGAACAAGATATGGTACTAAGGTCACAATCAGATCTGAACCAATTGCAAACTTTCATATTGAGCCCCATGCTCCAAGCCAAATCAATGCCAACTGTTCAACTTTTGACCAAGAAGATTATCCAAGCACAGATGAAACTGACACCAAAGTTGGAAGCATCCCAGATTTAACTCTTGATGAATGGGCAAGTAAGGTACACGCTTTTGATCCCTACCAAGAAGTAGAAGAATCTGAGCTAGGAGTCTATTGCATACATGAAGAAAACCAGCCTATTCCTAGCATCACCAAAATAAACCATAAGGATGACAATGAGGTATGGCAATTATTTTTTGATGGATCAAGGAGTAGGCAAGGTGCAGGAGGAGGAGCTATGATTTTTTCACCTCAAGGCATCAAATATTATTCAGCTTTCCATTTCCAGTTTTCCTGTTCAAACAACACGGCTGAATACGAAGCATTGATTCATGGACTTCATTGGGCCAGGAAAAAGGGCATAAAGAGCTTGCAGGTGTTCGGGATAGCGAGCTAATCGTCAACCAAGTCAGGGGACAACATGCTACAAAGAATGACCTATTGAAGAACTACAAGAATAGGGTATGGGACCTCATTGAGGATTTCAAGCTTTCAACATCGTGTCCATACCCAGGAAGAAAAATGAAGCTGCAGATAGGCTCGCAGCAGTTGGAGCAACGTTTGATGTGGTTGACAACATCAAAAGGGAAAAAATACAACCACATATCCATGTGATTGTGAGGCCAGTAGTTCCAGATAATAACACAAGCTGGCAGGTGTTTGAGAACGATCAACAGATCGTCAATTTCTTACAAGAAGAGGCTGAATTCTCAGCTAGGAATCAAGACAGTTAGAGCAGCGGATGTGGGGATCAAGTAGTGCGATTCTGAGACAAACAAGCTTCCCAAGGGTTTAGTAACATTGGAGTCTATCTTCAACCCTAACGACCAATTCCGTAAGGAAAAGGCTAACATACAGGTCAAGAGAGAAGATTCAGAGCCAATTCCGGTTGGGGAAGGCAAAACACTTCAAATTGGCAAAGTGGCCACTGAGCAGGAGAAATCAGATTTCATACAACTTTGCCAAGAATTTCTAGATGCCTTTGCTTGGAGCTATGAAGACTTGAGAGGTTTCAATCCGAAGTTGGCACAACATACCATAGAATTGGATCTAGATGCTAAACCCATCAGGCAGAAGCAGAGACCAGTCAACCCTCACATTGAGCCTCTAATGAAGAAAGAGCTAAACAAGTTAATAGAGGAAAGCATTATATTCCCGATCAAGCACTCAAGCTGGGTTGCAAACTTGGTTCCGGTTAGGAAGAAGAGCGGAGAAATCAGGACGTGTGTAGACTTCGAGACCTCAACGGGGCATCTCTTAAAGACCATTACCCACTTCCTTGATGGAACAAATATTGCAAGTGGTATCGGTTCGGAGAGATTCTCTCTCTTAGATGGCTACTCAGGATATAATTAGGTAATGGTGAAGGAAGATGACCAGTTCAAGACGGCTTTCACCACCAAATGGGGCACATATGCCTACAAGAAGATGCTATTTGGCCTATCAAATCTTTGGAGCCACTTTCCAAAGGGCAATGGATATGGCATTCAAGGGGTTGATCAATAAAATAGTTCTAATATATCTTGATGACATCACTTTGTATTCTCCAAAAATGCAGTGGATCACCTCTTTCATCTGAGGTAGGTATTTCAGAGGTGTAGAAGATTTGGGGTATCATTGAATCCCAAAAAATGCATATTCCTGGCTCACGAAGGAAAACTTCTAGGCCATATTGTTTTAAAGGAGGGATTGATGATTGACCCAGAAAGAGTTGAAGCAATTCGAGCGTTACCATTGCCAAGTCATAAGAAGGCTCTTCAGAGCTTTTTAGGAAGGATCAATTTTGTCCGCAGGTTTGTTCCAAAATTTGCAACTCTCGTAAAGCCAATAACACTTGATGTTGAAGAAGAGCATGGCATTTAAGTGGACAGCTGAAGGCAAGGCAAGTTTTGAGGCAATAAAAGAGGCTATATCTCAAGCTCCGACTCTCGTCAATCCAGACTTCTCCAAGGACTTCATGCTATATGCCTTTGGTGGTGGAGACACAATTTCTGCAATCCTGGTTCAACAAAACAAAGAGGGATTAGAACAACCAGTTGCTTTCTTTAGTCAAGGTCTGGAGGAATATGAAACAAGGTACTCTTTCATTGAAAATCATGTCCTTGTAGTGATCAGGAGCTTAAAGAAATTCAAGCACCTAGTCTCAAACAACAAGATCCAATTATTGGTCTCTCATGTAGGAGTCAAGGACTTCCTTCTAAACAAGGATCTGAATGAGAAATGTGTAGGATGGATCACCCGTGTCATGGAATATGACATCGAGATCAAGGTCACCAAACTAGTACGTGGAAAGGGACTATGTGAACAACTAGCCTTGAGTCAACAAGTTGAAGAAGGCGATGAAAAAGAGACTGTCTTGGTACTACAGGATGGTCAAGAACAGGAAAATGATGATGTGCCCACTCCTTGTTGGCCTTAGAATATGATACACTTCCTACAGGTAGGCCTATGCCCTCCATAATTGAGCAAAGCAAAAAGGAGATACTTCAGATTACAAGCCATTCCATATGTGCTTGTTGATGGTGTTTTGTTTAAAAAGGACATCAATGGAGTTTTATTGAGGTGCATTGGGACGGGTCAAATTGAGAGGGTGTTACAAGATTTTCATGATGGAGATTCCGGAGGACATTTCGCCCCACGAGTAATAGCTCTCAAGATAATGAAGGCAGGGTATTATTGGCCGATAGTGTTCAGTGACTTTATACATGGATAAGAAAGTGCAAGAAATGTGCACTCTTCACAGGAAAAGAAAGACTAGCAACACTTCCATTGCACCCAATTTTGGTTGACCAACCCTTTATGCAATGGGGATTGGACTTCGTCGGGGTCATCAATCCAAACTCAAGCCAAGGCCACAAGTGGATTCTCATGGCAATAGACTATTTCACCAAGTGGACCGAAGCAGTAGCGCTCAAAGAAGCAAATGAGTCTAACATACTAGACTTTTATGAAGGAATAGTGACCGGAGTTCGGTGTGCGCCACTATCATATCGAGAAATGCATTGGCATTCATAGGTTCAAGATTACGAATGGGCTTTCAAGAATGGAATCTATTTGAGCACCTCTTCAAATTATTACCCGCGGGGTAATGGGCGACGAGAGTCCACGAACAAGAATTTGCTAAGGATCATCAGAAGGACTCTGGATGAAAACCAAAGGACATGGCATACCAAGCTAAGATCAGCATTGTGGGCTGACAGAGTAACGCCAAAGAGGTCTACTAGTAATTCTCCCTACAAGTTGGTCTATGGGAAAGAGGCAGTATTGCCTATATCATTAGAATTGCCAGCATTGGAGCTCATGAAGTAGTTGGAGTTGTCTAAGTTTGAACCAATGGAAGCCAGGTATGCAGAGTTGATGGAATTGGAGGAAATCAGAGAACATGCAGTTCAGACGATTGAGAAGGATCAAGCCTTAGTAAAAAGATGGTTTGACAAGAAGGCAAGAGCAAGGACCTTCCGGGAAGGGGACATAGTCCTAAATGGGATGCGAGATCGGGAAAAACCAGGAAAGCATTCCAAGTTTGACGCCATTTGGAGTGGCCCCTATATGGTCACGAAATGTAAAAGTAGTAATGCCTTCCAATTGTCTACATTGGATGGAGAAGAACTCCCGATTCCGGTGAACGGAATCTATCTTAAACATTGCTACTAAAAGGAAAAGGTTTACCCTTGTAAATATTAGCCTAGATTTCAATTCCTCTAAGTGCGTATGCACATTGTCTTGTTGTAGTTAGGTTTCAATTTCCCTAAGTGCTTCGGCATAGGTTTTGCTACTCTCAGGTTAAATTTCTACAGTTCAGCTTGCTCTCGAAGAAGGAGTTGCGATACCAGGCTCGGGATCAGAGATCAAGTTTGTTTCAGGTTATTACTTATGACTCCATGCCCAATGGATTTCTAAAAGGCCACTGATCTTCTACCTAGCAGGCAGGTGATCCCGTTGAGTCACCAAAATTGTTGTAAATATCTCCCCCGGGTAGATATAGACAAACAGAAGAAGATGGAAATAAAAGAAACTCAGAGCCCGATATTTATTGCGTCACCAACAGCCCATGGCGCAGGTAAGAGGTGCACGACAGAAGGTGTCGACATGAAAATGGATGCGCCCATGGCGCAGGTAAAAGGCGCACGACAGAAGGTGTCGACATGAAAATGGATGCGCCCATGGCATAGGTAAGAGGCGCACGACAGAAGGTGTCGACACGAAAATGGATGCGCCCATGGCACAGGTAAGAGGCGCACGACAGAAGGTGTCGACACGAAAATGGATGCGCCCATGGCGCAGGTAAGAGGCACACGACAGAAGGTGTCGACACGAAAATGGATGCGCCCATGGTGCAGGTAAGAGGCACACGATAGAAGGTGTCGACACGAAAATGGATGCGCCCATGGCGCAAGTAAGAGGCGCACGACAGAAGGTGTCGACATGAAAATGGATGCGCCCATAGTGCGGTAAGAGGTGCACGACAGAAGGTGTCGACACGAAAATGGATGTGCCCATGGCACGTAAGAGGCACACGAGAAGGTGTCGACATGACAAAATTCGTGCCTTAGCACATGTAAGGGTATGTCAACATGAATATGGATGTGCCTATGGCGTACCTTCGGAGGCGCACATTCGAGCGAGCCGACAAGAAGTAGACCACGACCCGGATATTCGATGGCCATAACTTTTCACAAGGAGCTCGATTCACGCAAGGTTGGACTTTTTGAAAAGCTTACGAGGTCCTCTGTCCAACTATGACTAGATATCTTTAAGTGGGTGGGAACAAGTTCTTAAAAATGCAAAATACAGTTCGCCACTTTTTAAGTTTTCTAGGGTTCTCACCTACCACCATAATGAGATAAATTAAATGCAACTTGGAGGTGGTCGGGGTAGATTTGGATTTCCTCTCTCTTCCCTCTCTCATTCTTCCTATAAATTGTAAGGAGGGGGCTTCTTTCTAAAGGTTGGACATTCTTGTTTTGCCCCTCCCTTCTCCTCTTTTATGTAGGTGGATTTTGTGGGGTTCAAACCTCCCATCTAAAACTGTAATGCAACTTTGCCTATGGAATTTTGTAGTGTATCGTGTCAATCTTTGGAGCAAACAATGCATGTATGTGGATTATTCTCAACCCTCTCTGTGTTCATTTGCATCCTCTTGATCTTCCACCGCAAAACTGTTATCTCATGCATGATCTTGCATTACATTTTAATGGTTTTGTGTTTATTGACAAGACAACTGTTCTTCATTCCTCGGTGCTTCACCTTTGTAGTTTAGGTTTTATTTTATGCATCTTCTTACCCCTGTCTCCTTGGAAAGTTAGTTTAGGTTTTGAGAAAACCCTCTGCATTTTTACGTGTGCATCTGAACAGAGGAATAGGAACCGGCCTTAATCCGGAGAGCTTTTCCGATTTCGTAAGGTCCCACACTTGGGAAAATCTCCATGTTATGCAATCACACTAAGAGTCTCAACCCATCGAGTGTAAACATCCGGGGGTGTTGTGATTCACCATTAACAGCTTAGTTTAATACATTGTTGATTATACTTGTTGATGGACAATTATAGCTGTCCTTCCTCCGCAGTTTATATGGCTCTGCTCTTTTGTTTTACAAACACACACATTGAATACATTGAATATAATTATGTGTTCTGCTATCATTGGTACCAGAGTGCCATATCTTCCATGGCCTAGTGGAAAAGGGATCCATTAGACACAACAACAGTGTGGAGCCGAGGTTAGGAGCATCTGGATCTAGTAGCTATCCCACATGGAGTGAGAAGCCCATGTAGTTATAAGGGGGATCCATCCAAGGTGTGTCATAGTCTGGAGCAGTGTATGTAAATGGCACCTTCAACCTCAAATGTGTG
The DNA here is from genome assembly GCA_018340775.1 of Taxus wallichiana var. yunnanensis. Taxonomy (NCBI): domain Eukaryota; kingdom Viridiplantae; phylum Streptophyta; class Pinopsida; order Cupressales; family Taxaceae; genus Taxus; species Taxus wallichiana. The sequence continues at coordinate 264,355,906 of CM031244.1, read as the reverse complement.
GATCGATCAATGTGGCACAACCTAAGACTGTCAATAGAAATGAGTTTCCCATCAATACTTGAGAATTCCACTGGATGCGCATCATTTTTTTGAAGACAACTAATTAGAAAGTATTGTAGACATGTGGGTGTCCCCAGTGTGGATATGTGCATAAAGATAGTTGGTTATTGACACAAGAAGGTTGACGTATAACTGCTGGAGATAAAAGAAGAAGACATTTTCTTTGTCAACGTTGGAGATAAAAGGAGAAGACATTTTTTTATATACCCTATTGCAGTTAGTCTGAAATAGTTTTGGTGAGACACGTTTGGAGGAGCAGATGTGAAGGAGTTCTGTTTGCAGTGCCAAAGATCAAAGGTGCCATCGCTTGATGCATTTCTAGATTAGAGCAACGTGAGGTGGCAGGAGCGTGGTAGGGACGTGTTGTAGTCCTAACGACACTTGGAGGATTTTGCAGACATTTGTTAATTCAAGGCAAGTAGGATTCTGCATTGCTCCATTATCAGTTAAAGGAAGTTATTAGTATAGCCATTGTTTTTCCCTAAACTACATATGTATTGAGAGAGGCGTGAAACCCTTGAAAATGTGGAGTGATTTGTTCACATGCTGAGAAAACTCGGTTTCAATAGAGATGAATGCCAAAAGAGGCCGACCAAAGATGCTAATCCTGCAAAGAAAGGAGAAAAGAGAGCATTCAATAGAAGATCCACCAGACTCTGACGAGAGTGAGGAAGTTATTGATGAGATTGTCTTCCCATCATCTCTAGTGCTTATAAGTAGCAACACATACAGGAGGACGAGAGGAAAATGGAGGCTGGAGGAAATCCAACGACCTCTTGCAAGCTGTAAGCGACGAGGCCACCGACAGAGATTGTGGCAGAATAAGGTATTGAGGACCTATTCCTCAATTTTTGGTTTGTGTTTATTTCAGTTTTGTTTTGTTCCGTGTTCTGTTGTTTTGTGATCGGATGCTAAAAATGGATTACTCTGGAGCATAGTTGTTTGCCAATGGTTCTTCATTTTGAATTGATCCTCTAAGTGTCGTGCTTCGAAAAGAAGATGGTTCGCTTGTGAATACATTCACTTGCAACATGAACCATGTGCAACAAGGTCTAAGTGGCGAGATCCAGTCAATAGCATGTTTCTTGATGCAGTCTCTTTCTTAGTATTCACATTTCACATTATGGGTGAAAATGACTTAGTCAAGGGCAACATCTAGTGGCAGTGATTTGTTTCCTTTGTTGTTGAAGATTGGCTAAACGAAAATTGACATCAGTGGCTACAACTAAGAACATGATTGCTATGATTCTTAGAAGTGAATGTGGAATATTTGTCAGTATTTTTGTTGTTTTTTTTTCCTATGTTGTTTGGTTGTTCAATAAAGTGCGAGATGTTGCACGCTTCCTATTTGGGACCTCCTAAATTGAAAAGCGTCATGGGGAACAAAAATCACTAAAAGCGATGCATGATACTCGCATAGGTTCGTGGTAAACCTGTAAAACCACCGAGGTATCATCCTCTTGGGTTCGTGGTACGCCTGTAAAACCACCGAGGTAAAATCCTCTTGGTTCATGGTAAGCCTGTAAAACCACCGAGGTGAACAATTCGAAAAGTGCTCCTGTCCCTCTAGGTTTATGGTCAACCTTAGAAAAACCATGTGTATCGAGACCATGTAGGCACATGCTCGTGTGAAGACCCTCTTTGCGGTGTTCTCATTAAGGGGGAACATCCAGTATCAGGAAATGTATGTTTGTACGAATAATGTAATAAGGGGGAATGTTAGCATTAGTTAGTTTAATACATTGTTGATTATACTTGTTGATGGACAGTTATAACTATCCTCCTTCCTCCACACCTTATATGGCTCTGCTCTTTTGTTTTACAAACACACACATTGAATACATTGCATATAATTTAGTGTTCTGCTATCATGTGTCTTATTATAATTCAAGGCATTCATTCAATTTATATTCTAATCTTTTCCTTCATTGGTATCGAACTCCTATATCCTTGGCGTGACATTTGCCATAACAAGTCTTTCTCTAGCATTTGCCTGAAAAGTGAAAAGTGAAAAGGCAGTCTTCATTGGTGTTTTGATTTTGCTTTGGCATCCTCATTGAAGTCCAGTCCTACCTATGCGTGGAAACTAGGCATTGTGCAACTGTTATCTGCTATATAAGTCATCGAAAACCTGCTTTGGAAGAAAATAATTGTTCTTGTTGGCTTGTAATTACTGTTTTGACGTGTAAAAGACAAAAGTTCATTCTCGAGATAATACACTTTCCATTTCGTGGTGTTATGTTATTTTCCAGAGCAAGGTAAATCTACGCACTGTTAGAGAAGTCAACATTATAGACACCTAAAATATGCTTACGCAGTTTTATTGCTAAAATTGTACTAATTACCCTCTTTTCCATCATTTTTGTTATAATTAGTGATTTTCCGCTAATTAACTAATGTTTCCCTCTATTTTGGTTAATTAATGACACTTTTTTATTAACTAGCCTTTATCACATTCCGGATGCCAATTAACGACACTTTGTTAGTTATAATCCTCTTTCGATTGAACAATTAGCTATTATTAGTTAATTAAGCCTATTTACCCTTGTATTTAATCAATAAACCCTCTTATTGGTTAAAACCCCTCTTCCAACCATTCAAAATCACCCCATTTCCCTCCAAATCATCTCTAAAGGCTTTCAAAGCTTATCCTAGCCTATTAATTAATCCCATTTGATTAATTAAAGCATCCCCAACTCCCATGAGTTGCTAATCACTTATTAATTCCTCTAATCAAGCTTAACAAGTCTAAATATACTTTATCCTTTATCCCACATTCATTGGGATTCAAGGTTCTCCTAAATTGAAAGCTATATAAAGGACCCTCCTACATACTTCACACCTTACACCATACTTTTGTTAGTATTATCATATAAGGCATATGATTAAGGCATTCTCCATTGATTTGGAATAACTACTTCATCTCTTACTTCCATTCTACCATTGTTGAGTAGAAAGGAAGATCTAAGTATGGATTTTTAGTCATTGCTTGGTGAGATCCTTCCCTCTCTTTGGAGATCAAACACATAGATTTGATTACTCATGATCTAAAGAGGCTCATGTTTTAGAGTAATCATACATTAATAGAGTAGGAATGGTTAGCATTAGTTGATTCAATTCATGTTTATGCAAAATAGCTAGTTTCCTTTAAGCTCTAATCATAATGTTAATGGTAGATTTAGCTTTTCTTTAGGACTACTAGGTGTTAGTTCCTTTCCATTAGCATAGTAAATTTAACATGAACCTATTTGGCTCGCTTGATGGGACTTACTCCATCATCCTTTGCATTCATTTTCAAGTTTTGTAGATTAATTTCAAGTTTTTGTGTAACACCCAAAATTTTGACACACAAATACAACATAAAACTATCGGAATATTTTTTATTTTTGACTTACATTGCTCGATATGTGACAAAACAAGGGATTTCTTAGGACAACTCATAACACATTAGATGCTTGCACAAAAATTATCCCACATAGGTAACATGAAAGTACATGATGCACATCAAGGCCACCTTTCCCAAATGACAAGGCACAACATAACAATTCAACTACAATATAAACTTCCGTATATGCGCCATTCATAACGCGAAACTTTTGTGCTTTTCATATTTATTATAGTCATATTTCGTTATTGACCTTAATTACTTGAAAATCACTTATCATGCAATCCTTCATTCTTCTTTAAACTAGACTACATTATCTTTATCTTGCTTAACATTCTACTTGTAATGGTTCCATATGACTTTTCTCTTTTCTCTTATCACAATAGAAAGATGTAGCTTACTTGTTGGTAGAAACATATGTACACACATGATTGTATTAGTGTTTGTTCCAAGGATTTTTTTTCAAAATTGTAATTGTTTGGTTTTATAATTTATCTCAGTTGCAACAAGGAAGGTTCACATGAAACAAGGAAGTTTATTAGTTTAAGAGTAAATAGATTACGTGTTATTTTCATATTAGCATTTAATTACCAAGGTTACTCTATTTTGTTTAAGTTATTACAACTAAACGTATATTCTAACTACTTCACTTAAATACTTAGTTTGCATTGATCATGATACACAATAGAGGATTTTCCTTGAGTCAAAAGGGTCAATCCTCAAATTTCATTTTTCTTAATTTTAATAATTTAATATTATTGTTTAAACCACATTGAGGGGTGGTGATTATGTTTGTCCCTTACGTATTGCAAGTTTCCCCATTTACTAGGTTAAAAGATCACTAAGAAGGCATTAATTGCTTTTTATTTGTTATCAAAATCTTCTTAGTCGACTTAGAATGTTGACACCATTCAAGTGTATGGGACACTTAACCACAATTCCAAAATCACCTCTCGTGTCCTTGAAACCCTTACGTCACTACAATTACTCTGCGAATGACTTATTTTTAGAACAACTAAGGTTCATGTACTATTTGTCATTTACTTAATCACTAAGATCCTAAGAAGTATGATTGTGCTCTTAACCAAGTTTGAATTATTACTCGGGCAATTTAATTATTATATGTGCATTACAAGGTGGCATGCAATTATGATATTATACACCCTATGAATTTCTAGCAACTACCCTTCTCTCTGGTCAAAATATATTAATATGTAATTCACCTTAATTCTCATAAGAGGTCCACATTTGACTAATTTCCATAAACACGTAAAGGTGTCTACACCAAACTAATAGGAAAAACTTATGGAAATATTTATGCTTACCTCACAACTTATGCACAATAAATGTGCTCCTTGCTAAGATAACACACCTATTTGTGAAGAGAAGAAATCTTCAAACTCAAAGGTTTCATACACAGGTATCTTATGACATGGGTTCCACTCATGGTTCAAACCCTCATTTCATAAGTACATAACATGCTTATCACTAAGTCCAAGGAACAACTCATGGGTTTTACTTTACTTTAGGTTCAACACCTCGTTAGGACCAAGTCTAGAGGTTTATGCTAGATATGAGATTTGCAAAGCGAAACACAAGGGCACAACTCATCATCACAAGGTCCTATCGAAGCACAACACCTGAGAGTAGAACTATTAGTTGGTAAACACTAGAACCGTACTTAGGATAGTCGTGGTCAGAGTGGGGATCACTCAATCTATAAGAAATCTCAAGTTGTTCTCAATTGTATAGTGTCAAGGTTCACCTACTAGTCATGCAATAATCGAGAGAAGATGAAGAATTGAAGGGGTTTAAAGAACAATTCCATTTTAATTTACATATAGAGATACTTCTTTATACCATACATGATGTAAGTTTCACAACATAGCTATAAATGAAGTCAAGAAGAGCATTAAGTAATATTTGGCTAACTCTTTAAACTTGATAACAAAGAACAATTAAAAGTTGTCTAAAACTTCATGCACGACATGGACAATATTTTTATTTGAAAGAAAATAGGAAATGACACTTTCTTTGTAAACATAACAATACATATTTTTTTCCATTAACATATATAAATTACAATAATACACAATGAATTACAACCATGTCGTTTCGCCATCTTATTTGCATCCTACAAAACCATGTGAGCATGAGTCAACGAAAATCATTAGCATGACATCCACCTAAATCTATCATAATTATCATTTTTAGTTTTCCATTTACATAATAATAATAATTCACACGCAACAAGGGTTAGGGACATATATTCATTTCATATCATATCATTTCTTAACTAAGGGAGGAGAGAGAAAGAGATAGGGGAGAGAGAAGAGAGAGACACTATTTTTCCAAAATTCATATATCACACAAAAAGCCATAAGAGAGAGTTTCATACATATATTTATACGTTTCAATAAGTTTTCACGACGGTTTAATGTCTTGACTAGGGTCCTACAACCTTATTTTACATTATTTTACTAGTTGAGTAAACATCTAATTTTGGCTCAGAGGCTAAAAATCCACATTCAAAATCTGTCTCTCGATGGACAAATGCACAACGGGTAAATTCTTACATGTACTCCCATATGCCGAGAATTCATACGAACTAACATAATTTAGAACTGATAAACAATACTCAAATGGAGGCTTGTTGTCGGGGTCATTGATTGTAATTGGCGATTCTGAAAAGCAACTTATTTTAGCTCAAGGGCTAAGAAACCACGTCTGAAAACTAACTTCCGATGGATGGAATCCCCACAAGAAGATTCATACATTTCCTCCTCTATATGGAAAATTCATCGGGGTTGAAACTATCAACCGGAAAACGGGTTACAAACGACGATGGGTTTTCCAGAGCCACCAATCATAGTTGGTCTAGTTTGACCTAGTCAAACAATGACCGGAGGCCTATAAAACTCCTTTGGAAAACTAGATAGAAATGTATTTTTCTCCAAACTGAAGGTTGTAAGTGATTTCCTAGTAAAAATACTAGAGGTTTGCGAAGGTGGCAGAGTGTTCCTTCGCTTAGGGTCAAAACATTGAGACGAAACAAAAACCAACTTTTCAGTTTTAACAGCTTTCTAAAGTGTAAAATGGGGTAACAGGGCTCCTAGAGAGGTAGGGATGAGAGCACAAATGGTCAATTGGGGTCAATATAAAACTTGATGTGACTCCCCACATAACAAGGAACACAGATGAAACTTAACATCCCTTTTTTAGGTTTCAGAAGGTTGTTTTGTAGGTATCCGAAGATTGCGATTTATTGGTTTTTACAAGGAAGGGTCGATATCTTTATAAGGGACTCAACCTCAACTTGTCAATAAAAAGGGTGTTGTAGGCATCTAGTTTGGTTATGAAGTTTTCCAGATCATCTCAAAATGAGGGTTTAAGTCCATGGTTGACTACCAGGGGTTATTTGGATTGTGTATGTTACGATATGACATTTTATTGTTTTGCAAATAAGTTTGTTTTAAACAATCAAATGTATGATAATCCAAGGGTTTAAAATTTTATTTCGTTGCAAGTGAAAAACTAAATTATGAGAATTATGAAAGATAAGGAGAAATGAACTCAGTGCCTCGAATTGATCGGTGATAGAAGTTAAGCATTTTTGCCATTTCATGAAGCGGTTGTTCTTTGAGGGGTTTCAAGCCTTTTTCACCAAGCCCATTTTGTCTATCTTTGCAATCCTCCTTAATTAAATAAGTGTCCAAATTTATCGTAGCGTTCTTCATAGTTCAAGGATTTTGAGAGTATCTTTACCACAACCTCCCCACCTAATTAAAAAAGTGCTAACGCAATAAATTAAATTCTCCCATTTCGAAGTTCACAGTTCCCTCCACATGGTTAAGTCACCAATGGTCAAGTTTCCTACCAAGCGGTATATAGATCCACCAACTCACCCATGATTTGATACCTATCACGCTGCAAACTAATTAAAGAACCCATGTGGAAATAAGCCTTACGATAGCAACAACAAAAGGCCATGTTTTGAAGCTCCCATTTGCATAGAAAGGGAGTTACAGAAATGGTAAACTTCCCAAGTGGGGTACCTAATATTCTACATTTGATTCGACAATAGAAAGGCCTCGTGAGGATATCCATGTCTCATAAATTACCTCCCTGAACCAACCCTTTTCACAAGGCGTTGAGAATGGATAAACACAGTGTTTCACATAGCGGAAGTGGGAAAGAGGCAAAACTTGCAGAGACTCAAGTGGGATAGCACAAAAGGGAACTTTCAATGTCTTAATCAATATGACTACTTGAAATAAAGGATAAGGAGAAAGAAAAGCAAAGTGGCGGAATGGTGCAACAACGATTACATGGCACACAACATAGATGCACAAAAAGTAGAAGACGCATAATCAATATAGCCAGACCTTGCACGCATCCCAATCCTCAAGATTTTTCTTCTCTTTTTCATACAACAAACAAAACAACAAAAAGCATAAGTCTCGTTTCCCTTCAAATACAATTGAAACCACTTTAAGTGTAGATACGATCCAAATCAAACGATTTGTATAAATTAATATGAGGAGATATAAGGATTACAAATTTATCCCATGTGCGATTGATTCAATCCATAGTGCGTTGATTTTAGGACAACTATTAATGAGAGATCCATTTAGAATAGTTCCCATACTTCGTTTATTTAATTATAAGAGTATATAACTCTCAAATCATTGGAACTATCCAATTACTACTAAATTTGCAAATTTAACTTGGGTTTCATGGTGGTTAACGCCTCTGGTCAAAAATAAGGTGTTTGTATTATTATGCAAGGAAAATGAGAGGTCTCAATGCTTTTTTGGATGCCCATACCCGCTTCAACTCTTGCCACACACCATAATACACCCCACACGTCAATCTACTCCTTCCCACCACCAAACTCCATCAAATTCCATCAAACTCCACCATCTCAACGTTTAAGTCTCACACCCGCCCAAATCCAATTTTATTCCCTTATTTTATTATTACTATTACTATTATTATTATTCCATTTCGGTATTTTCTTATCTTTTTTTTCTATAAATGTTGATTTATTAGTTTGATTCTTATTATTAATATTTATTTATTGACTTATATCTAATGTGTGTCTATATATATGTAATGTGTATCTATTAAAATATTTATAATTTTGTTTTTATCAAATTAAGATGTCAAATTTGGATCATAGTAATAATATCATTGTATGTATGATCTTGCGAAACAAAAGGCAAGTTTTGAGTATTTGAAGACCACCTTCCTGATGTGATCAACGACATGAAGAATATAAGGGTGCTTATCTACGAGACAGTCTATAATGGAAATGAACTAGTGTAATGGCCACTATAGGTGTTTTCGGACCTAGAAAATGGAGCGGAACTACAAGGTTGTAATCCCATATGATCATTTTGATACCCTCACGAACTATGATCCCAAGATCAAAGAAGTCCTTAGAGACATGCGTACCCAAAATTGTAGGGTATTGTACCACCGAACGATGTTACACATGCCCCAATGATGATATAGGTCACCTCGCAAGGTGTTTGGGATCCAGAGAAGCTCACGAAGTATATGTTAACATCCCAAATGCTTTATCCAAGTTCCTTGTGCTTTGTTTTATCCCTCGCCCCCCTTTTTAAACACTTTTTGACCTTCATGTGAAACCACCGCCTTGCCAAAACGGTGCTCTTGTGACCGCCACCTTGGCAGGGCGGCGGTCTTGTAACCGCCGCCCTACTCAATGCAGCCGTCCTTCATGCGTTTTCCAAAGCATGCTCCTTTGATCGCGTCTTGCATACTTTTTTCAATAGTTGCCAAATTTTCTCAATCGCCTTAGCTCGTATTAATGTTTTATGTTCCTGGAATAGTGTTTCTTCATTGTTTAATGCTAAAAGAGTTCTAATAGGAATTACCTTTGGGTGAATGTGAAATCTATAAATAACTAGACTTAATTTCAAGAAAATGGCCCTCAACTTCTCATTTTCATTGTTTAGTCTTTCAGTTTCTTGTTTAGAATTCATTTGGTTTCATGTTTTGCATCCATGCTAGTTTTCCTTTCTTTGTTAGAAGCCATTTGATCTTCTTGCTTCACTTTGTTCATTGCTGTTCATACAAATTAGTTTAAAGCGAGTAGTGTCATTTGTAGATTGAATTCATTAGAGTTGCAGGTTGTGTTCTTCACAGAAGGTAGATTCTAGAATCTCTCGGTACACTTGTGTTGTATTCCTGCAATAAATCCCGCTAGGAATTGCATATGCCAAGCTCTATCACTTGTGCTATCCCTCTCCTACTCACATTATATTCGGTCTATATCCAAAAGCTGCCATTGTTCAAAATACCTTTTTCGTTGATGCTAGCATATACACGCTCTTCTGGATTCACATGAACACGAAGGAATGAGGAGATCATTCTGAGGGGACAAAATCATACACTACTGGATTCGCCACTGTTATGCAAATTCCAGGTTTTATCTGTCAAAAGTTCTAGTTAAAACATATCAAATAGAGTAGTGAAATATTTCATTTCAGTTAAATTTCATTTTCGATATTGCTAGGGAAGTTGTGGGGATTGATAGTTTCTCAGAAACTATGATTCATTCCTCACTTCTGAGGTAGGATCGAGAATATTTCAATTAAGTTAATCAACTATCTAGTTATTTAGGATAAAATCAAAACTGCATAGGTAAGTAGCTACACCTGGGCTACCTTGCTTGTTTTAATTTTGTTATTAGATTAGTTGTCATTTTCTGAATATATTAGATTAGTTGCTCTTTCAATTCTATTAAAAATTCTATCAAAAATACAAAAATAGAGGAATATATATATGTTGTAGATATATCTTGCATAATTAGTTTATTTTGTTTCAATTAAGCTTATATTGATCTTGTATGACAATCACGGGACCTAGGGAGCCCAGGGAATACATTTTGAGCCAATCGTGCCTCAACCAAATCTTGTTGTAGCATTAACTGACATAGAGAAAATTTTAGAATTCAGGTCTTCCAAATAACAACAGACCTACAAGAAATCAACACACAACTAAGAGTATTAAACATAGAAGATGACTAAGCACACACGTTCTGGTCAAATCAACCAAATTATAGACTGCCTTGATAGATATCCGTATGAATGTAGAGGGACCTTAAAGAGGGAAAACATTCGGTTGTGATCCACTAGTCCCACAGCCAGACGCATGAGACCTCCTTGTTGATATAGACACTAGCTTACGTATCCAAGTTGCCAGAACACCTGTTAGGTACTCCGAGAAAATCATGCAACTTCTAGTTCTAAATGTAGAGGCCAAAAAGGCATACGATTACTGGATACTCGAAATCAGGGGTTGACTCTTCATATGACCATAGGAGGTCCACAACAACCACAAACTTACGGTTGTGATCCACAGGTCCCACAACCCAACGAGCCTACAAATCAATCAAATATTGACACCAGCTTGCAAATGCTAGTGTTTAGGTCCTCTCCACTTCCACTAGACATCATCACACAACTATCATTATTAAACGTAGCAACTAATCAAGCTAAATATTTCTGGACTAGGCCAGAGAATCATCCATAAAACACCAAAAGATCCACTACACATTTAGTCATTCCATTTTCATGACCTTGTTGGGAGATATATACGAAGCACCCATAGGTCATCTTCCACGTATCCCACAACCCATAGATCAGATCATGACAGAGCTTGATATTGATTGGAGCCTTCGAGTAGCTATCCTTGCCGAACGATCTATCACACCAATTTAGGTTAGGAGGGCCTTCTTTGCCTTAGATTCGCAGATCCCATTATTGCGTGTTGAAGACATAAGATTACCTAACTAGTTTATCTGCATCCCACATATATTCCATCCCCACCGGTTGTCTCGGCATGACCTCGAGAGGTCGGGTGCGAGGAAGAGTTACTTGTAGATTCCCATGCTTGCATGTCACTTTTCCATCGTACAAAATTGGTGAACCCGACGTGAATCGAACACGCAACCTTATGATTCGAGTCTTATTTCTACTTGTTCTTCCAATTAGTATACTTTTCATCTTTTCCACCTCATTAGCCTTCACATCAGCTTCACCAACAAAATTGGTGAACCTGACGTGAATCAAACTAATATTCCTCTTTCTATTTTCTTTTCTTTCATCCACCTTCACTCTTTCCCATTATTCTGTGAGTATTCATATACCCCCCGAATATTTCAGGATACAATGCAAATGACAGATCTCTCCTACACTAGGTCTTGAAGCATACTACGATCAACTAAATAGACAACCATCACCCTTGCTCTCAGCATGGGGTGACAACTATTCAACTAACCGATTTTCAACACAAACTCCACCTCAAAGGACTAGATATAGTTCTTCTTTCCAAATAGAGGAGTTGGATTAGCTCACTCAAATGCAACAACCAGAGCCTTCAGGCTCAAACAACATGATGCTCACTGGAGAATCTGGTTCATCTCCTCAGGTGTTGCTTAGACCACAAATTAGTAGACAGTCAGATCCATATCTGTTTTTAGATGATGAATACTTAGCACGTTATGCTAGGAGTGAACAACGCTCTCAAAATATGTACCCACCTATAGGAGGTTTGTAAACACAACCCGAGGTCTCGTTCCAAGAAAACACCCCCATTCCTCCACCTATAGGAAATGCCCTTAGTGAAACTTGGCAGGGCACCGATCAATTCATAGTAGGGTACCATATGCCTATACAACCTCAAGATATACAACAAATGCCACTAAGGAAAAATACCGTGTCTTCACCAAACGAGGTCATCTCAGCCTTAGTTGAGAAGGTTAGAGGGTTGGAACTTGCTCAAGCAAATCAAAATCCATAGTTCATGCAAGTAGGAACTTCCAATCCTCCACATCATCCCAGCCAAGTAGACCTCCTCACAGGAACAAGCACGTTGGGTATGCCTCCTCAGTACTTACAACAAACACCAACTAGAACCGCATTTTCTAACGCCGCTCCAGTTGAGAATATAATACCTCCTGGTTTAGTACAAAACAACCCATTCTGAGCAATGCTCCTCCATACTTAAACATGTATTCCAAATCACCATAGGGAGATATGTTCTCTTCTCCCGGCATGTTTTCTCAAACACAGGGATTTCCTTATGCCCTTGCAAATACATATGCTATGCCATATCAACAACCCATTCCACCTCCACCCCTCGTGCAAGCACCATCAATTTCAAACCTATGCGATAGGGACTTATTCAGAATATTTGAAAGAACCTTTAGACTTCACTATACAAAGCATCATGCTTCCAAGACCTCTCCCCGATCTACCCAAGTACAAAGGAGAGGGAGACCCGAATGCACATATTAAGGCCTATGCCACAACCATTCAAGAACTGCTCCCTTGGGATGGAGTTGTTCTTCAAAATATTCCCCAAAAATTTAGAGGGTATCGCCTCGATTGGTATTACTGAGAATACACGAAGCCTCAATACATTCATTTAAACAACTCGTTTTAGAGTTCATCAAGGCGTTCGACATGAACAAATTGTTGAGAACAGGAATTAGGGAATTCTTGCATATTAAACAAGAACACAATGAATCTATTGCTCATTTCATCCAAAGATGGCGTATAGTCCTCTATTCTTCAACAAACACTCCAAACATGGATCAGATGGAGCTATGCAACTTATTCCTTCATTCTCTCAGTAGAGAGATAAAGGAAGAAGTCTAGAAGTTCCCACTAAGAAATTATGATGCAGTGCTCAAGAGCGCTCTCCAAATAGATCAAGTTGCAATAGATAGCGGTCGTAAGACATATGGAACAAATGGGAGGTTAATCATCCCTAACCAAAACACTATGAATTATCCTACAACCACAAACGCCAATCAAGGACCTAAAATACTTAACAAAAACTGTAGAGTGACAACAGATGGAGTGACTAACCAAACTAAAAAAGCAAACATTGTAAATGTTCCACCACCAGTTAACAATCAACGAAACAACAATTTTACCCCAACAATCAACGCGATGGATTTTAATCATCCCCAACGACAACAACAACAAAAATGACAGATCCAGACACAGGGTCCAAGTCAAAACTCAATTGGATATCAAAACCAAAACCAAAGGCAACAAACGCAAAACTTTAATCCTAATAGTCAACAATTTAATCAAAGTTTTGGACCACAACACATGCCAAACCAACAACCTAGGAGTTATAATCCCAACTCGTATTGTGGTTTCCACAAAATTTGAGGCCATGACACTAGGACTTGCCACGATTACAATAAGTTCATGCAACATTTTCCAGAAGAACAAAGACAACTCTTTATAGATATGTTCTTAATAGATTCTGTGACACCTATGCCAAACACTTTCACGAGGGCGGTTTCCCTCAAATGCATCTATTAAGATCTTCAATGATCTACTTCCAAATCACAATAACAATAATAAATTAAATCCAAATGGGACGAACAAAGGTGTAATGACAGGAAATAACGATCATGAAGCCTCAACTTCACTAAATCCACCTATCACACCACAATTAGGAAATTAGCCATGAACCAAGATAGTTGGTCTAGTGGAGTTAGATACTGAGCTGCACGTAGAAGCCATAACAAGAGCATGAGAATATTCTTCTCAACCAAATCCAATCTATCCACTAGAGCCAGATAACATTCAACAAACATGGGTAAAACCCATAGGTGCTTATGATTTAATTAATGACTTAACAAAGACCTTCTCTCACATCTCCTTTTTGGATTTATTGAAAAATTCTCCCGCCCATAGGGATGCTCTTTTAGAAGCACTAGGTCTAGGTCATTTAATTAACATCACTCCACCTCCCAAAACACAAGTAAATCATGCAAACTTTGATATCCACCTCCAGAATCCAGATAGGGATACCGAGTTTATATTCGACATAAACAAAATGCCAACAAATGCTGAAATTACACATAGAGGTGATCCGGCCTTGCATTTATAGGTGTGGGTTTATAATAACTATGTTAAACGTGCAATGGTTGACGATGGGGCAGTAGTTAACATTGCCCCCTTCTCTTTCCTTCAAAAGCTAGGATATGGAGAAATAAACTATTCCACAACAAGAAATATGCTAAGAGGTTATGACAGCCTTAAAGCTACTTCAATTGGGACTATAATACTACTAGTCACCTTAGGACCCAAGACAATCCTCACCGATTTTTATATCATAGATCGGGAAACCAACTATAATATGATCCTCGGTTGACCATGGATACATCACATGAAAGAAATCCCTTCTACGTTATTCCAGGAAATAATATTCTTACACCTAGGAAAGATATTTGTAGCAAAAGGTGACCCAAAACCATTCGACATACACCTAGCAGACTTGAAGAAAAGACTAGGCGTTCACTCTAAGTTTGAACTCCCAACAAACCAACTTAACAAACCAATCAACTCAAAACCGGAAGAAAAATTAATACCTATAACAAAACTAGAAATTACGAACCTAGTCAAGGGCATCCCAGCCCTCAAGGATGAAGCTAACATTGTAGAAATAGTGTCATTAGGAACTACTACAAAAATTGTCAAATTACTGGAACAAGATCTACCAATTTTCCTACCATTTGATTCCACAGGTATGTGATGTACCCTAGGAGTTAGTTCTCTTCCAACAAAGGAACTTTTCATGGTAGAAGTAACCGAAATAGAAGAAACAGACGCAAAGAATGTCCCAACATCCATCTTTCCTAGTAAATATTGGACTCTCCACTTTGATGGAGCTAGATGTCACTATGGAGCCGGGGTAGGTGTGATCTTTACTTCTCCTGAGGGAAAGATCCTACCTTTTTCTTTTAAGTTAAACTTTGAATGTATAAACAACAACACTAAGTACAAAGCCCTCCTCCTTGGCCTCATCATAGCCAAAAGGATCAGTGTTAATGACATCAGAGTGTTAGGAGACTCGTAATTAGTTGCAAACCAAGTCTCTGAAGTATATGAGACTAGAGCTAAGCACTTACAACTCTATAAAACAACGGTATTAGATCTAAGCAAAGGATTTGACTTCATATCCATTGAGGCAATCCCACGAGAACAAAACCTTCTCGCAGATTCAATAGCAACCTCAGCTTCACGTTTTACCCCAAGTAATGAGTTGGAAGATACAAGTTTCAAGGTATCACTTCATACTGAACCATTGGTGAAGAAAATGTCAACGAACCCTCTTCTAACACATACAATTGAGAATGAATCTTCTATCTTACATCATGTTGACAGTGATAAAGTCACTCTCGAATATCTAAATGCCTATGCAGAGCTACACCTTGCTCACCCTATAGTTGATCTTTCCCTAATACCACACTCCTCTTCCTACTTTGGAAATCCCACGGTAGAGTCTCCTCCATAGAAGGATCTCGATATCTACGAGATAGAAAATGGAGAAAGCTTGGAACTACCTCCAGCCCCACCTGAATTTGAAGAAGGTAATGCTTCTTTGATATAAGAAACCATTGACATAAACATTGGAACGAAGGAAGAACCAAGAATTTTGAAGTTGGGATCCTTGCTAACTCTGGAAGAAATAGAAATACACACCCAAATCCTCAAAAAACATCAAAAGGATTTTTCATTTAATTATAAATAAATGACAGGTATCGCACCACAAGTTGCGGTACATAATCTCGTCACTAAACCAGATGTGAAGCCAATTAAACAGAAGTTGAGACCAATGAAGCCAAAAGTGGCTCTCATGGTAAAAGAGGAAGTAGTAAAACTTCTCCAAGTAGGATTCATCAAGCCTGTTGACTATTCACAATGGGTGTCTAATATCATTCCCGTCCTCAAAAAGAGTGGGAAGATACACATTTTTATGGACTTTCGGGATATTAACAAAGTTTGTCCCAAGGATGATTTCCCATTACCATCCATTGACATTATCATTGATGCAATAGCTGGATTTGTACTTGTTGTCCCTCATGGATGGGTTCTCGTGACAATCGATTAAAATACCTGAACAAGATCAAGCCAAAACCACATTTATAACTCCTTGGGGAACTTATTGTTATGCTTTGTCATGCCATTTGGTCTTAAGAATGCCGATGCTACGTATCAATGGGCAATGACTTATATATTCCATGATCTTATCCATAAAATTGTGGAATCATATGTGGATGACTTGTTGGCCAAGGCCAAGAAATGCTGTGATCATCCGGAAGTGCTCCATATCATCCTCTCATGACTAATTGAGTATGGTGTCACATTAAACCCAGAGAAGTGCGTGTTCGGTGTAACAGGAGGCAAACTTTTAGGATACATTATATCTTCACGAGGGATTGATGTTGATCCACCAAAATACAGGCTGTTCTTGAAATGATCCCACCTTCGAATGAGTCTGGGAATCGGTCATTTCTCAGGAAACTTGGTGTAATCCAAAGGTTCATCCCAGATTTAAGCTTTGCCATTCATCCAATCAACAATCTACTCAAGAAAGATTATAGTGTCGATTGGACTGAAGATTGCAATGAGGCCTTTGAAGCAGTTAAGCGCTTCTTGTTGTCACCACCCACACTAATGCCTCCCAAGCCAGACCGCCCTTTGATCCTATACTCACAAGCCACTCATGTCTCACTGGCCTGCATGCTGGCTCAAGAAGACGATGATAAACAAGAACGCGTGATCTATTTCATTAGCCGAACATTGCTTGATTATGAAACATGTTACACACAGGCAGAGAGAGAATGCCTTGCCATAATTTTTACAACAAAATGTTTGAGACATTACATGTTAAACCAAGAAACAAGGGTCATTGTAAAGACAGACCATTTACGAACATTTCTTACACAAGGATCTTTATCTAAAAAGGTGGCTATTTCATAACCCTAATGGGAGAATTTGAGTTAACATTCGTAAACCAAAAATCATTAAAGGACAAATCATTACAGACTGGTTAGTTGACAATCCACTAGATGGAGGCGAGCTGGTAGATCTAGAATTTCCCGATGAATGTATATACTTTGTCAAAACTAGACCCCCCATTTCTACATGTCCCTGGTATACTGATATCATCAATTTTATCATGGACCATACATACCTGAGAAAGTGCCACGTCACAAAAAAGAAGGCGGTTACGCATTATTACTGCTAAATATGTTGTTTTAGACCAAGTGATCTATCGCAGAGCCTTCACGGAATGCTTCTAAGATGCATCAACGTAGAAGAATCCAAGAGGATTCTTCATGAATCCCATAGTGGGATATGTGGGGCCACTTTAGTGGTCATACCACTACTCGCAAAATACATCGGATGGTCTATTTTTGGCCCACTCTTGAACATGATGCAAAGGAATTTGTACATAAGTGCCACAAATGTCAAGAATTCTCTCACGAGATTCACATGCCAAAGATAATCCTTGCAACCAATAGCGATTCCGTGACCCTTCTCCGCTTGGGGTCTAGACTTAATAGGGAAATTCTCTCCCTCATCAACTGATGGCCATAATTTTATAATCACAGCCACAAAATATTTTACCAAATGCGTGGAGGCCATGCCTCTCACCACTGTACCAGGTTTGGTGATTTCCAAATTCATTTTGAACCAAATTATCTGCAGGTATGGTGTCCCATAAGTCATTATCTCAGATAATGACACGTCCTTTAAGAATGACGAGGTTCATGAACTATGTAGCAGGTTCAAGATAAGCCATCACACGGCCTCTCTTTACTACCCTCAAGCTAATGGGTAGGCTGAAGCGACAAACAAAATGTTGAAATCTATTCTCCTCAAAACAAGAAAGGAAAACAAATGATATTGGCATTTAAAATTATATCCGGCCTTGTGCACCCACTCGAACCTCATTAAGAACACCAACAGAGCAAATACTTTCTCACTTTGGTATTCGAGCGACAGCTTCTCCCACTTGAGGTTGAAATACCTAGTCTCCACATCTCATTACAAGGGATTCTAGATAAAGAAGCTTACAGGAGGCACACCTCTCTCAACTAGAAAGCCTTGACGAGGCCAAGTTAAACATCGAACAATGGCATAGAGCCTATGCTGACCGGATGTGCCGGTAGTATAACAAAAAAGTCTATGAGTGAGAAATATATGAAGGAGATCTAGTTCTAAGACTAGACAACCAGATCGATAAGAAAACCGGTGAAGGAAGAAAGTTTCAGCCCAAATGGTTGGGCCCATACCGAGTCATGAAGGACTACGGAAATGGTGTGTATCTCTTGTGCACACTAGAAGGTGAGGAATTTGGTGAAACTGTCAATTCCTTGCACCTTAAGCGGTTTTACGCATAAAACGTCAAAGTCATTGCTAGTACATTATAGCTACCTACATTGCATTAGTCTTTTAGCTGCTTCATTCTTGTCCATTTCATAAAAATGATAGTTCAGGAGCTTACTCTTAAATAATTATTACAAATTTATGAAGATATTAGCAAAAATATTCATATCACATCTCTTCAAACATCATCAAATATTTTCAAATCTTCTCATCAATTTTGACAGACAATCATTGATAGAAACCATACCAAGACCTGCATACTTGGCTTTTCTCTTTCTTTCTATTAGGGAAAGTTGTCCTTTCCTATGATCTGCTTACGGAAGCTTCTTGGTGTCGCATCTATCCCTCTTAAAATCTCTTGGAATGAAAGGATATCCAAAAGTCTTAGATCAGAAATGTCAAAATAAAATGAAATCAAAAGCACCAAGCAAACAAAATATTTTATTTTACACACTTCTTTTCCCCATCAACCTTCGGTGATAAGCCCACATCTCTTACTAGGTGATGTGTGGTTGGGAAAGGAAAGAAGTGCCCTTACTCGCATTTATCTTGCCTTTGGTGACAAACCCATGCTTCTTACTAGTGGCGTGTGGCAGGTGTGGGGGTCCAATCGCACAAACTAACAAATCTTGGTATGCTAAAAACACAAGTCAAATTATGTTAGGAGAAAGCAAATACCCAAACATCCAAATTCCAAAGAGATCAAATTCTCAAAACTAGATTTTGTCAACGAGGTTGCCATTTATGAATCTAAGTCTAGATAAACTGAAAATTAAGTGGCCTTCTAAGCTTGGTAGTAGTTCTGAGTAGGGTGGGTGTGTAGGTCCAAATTTGGTTCTTGTTCTTGGTTTGTTTGTCTCTCATCATTCCATTCAATCAAACTCATACAACTTGTGCCCTTCCTAATTCTTGGTGTTGAGCCCTCGCGTCTTACTAGTTGCGTGGATTTGGGATTGGGGAAAGTTCATCTCTTTATCACTATGCATTCATCATGTTTTTCCAATATAAGAAGGAATTACAAACATTTCCCAAAGAGTTCAAAAGTTCAGTACTACCATATGTTAGTATCAACTCATATCAAAGACCTTTGCAAAACATATAGAGTAAAACATTCTATTTACTATCATTTGTTGTCCATTGCATACATTCTGGAAGCATGAAAAGCAAATATTCTAAAAACATCTAAAAACACATTTAGAAAATGAGTCACAAAATTTAAGATACCAAGAGTCTAGATTAAGAGATATATGTATATATACACAAATCAGGTTTCATATAGAATGCCATCATGCACTAGGCATGGTCAAAACACTCAATAAGCCCAGAAAGTACAAAAATACTCATATAAACAACCTAACAAAGGTCACTACAAAAAGAGCCAAGTGGCCTCTCAATCCCTATGGGATCCCTTAGAAGGCACACGATCACGTCTAGGACTCCGGCTACGCCAGCGCTTTGAGTGCATTGAGGGCTCGCGATCCCAAACAGTAGCTATAGTCTCGCTATGAGAGAGGCTCCTCCTCATTAGGTGCTCTGTAGCCCTATACCCAGATACCTCGACACGGAGGGAAGTCACTATATTGGCCACATTCTAGACAGGGGATAAGACATCAGTATGCCTCACTCTTGTTTCTTTGAAGGCTCCCCTACATCCACGGATAGCTCAGCACGAGTCTTCTCTGTATGGGGAGTAACAGGTGCTAGTATATACCCGTGAATCAAGTCTTGCCACTCATCGGTCTCTACAAGAAAAGGAGAAAAAAAATTAGAAAATAATCAAAAGGTGAAACCAAGGATGAATAAAGGTAATAACTAAGGCAATTCTAGCTAAAATAAATATCAAAGAAGAGTGACAACTCACTCGGATCTTCGGGCCTCCAAAAAGATCTCTGGGATCCGCACCTACCATGGATGCCACCACTGACTGGTGTCCCCCTCCTACATTTGGGGCAACATGGTGTCCTACCATGGACTCATCCTCTCTGCCTAGGTCCTAAGAAAGTAACTCCTTTGAGACTAGAGTCACCCTCTCCGCGCTCTGCTCTACCCTCTTGGCCTGTAGGATCTCCTAAGTGTCATGCCACTTGGGATCGCTATCCTCTTCCCCACCCGACTCACTGATCTCCATGTCCTCGGTCTCCTCCTCTGTCTCCCCCTATGAAATCCTCAGACTCAGAGTCTATATCAATGGGGTCATCACTTCTATGGGCAGGACTAGTGGCAATCCGAAGTAAAGGTGCCTGAGGAGCACCGGCTCTCTCTTGAGCATGTACCACCCTCCTGGCTACAATAGGGATGCTAGGAGTAACAAAATTCCAACCTCGGCCTCTAGGACTTCCCTAGCCTCTTGAATTGATATGAACACCGGCACTCTGGGGAAGCATGTCGATATAAGCAAGGCCAAACTATTGAGGCACTCAATCAAAGGGGTGTGTCTCTACCTTCCCTATCCTGTCCATAAGCTGCCTTGTAGTAGAGCAGGAAATCAAAGCAAAGGTATCCTCACCCCACAACCCCGCCATGGCTTGATAAGGTGTGGCATCCATATCCTTAGTAGTCAGGGAAGCAACTGGCTGGTGGGGTGCTCTAAGCACCATCATCTCTGTCCATCTAGCTTCCCTCATGGCCCCGGGATCCTCCACCTCTACGCCTCTCCCATAAGGGATAATGTGCTCATAGACCCAAATCATAACTAAGGTCAGATGGCTCAGTGACTGTCCTTGTAATCGAACCACCCTGTATAATTCGTGATAGGTGGTCCCAAGTATATCAGCTCCCCAGGCATAAATTCGACCATGTGCCTCAATCTGTGATGATGGGGGCCCAACAGTAGAGAAAAGTATCCCCTCCCTTGTCCCCGATCAATCTTAAAGCAAGGATGCCCATAATGGCTTGACGGATCAGAGGGATGGGCAAGCCAGGAATAGAATGGACCTTCACCCCCTTCTTCAAACCAGTGGAGACAACTGCGTCTCCCATATAGGTGGCCCACTGAGTCACCTGAGCTCTGGATACTGCTGTATCAAATGAAAGTCTCCTCCTAATAATCGGAATCCCAAAATGTGGTAGACATCCTCTAGGGTGATAGTCCACTCACCCTTAACACTTGGAAATCAAAAGGTGTTCCGATCTGCATCCCAGTAAGAAAATAAGTCACATAGTATGTGACTGGCAGGTGCAACATGGGGGACCCATGCGATCCTCAATATACCTACCCTCTGGAGAGTATCCTACTCACCTGAGAGAGAGCATCCAACACCGCTGAAACCAATCACACTCCCTCTCTTGGCTCCATCTAATGTACTGCCCTTCTTCTAAAAACACCCAAAAACACGCAAAAAGAAGCAAGTTAGTGCCAATATTGCATTGGAAAAATCATTAAAGCAAGTAGGAATACTAGAAATGCAAAAATAAACTCAAAATAGTGTTGTTTTAACACTCTGAGAGACCGCTACCCCGAGCGGGCAGGCGGTTCCGTAACCACCTCCTTAAAAGTTGGCGGTCCAGTGAATCGCCACCCTACTCAAGGCGGCAGTCCTATCCTGCGACTACAAATGGGTTGCATGCCCTAAAAATGCTTAAAAATGCAAAAATCAACCATTTTAGCTAAAACGAAAGCCTACCCATTAGGCGTCCCCCTAAGAGACACATTTAAAACTAGACATTTCTAAAAATAACCCCCCACAACAAATATTTCATCATTTTAACATTTTGGGTGCAAAAACATTAAATCAAGAAGAACTAACCTGGATCTCATGGGTCGAGGTTCTACTCACGGAGGCATGATCGCTATCTCTGATTTAATGTTTCGACTATACTCTCATTGAAAACCATCACCGTCGGTCCTAGAGCTCAAAAACTATCAAATTGACACATGTAAATGAATAGGAAAATAAGTCTATTATATATATATATATATATATATATATATATATATATATGGTGTTTTGACTCATTTTGAATGCCCCTTTCACAGGTTTAGAGCGACAACGGAGGTAAGTCCTTATCCTCACGCAAATGGTAAGTCCTCATTTCATACTAATTTAGTATTTATTTTCAATTTATTTTATCTATCTAGCACTTGAGTCCTCTTTCCATTTTACAGGTAGTGGGAACTTGGATGGTGACATTTCGACACAGGGGCATATCAGGTATAATTTCTAGCTTCCTGTTTTGGGACCGCCATACTCGGACCCACCATTTTATGCCTCTTCATGGTTAAAATGCTTCTCCGAGGGGGCAATATGTATGTACCCAAAATTATAGGGTACTGTACCACCGGAACGATGTTACACATGCCCTAATGATGATATAGGTCACCTCGTAAGGTGTTTGGGATCCAAAGAAGCTCACGAAGTATATGTTAGCATCCCAAATGCTTTATCTAAGTTCCTTGTGCTTTTTTAATCTCTCACCCCCCTTTTTAAACACTTTTTGACCTTCAGTGATGAAACTGCCACCCTGACAGGGTGACAGTTTTGTAACCGCTACCCTACTCAGGGCGGCAGTCCTTCACACATTTTCCAGCACGATCCTTTGATCGTGACTTGCGTAATTTTTCAACAGTCACTATCTTTTCTCAACTACCTTAGCTCGTATTAATGTTTTATGTTCCCTGGAATAGTGTTTCGTCATTGTTTAATGGTAAAATAGTTCTAATGGGAATTACCTTTGGGTGAATATGAAATCTATAAATATCCAGCTTGTTTTCAAGCAAATGGCCCCTCAACTTCTCATTTCCATTGTTTAGTCTTTCAATTTCTTGCTTAGAATTCATTTTGTTTTCATGTTTTGCATCCATGCTAGTTTTCCTTTCTTTGTTAGAAGCCATTCGATCTTCTTGTTTCAGCCTTGTTCATTGCTTTTATACAAATTAGTTTAAAGCAGAGTAGTGTCATTTGTAGATTGAATTCATTAGAGTTGTAGGTTGTGTTCTTCACAGAAGGTAGATTATAGAATCTCTCGGTACACTTGTGTTGTATTCCCGTAATAAATCCCACTAGGAATTACATACGCCAAGCTCTGTCACTTGCATGTCCCTCTCCTACTCACATTATATTCGGTCTATATCCAAAGTTGCCATTGTTCAAAATACCTTTTTCTGTTGATGCTAGCATATACACGCTCTTCTGGATTCATGTGAACACAAAGGAATGAGGAGATCATTCTGAGGGGACAAAATCATACACCACTGGATTCGCCACTATTATGCAAATTCCAAGTTTTATTTGTCAAAGTTCTAGTTAAAACATATCAAATAGAGTAGTGAAATATTTCATTTCAGTTAAATTTCATTTTTGATATTGCCAAGGAAGCTGTGGGGATTGATAGTTTCTCAGAAACTATGATTCATTCCTCACTTCTGAGGTAGGATCGAGAATATTTCAATTAAGTTAATCAGCTATCTAGTTATTTAGGATAAACTCACAACTGCACAGGCAAGTAGCTACATCAGGATACCTTGCTTGTTTTAATTTTGTTATTAGATTAGTTTTCATTTTCTGAATATATTAGATTAGTTGCTCTTTCAATTCTATTAAAAATTCTATCAAAAATACAAAAATAGAGGAATATATATATGTTGTAGATATATCTTGCATAATTAGTTTATTTTGTTTCAATTAAGCTTATATTGATCTTGTATGACAATCACGGGACCTAGGGAGCCCAAGGAATATGTTTTTGAGCCAATCGTGCCTCAACCAAATCTTGTTGTAGAATTAACTGACATAGAGAAAAATCTCAGAATTCAGGTCTTCGAATAACAACAAACCTACAAGAAATCAGCACACAACTAAGAGTATTAAACATAGAAGATGACAAAGCACACACATTCTGGTCAAATCAACCAAATTATAGACTTCCTTGATAGATATCCATATGACTGTAGAGGGACCTGAAAGAGGGAAAACATTCGGTTGTGATCCACTAGTCCCACAACTAGACGTAGGAGACCTCCTCGTTGATATAGACACTAGCTTACATATCCAAGTTGCCAGAACACCTGTTAGGTACTCTGAGAAAATCATGCAACTTCTAGTTCTAAACATAGAGGCTGAAAAGGCATACAATTACTAGATACTCGGAATCAGGGGTTGACTCTTCATATGACCATAGGAGGTCCACAACAACCATGAACTTACGGTTGTGATCCATAGGTCCCACAACCCAACGGGCCTACAAATCAATCAAATATTGACACCAGCTTGCGAACGTTGGTGTTTAGGTCCTCTCCACTTCCACCAGACATCATCACACAACTATCATTATTAAATGTAGTAGCTAATCAAGCTAAAGATTTCTAGACTAGGCGAGAATCATCCATAAAACACCAAAAGATCCACTACACATTTAGTCATTCCATTTTCATGACCTTATCGGGAGATATATACGAAGCACCCATAGGTCATCTTCCATGTATCCCACAACCCATAGATCAGATCATGGCAGAGATTGATATTGATTGAAGCCTTCGAGTAGCTATCCTCGCCGAATGATATATCACACCGATTTAGGTTAGGAGGGCCTTCTTTGCCTTATATTCGCAGATCCCATTATTACGTGTTGAAGACATGAGATTACCTAACTAGTTTATCTACATCCCATGTATATTCCATCCCCACCGGCTATCTCAGCATGACCTCGAGAGGTCGGGTGTGAGGAAGATTTACTTGTAGATTCCCATGCTCGCATGTCACTTTTCCATCATACAGAGACCCCCATAATCGAACAAATGTTTGACGAGATAAGATTTCCTAACAATGGGTCAGCCAGTGAAGGTGGAAGTCACACTTCACCAGCTTAAGACAATGAAGTGGGGCATTACACTTCCCTCCCCTTATAAGAGCATCATCCTCAATGCAGGGAAAAAGTGAGGATAAAAGGGTAGCCAAAGGGGTAACCAACGAAGGATAGCTAATGACGATAAGTCTCATCTAAGGATAGGATCTCTATCGTTCAACAAGGCCAAATGGAAGTAAAAAAAAAGAATAATAACTTCTTAAAATTTTAATGTTTTATGAAGATTGGTAGTTCCAGTTTACATTATTAATTATTCATTTCCTTTTAAAGTATTTCTAAAACTCAAGCCCTTTATATTTCTTTTTTAAGATTTCAGTTTATTTATTTTTTTGGGTGCCCAAAAGAAAATGACATATAGACTCCATGCAAGGCCCACACACAACACTAATGATCCACAAGACATCATGCTATGTAATTTCACAACTATGTCACATCACAAGAACTCCACCGAATCATGGAAAGAACATACATATCCCACACAACATAATACTTGTCACACATGCCCTTGACACAAATGCACTCATAACATAAGAAGACGATCACAACATGGAATTCAAAATAATGCACATGTAAAGGTTTCACATAACTTGAAACCATAATCGTAGTTACATAGTGCTAAGATGGAATCAACATCTTTCCATCAATGAGGAACATCAATCCTCAACATCACAAAACATAACCAGACTCACATGAGTACATATAAATCACAATACCAACTCCACAAACTTACCAAAAATCAAAAACAACTTGATATACCTCCCAAAACATCACAAAAACTCCATATACCTCCCAAAGCATCACAAAAACTACATATACCTCCTAAGCATCACAAAACAACTCCATATACCTCCCAAAGCATAAAAAAACAACTACATATACCTCCCAAGCATAAAAAAATAACTCCATATACCTCCCAACAATAAAATAAAGACAATTTTTCCTTTTAGCTCCACCAAAGAGGTCAGTACCTTATAGCCCTAGGCACAAAGTCCAGAAAAATCTACCCCAAGTGACATAATAACTCGTGGTTCAACAACCCGCTAGTTATATGTAACTCCTTGGGGTGTACCCCCATACAACGAAGTGGGCCCATAGGTACCACCAATCCTTGGTGAACCCATGTCCCTATTACAAAACATAACAACATTAGAACCAACCGATGAGAAAAAATTAAGTATCATCCATTGCACTAGATAACATTATTCTTTCTCTTATAAAGTGGATTTAGATGTAGTCTTAAGAATCTGTATAGCTTATTTAAGATTAAATGTTTAATATATATGATCTATTTTTGAAATGTCCATTAATCAATGTTTTTCATTTCCTAATATTTCTTGTAAGTTGAATGCAATATTGTGTATGAGAAGGTCATTTGATTTCTTGAATGTATTACAACAAGTGCAATACTCACATAACAAAGAGCACATGACTCATAAAGATTGCATTGATGTAGGACTTAAATCATGCATCAATGAAGGAATCTAATTGGCATGCTTGACACAAGACTCTAATTAGTGTGTTGGTGCAAGAATCACTTTGCATTAATATAAGACTCGTAGAATTAGCACAAAAATTGCTACAAATGAAATTGTAGAACTCTAAATGAGAATCCGAGAGAGTTTTTCATTCATCTTATTATTAGGAGGAAAAACATCTCTATTTTTACATAGTAATAATAATTCTTAAGATATCATCATTTGAAGAAGAAGGTTTTTGAGCGCAGTACTAGAAGAACCAACACAAGAATCTCTCTAACTAAAATTACAGATCTCCAAATGGGAATATGAGAGATTTTTTTTCCTATTATTGTTAGGAGAGGAAACCTCTCTCCGTTTTTACACAGAAATAATAGTTTTGAAGATATCATCATTTGAAGCAACATGTTTTCAAGTGCATGACTCATACATGCAACATCATATTCACTATAACCAAAGTTGAAGATCTCCAAATGAAAATCTGAGAGAGGTTTTTGTTCCTCTTATTTTTAGGAGGAAAACATATCTCTATTTTTACACAACATAAATAATTGAGGAGAAATATTCATTTGAAGTTTCAGCAGAATAAGGATGAAGAAAAGTAAATAAGACAAAAAAACATAGGTTCAATAAAAATGTGATATCTCCCTCATTTATTAACAAAAATGAGAAATTCAAAATGTTTTGGAAATCTTAGAACAAGGCACACCAAACCCAGAAAAGGTTTGAATATATTATTCCAAATTAATTCACAATAATGATCATAAAATCAAGGATGAGAATATGGCGGGACAACTATCATGTTGAAAGATTCAATCATGCAAGAGTAAACTTAGAAAATGAAAATAAATAGTTAAGTGCACATGGAAGATATGGTTCAATATAGAATTGTAATATTTAATTAATTATCTTCCATGTTTATCTCCTTCTCATATGGAAGAAGTAGTCAAGTGCAAGAGGAAGAAGTAGTTCAATTTAGAGTTGAAGTGTTTGATTAGATCTCTTCCATATTTGTCTCCTTGTCAAGTGGAAGAATAAGTAGTAAAATATAGAGTTGTAGTGTTTGATTAGATCTCTTCCATATTTGTCTCCTTGACAAGAGGAAGAAGAAGTAGTTAAATATGAAGTTGTAGTGTTTGAATAAAATTCCTTCCACATTTATCTCATTGTAAAGTGGAAGATGTAGTCAAGTTTTTCCCAATATTATAGGTAGGTAGTTCTATAATCTTGGAATAGGGATGAGTTATAAATATCTCTCCAAATCACTCAATGTAACAGTGGTATGAAATGGATGATTTTTGTAACACCACTTCATTTAATAAAATCCATAGTTTCGGATTTTGGCAGCGTGACCTTTTTTAGTTGTGTTAACCCAAATCCGAGGGAAGAGAAAGGGCCCACTCTTACCCAAGGAGGAAGATGATTTATTGTTTTGTTAGAATAGATCTTTATTGTTTTTCTTTATTTGTTTAAATATGCATTGTGTATTTTCTTTTTATTTGTTTGTGAAGCTTCACTTTTATTTGTTTATTGTCATTTGTTTGTTTTCAATTATCCATTTTAGTCTCTGTTAGATTATATTTACTTCCAGTTATTAGATTAAATTTCATTTCAGTTATTGAATTTTAGTTCATGCATTTTCAATTCTAGAGCAAAGAATTGTAAGATCATCATTTTTATTTAGCTCCTTTTGCATATAGCCATGGACATCGCTTTGGTTTTGACATTCTTTGTGATTAAATGATGAGGACTGCAATGACCCTCGTCACTAACATGCAAAAATAATAATCAAATTTTCCAAGTGGCATCAAATTCAATTGCTTTGGGCCAAGTGAGAAAACATATAAAACTCAGGGAAGAATTTTAACTTAAATTCAACTTTCAATAAAAGCAAAAAAAATGGCTAATTAGTAGTCATTAGTGCAAAAATCCGCATGTTAGTGTAATAACCAAATAAAATTCCCAAAATTGCAACAACTCAACCAAAAGTTAAATAGAATAATTTGTTGGTTCCAGAAAAGGAAGAGAAAAGAAAGGTCAAATTTACTAATAAACTACATATAGGGAAATTTCACATCACAATCACTATGTGGCCTTATACATCCACCAAAGGGGTACTCACCAATTTGTTGGCACTTGGACTTCCGGACTTAGCTCACAAAATAACATATCAAATAATATAACTGTCATAATATCTATATGAATCATCCCTCCATACTCCCATAAGGATCAACATAGTCTCAACATAGTCTGAGAGGGAGGGTACAAGTCATCATCTACTGAGCCTAAGGTGTTCATGACACACAATATACATGGTGCATGTTGGGTAAATGCCATGCATACCAAACAAACGATAATGGGTTTTCAGTCTATGTAAGACTCTACTCCCTATCTCATACTCAGCTTGAGTGACGAGTTAATGGTACACCAATGCAAAGATACACATAGGTCATCTATACGAAAACCATATAAGGAGAGAGAAAGGTACAACTCACCATCCATCTAATGAGCCTAAGGTGTTTGCAAAACACAATATACATGGTGCCCATTGGGAAATGTGCCATGCATACCAAAATGAAATAAGTGGATTTTTAGTCTATGTAAGAATCCACTTCCTATCTCATACTCGACTCAAGTGACTGGTCAACGGTACTCATTTCCTCTCTCCACACATACATTTTTTTACCGATTTCTTCCCTTAGGGTTGGTTAGTGTAAGGTTCACAACATAACACATAACTACATCACTAACACAATGGTGATTCACACACATTAACCATAACATCTTACACATGGTATATATACAGGGTATAACACAATCATTACTTTCATGGGTTACAATACATCATGTTTCCACATAATGCACCCAAGGTACAAGTACTACACAATAGGGGTCATGCGATTTCCATATGTACCTAATTCATGACATGAACAATCACATATTACATGAATTATATGTATGATGAACACAGTGACTAACATTACAACATAAAATCAATTGCAATACAACATGGTGACATACACGATTCATCACAACACGGTGGAGACATCATGATACAATCCAATGTAGTTCATATAACACATCGAACACCTACATATCACAAAATGAAAAGATGCTCCAATATTCCAAAATCCATAATAAAATTCTTTTTACACATAACAAGGTGGCACATTACATGTGAAATCCTCACCGAGTCCATGAAAAGGAGAGTGAATACTCTCATCAAAAGAACATCAACATGATAACAAATATACAGTAGGTGACATGAACAACATGTGCATTCATAATATCACAATTACAACGTTGGTCACATCACAACATATATCACATTACTCTTCCCATCTCCACTACCACCATGCACAATCATCACAACTCCAATTTGTCCTAGAGGTTTGAGAGCATGAACCTCCGCTCTGATACCAAATGTAATGCCTAAAATTTTGACACACAAATACAAGAGTAAAACTACCAAAATATTTTTTTGATTTACATTGCTTGATACATGAAAAAAGGGATTGCTTAGGACAATGCATAACACATGAGACATTTTCATAAACATTATCACACATAGGTAACATGAAAGTACATTATGCACATCAAGGCCACCTTTCCCAAATGACAAGGTATAACATGACAAATCAGCTATAGTATAAAATTCCATATATTCATAATGCAACACTTTCTTGGTTTACATATTTATCATAGTCATATTTCATTATTAACCTTAATTACTTGAAAATCACTTATCATGCAGTCCTTCATTCTTCTTTAAAATAGACTACATTATCTTTATCTTGCTTAACATTCTACTTGTAATGGTTCTATATGACTTTTATCTTTTCTCTTATTGTAATAGAAAGATGTAGCCCGCTTGTTAGTAGGAACATATGTACACACATGATCCTATTAGTTTTTGTTATAAGGATTTATTTTCTAAGTTTCATGTTTGTTTGGTTTTACAATTTATCTCAGTTGGAACAAGGAAGGTTCACATGAAACAAGGAAATTTATTAGTTTAAGAGTGAATATATTACGTGTTCTTTCCATATTAGCATTCAATTACCGAGGTTACTCTATTTTATTTAAGTTATTATAACTAAACATATATTCTAACTACTTCATTTAAATACTTAGTTTGCATTGATCATGATACACAGTAAAAGATTTTCCCCGAGTTAAAAGGGCCAATCCTCAAATTTCATTTTTTTCTTAATTTTAATAATTCAATATTATTGTTTAAACCGCATTTAGGGGTGGTGATTATGTTTGTCCCTTACGTATTACAAGTTTCCCCATTTACAAGGTTAAAAGATCATTAAGGAGGCATTAATTTTGTTTTATTTGTTATCAAAATCTTCTTAGTTGGCCTAGAATGTTGACATCATTCAAGTGTATGAGACACTTAACCACAATTCCAAAATCACCTCTCGTGTCCTTGAAACCCTTACGCCACTACGTTGACTCCGCAATGACTTATTTTTAGAACAACTAAGGTTCATGTACTATTTGTCCTTTACTTAATCACCAAAATCCTAAGAAGTATGATTGCACTCCTAACCAAGTTTGAATTATTACTTGGGCAATTTAATTATTATATGTACATTACAAGGTGGCATGAAATTATGATATTATACACCCTACAAATTTCTAACAACTACCCTTATCATTGGTCAAAATATATTAATTTTTTATTCACCCTAATTCTCGAAGAGGTCCACATTTGAATAATTTCCATCAAACCTACTAAGAATGCGATATTTGAGAGAAGATGAAGAATCAAGGGGTTTAAAGCACATTTTTTTTTTTTTTGATTTACATATAGAGATACTTCTTTATAACATGCATGATGTAAGTTTCACAACATAGCTATAAATGAAGTCAAGAAGAGCATTAAGTAATATTTGAATAACTCTTTAAACTTGATAACAAAGAACAATGACAAGTTGTCTAAAACTTCATGCACAACATGAACAATATTTTTATTTGAAAGAAAATAGGGAAATGACACTTCACCGTAATTTTTTTTTCATTAATACATATAAATTACAATAATACAAAATGAATTACAACCACCTCGTTTCACCATATTATTGGCATCTGCAAAACCATGCAAGCTTTAGTTAGTGAAAATAGGCATGGAATCTACTAAATCTAGCATAATTATCATTTTTAGTTTTCCATTTACATAATAATAATAATAATACACATGCAAAAAGAGAGGGTTAGGGACATATATTCATTTCATTTCATTTCATTTCTTAACTAAGGGAGGAGAGAGAAAGAGATAGGGAAGAGAGAGAAGAGAGAGAAACTATTTTTCTAAAAGTCACATTTCACACAAAAAGCCATAAGAGAGAGTTTCATATAGATATTTATACATTTTAATAAGTTTTCACGATAGTTTAATGTCTTGATTAGGGTCCTACAACCTTATTTTACATTTTTCTACTAGTTGTGAAAACATTTAATTTTGGCTCGGAGGCTAAAGAACCACGTTTGAAAACTGTCTTCCGATGGGAAAATGCAAAATAGGTAAATTCCTACCAGTAATCCCATATATCGATAATTCACAGGAACTAATGGAATTTAGAATTGATGAACGGTATTGAAATGATGAACAGTATTGAAATGGAGGCTAGTTTTCGTGGTCATAGGTCGTAATTGGCTAGTTTTAAAAGTAACTTATTTTAACTCAAGGGCTAAGAAACCACGTCTAAAAACTAACTTCCGATGGATGGAATCTCCATGGGAAGATTCCTACATGACCTCCTATATATGGAGAATCCATCGGGGTTGACAGAACTAAGAACTTGCAAACGGGTTACAAACGACGATGGGTTTTGTGGAGCCATTAGTTGTAGTTGGTCTTGTTTGACCTAGTAAAACAATGACTAAAGGCCTATAAAAATCCTTTGGAAAACTAGCTAGAAATCATTTTTTCTCCAAACTAAAGGTTGTAAGTGATTTGCTAGTAGAAATACTAGAGGTTTGCGAAGGAAAAATAGTGTTTCTTCACTTATGGTTAAAACGGTGAGAGGAAACAAAAACCAACTTTTCAGTTTTAGCACCTTTCTAAAGTGCAAAATGGGGTAACAGGGATCCTAGAGGGGCAGGAATGAGTGCGAAGCGGTCAATTGGGGGTAATCTAAAAATTTATGTGACTCCCCACATAACAACAAACACAATCGATACTTAACATCCCTTTTTTGGGTTTCAGAAGGTTGTTTTACGAGTATCCAAAGATTGCGATTTACTGGTTTTTACAAGGGAATGGTCGATATCTTTACAAGGGACTTAACCTCAACTTGTCAATAAAAATGGTGTTGTAGCAATCTAGTTTGGTTATGAATTTTTCTAGATCATCTCAAAATGAGGGTTTAAGTCCATGGTTGACTACCGGGGTTATTTGGATTGTGTACTTTACGATATGCCGTTTTATTGTTTTACAAACAAGTTTCTTTTAAACAATCAAATGTATGATAATCCAATGGTTTAATTTTTTTTTTTTGCAAATGAAAAACTAAAGTATGAGAATTATGAAAGATAAGGAGAGATGAACCATGTTTGGAATTGATTGGCGATAGAAGTTAAGTGGTTTTGGATTTTCATGAGTTGCGGTCATAATGCGTTAGAGGGGTTTCAAATCATTTTTCACCAAGCCCATCTCATGTATCTTCCACAATCCTCCATAATGCAATAATTGTCCAAATTTGCTGCAACGTTCTTCATAGTTCAAGGATTTTGAGAGTATCTTTACCACAACCTCACCCCTTTTTTAAAAATCGCTAACACAATAGATTAAATTATCCCATTTTGAAGTTCATGGAGTTCCCCCACATGGTTGAATCATCAACGGTCGAGTTTCTACCAAGCGGTATATGGATCTACCAAATCGCCCACGATTTGATACCTATCACACAAACTAATCAAAGAACCCATGTGGAAATAAGCCTTACGACAACAACAAAAAAGGGAATTTTTCAAGCTCCCATTTTTGTAGAAAGGAGTTGCTAGAAAAGGTAAACTTCCCAAGTTGGGTAACTAATATTCTACATTTGATTGGACAACGACAAGGCCTTGTGAGGATATCCATGTCTCATAAATTCCTCCCGAACCAACCATTTTCACAAGGCGTTGAGAATGGAAAAACATAGTATTTCACATAGTGGAAGAGGGAAAGAGACAAAATTTGTAGAGACTCAAGTGACATAAAATAAAAGGGAACTTTCAATGTCTTAATTAATACAACAACTACTCAAAATAAAGGATAAGGAGCAAAAAATCTAAGTGGTAGAATTTTATAGCAACAATTATAGGGAACACAACAAAGACACACAAAAAGAAGAAGACACATAATCAATACAACCAGACCTTACACTCCTCCAAATCCTCAAGATTCTTCTTCTCTTTTTCATACAACAAACAAAACAATGACAGGTAGAAGTCTCGTTTCTATTCAAAGATAATTGAAACCACTTCAAGTGCAAATACATATCTATATCAAAAAATTTGTATAAAGTAATATGAGGAGATATAAGGATTACAAATTTATCCCATGTGCAGAACTGATTTAACCCATATTACATTGATTTTAGGATGGTTATTAATGAGAGCTCCGTTTAGCATAGTTCACCGTAGTTCTGTTTATTTAAACATAAGAGTATATGCTCTCAAATCATTGCAACTATCCAATTATGCTAAATTTGCAACATTAACTTGGGTTTCATGGTGGTTAACACCTCTGGTAAAAAAAGGTGTTTGAATTATTATGCAAGGAAAATAACAAGTCTGAATGCCTTTTAGACGACACTACATACCCCCGCTCAACTCCTGCCACATGCCATACTACCCCCACATGTCAATCCACTCCTTCTCGCCACTGAAAACTCCATCAAACTCCACCAACTCAACATTTAATTCTCACACTCACCCAAATCCAATTTCATTCCCTTATTTTATTATTAATATTGTTATTTCATTTACGTATTTTTTTAATCTTTTCTTTCTATAAATGTCGATTTATTAGTTTGATTGTTATTATTATTATTTATTTATTGACTTAGATTGTATGTGTGTCTATATATATATATATATAATGTGTAACTAATAATATATTTATAACTTTGTTTCTATCAAATTAAGATTTTGAATTTGGATCCTAGTAATAACATTATTGTTTGTATGATCTTGAGAAATAAAAGGTGAGTTTTGAGTGACTCAAGACCACCTTCCCCGATGTGATCAATGACATGAAGAATACAAGGGTGCTTATCTCGTGAGATAGTCTACAACAGAAATGCACTAGAGCGATGACCACTAAAGGTGTTTTCGCACAAAAATGGAGTGAAACTACAAGGTTGTAATATCATATGATCATTTTGATACCCTCACGAAAAGATGACCCCAAGCTTGATGAAGTCCTTAGAGACCCCCACAATTGAATAAACATTTGACAAGATAAGATTTCCTTCTCGACGGGTCTATTGTGAAGGTGGAACCCACACTTCAATGGTTAGGAAAATGAAGCACGACCTTACATTTTTATTACTAACCCTCTTTTTAGAATTTTTAGATAAATCTTGTGATTCTTAACTTGTTTTGTTGAGTTTACATGATTTTAGTGCTATTTGGGAGGTGAGGTGCTACCAAATTTGGATAAAATTGACATTTTTTTAGCTTTATGAAGTTTTTTTGTCAAATTCCATGTTTTGATGATCTACAAGTGCCTTGCATTAGCGTGAAATAGGCTTACACTAACACTTGATAGGATTAAATTACTTCTTGAATGGATTGCACTACCACTTACTTGTTTTAGAGATTAACTAGCTTGCACTAGTGCTTACAAGCTTCATGCTAGAACTTACGTGTCTTGTGCTAGCACTTACTTATGATAGCACTTAACTGGATTGTGTTAGTAATGACCTAGATTGTAATAGTACTTACTTTTGCTAGCACTTACTTGGATTACGCTAGCACTTACTTGGCTTGTGTTAGCGCTTACTTGGCTTGTGCTGCTAGCACTTACTTTGCTAACACTTAATTGACTTGTCTTAGCGCTTATCTAGCTTATGCCAACACTTAACCGGCTTACTCTACCACTTACTCGGCTTGCACTAGCACTTACCTCGGATTGTGCTAGCACTACTTGGGTTATGCTAATGCTTACTTGTGCTAGTGCTTAACCGGCTTGCACTAGTGGTTACCTATCTTGTGCTAGTGCTTACTTGTGCTAAGCACTTAATCGGATTACACTAACACTTACCTAGCTTGCACTAGTGCTTACTTGGCTTGTGCTT
The DNA here is from genome assembly GCA_018340775.1 of Taxus wallichiana var. yunnanensis. Lineage (NCBI taxonomy): Eukaryota > Viridiplantae > Streptophyta > Pinopsida > Cupressales > Taxaceae > Taxus > Taxus wallichiana. Next base: position 264,319,653 of record CM031244.1, on the reverse strand, counting down.
GTGCTTAGTGCTTAACTAGCTTGCGCTATTAGCGCTTTAAGGCTTGTGCTTAGTGCTTACCAGTTTGCGCTAGCACTTGCGTGTTGATATTTGGATCGGGTTTCAAGGTTTTTTTATTTTTATTTTTGTGTTTTTATTGTTTTATGGGTTTTCCTAATTGTTTTATGCAGGTTTTAACATTTTTAATCATATTTCGAACGTGTTGATAAGATTTAATAAGAATCATGTTTCCAATCTTTACTTAAGTTAGACTAAATTTATGTATGCTCTTTTCTTACACCTTAGGGTGATCTTGAGAATCAAAAGAAACTTTAGTTTTCATTTTTCTAACATTTGGTTAATTGGAAACTAAATCTTTCATTTTTTGCTTAAGGGAATGAACAATTTATCAAGAATTTGTATGGTTCATTGATTGCAAGTTTTCCTTTGCTTTATAGTTGGGTTATTTTTTGTGTATGCTCTTCTCTTACGTCCTTGGACAATCTTGAGAATCAAAAGCAACACTTAATCCTCTTTCAAATATTGTTATTTTATTGGAAAATTACTAATGTTTTAGTGCGGGACCATAGATCACTCATCAAAGAAAAGGGGATCTAAACAACTACTAATACACATGTGTTGCAAGTTGTCAATGGTGTTCTAAACCTCATTAAGATATATAATAAAAACACACCACTTTATTCAAAATAGTGTATTTTCGAGTTCGATAAGAGCTATGGCTCATCCGCTTTAAACTGGGAAGTATCTTGGCAAAATCCATAAAGCTCGTTATGAGGATTACCCAGAACCCAAAAGTAGTCCACACCTTGAGGGAACTAGTGGATGAAACGGGAAGTACCCCTTATCCCACTTGACTAGTACACCTTTGTGAGATTAACATCAAAATTTCTTCACGCGACCCCGGTAGATGATACAAATAAACACAGCTTTATTACTCATTGTATCAAAGGGGGTAAAGTAAAGAGGGATACTCCTTGAACATTCCTAACATGATTTTCTTTGCAAACTACGCTCACAGAGATAGTTTGTGACACCTAGAGAGTGAACTAATTAGGAAGCTATTTGGCATTGGGGCCAACTTGACTTTATCCATCGTGTTCCAAAAATCTCTCACAAAGCAACAATTTTTTTGAGTCAAAACCTTGTTATTCGAACAAGGGGAGAGTCCATTAAAGTTGAAGCCATATGTTATTCATCATGAAACTTACAAAGTGTTACTTTGTCCTAGTTTTTCACTTGTCCTAAGACAAGGTGAAACTTTTCCAAAGTTACGCTAAGTATTTTTCATCACCACTTGGTCTACTCCTTTGTTTTCTTGTTTCCATTTTTGGGACAAAAGAAAGCATATAGTGGATACCACTAGAAATAATCGTGTCCACCAATTTTGTATTCTACTCACATGACTAGGTTGCAATGCCGAATGTGAGTGTTGAAAGTGTGAATGGTACGTCTTCATGTTCTAGTAGGCCCTTTGTCTCACACCCATATTGAGACTCATTATCATTGTAGCTAGGTTGTCTCATCATTGACTTCCTTTGATTTATTATGCTTCCCACATTATATCAATATAGTTGTGATACTTACATCTTGTTTCCTTTGTGAAACTTGATCTAAGTCTCTAAGTTGTATTGTTACACTGCTTGCATAAATAACAACTTCTTGATATACTTATACTTAGTTTTGATCCAAAATCACCTTGTGTTTTAGAAAGTGTTATTTTTACGCTGCTCGCATTGTGGTAACATCATTTTGATACCAATATATTTTGATTAACGTGTACAAATAGTGTTGTTACGATTCTCACATTTGTAGCTTTCATTTTCAAAGACTTGGAATTTGTTTGTATCTAAACTTGTTTTAGTATACCTTGTTTGGAGATGACGCCAACACCTTCTTAGAACTTAGGTATTTTTGCTCTAAACTTGACCTAAGTGTTGATATTGTGTTGTCATTATTTACACCAAACCTATCTTTGAAAATGTAAGGAGTAGCTATTCTTGTGATTGGGTCATAGTCATGTACTTGATTATTTTGTTCCAAATACTTCTCACTATATGGTTCCTTATCAACGTGTCATTCTCAGTATTATTTGGTATCCTTGATTCATATTTCCTTGATTATTTAGATTATTTGCCATTATTTATTTGACATTTTTTTGTGATGTTTGCAGTCATCACATTGTTTGATTTTTCCTAGGGTCATTTTAGTCCTTGTACATATTTTTCAAACCTTAGAAAAAAAATTTCCTATCAAGAAAATTTTGAGATAATTTGAACATTGGAAAAGTTTCTTTTGCAATCGTTACATTTATAAATTTTTGTTAACTATTTTGACATTTACACTTGTAACTTATTTTGCAAACCTTACTGATTTGTCAAAATTGTGTCATCAAATGTTTATTTTCCTTAGATTCGCTTTGGAAAATCACACGAGAATATTTATACTTACAAAATTTCTATTTGGTTTCCGTTATGCTTCCCAAATTGAAATGAAACTTCCTTTCATTTGAAGGATTTCAATCACACTATCTAGGTCTAGGAATTTGGACCCAACAATGTCAAAAATGAGAAACTATCATATGGTTCCTCACTCTTACGATAATAGGGAACCTAGGTTTAGGCATTCACATCAAAATATGCCCACGATGACTAAACCTCGATTGGTGTTTTAGCTAGAGAACCCGTTTGGTTACCCCTTTCACCTCATAATCGGTAAGATTTTGATAATTCCAATCCATGTTACTATTTTGATTCCCCTCAAGTATTCTAATTATTATAATCCAAACTATTATTTAGATTCCCTTTAGTCTCTTGAGCCACATTTGATAAAATTATTCTAGGGAATAATCATTTACCTAAACGACATGTTCCTCCTCTAAGGATTTGTGTCACCACGAATTCTCTGAATCAAAAATATAATTCGACTCTTGAGTTGTAGTCCTCCCTTTCTTCACAGGACCCACTTTATCAGTTGCCTTAATGACATATTCCTCATTTGAAGATCTGTGTGACTCAAAATTCTTCTAATCAATCATTGAAGTTGACTCTACGTTTTCAATCTACGGGATTTCTATGCAATCCCATTTGTCTACCGGCACTATGTCATCTTATAGGAAAACAATTACCATCTTCTTCCACTCATGAGACATATCAATCAAAATACACTTCATCTTTCGAGTCATCTTCTTCTATCAATCAAACATCTTCTCAATCTTCCACACTTGTTGAACCTCTTTCTTCTCGATCAACTTATTATCATCAACCAACAACGACCCCATACTCGATTGATTTTTTCAGAATTAAGAAGTGATCGAGAATTTATGGTCTATACGATGAAATTCTTCTAGAGGATTACAAGAAAAAAGTCTCTTTAGACCTCGATGCATTCACATATTGTGGGGAAGAGGTTGATTCCTTTTATTAGAAAAAAAGGAATATACTAAGATCATCAAACTTGATCCTCCTCTTATTCTTCCATATTCACATTCCCACTACATGGAGAAACTCTTGGGTCTATCATTACTCCCTCTCCTATCTTCTCATCACCACATCATTCCTTACATATCACGATTTCTCAATCACAATCTCTCCTCGGGTCAGCTTCTGGGAGCCCATCGTATTCTTCTCTATGTGGGCCACCTCCTAGTATCCCTTCTTCTTCTATTTTTGGGTCACCTCCAAGTAGCCCACCGTCCTCTATTCTTGGAACACATCATAATATACCTTCATCTTATATACTTGCACCATACCCTAATATTACTTCTTCCTCCATATTTGAGACACCTCCTAGTAGCCCATCATCTTATATAATTTGACCATGTACTAGTAGCCCTTCATCTTATATATGTGGCTCATCTCTCGATAGCCCATCCTATTCAATTATTGGAACATATCCTCTTCAAACACTTTCTTCTCCCACTTCTCAAGATCAGAAAGATCACAAATTAACTTATATGAAAACCAAACAGTTTCTTCATCAAGCTTAGATCAAATCTTTGAAGAGCTCCAAAGATCCCAACAAGTCAATAAACCATAACATTAAAAATCAAATGCGATTCAAATATGCACAAAAATGTAACCATCAAGTATGTCACAAAGTGTAGAAACCTATGGATAGGGAACTCAAGATACCACATACAAAACCCATGTTGAAAGATATGTCACATTCACTTATCGAATATGATCTCACTACGGTCATCGAGATTGGAGATAATATTACTCTTGATAAGAAAATACTCCTAGTATCCCTCATCAAAGAAATCACAAACATTTTTGTTAGATCCTATCACGTAGGGTGACATTGTTGGTCCTAATTTCCCAAAATCTAAAAAATAAATCAAAACTACAACAAGAATCAAAGGTAAAAGATAAAACATTGCAATCAGGTATTGCATACACATGGATGTTCTTTCTTTCCTTTCTTTCCATTCTTCTATGAGTCATCCACCATTTTCATCCCTTCGGTGATCTTTTGGTTAGTCTATTCACACTCATTTTGTGACATTTATCTCTATAGTATCTGTTTGACCTTGGTCTTTCATCACCTTAGTAAATTAAAGAATGATTGACCTCTTAGAGATCCTATCACTATTTACATATAATAAACTTATTGTAAATACCTTTTGGATGTATTTGTTGACAATAGTCAATGTCATCATCATAATCACTTCCACATCCTTCCATCAAGCCATCTATGGTTCTTAACCCCTTATCAAAATATATTGGGAGAGCTGAAATAATTTTTAGAAAGTAAAAAAATCAATTAAAAAAATCAAAATCCAAGTAAATATAACTCTCTCTTGGGGTATTTCCAATATCTCTATCGAGGCTATGGATGCCTATATCACAATAAATAAATGATGTGATTATAATCAAATACATCTCTGTCAGGGGCTAAGGATGCATGGTTGACATCAAAAAATTTACAACTTTCCTTCCACCCTCCACCCTCCATTCGCAAATCGCCTTATCAAAATAAATCATTCCTACACATTGGCTAGTTTGTTTTCACTTACTCGCTTGTCAATCTTACCTTCAATAAGTAATAAAATTCCACATGCACACACTAGATATTGATGATAAATCAAGATTAGTATGTTACCAAGTGTTGTTTGGACCATGTTCAAACTCTTACTTTAGTCCTTATTTTGTCTCACGATTTGTGCCTTTGGCTAATCACTTTTTCATCGCAAGTTTTCTAGCTACATTTTCCATATACTTTCATAAAATTCATTTTTCTTCTACTTCATTCAGAACATCCATGTGTATAATATTTCCTTTTTACCATGTTTGAGGGAATCTTTGTCCCTTCTTTCAATAAAAATATTCTACTTCTTTTCTATCATGTGTTTCTTGGCTAGCTTGCATTAGGGGCATGCTCACTCCTTATTATCTCTTCATTGGCTTGCATTCATCATCACGTTGAACCTATATTTCTTGGCCTTGATCTGGATTATCTTCCTCTTGTATATATGTGGAGAGTTTTCCTTTGTACATTCCCATCTAACGCTGGGGGTATCTTAACATCTTCACTTTCTTACACATACGCATCAGTATCTCGACCTTGTACATTCACATATATTGTTGGGGAATCCAAGTTTCTTTTTTTTCTTGTACATATCTTCGGAAAACATTTAAATCCAAAAATTGGTAAAATTTTCAAAATTCTAAAAATTGGTAAAATTTTTAAAAATCCATTTTTTTGTAAAATTCATTTTTTTTTCAAAAATTGGTAAAAGGCATGCACGCAAATTTGAGGCTTGTATCGAATGCATAATCCTAAAAATAAAAAAATTTCCTACAAAACATCTTTCTTTGTTCCTCATTTGTTATTGCTAACGACTTGCGAATCATCCGAACCAACCTCCATTAACAAAGTTGGTTTGTTTACTATGCTTGTACTCAATTACACAATGAGTTGCTTGGTCATTGTTTCATAGTTCATGATTTATTTTTAATAGGACCATTGCATCCTCCATTTATTCACCTTACATGTATCCTTTCTTGGGGTGAAATTTTCAACCCTTTTCATTCATACAAACATTTGGGAACTAAAGCTTGATAAAAAATTGGTGTAACTATCTTGAACATTGTTTGTTTGAGTATGTGTGTTTGTACTTGTTTCCCTATCAGGTTAGCTTGTTTACTTTCTCATATTGCATTACGTTATGTATGTTGCATGGAGTTAGTATTTTATCAATGAATTTTTTTTAGTATTATAGCTTTTCATGTCATTTTACACTTTTTTTGTATGTGTATATTTTAATAAGAGTCGATGATGCAGATCATATGAGCAACGCTGATGAAACAAAGTTGTTTATTGAATGAGCTAGATGCAAAATATATTTCCATATTCTTCACTATCATGTCTTATCGCTATCAATTTTTCTTCCAAAACACCTAGGGAAATAGGGATCATTTTTATCCCCTCCCCACCTTGTTTCTTCTATCCGTTTCCTTCATATTTTTGATTTTCAATCGACCTCTTCTATCACCCCAATGACACTCGAGGGGGCATCCTTCATACTAATAATTTTGATTCAAAAATTAATTGTTTATACTTGTCTTCTATCTTTGAAGTGACGTCATTTATGCCACCCCAAAGAGGGGTAAATTTAGAAAATTAAAATCCATTTATGTAGTTTTATTGCTAAAATTGCGCTAATTACCCTCTTTTCCATCATTTATGTTATAATTAGTCATTTTTTGATAATTAACTAACGTTTCCCTCTATTTTGGTTAATTAATGACACTTTGTTAATTAACTAGCCTTTATCACATTCTGGATGCCAAGTAATGACACTTCAAGTTTAGTAGTTATAATCCTCTTCTGATCAAACAATTAGCTATTATTAGTTAATTAAGCCTATTTACCCTTGTATTTAATCAATAAAACCTCTTATTGGATAAAACCCTATTCCAACCATTCAAAATCACCCCATTTCCTCCAAATCATCTATAAAAATTTTCAAAGCTTATTCTAGCCTATTAATTAATCCCATTTGATTAATTAAAGCACCCCCAACTTCGATAAGTTGATAATCGCTTTTTAATTCCTCTAATCAAGCTTAGCGAGTCTAAATCTACTTTATCCCACATTCATTGGGATTCACACTTATCCCAAATTGGAAAGCTATATAAAGGACCCTCCTACATCCTTGACACCTTACACCATAATTTTTCTATTATTATCAAATAAAACATACGATTAAGAGCATTCTCCATTGATTTGAAATAATTACTTCATCCATTGCATCCATTCTACCATTGTTGAGTAGAAAAGAAGATCTCGGATGGATTTTTAGCCATTTCTTGGCAAGATCCTTCCTCTCTTTATAGATCAAACAAATAGATTTGATTACTCATGATCTAAAGAGGTTAATGTTTTAAAGTAATCATACATTAATAGAGTAGGAATGGTTAGAGTTAGTTGATTCAATTCATGTTTATACATAGTAACTAGTTTCCTTTAAGCTCTAACTAGATCTAGAGAATAATTGACTTAAAAGATAACCATGATGAAATCAAACATGCAATACTAAACTATAACATGATAACACTTTGATTCAGTCCATAATCTCCATTATATTAAATTCAATAATACACATAAGCTTCCTTACAATAACAATAGTATACGCTCATGCGCGTATCATATTTGGCAACATAATCTCACTATAACATAGTTCTCACACACACTCTCTATGCTACACAGTTCAATACATATTTATAAGGGTGGGGACTTTCCCTTCACCACTTATCTAATCCCAAAATAGGTCGCATGCTATTATTAGCCACACGTCGTTACAAAAATAGCCACACATGCAAGTGCGCTAATAATAGACTACTTTTAGTTAACTGATAGTAGTAGATCTATTCTCACCTATATCCATGCAAAGTGCTTTGTAGCTGATCCTCCAAAAATATCCAATGCATGTCACGCAAGTCTTTGACCGATTTGTGTGCTCCACACTATCTCCAAAATAGATCCTCATCATGAAAATGGCTAAGTCCCGAACCTATTTTTTTTCTTCACATGTGATCCTTTCCATACTTCATGCCTTTGAATGTGCTCTTTCTCTTTTGCAAAACCTTCTATATTTCCTTCACTAAGTGCCAAATTTTGACTGACCAACATTACCCCACACTAGTTGCATTTCCACCCCAGAAATGGTTGTCTCCAAAATGAATCAAAGAATATGAATAAAGAATAGAAAGAATTTTGATGAATAAAAGAATGTCTTTACCCTACAATATCTTCTGCTTCAACCTGAATAATCAATTCTAGATATTCTTCTTTTATTTCCACCTCTAGAGTCTTCCAATCATTGAGCATGGCCTCTACCTTCTCTAGAATATCCACTGTAATTGATTCTAACTCATCCTTTGCAATCTCTCCTTTCTCATTCTGCAAGACCAACACAATGTTGGACATGGCAATCATTCTCCCTTCTAACAAGTCCATATTTTGCACAATGAGTTTCCCAAGCTCATCCAACCTTTCCTTGTGTGGTTCTTGAGCTGTTATAAGGGCCTCACACTTCGCTTAACAAGTGCTAATCATTCTGCATGGCCCAATGTTTCATCTTTCATGGCCTTCAGACTTCATTGTCTTCCAAAATGGTCCTGGTCCTTATAATGGCTTCTGGCATTGTATAAATATTCAACACTTGATCTACCTTCTTTAGTTCCTCCTACAAGCTCTAAGCAACCCTCATATGATGCAATCTTCTACATCACTGAAGCCTTTTCCCACTCTACTTCCTATGTTGGATCCTTTGGCACTGCATGCAGAGGTTCATCTTCAAGCACTAAGTCCACCAATGTACTTACATAATGTATTTCAAAGGAAACATCTTAGGGTACCTTTGGCTCTAAGTGTGGCCTAGCCTTCATGACATTGTCCCCAATCTCCTCTACCATGCTGATAAAAACAACATTCTTCTTCTTGTGCCAAGTCTTTTTCCTACTTTAGGCACACTATTTCCTCATCCTTAGTCTTGATCTCCTCCCTCAATGCCCCTAATTGTTGCAGCTTTATCCATATTCCATCCATGCCACTTCTGTCAGACTTTCACCAAAGCATTGCTCACTTGTTCATCTACATAACAATAGGCTTTACTTGTTATGTGTCTGGCCTGAGGTGTCTTCTTCAACCTCCTCAAAAACACATGACTCTTCACATACATCAAAATCTGGTTCATCCATGTGCATGTGCATCGACCATGACAATTTCTTCCTTGTGCACATGGTTTCCATATCTTCATCCATCAACTCCCAGCCATATAACTCCTTTTGTGTCATTGTGCTTTGAAATGGGCACAAAAAATTTTACTCTATGTCCTCAGCGTAGCCCATGACTGGTGGAAGATATTCTCCACTTGTTCTTTTTGATCTAGGCTACTTAGGAACTTGGGCTTCAAGATTTGGAACTTGTGTTGTTGTGTCCTGAGTAGTCTCAGTTGTTGTCTCATCTACCTCCTTTCCTCCTTCCTCTCCATCCTTCATATCTTCATCTTTTGGTTCATCCTTGTTCTCTGGAGGTGTAGGGGAATTTGGCATGCTTTCCTCAGACTCTTCCACTTCCTCATTCAACTTCAATTTCCTTCTTCTTTTCTCAATTGTCTCCTTCTATGGAGAGAGTCGAGGTGATCTGTGCACTGATTGTGGAGAGTAACACCTAGGGTCCTTGTTCTCCTAAATACTCTTTTTGAAATGGCACTCTCCTTGACTACATCCAAGTCCTCATCATCTCCTCTCTTGTGGCTGAGGTGGTGTAGTCACACTCAACTTCTTCCTTATTTGAGGTTGTCTTCTACCTCTATGCTCCAAACCACCACTATCTTCATGCTCTTCTTCTTCATCATCTACTTGAATTGTTTCTATGGGCTTAGGTGTTGGAACATTTTCCATTAGTATGCTTACCTTTTGGTGGCCCTGGGAGCACGAACTCATTCTCCACATACTTAGTGTTCTCCAGCTTGGGTTTGAGTTGTAGGTACACAAGCACTACTCTGTGTCCCCAACTACCAAGCTTACAGGATTCATGCTTATAATATCTAAGATAAGCCTTTCAATGTAGGCATTCCACCCTGATATACATATTTCTTTCTCAGAGTGTGGTAGTCACAATCTACCTTGTCTGCATTGAAGGTTAGGTGGCACACATCTAAAAATGGTGAATTGATGCCTGAAATATCTTTTATGAAGGCATATGGTAAAGTTTGCACCATGGGCTCCAAGCTCCATCCTTCATCACAAATCACACGATGCAAAAATGTTGGTAGACTACAAACTAAACTGCCTTACCCACCACCAAAGGAAAATCCTTGGGTATGCACCACTCTTCTTCAAATGCCATGTGGAGTCTATCATACCACATCTCCACCCTCTACTTGAATGGTCCACTCATTGATCCATCACACAAGTACTTGCCAAATATTTCCAGTGTGACTTGTGTTCCATGGGGTACTCCCAAATCTTCTCCTTTGGCCCATCAGCACCCCAATCTCCATAAACACTAAAGACAATAACACAACACCAAAACTTATTCTGTCACCTATCCACACTTCTTCAATGATTGTCTTTGCTATGTGATCTGCAATATTGTAGACCACTCCTTTAGACATCTTCTTTGTGATGTGTAGCCACATTGTGTTTACCTGCGACCATCTTCCTTGGTCATTCAACTTTGTTACAAGATGTGTAGCTTCCTGCACTACTGGGTACTTTTTCAATTTGTCAATGTCCATGCCACACGGACCTTTGTATACCCCAACTCTCTTTCTTGTCTCCAGGATTGTGGCCTTATCAGTTAAATCACTATCCAGATCCACTCCTGAGGCCCTTAGTCCTATCACTATTGAAATCAAAGCAGCTATGATTCTAACCCTTCATCCTTCCTGAAGTAGAAGAAGTCCTCATGGACTCTTCTCATCAACCACCGATACAATGGTTCATACTTTCCAAAGTATGGCAGCTCATATAACTGGTAGACTCCATTTTGCTTCAATAACTTCTCACCAACGTCATCGTATACTGGCATATCTTCTATCATGCACTTGTTCATTTTTGTGCTCAACAACGCATCGAGCTCCTTCTTATTATCTGATGTTCGATGGTTGTAATCATTGATTTTACATTGATGATATGGGAATCCCATTCTTGTCCCACAATCATGCACCTCTCTGATATACGTATTTCTGAGAAATTACTCTCGGAGTAATTTCTTCTTCCACTTCAACCTTCTTCTTCCCTTTTCTCCTGCTGCAGGTGCTTTCTTCAGTGCCATTTGAAAATATCTCTTTTCTTCCCTCTATAATCAAGCAAAATTCAAAACCCTAGTTTAAATCTTCATGCCCTAGTGGAAATCACATGTGCCTAGCTCATTTGTAATGTGTCTTCTTCACTCAAACCCTTCACCTATGGGAACACAAGCTTCTCCTTGCACACAACCCTTCTCTCCACATCTGGTTTCACACTCTTCACACCTCAACACAATTTCTCAGCTCATTCACACTTAACCCTTTTCAAATTCTCTCAATTGCAATGGTAAAAATGAACTCACATCCCATCCTTATATAGAATTTCAAAAAGTTAGTGCATTTATTTCTCCTCCACCTACCAACAATCCTCTCATTAATCGACCATTTTTTTCTTTCCATGTGGTACATCTTCACACCCAAGCTATAACCTTCTAGCACACCCTCCTACCTTTTGGCTACAGACTTCTCTTTAACGCACTTTCCATGCACCTGAGTACCTCATCACTGCACCTTCCACTAGTAGTCTTCACGGCCTCTTCTTACCTCACATTATACTTGTTTCTTCATTCCTCTCTATCTATGGTCCTTGTCCTAGAAGAAATCTCTTTTTTTTTTTTTCAATTCTCCAACCTTGAATAACACCCAGATAGTTCCTTTCATGTGTACTTATTTCCATCAGTCTTGTACCTAGATATCAACAACCTACCCCACACTAAGGGTATGTGCAGTCCTCCATATAAAAATTCTTCAAATAGTAATTAGCTTCTAGCATGTAAACATGCTTATTACACAAACACACCAACTAAATTGACAAAGCATAGCAAACAAAGAAGGAAACACATTAAGGAAATGCAGAATTGAAAACCTAATCTAAATGGAAAACACTACCTTATTACAAACACCAAGAAGACTTATTTATAGTAGGGCTTCAACCTACTCCCGATTGAAGTAACTCGGGTAACCGTATTCCATCAAGTGCCTCTAATTGAAAAGTGCACCTGATTCAAGTATGTGAGTGATAACATACGGCCCCAACCAATGTACCTTGAGTTTTCCTGGATGGCACAAAAAATTTAGAATCATAAAGGAGCACCATCTATCCTATCTCAAGATTTTTATCCCTGATGTGCCTATCATGCCATGCTTTCTTCCTAGCCTTCTCTTTTTTTTTGACTCCAACGTGCTATGGCTCATCACTCATCCAACTTAATTAACTTTTCAATCCATTCTTCTAATGCTTTCTCATCAACTAGACCTCCAACACACAATACACAAAGAAGGTAACATAAATTCCATAGGAAGAACTACTTCTGCAAAACACTAACTAAAATGGTGTGGCTTTGTTCAACCTTTTATATGTTGTTCGATATGCCCAAAGTACTGCAGATACTTTATCATCCCAATCCTTTCTTCCAACATCACATATTTTTGTCAATGTCTGGCTCAAAATTTTGTTGAAAGCCTCAATAGTTCCATTTTCCTGAGGATGATAGGGTGTAGTCTTATGGTGTGCAATCATGAATTCATCCAATAAAATTTTGATTGTCTCATTAAGAAAATGTGTGCCCCTATCACTGGTCAAACTTAAAGGACATCCATACCTTGTAATAATATTTTCCCATAGAAACCTGATGTATGTAGCCATATACAACAATCCTTTGTAGGTGTTGCTTTCTTCCCACCTTGTCAGATAATCATGTGCAAGTTATGATGTAGCGTGATCCAGTTCTACATGCACAACTGGTGAAATAGGACCCACAAAATCTATAGCCCATTTCTCAAATGGTTCTACACTAGTAATAGGTCTTAGAGGCATTTCATCTCATTGACCTAGTTTCCCAAGATGTTGACAATGATCACAAGCCTTACAAAATTCCTTACAATCTTTATATAGGTCTCCCACCATAATCCAACGAGTAGAATCTTGCACGCATTGGCATCACCTACATAGTGGCCACCTGCAATACCACCATGAGCTTCTTCCATAATATATGTGTGCACTCATGTTCCAAGTACACAACGATGTAATACTTCATCCCAACCTAACTTGTATAGGTCACCACTAATCAACATGTAGGGGGCTGCACGTATAGCAAAGTTGTTTCTTCTCCAAGGATTTCATTCCTTCTGGTGCCATACCTATTCAGAAAAAAGACAACAATGTCCTCTAGTTCTGATGGTGCACTCATTGTAACCTATATAACTATGCATCTGGCATGGTATCTTCAATTTCCTGTGCTTCTTCTCCTGACTATATTCTGGATAAATGGTCTGGTCTAGAATTACTTTTCCCTAGTTTTACCACAACTATGAAATCAAATTCTTGAAATAAGAGTACCCATCTACATATATGCACCCTTGTAGAATGGGCTTGTTTACCAAATACTTCAATGCCATGTGATCTATATAAAAGATGAATGGTGTAGCTAGTAGGTACTATCAAAATTTATGTAGTGCATAGATCATTGACAAAGCTTCACACTCTGTAGTTGTGTAATTTTTTTCTGCAGAGTCAACTTTCTACTAGCAAAAAATAGATAGGATGATCTATAATACCTTCTCTAGGTTGAGCCAACACCATGCCAATGGTCATGCCAGAGGCATCCACATGTACATGAAATGGTTGGTCCCATGAAGGAAAACACAGAATAGGTGTGGTAGTAAGTTTCTCCTTTAATGTCTCAAATGCACGCTTGTGGTTCTCCCCAATGTAGAACATACCTTTCCCTTTCAATAACTCCTCCAACGGTGTGAAAATTTGGCATATCCTTTGATAAAATTTCTATAATATCCTAGTATGACCCAAAAATCCACACACCTCACTCTGACTAGTAGGCTCTCTTAGGCCTATAATAACTACAACCTTGGCTGATCAACCAACAAACCTTCCTTGCAGATTATGTGTCCTAACAATATTCCAAATGGTGTAGCAAATATGCACTTCTTGATGTTCAAAGAGATACTCAACTATCTACATCTTTCAAACATTAAACATGTAGATTGTCACAATGATCCTTAACTAATCCATACACCATCCAATCATCCAAATAAACTTGTAAGAAGTTGTGAATAAATTCCTTGAATGCTTGAACAACTATGCACAAAAATACAACAGGTGCATTTTTTAGACCAAAAGGCATTACAATATAGGTGAAAGCTACCCCATTCAGTAGTAAAAGTAGTCTTTTCCTGATCCTCCTAGGAAATCCTAACCTGATGATACCCAAAGAACCCATCTATAAATGAATAGATTTCACGCCCTACAACACCTTCTAGTATTTCCTCAATGAATGGCATAGGAAAGGGATCAGTCACACATGCAACATTCAGCTCCCTATAGTCCACATATCCTAATCCATCCATCCTTCTTGATATTGATCACCATTGACTAACCCATTCTGACTCATCAAGGGGCTTGATAATCCCATACTTCAACATTTTTTCAATCTCTTCTTTGACCTTTTCACGCAAGTTGGGGTTCATCCTATAGGGTCTCTTTCTAACTGGGCACACACCCTCTTTAAGCTTTATCTTCATCTCCCCTAATGATTCATGCATGCCTTTAAGTTCATGGTACCCCTAGGAATAAGTCCTAATAATCCCTTAGTAACTCTATGATTTTTTCCACTTCAGAGTCTGACCAATAGTCTCCAATTATGGCTTCCTTAGGCTCAACATTTGATCCAATATTCACCTTCTTTGTCTTCATAGGTTCATGATAGGCATGTGTCTTATCTAGCACTGTCCAACACCTCACACCTACCTATTGAATGGTTTACATCCAGATTTTCTACTTCTTCATCATCCACTAAGTAGACCATTTTTCCTTTTTCTTTCTCAAGGAAAGCACATTGAAGTAGTGTGGCATCGACCTCTATCTCTTCAACAAGATGCACTCCTGAGTTTCCTTCATCCAATAACTCCTGAAGGAGTTCTTCATCCTTGGCACTATCTCCCATAGTTAAGCACTTTATGACTCTTAATGCTTCTTTCACCGAGGTTTAGTAGAGAAGAAGTCAAACATCTAGGCCATTCCTACAATTAAATCCTACCAATTTCTAGTCTCTCTATGGAGTTCTGCATATACATACCAAGCACGCACATACCTTGTAAAGTGGAATAAAACTTGTGCACCCATAAAGAAGGTGGTAAAGCTTCCTACCCTCTATCCAGAGTCTCTCACACTTCTAAACGTGGTGCTAAAAAAGGTTGATTACCATGATAAGTGCATATTTGAGTAGGTGCATTACTCCTGAAGAACCTAGTAGCAAGAGCAATCCTAATTTCATTCCATCCTACAAGATTATCCTTATGGGCCACCCACCAACATGTTGTTGTCCCACATAGTGTATATGCTAGCATATTTCTTCTTTCCAATGGGTCTATCCACTTGTTCCTCCATGGCACACAGAATACCATAGGATCTCCTTCTCTAGTGTAACAAGGTACCGAGTTGTTACCTATCCTCCTGACATAACATGTGTTTTTTCTCCTTTAGGAAATATGCTCTTTACTTCACGCCCTACCAACTCATAAGTGCTATGAGCCCAATTATCACAAGCAACACTTGTAGTATCACTAATAGACTATGCATCCTCCCACTAAATTATTCCTTCTTTAGATGGCTCAAGCACTTCTCGGATCCCGATGGCACATACATAAATCCTATTCAGGTCTTCTTCACTCAAGGGCTCAACATAGGGCACATATTTTCCATCTATTAAAGGGATAATAACTCTTTCCTCCTTGTTTTCAAAACTGATATAACCCTTGTTGAACCAAAGATCAACATTATTTGCATAGCACCAAGGATGCCCCAATAGAGATCTGGGAAGCTATCTGACTCTTCCAGCACTAAAACCTCAAAATCTCCAATGAACTTGGCTCCTTGTATGGTAATGGATGCATCTTTCAAAACTCTGATGGGAGTGGCCTTAGTCCGATTAGCCATGAACAATACATTAGAGGATGGCTGCAATGGGGTCTTCCCATTTGTACCCATGCATCTAAAGTAAGAACATTGACTTCCACACCTATATCAATCAATATATTACTCAATAACCACCCATCCACAACAACATTCAGAGTTATTTCCTTGTCATAATCTAGGCTATGAGGGGGAAGATTTACATGCAGGATCTTCCATCTAGTCTCAACACTTACATGCAGTGAGTGTTTCCTTTTAACCAATTCCCTAATAGTGGAATGATATTCTCCTAGCACAACAATTTACACACTTCTCTCAAGTCATCTATATCAGTTTGACCATCTCTATGCTTTCTTTTGCTCCATCTTCCATGATTTCTCCTTTAAATACTATATTTCACCCTGAAGATTCCTGAGTACCTCCATGGTTTCCTGATAAACCTCCTTTTGATGGGCAGGGTCTGGTACCATGCATGAAGAACCTCCTCCTTAGTGATGGTAGGCTTCTACTGCAATGCTTCTCTGGGCACATGTGCCGCCTTAGCATGGGTCATGATCTTTACTTGCAATGCCTCGACTCTACTTCCAACTTAGGCATCCACTAATTTTCCATAACGTTGTATCCTAACCATCCCTATGCCTTTTTTTTCTTGTTTATGTTGCTTTGCTAAGATGCTCATACAAGTCCAGAACTCCTCATAGCTATGACTCTTTCCACAAAAAGAACATGTAATATTCTGGGGACATTCACACCTGTAGTGGTCAGGAGATCCACAAGTATAACATGTTCCATGAGGGAACTCACTTCTTCCACCACCATGGCCTCATCCTCCAAATCCACCATGGTATCCTCGACCTCTACCACGACCACCTTTCAAAATTCCCTTCATTCCAATCATAGCACACCTGATTGTGATCCCGGTCTCCGATGCTCATTCTTTCCTTTAGAGTTATCTGAGACTCTCATCTCTATCACCAATATCTATAACATCATGGATCTGACCAATCAGCCGATAGTCTTCCATGTCATGAGTCATGGACCTACAGATTTTATAGTAGCTTGAAACATTCTTCCTTATCATCGCATTGTAGTAAGGGGCCAAAGTGGCTAACATCATGGTTTAAATGGCATATCTCACAATCCAACAACAATGAGCACACTGATCTATGAGGACAACTATCCTTTGTGTGACCTTCTACTTCACAATCTATGCACCAAATCCCTGTGCATGTCTCATGTGCTGAATTTTCTGATAGTTTCTCCAACTACTTTTCCATAGCTATGTGATCTATGCTTCTAAAAATGGGCTCACCCCAATGTCTATGCTTCCAACTACCTCAACGCGTAAGGATACTTCAAGTGCTTCACATGGATCAGTGTATGTCTTATGTGATAATGCCCTCCTAAAAGGGGTAATCAAGCCCCCAACGAACCATTGTGCATGTTGGCTTGCATGTATATCATAAGAAAGCTTAGATAATAATGTTTTAAAATGGGCATCATACTCTCTGACACTTTCAGTAGTGCCTTGCTTAATATCCTTGAGTGCACTTATACTCTTCTTCTCAAACTCAGGATGTGAAACTCTTTAAGGAATGCATCTTTTAAAGTTGTATAGTCTACGCAAGTCTGATCAGGGTCAAACTTTCTATACCAACTATGTGTGCACCCTTGTAACGTAGTAGCAAATTGGCTTTCCCTACACTCAAAAGCCATGATTCCTTTTGTGTGCCAATATTTCACACATATGCACATGTTCAACAACATCTTCTATGCCCCTATACTCTGAAGATGAAGAGACATCTCCATGTAAATATTCTAGGGTTGGTGTGGACCTTGCCCACCTGATCTAGAACCTCCTGTGTTTCCTCTACCTCTAAAACCACCAGATCCACCGAACTAGAGCTACCTATGCCTCCTGATCCCAAACCTATAGTGGGGTCAGACCAGAAGATGTACTTCCCTGTGTCCCAATAATAGAACTAAACTATACTCCGATAGTCTGTGAAGGATTACTACTCCCAAAAGATAGTCCAAAATCTACGTGCCTAATTTCTATGTAGATGATACACTCAAAAAGGTACTCCCATATAACAACAAATCCATTTGTGCTTGCCATCATTGTGCCTCTTATAAGACTCACTCCTACTCTCCCACTACTTGAATTAGCTTGCTTGATTTTTTTTGTACTAGATGCTAGAAAACCAAGCACAAGGGCAAGGTTTCTAGGTGGATTCAGATGCACCCATGGCCCAGGTCATCTCTACTAGCATGCTTCTACGTGAGGCCGAGGAGGGTTCCTTGTCATGTTTTCCCAAATGGGGAGTTCTCTGAGGCTCGGTTCCACGTCTTCTACATGAAACTTCCACTCCTTCCCAAACTATCTTTCTCCACAACACCATTTTCTCTACAACCTCCCACTGCTTCTCTACCTCCCTCTCACACACCTCATTATACTTAAGCCACCTTTCCTCTCTCTTCCTTTCTACCACTAGGTCTTCCATCTTTCACCAAACCTGCTCCCCCCCCACATGGTGGTGGGTTTAGTTAGCCATCGGTTTACTCTCCAAATTCAAAGTTACCATCAAGATCTTGATCACTAGTGGAATGCCTTGTAAGTAAGTTCCCCTTGGATATCATAAAAATTAGAATTCAGCTACCTCTGGGCACAAATAAGTGGAAATTGAGTACTCCAAGATATAACTGTTCAAAACACCACAAACCACGTATCCACAACATGAGTCCAAATCAAATCAACATCATAAAGGGCCTAAAATTCTTCCTACATCCAGACAAGTGTGTGATACCTCCAATTCCACTTAGATGCATAAGCAATCAGCCACTCATACAATTCTACTGAAAGATAGCAAAAAGCTCTCATATAAATTGTCATACAAATTTTGTTCCACCCACACACGCATGTGTTAAACTCAGATCCAGTGTTGAACCACCATGCGTATTCTTCTTCCAGATCATGTATCCACTCCTCAACACTTGCTAAGGTCAACCGGTATGTCTTCATCACGAACCATCCTAAAAACAACTAAAAAAGAGGTCCCGAAATAATGGAACCAATGATGCAGCCTAGAATTCACCAATACAAGCCTGCGCACACATTGACACATCACTCAACCTAGACTGAGCACTCACCCAAAGCATGCAAAGGTACCATGCCCCTCTTTAGGGTTGTTTTGCAGGATGTTAACATGATGAAGACTTAAAGCATTCAGATCTATGACTAATATATCATTCTATAGTGCATGTTCAGATCTAGATCTAGAGAATAATTGACTTAAAAGATAACCATGATGAAATCAAACATGCAACACTAAACTATAACCATGATAACACTTTGATTCAGTCCATAATCTCCATTATATTAAATTCAATAATACACAAAAGCTTCCTTACAATAATAGTAGTATACGCTCATGCGCGTATCATATTTGGTAACATAATCTCACTATAACATAGTTCTCACACTCTCTCTATGATTTAAAATTCAAAACATATTTATAAGGGTGGGGACTTTCCCACCACTTATCTAATCCCAAAATAGGTCATGCTATTATTAGCCACATGCCATTACAAAAATAACCACACATGTAAGTGTGCTAACAATAGATTTATTTTGTTAACTCGACAATAGTATATCTATTCTCATCCTATATCCATACAAAGTGATTCGTAGCCAATCCTCCAAAATAGCCAATCAATGAAACAAGTATTAGAGGAAAGACAACGAAAAGGATATATGTAGAAATGAAGATCATTGTCAAATAAAACAATGAGCCTCAAAGCTATAGCTGTTAACAAATTAGAAACATACTTTGGAGGCTAGGGGATATAAAGAGGATGGAGGAAAATTGACATCCTCTCGTCATTCACATATGATAGTTTTGCATCATTACTTTAATGACATTTTTGTAGTGTTTTTTTGTTGTGCATAGTGTGGTTTTTGGTGTGTACATGTGTGTGTTTTGTAATAAAAATGCAAAGCATTTTTTTAGTTTGGTACCTCCTGAATGAAGAACATTGTGAGGAGAAAAATCACTAAAGTAGCACCCGGTTCTTGTGTAAAGGTTTTGTTAAAATCAAAGAAATTACAGATAGATAATTGAGACCTCCGGTCACTTCCCGTGTTTGTGGTGAACTTACATTCGGAAAACCATAGGGGTTCGTGGTAATCCAGGGAAACCAAAATCTGCTAAGGTTTTCTCAGAGAGATGTACCTAGATCACTTCCAAGTTTTTGGTAATCCTGTAGGGAAAAACCAAGGTATCACTAAGACCAAGAAGCCACAAAGATGACATGCCACCTCAAAGGTGAGCAGGCTACATGGAGAGTGTAAAACTTTTACCGTGTTCGAATAGGGGGAACTATATGGAAATATGATGTTTATACTAAACAATGTATTAAGGGGGAATGTTAGCATAAATATTTAATACATTGTTTTTTTGTAAATTGGCTTGGTCGGCTATGCCTTCGTGGAATTTACATACTTGACGATTCCCTTCCTTCTAACCGTTTCTCTCTTGTATAAATTTAGTGTCTCGTGTTTTGTTTTAATTCAAAGAATTCATTAAATTTCTATTCTAATCCTTTCCTCCACAAAAAGGGTTGTAATTTCTCTATCTCTCTTAAACTTGTCTCGATAGAACTCTTAATTGCATTAAATATTTCGGTTCCTAATCCCGATCTCATGGGTGAAAAATGGGGAAATGTAATAAAATAAAACAAATATTGGACTATCCATTGTTAACTTGTTAGTAACATGTTATGTATAATTTATTGATAACTATTACTTATTGAGAAGGAATGGAACCCATGCCAACATTTTATGTTGATCCGAATCTTAACAAGGTTTTGTAGGTATTAGTGGAATTATGAAATAAAGATTTTCTATTTTAGTATTCTTTTCTCGAAAAGAGGTGAGGGTATTAATGAAAATTATGTCATTAATGGTCTTGTTTTATTTTGCAACAATGCTTCTTATGACTGTGGAAAATAAATATTTAAAGTAGTACATGCAATTTCAATTTGGGTGCAAATTGTAAAATTTGATTCTCTAAACAATTATTTTGGGTTGATTTTCTGTCCTTAAATAGGAATGTTGAAGAAGGTGGAATAATATTTGTTTTACTATTTTTTCTAAATCTCATGTTGAATTTTTTTGATATGTCTACATTTTGTGTATTGGCGTAAAGTTTATGAACCCTTTTTATATGTTATAAATGAATAAGGAAATAATTGAGTATTATTAAATAATGTATCTATATAGATTCTTAAAATATGCCTTATTCTTGTTTGACAAGTTTAGTAATAATTGTAGAAGAGTTTTGAGACTGTGATTTGCATCATTGATAAGACTCTTTTAGGCATCTAGTTATACATAAAAAGAGGTTTCTTGAAAGATTCCCATAGTTTTCAGTAGTAGGATTGTAAGACCTATATCCTAAGGCATGTAACCTAGCCTTTCTAACATACTAAATCTATACATAGTCATAGTACTTGTTAATCTAGTCTTAAGGAGCACTAAGCTAGAGATGAGCTCCACAATTAAGATGATATACTAGTAACCAACAAACAAATTTGGTGTCAAGAATTATAACATGTTATGGGTACATATTGGTATGTTATTATCTATGGAGAAGGGAATGTGAATACATTTCTATGTTTTACTACGTACATGTGTTAATGTTATGTTGCGTGATAACATAAAATGGGTTAATATCATTAAGTTGATATAATACATTTGAATTGTTATGTGTTATATTTCTATTGCATTCTATCTCAAGTGCTTAGGAGATAAGGTTTCTCTTCATAAAAATTAAGTGAATAATGAGATATAAATAGTAGGGATTGGAGGTTTAATTTCCCATAATTGTGGATGGCTAATCTAAGAGCTTGTATTACTTAAGTAGTATTTATTAAAACCTTATGGGAGGTTTTCATACATATAAGTTTGGACTGTCTCAAATTTATAAAATGGAAAACTTGGGAATTTTTACCTTATTTTGTAAAATAATACTCTGGTAATGATATGGAATAAACATTAGAAGATAAATGTCAGTTATGTTTGGGATAGTATGTTAACCATTATATAATTGGGACAAGTATGAGAAACTATATATATTTGATTAAGCAACTTGAATTCAATAAGCAAGATACTTTCTGTAGATACTAATGGGATGAGACAATTATGAATATATGAATTGTTCATATCATGAAGATATTAATTTAATGGAGTTGGATTAACCCTTGAACAGTAGTAAGACATTGTTGATAGGTTGGGAAATCCAATACTAGGTCATTGCTTAGTTAAATGATAGTCTTGGTAATAAATTTTAAATGAAATGGTTAAGTGAAATTATGGCAATTACAACATGATGTTAAGTTGAGAACTCATTAGATGGAACAATGTTGTTCCCATCATTATAACTCAAAAGGAATGATGAAATGAATTACTGATTACAAGTTCAAAGAGGTTGT
The DNA here is from genome assembly GCA_018340775.1 of Taxus wallichiana var. yunnanensis. Classification (NCBI taxonomy): domain Eukaryota; kingdom Viridiplantae; phylum Streptophyta; class Pinopsida; order Cupressales; family Taxaceae; genus Taxus; species Taxus wallichiana. Next base: position 264,296,974 of record CM031244.1, on the reverse strand, counting down.
AATAATCTTATAAGGAAAGACCATGGAACTGTTAGGAATGAGAAATGTAAGTTTAAGCCTCCTAGTATATTTATGAATGAATGTTTGATAAAATGATATATCATATTAATGAAGATTGTATCTTGTTTCCACAACAACTATGGCTAATCCTTGATAATAGTTATGAAGTTAAGGAAATTAATTAAGTAAATATTAAAAATAAGGAAAAGACTTCACTCATGATATTTGGTTTTATTTTCGCTCCAAGGAATCAATAATCCAAAAGTTAATTATGAGATAAATAGGAATGACTATTATGACTCCTTACAAACTTGAGTTCAAGAAACAAAATAAAACCAATTGTTACGATATTGGTTATGCACCATTTCATAATGATAGCCTTAAATATAAATGGATGAATATATCCTTATGAAGGAAGGATAGTTAATGCTTAAGTATAATCACATGGATACTACTTTTGAGATCATCTGGGTAAATGTTAATTTAAAAAGTTACGGAAAATAACATGATTCATTATAAAAGGGCCTAACACGATTATCGGGAATGGAATGAGGCTTGTCAAATTATAATAAAATTATTAGGTAACTGTATGCCTCACCATCATGGTAAGAAAGAGGAATGAACTTAGTAACAATAACTAAAATAAGGGTTGGTAACCTGTTATATTGAGTGGTGAATTGGGAATAGCTAAAGCCACATCTCTAAGAATTTGGAAGTTGTTGATATGAGTGAGGTTAATGAGAAGATGTTATGTGTGTTAATTGAACCTCACCTTGAATTATATTGGTTGAGGTTATTAGTGATGTTCCTTTGCCTCGAACTTGAATCGTAAATTGTTTTTGATACTAGATACATTGGATTCAATGATTAAATAATATGACCCTTATAGAAGAACTAAAGTATGGATATCATTAGGGAAGACTTGATATGGAACTAGTTGGAGAAATAAATGTAAGATAAAATAAAATGAATTAGTACCATTATACGTAGGTTGTACATTAATGATATCATGAGAAGTTAATGTTTATTTATAACAATCCTATAAAAAGTTTTTGTGCCATAATTGTGAGTATAAAGGATAAGTAACACTTGTCTTTTGGTAAGGATCAAATACAAAAATTAGTCTTTATTTTAGGGAACTGGAGGATGGGTCCTTACATTTTGGTATCATATCGTAGGTTTATCATCTCCTAGATTCAATGGGTTCATAACACTAACATACATCTTATTCTTTCATTAACATGATACAATGGTTAGAAGAAGGGTAAACCATGAAGATGGAACCAGTTTAACTAATGCTAAAGGTTCGACGGCTAATAAGTTAGATGAAATTATTATAGTCATTCAAGACGTGCGTAAGCAGATAGCTTCCTTGGAGTAATAGGTAGGGGGTGAAAATGAAGATCACGAGGAAGAACAACCTGAACAACATGATGATGACAATGAGTGAGGGGATAAAAGAGCTTGCTTAGTTGCTAGATTGTCTAGAGACATAAAAGGATCAACCCACCCAAATTTTATGGAACTACCTTAGGGATGGTGCTGAAAATTGGTTAAATGAGATGGAGAATTACTTTGAAATAAGGTATTTTCTGAGGAAACTAAAGTAGTATGGGGTGATTTCTAACTCTCTAACAAAGCATATTCATGGTGGGATAACCGTAAGAAGGAATTGGGAGTAGATACCGTACCTCCATCACCAGGGTGTAGTTTAAAGTATATTTCCATCAATGCTCATTGCCTCAACTTTATTTTGATCAGAAAATGTTAGAATTTCTGAAATTAAGGAAAATTGATTGTTATGGAGTATTGGGAACATTTTACAAGGTCATTAAAATATGTGCACTAATACCAAAAAGATGAGAAGTTTATGATACATAAGTTCATCATGGGATTAAACCCAAACATAAGAGGTGAGGTTGATGTTCACGGACACTCCCTCTTCTTATCTAGTTCAAATTATTAAACAAAAAGGAATCCAGATAACTATATTGAGATGGTTTTGTGGTGAAAAAGACGAGTTTCGTAGGCTAGTGTGTGGTCTTAGAACTAAGCTTGCAAAGAAATGCTTGAAACTTTGTCTAAAGTGATGTATTAGCTGACTACATTGTCTCGATCACTGATCACATAAATAAATAGTGTAAAATAATGGATGGAAGTTGCATGAATGTATTCTAAGAAGGAATTTTGGAGATGTGCATAGTTCTCATAACTCCGTAAAAGGTTAAACTAAGTATAAAAATTGTACACATTCGGGTAGAGTGAATTAGGGGATATCATGGAGATTTGGTTATACCCTTACAATTGTGTTATCATACAAATGTGCAACATGAAAAATTTATAATTTTCAAGCACAACAATGATACCCCTGTGTCAAATTTTTCAAATTTTACCTTTCAAGACATCCTGGGGTCCACTGTCCTCGCATCCACCTTCCTCGGTCAGGTCAATGACCCCAAAGGATTTTGACTCAGTTCCTTAGGTTAATTAGGAAATTCATGTCAATCCCCCTAAGTGATTTTAGGAGTTCTTGAAGAATGCCAATTTTGGGTAGTGTTGGGAAAGGCTACCAATGGCTTTCTCAAGCCTGATGTAACCGCCTGGAGTGGAAAAAAGGATAAAAATCCAACATGAAGATGAATTGAAGGTCTAATAACATCAAATAAATGATATTGGAAGATTTAGGAAATATTTATAGGTTTTGGGCGCATTCACCGAAATAGGGTTCTCGTGCCTAGGTAGTGCATAGGGTAAAAATTTACTTGAGCTTTAGGAAGTGATTCTAGGATATATGGAAGGATTTAGTAGCTAAAAATACATCTTCAAAAAGGTAATTAAGATATATACAAGATGGTGGAATCAAATTCTTCAAAAATCTAGGTGAAATAGGTCTATATGCTATTTTTCGCATGCTCAACATGGAGCTAGAAAAAAATTCTATTTTTCAGGGATTAAATGGAGGAATCAAGAGTTGATAACCCCACCATTGGATTTAGAAGGAATTTTGTAGTGAATTTCATATAAAATTTCATAGGGCCCTAAATTGACTAAGTCCCAAAGAAAAGGGGTCAGCACACGTGGAAGGAAGTACAAGAGGAAGGTGCTCAGGGAAAAGTGCACAAGGGGAACCAGTTCTGAAGGGTTTGAGTTGGAACTATGGTGCCGCATGAGAAGAGAATCATTTAAGGACTTAGCCACATTTTGTGATTTAGCGTCACATGTAAAACATGTGAAGGATCGAGTAGGCATGATGAGTGGATATGATGTTAGGAGAAGTCTTGGAGCTCAAGGAAATAATATTCCATGAAGGGAATATTCAGGATTAGAATCATTACAGTTAGTGGAGGATTATCAGGGTTTGGTGAGCTAACAAAGGCACTTAATCATGGAGGACCACATTTCCACTTGGCATGTGATATGATCATGGGTGAACTATGGTGGTGAAGGAAGGATCCAAATTCTATTTAAGGGAGTTCTTGGGTCCGAAATAGGAGAGGAGTGGAAGGATACCAAAGTGCTGAAAGAATGCTATGAGATAAAGAGGGTTTTAGAGAGGTTCTAGAGGAAATGTAGTACTGCAAGAATGTTGTAGGTTGTGATTTTAAGAGCTGTCATTATTGTTATAGATTGTTGTTGCTATTAGTGCTAGAGAGAGGCTAGGAAAGGATGATGCTATGCATAGATGTAGGTGCTTGGGTCTGAAACCAGAGCTAAGATGGAAGAACATAGCTAGGGTTTTCTATGTAGAGTAGTTTTGTAGGGTTGGGATGTTATTCCTTGATGTATATGGTCTGATATGCCCCTTTTTGATGTAATATGGCTATTGTGAATGATTATAATCAATATATGAAGCTTTTTTCCAAATATCTATGTTTATAGACCAAACCCTAGTGTGTTTTCATGTTATTCATGGTTAGATCTGATTTTATTATGTCGTTATGATGTTTATGTTTATCTCATGGTGCATTTTTGTTTAGTATTAGTTCCATTACCTCTGTATTAGATTACATACACGTTTCATTGTGTAAATCATCCCTCCATTAATAGAGGAACATTCCCATAAGGCTCAAATAAAGGATGGGATCGGTGCCGCGTGTGCATCAGGTGAGCACCCAACACTTGGGTGATAGGCTGCTGCACTTAGGGTTAAAAGAAATATTAGAGGATAGAGGTAAATGAGACTACATTTTGGTTTTGTTGTCGTGACCTCTTTTGAAGTTGTTGTGAGAATGATGTGTGATGATACAATGTCTAACCTTGGATAATGTCGAGACCTAGCTTAAAAGTATGGAGGATGATTTTTCCGATACGTTTAGTACTCTTGGATCTAAGTTTGATACATGAAAATGGGTGGAGGAGAACCTATATCATGAGCTCTATGAGACATTTTTATGTTGTTTCTCAGTAGAGTTGTATGAATGGATCTCAACATATGCATCAAGGAAGAGTTAGTACTATAGACATCATGTTTGGACCTAGGAGGAATATAAATGGTTATAGGATACTGATATGATCTGGAATCATGTTGTTGATCACTGGTGGAGAGGTGTGTTGACTAGCTATACCTTGGAATACGCAATCTCCACATATTTATGCCATGCGATTACATCGAGTTTGAGTGCTTAAGGGTGTCAAGAGGACCATTCTTACATGCTATACCATTATCCATCAAGGTCCTGATTATCAATTTGAGTTTGGAAGTAATTCCTATGGCTAGCTAAACTCTCGTTAGGCATGGGGCACAAAAGCTGGTGTGGTGGAGATGGCAGACCTTGTGGTGGAAGCATATAGAGAGTAGAGATGGATCAAATATGATGAAGCATGAGAAAGAGAATTGGTGGGACAACGTGAAGTTACCAGTGTGATGGACTTATGGAGGTAGACATTGTGGTAAGGATTTGAGGTTCATGTGGAGGGCACGAGACATGAGCATTCTGTCTTGCTACCCCATCTTGGCAAGCGCGGGAGAGAAACCCCTTCACTTCGGTGAGAGCACGATGTATGGAGAAAGGAGGAGATCCGTAGGCAAGCATATTATCCCACCTAGTGACCAAACCCTGGTGCTTAGATTTCTAGGATATGAGACAAGTACTTCTTGTTCACTTGGTATTAGTGAACAAGTAGCATCAGGTAGATATCATTTCACATTGCACCCATCTATGATCGCATACATTTATGGTGTTTGGAGGTATTTTTTCTAGCACATTGTTTGGGAAAGGTCTCGTTTCATAAAGTTTGGGTATTAGGTCTATAAGTGGCACATGAAACACATTTGGTAGTGGTTTGGTATCACGACTATGGGTGAATAGTTTAGCATGATAATATGGACTCGTGAGTGCAAATATTTTAGGACCCTTACTTACTATGGGATGAGGATCGGGAGGATCCGGAGGTATAGGAGCTAGTGAATCTGTGGTGGAGGAAACACAGGAGGGAATCAAGGTCTTGGATATGGGAGGAAAGGTCCACAACACCATTAGTAGGTGTTTTACGAGATGACACTCCACTTACCTAACTACAAGGGTTTTGAGGATTCCACAGAGCATGTACACAAGTGCGAGTTGCTATGGTGCATGAAGGTCATCACTACCCTAGAGTAGAAAGCAAGTCAGTTTGAAACTACATTGCAAGGGAACACACATAGTTGGTACTAGAAGTATGACCCCCATTAGACGGTGGTGGATTATAATGCATTACGCAATGACTTCTTGGCAGTGTTTCAAATTCCTAAGTTTGAGTAAAAGAGCATGAACGCATTGAAGGAAATCCAACAAGGTATGGTGAAGAGTGTGCAGGAGTATGAAATGCATTTTAAAAATCTACTGTAAAATTTATCCTATGATATCCATCCTTATAAGCATGCACAATGGTTCTTCAGGGGCTTGATCATGCCCTTCAGGTGAGATATTTCACACAAAAATTTCACGGATCTGCAAGCAAGACATTGGAGGATACTTTTCTCGTTGAGGCCATAGGGAGAATTGACACTTGCATGAGTCTATTTTTAGAGCTTAGATTGCTTCCATGGCTAAAAAACTTGAGAAGATGTCTGTGAATTTGGATCATAAAAAACATGGTGGAATTTGATGCATGGATTATGAAGTGGAGGGGCAAATGAAGGAAAATTTAACACAAAAATGGTGCACGCCATATTAGTAGATTGTGAAATCATCGTGAGATCATGATGCAAGTAGATCCCCATTATTGCATCATGTGATACATAAGAATGTGTCATGTTATTATAAAATTTATGCATCCACAACTCACGATACAAAGGATTGCAATTGATAGACCAAATCCATGACGCCATTGATCTCAGATATGCTAGACCAACATTGGGAGTAGTTCTAAGGATGAGGATCATCAGTATGATGGAAACATAGATGGAGGAGGTTGAGGAAGAGGTTTTTATGGAGGCTTCAGAGGCCGTAATGATCATGGAGGAAGAGGTGAATTTCCCATGGGACCTGTTACAATTGTGGATTGACTGAACACTACAAGCATGAGTGCCTGATTTGTTGTAGTGCTCATGGTGTGGGAAGAAGCACAAGTATGAATAATTCCCAGAGTTGTATGATCACATGAGAAAGAACCAGAAGAAGGATAAAGGCATAGGGATGGTTAGTGTAAAAAGGACCAACCCATAATGGATGCCAAGGGTAGCGCTTAACTTTGAGCTAGAGCCTGTTTTGGTCACTACACATGTTGAGGCTGCACACACCCGAGAGGAACCAAAACAGAGGCCTCTTATCACAAGAGAAGAAGTGTTACATGGGAAATATCCTAATCCTACCCACCAAAAGGAGGTGTACTAAGAAACCATGGAGGTGATTAGGAGTTTTCAAGGAGAAATCCAATGTCTAAAGGAGCAATCACACTAGTTGGAGCAAAAGACGAGAGCTGAGGTTTCTCAACAAGATATAGACGAGGTTAAGGAAGTGTGTCGATGCTAAGAAAAGAGAACATTATTCCTTTGTTGGGAAAATGGATGAGAAAAAGGTACCATACCTTGGAGAAGGGCACAAGAGACAAGTCCTACATGCTAACCTACCTCCTCACATCATTGATTATGATAAGGAGATCACACTGAATGCAATTGTTGATGGGTGGCTCCTAAGTAATATATTGATTAACACAAAGTGAAGGTCAATGTACTTACTCTAGATGCATGGAATCAAATGGGGAGGCCCCCATTGCAGCCATCTTTGAATGTGTTGTACATGGCTAACAGGACAAAGGCCATGCCTCTAGGAGTGTTGAAGGGTGCATCCATAACTATTCAAGGGGAAACATTTACTAGAGATTTTGAGGTTCTAGAGCTTATTAAGCCGATAGTTTCCTAACATTACTTGGGTGCCCTTGTGCTATGAAAACAATGTTGACCTACATTTCAATAAAGGCTACATTAGTTTTGAGAACAAGGAGGAGCACGTGATCATTCCACTGACTGATGGATAGTTCATGCCTTATGTGGAACCATTGGGTGAAGAAGACTTAAACAAGATATATGTGTGCACCATCAGGGACCCAAAGTTTGTTCAACCATCGAAGGAAGGGGTCATTCAATGGGATGATGCATAGTCTATGAGTGATACAACTGGCATTACTTGTGATAATTGGGTGTATGGGAAATATGAGTTGGTCGAAGGCATCCAAGGATACTGGGAACTTGGGTTGTCAAACCATGCTCAGTTAGGTGCTTGGGAGGAAGGAAGTTTCCACGCTACATTGGGGAGGGAAACCATGATGTTTTTTTGTGAGAAATGGAGATCTAGTGGAAGTGTCAAGTGGAGAGAAGGATTATGCTTTCCTACAACTTATGTGGAATAGTGACACATTAGTGGGTGAACCATCAAGATAATATTTTAGAATGGCGTGAGATGAGAATCACCCTCTCTAAATGGTTTCTCTCGAATCAATGCAAAGCATCTAAAATTTGTGAATTTTATGGGAAGGGATTTACCTCATGCCATTTCCAGGACTATTAAAAGACTTGAATGGGAGGTACATGAAGCTTTATCCCCTTCCCAATAGGTGCATAGATTTTATTCCACCTTGCAGGGTTGTGTGTGGGGCCAGTACATCCATTCGAGTTACATCGTCAAACGAAGAATTGGAAGAAGATGGTAGAGGATATCATGCAGACTTTTGAGTACCACTCATGTAAGAAATAGGTAAATGAGGCATTGCAGGTAGTTAAAATCCTTACCTTGGGAGATTATGCAATGGTCAAGGACCGAATTTTGGAGTTTATAGGAGAACTTGAGTTGGGGGTGCACTTTGTTGAAGAAGAAGTGGAAGAAGTACAACTTGAGCGTGCCTACATGGAGAAATAAAAGGGTAAGTTGGTGTACCTGTGGATGGCAAGGAGATGGAGAATTTTCATGTTGAGCATTCAAAAGGAACATGTGAGATCTTGGATAAGGATGATGAGAAAGCGTACGCCTACCATGAACCCTTGAAAACAAATAAGGTTAACATTGGTACCGAAGTAGAGCCCAAAGAAGCTATTATTGGAGACTACTAGATAGATCAGAGGTTTCAAAAGTGGTTGAATTGCTGTGTGATTTCTAAGACTTGTTCTGTGCAAGTACCATGAGTTAAAAGGGGTTCATCCTTCATTGGGTGAAATGTAGATCAAGTTGAAAGAAGGTGCATGCCCCATCAGGAAATGACCCTACAAAATGAACCCAAATTTACACATAAATGTTAAGGAGGAAATTGACAAGATGATAGAGTCTGGAATTATTGAGGCTATTGAGGAATCTGAGTGGGTAAGCCCCATGGTCATTAGTATAAAAAAGGATGGAAGAATAAGGATATGTGTAGACTATAGGGATCTCAATGTTGCATGTGTCATAGATCCTTTCCCAACCCCATTTATTAAAGATATTCTAGAAGGTGTAGTGGACAAGAGATCTATTATTTTATAGATGGATTCTCAGGTTATCACCAGGTGAGAATTGTGAAGGAAGACCAGAGAAAACAACTTTCACCACTGAATGGGGAATTTTTTCTTATATGGTCATGCATTTTGGATTGAAGAATGTTCCTATTATGTTTTCACGCATTGTTGTGCAGGCCTTTCAAGACTTCATCCATAAATTTTTGCAAGTTTACCTAGATGATTGGATGGTGTATGGGTTAGTCAAAGATCATTGTGACAATCTACGGTTGATGTTTGAGAGATGTAGGTAGTTGAGCATCTCCCTGAATATTAAGAAATGTGTTTTTGCCACTCCTTTTGGCACGTTGTTGGGACACATTATTTGTAAAGAAGGCTTACTTGGTAGACCCCATAAAATTTGTTGTTATAGTGGGATTGGAGGAGCCTACCAGTCAAAGCGTGGTGTGTGGGTTCCTAGGGCATACAGGTATTACAAGAAATTCATCAAGGGATATGCCCAGATTTTCATACCCATGGAAGAGTTATTGAAACATAAAATTAAGTTTTATTGGGGAGAGGAGAAGCTTACCACCGCACCCATTTTGTGCTTTCCCTCTTGGGATAGGCCATTTCATGTGCATGTTAATGCATCCAGTATGGTAATTGGAGTGGTCTTAGCACAACCTGGAGAGGAAATTGTTGACCATCCCTTGTGTTTTGCTAGCAAGAAGTTGATCTCAATAGAACATAATTATACTACCATGGAGCGTGAGGCATTATCAATTATCTAAGCGTTACATAAATTTAGGTAGTATTTACTTGGCAATGCCTTTTATTTTCTACATGGACCACATGACATTCAAGTAATTGGTGAATAATCCCATTTTAGAAGGGTTCATATGCCAATGGGTCTTATTGTTTTAGGAGTTTGAGTTCACAGTTGTGGTGAAACTAGGGAAAAGTAATTTGAGACCTGATCATTTGTCAAGGATTAATTCAAGTGAGGACGCATAGAACATTAAGGATATAATGTCGGATGCACAATTATTTAGGCTACAACGCATGCCATCTGACTTAGAGGACATTAGTCTTTTCCTATGGAGGAGTGTGGCATCGAGAGGAATGAATGCCTTGGAGAAAAATTAGTTAGCTATACGCACCGCGCCCTATATGTTAATTGGTGGATACTTATACAAGCTAGTCCATGATGAGGTTTTTGCATACTGGCGTACTAGAGCATGAGCACACTGCAATCATAGAGGATGCTCATGGTGGAATGGAAGGAGCCCACTATGTGGGGAATTTAATCGCACGCAATATTATTTTAGCTTGTCTTTATTAGGAGACATTTTATAAGGACTATATCGATTATTACAAGGCCTATGATCACTTTGCCAAACCTTGGTAAACCGGGAAAATAGATGAGATGCCATTAAGGCCATTCACCAATGTAGAGTTGTTTGAGAAATGAGAAATTCACTTTATAGGCCTTGTTATCAGCTAATCGCAACACCCTATGGTTTACACAAGTGTGTGTGCTTGAGCTCACATTGTGATTGGATAACATGGGTACCATCTCAAAGTTTTGGGACTTTCTACTTGAGATAGACCTCCAAAGAAAGTCCGGTTCGCTCCTAAACTACCTGCCACAATATACTCTAATGAAGGAAAAAATATCTATCCTAATCTAACTTTCTTAGGGACCATGGAGAGAGAGCATGAAAACAAAGCCTACACTAAAGTGGTGATACACCAGAAAAGGAGAGTGTGAGAATAGTCTTCTAATGTGTGAAAAGTAGGGGAAAAATGCATACTAGGAGGGGTGATAACAATTATCCACAATCTAGAAACTGCATTCACAACAAAATTTCATACATACACAATGATAATGAATCCCTGCAATAGCATAGATAGACACAATATATATGCAATGATATTGAAGGGGAAAGAGGAATGCAAACAAACACAATAGGGGAAGAGAAATCCACAAACTTGTATCTATTGCTTCATAAGTATGCACAGATTCAATCTATTATAAGATAAGGGCCTAGATCACCATGCAAGGAGTCCACTACAAGGGCCTACAACACATTGGCTTCACAAAAAAATTTGACAGATTTTTCTACTAAAAACTATCTCCCTTTATAATGATCCCAACACTCCAATTTATAGGAAATTGAGAAGAGAGAGAAAGAGGGAAAATGAAAATCCCAAAATTTGTCCTTCAACCACTTGTAAAAGGTATTAAATGAATTGAAATGATGGTATATTACTTAAACAAGGCTCCCCATACTGTCCCATAACTTGTAGTAGTGAGAAATGTTAGCCCATGCTTCATTAATGTCCTCCTAACTACGAATTAAATCAACTTCGAACCTAGCCACGTTTTTTGAAAATTATCCATCAATTCCTCACAAAATTCTAGATTTCTTGAATTTTTTGCATTGGTCTTGGAAACACAATTCTAATGGTACCATTTTAATGAATTTTTGTTGATAAATACAAAAGTTATGGCCTTCTAAGTGCAGACAACTATTTTGGGTCTGCCAGGCATTTCTATCACTTGACAAGACTGAACATTTAATTTATCTTAGCCGAAGATGATTATTTTATTTTCAAATACATACCCTTATCAAAATTAAGAAATCCAATTTTTTTGGTGTAGAGGACGTCGTGCCCATTCTGAAAAGTCAACTTTTGTGAAAATCGGAGCTCGGGGTCAAACGCTATGGCTATTTGAAGTTCGGGATTTTACTTGCACTATTTTCCTTTGTATGTGGCTATTTCGGCCTTTCAAGGAACTCATGTCCCATGTGTACCTTGAATGCTTGGGCCTCCTTTCTCCACTTTTTCTTATTCCCTTTTATTGTGGTTATTTCAACTTTTGATGTCCCACTTGTCCCGACGTTGATCAATGTGAGGGCCGTTGACCTCCACTTTCACTACACTACTTTGCCAATCAGCTTTTTTACCTTTGTAGGTCCCGCGCACCCCATTGTACCAACTATCCCATAAACCATGTAGGACAAAAACTTCTGATTTTACTGATTTCCTTTCTTGCGGCCATTTCGGCGATGTGCCTCCTGGATGTCCCAATGTCCCGCACCATCCGAGACATAATTTTCTGATTTTTCCACAGAAAAAAGGAATGTGGCCATTTTGTGTTTTTGGGTCCTAACTATCCCATTTGAAATTATGTATCTTGGGAAAAATAATGTCCAGTTTTTCTGATTCCCACTATCTCGTGGCCTTTTCGGTGATGCGGGTCTCGACTGTCCCTCTTGTACTTGTGCGACTGGGACATTTTTACCGACTTTGCTAGTTTGAATTACCTACAGTGATTTTGGCGATGCAGGTCCCGAGTGTCCTAGTGTCCCGCATGTGGTTTGGGATGAAAATATCTGATTTTTCTACAATACACTAGTTGAAGCCAATTTTTGAATTTTTTCAATTTGTCTAACTTGAATTTCTTCCTTGGATATGGAAGTTAGAGAAGAGACAAAGGGACCCCAAGACCTGATTTTTGGGCCTCAAACCAATTCTTCTTTCTCAAACCTGAAGAAATTATGTAATTTATCCAAATTACCTTGAGGGGTGAATTTTAGATAACAGTTTGGCAACTCAAGAGGGTCACTTATGTGTTAGGTGAAATGATCGGTGGCCTTAGAGGATCCATTGGGCATGGAGTCAAGCCTAATAACACAATTCGATAAGAATCTCTCGAAATCTAGTCCTTGATCCACTTGAAACATTACTGGAACTGGAGCTCATCTCACCAAACATTACCTCCGATGTACTTTGTACGAGCAGTTAAAAACACCACAACAGACTATGTACAAAAGGGAAAAATCATACATGCCCCAAGTGGAACATGAAGACTGTGCACAAGAACTTCTTCTATTGAAAACAAACCTACCTACTCTACGCTAACTAGAAGCAAAGGGAACTCAAACAAATCCTGCAACTGATAGGGAGAAGTAGCTTCCCTTTCTCAAAATAGGTAGCCATGTATATGATTTGAGTTAAACATGGATATTATTATGAGTGAAAAACTAACAAGAGGCTGATCCTCCACCCAAATCATCAAGGTATCAACTAGAAACAAGACAAATACCTCTTTTAGTTGCTCTACATTTGGATTGAAGAGGCATTGCAGCTGATCCTTGGTACTCTGAAACTCATCCTCATGCTCAGGAGCAAGCATGACTGGTGGCAACTCCTCTTTTGGCTCTAATGAAGCCAAGTATTTGATTGGGCATGGTCTAATCCGTGAAGTTTTCCCATTGCTCTAAAATTCAACTCCAAAATGGAGTCTTCTTGCGGACCTTCTTGAAAAAGGGGGTTGTCTGCAGCTTGATCTTCTTCTTCTTGCACATCTACAAACAATTGATGTCCCCTTTTGGTGAATGGTATGGGAGATATGATGAAATCCTCTTTCTCTTCCCCTTCCTCTCGTGTCCGGTGTGGATTTTGGAAGATCAAACTCTTCCAAATTTGATTCAAGAGGCATGCTGTAAACTACAGGTTGTGCTTGCAGTCATCCTCTCGTGGCGGCAGGTTCTTGTGGTTGAAGGATGAATGATGGGGCAGTGAAAGTTGTAATTTCTATGGGCTCCTCCTCATCAAAACATTCCTCCAAGTCTGATAGGAAATCAAACTCTTCACTTTCCTGCTGCAGCAAGGTCTCTCCCTCTTGCATGATGATCTTAAAATCTTCATTATTTTCACCAGATGAAGCTTCATCTTCAAACATGAAGTTAGTGAGTTCAAAATCTTCCAAAAAAATATTTTTGGAGAGATTGAGTGGGAGAGAGATCTGTAATCTCTTGTGCAACCGACTCATGATTCAATGCCTCTGAATTTGTTTTGGTCACCTCCATATGCTCCTCTTTAACTAGACTTAGAGCTGGTTGTTCTTCCTCCTCCTTGACTGATTGTGCAGCTAGAATATGATCATCAATATTTTCAAAAAAAGTTCCATCATGGACACTACATTCAGAGCATACAGATTGTTGATCTTCTTGTTCCACTGCTACTACAAAATCAACCTTAGCCACCACTAGCTCTTCAACTTTGACCTCCTCCATAGGCTTAACCAACAAGGGAATATTTTCAATTCCAAATCTAAGAGCCAAGCTCACCAAGCTTCTAATCATTTCTTCTTTTCTTGGCTCTTCTTATTTTTGCTCTCCTTGATTGGATTTTTGAGTCTCTTCCCGCCATGGACTCGGGAAAGTAGGAGGAGTGGTGGGTGGGGTCTCCACTAGTTTTTTCTTTATTTGTGGTGGAGGGGAAGGTATTGATTTTGGATCTTGTGGAGGGGACTTGGATTTGGAAGGGAAAAGGGAAGAGAAATTAAGATGGGATGGGAGACTAGAAGATGGAGAAGGGAATTCAACAATAGAAGCAGTGGATGGGAAGCTTGGAAATTGAAGCTCAGGTTGAGATGGTGTTGCTTGGGGAATGGAGAGAAAATTACTAGATGATGGTGTAGGACTTACCCATTGACAAGGTTTCCGACACCAAGCTCGTAGGCCTCTATTCCTCAGTCCACTCGCAAGTTGAGGCAACATTTCAACCATGAAGTCAATCTTATCCTGTGGGTTGTAATGTCTTGGAAAAGGGCCTTATCATGGACGAGGTGATCTACAAACAATTTTTAAAGCTTTCATTTTTTCTCAGTAGCCCTGGATTGAACCACGTTAGCCTCCATTCTTTGAATCTTCTCCAATAGATCAACATTCTCCATTTTATTGTTGTCATTGTATGCATACCATTGTTCCTGATATGTTCCATAGTTTGGTGGATGACCAAACTGATCTACATCCTACTCATATGGGTAAGCATAATGGTTCTAAATTTGATCATAATGCTGATCTAGAGGAGTTGTGAAATACATTGGAGGTGGACTGCACCACTGCTACTACAAGTGTGAATTCTAAGATGGGAATGAAGCCATGACTACACAACTTCATGAATGGTAGAAGATGAAATATGTGGAAAGAAGAATGGGTGGAAATGGATGGAAATAAATTCTGCAACTTAGAGAATGGGTTGTTGACCGATGGAGTCACTAGATATGCTTTACATGTGCCTCCAAAGGTTAAATCTCACTAAGAATAGATAAAATTAATGAAATGAAGTGGTAAGGTACTTCAAACCTGTCCATCCAGTGTGCTAGAATTGTTATAAGTGAATCACAACACCCTATGGTTTGCACAAGTGTGTGTGCTTGAGCTCATAGTGTGATTGGATAACATGGGTACTATCTCCAAGTTTTGGGACTTGTTACTTGAGATAGACCTCCAGAGAAAGCTAGTTCTTACTCCTAAACTACTTGCCATAATATACTCTAATGCAGGAAAAATTATATATCCTAATCTAACTTTCCAAGGGACCAGGGAGAGAGAGTACATGAAAACAAAGCCTACACTAAAGTGGTGATACACCAGAAAAGGAGAGTGTGAGAATAGTCTTCCAATGTGTGAAAAGTAGGGGGAAAATGCATATTAGGAGGGGTGATAACAATTCTCCACAATCTAGAAAATGCATTCACAACAACATTTCATACATACATAATGATAATGAATCCCTAAAATAACATAGATAGAAAAAATATATATGCAATGAGATTGAAGGGGCAAGAGGAATGCAAACAAACACAACAGGGGAAGAGAAATCCACAAACTTGTATCTATTGCTTCATAAGTATGCACAATTCAATCTATTATAAGATAAGGGCCTAGATCACCATGCAAGGAGTCCACTATAAGGTCTTGTAAAACATTGGCTTCAGAAAATAATTTTGATAGAGTTTTGCTACTCAAAACTATCTCCCTTACAATGAGCCCAACACTCCAATTTATAGGAAATTGAGAAGAGAGAGAGAGAGGGAAAATAAAAATCCCAAAATCTGTCCTTCAACCACTTGTAAAAGGTATTAAATGAATTGAAATGATGGTATATTACTTACAAAAGGCTCCCCATACTATCCCATAACTTGTAGCATTGAGAAATGTTAGCCCATGCTTCATTAATGTCCTCCCAACTACCAATTAAATCACTTTTCGAACCTAGCCATGTTTTCTGAAAAATATCCATCAATTCCTCATCAAATTATGAATTTCATGATTGGTGTGTGTTGGTCTCAAAACATGATTATAATGGTATTAATTTTATGTATTTTTGTTGAGAAATACAAAAGTTATGGCCTTATGAGTGCGGGTAGCTATTTTGGGTCGATCAAGCATTTCTGTCACTTGACGAGACCGAGCATTTAATTTATCATAGCTAGAGATGCATATTTTATTTTCAAATAGATACTCTCATCAAAATTAAGAAATCTAATTTTTTTGGCGTAGAGGACATCGTGCCCATTCTAGAAAGTGAAATTTTGTGAAAATTGGTGTTTGGGGTCAAACGTTATGGCCGTTTGAAGTTTGGGATTTTACTTGCACTATTTTCCTTTGTATGCAGCTATTTCAGCCTTTTGGGGAACTTATGTCCCACACGTACCTAGACCGCTCAGCCTCCTTTCTCCCATTTTTCGATTCACTCTTTGTGCGGTGATTTTAGCTTTTGATGTCATGCTTGTCTCGACGTTGACCAAACCGTGAGGGCCGTTGACCTCGAATTTCGCCACACTACTTTGCTGATTGACTTTTTTACCTTTGCAGGTCCCACCTATCCCGGTGTCCCAACTATCCCATGGACCACGCGAGAAAAAAACTTCTGATTTTTCTGATTTCCCTTGCCTATGGCCATTTCAGATAATGCACGTCTGGATGTCCTGATGTCATGATGTCTCACGAACCATCTGGGACATAATTTTTGATTTTTATGTACAACAAAGGAATGCAACCATTTTGGGTTTTGGGTCCCAGCTATCCCATTTGAACTTGTGCAGCTGGGATAAAAATTTCCACTTTCGCCAATTCCCATAGTTTGCGGCCTTTTCGGCAATTTGGGTCTTGGCTATCCCTCTTATACTTGTTCACTGGGACATTTTTCTCGACATTGCTGATTTGAATTGCCTATGGCTATTTTGGCCATGTAGGTCACATGTGTCCAAGTGTCCCGCATGTGGTCCGGGATGAAAATATCGATTTTTGATAATACACTAGTTGAAGCCAATTTTTTGATTTTTTTAATTTTTTCTAACTCCTTGAATTTTTCCTTAGATAGGGAAGTTAGAGAAGAGCCAAAGGGACCCCCAAGACCTGATTTTTTGGCCTCAAACCAATTCTTCTTGCTCAAACCTAAAGAAATTATGTAAGTTATCCAAATTACCTTGAGGGGTGAATTTAAGATAACAGGCTCTATTTCCCTAGCTACACAAAGGATGGGTTCACCCTATATCATTACATGCAAAAACTATCTTATGAGGTGGGAGAAACACCACCTATGAAGGATTACATGACATCAACAACAACTAGATTCTTTTGGAAAAATATAATCAACATGTATTAATGCCCATTGAGTTTAACAAGTGATAGGGGTACTCATTTCCTAAATGAGACAATTAGAATCTTGTTGGCTGAGTTCATGGTGACCCATCACAAGAATACTCCTTATCACCCACAAGCTAATGGGACTGCTGAGGCCTTTAAATTTTTTTAAGCCACACGTTAATGAATATTTGCGATTTTGGGAGAAGGGATTAGGATGATAAATTATCTACCGTGCTATGGTCATATCGTAAAAAATTACAAATGATTTTGTAAAAAGTGAAAATTTCCTTTTTTAACCTCTCCCCACCGTCACCAATGTCGGTTTACCTAGACCGACATTGGTCATGTGCCCTAGCATACCATGGTCAGTTTCCCTAGACCGACATTAGTTAAACATGAACAGTGTCGGTTACCCGTGTTGACCCCATGACAACCCATTACACCTTATCTACTTGCCCGCAACCTTTTTCACCTAACCCAAAGTTGACCCTGACCCTCCACCTCATCCTCCTGACCTCATCATTTATCACCCAACCTCACCATCAGTTAGGGCATATTTCTACCCCTCCTATGGCCTTACCTACGCCACACCTTCTTTTTACCCACACCTGACCTACTGTGATGTGACCATCAACCTTGCTCACTCGCTTTACCTAGCGATGTTGTTACCACATTGTTAGCCTACCAATCATACCTTTCCTTTGGCCATGACCTGTATCCCAAAAACCTTGACCTTATGACCTCTAGGATGTAACGAGAATCACATCTACAATTTCCGTATCTTACCCCATTGTGTGTCCGGATTGTATCGTTTACCCTAGATACCGGGCCTCAACAACCCTTATTTAGATAACCCGATTGACCTCGGATGATGTAGAGTTTAAAATCTCTTCGAATTGATACCATGTTGCGATCTCTCGCATGTTATACATTTGATTAACACTACCCATTAACCATTTTTACTTCTACCTACCCTATCCACACCTACCTACCTAACCGTTGATTATGTGGATATTCTCATGTCCTCAATCGTTACATCTTGCAATGATGGTACCTATTTTTCTCATCCTAATATCCTTACTTTGCCTATGGCCATGACCCTTTCAAAACAAACCTTGACCTTTTGACCTTTTGGATGTTTTAGAACCACACCTACGCATTCCTGCATCTTATCTCATTGAGTTCCTAGACCGTATTCTTTACCATGGATACTGGACCTCAAAACCCTTGTTTGGATGACCTTTACGACCCTAGCTAACGTAAATTTTTATGTTGAGCAACCCCATGTATCTCATGGAATTTCATAATGTGTGCATACATCTGAATTCTCTATCTAATCACCCACCATACCTTTTACAATCACCATATCCTTGACCCTCACCTTCTTCACATCTAACCTTGTTTTCTCAAACCACCCAATGAATCTCTATTCTTCATCATCGGTGCGATTTGAGGTGGGATCACTCATTCCCCTATCCGAGGCACCCAAATTCACCTTCTCAACCTAAATTCACATGGGGCAAAAACCAGCCTTCATTTTTGTCATGCTGCCTACCAATACAGGCTGCCCAACAAAAAAGGGGCAAAATGTAGACACCAAAATTAGGTCACACTCCCCTTGGTCCCCTTTCAAATAACCAAGTTACACACATTCACCTAACCATGACCATTATACCCCACATTAACATTGATTTAATTATTTATAATTAAATTAATACCCATCCTCACCCCATTATTAATTTAATTACTTTAATTAAATGAATAAACACCTCACCTAGACACCTCACCATAGACCTATTCATAGCATGTTTCCATAAATGAATAAGACTTGGTCCAAACCTAAAAAATCAAGGCCTATTATTCCTCTAACCACCTTCCCACTCATAAAAAGGTAACGTCCATTCAAATCCATGGATAAAGGAACAAACCTGATCCAAAAGATGTGAGATCTACCATTTTTAGTAAACCTAGGGAATCCCACCTTAACCGATGCCGATCAACCCAGAACTCGCCATCGGTTACCATTTATTCACCTTAGCAACCTTGTTTTTGGGTTGGCACATTCTGAGATCAAGGAGACGAGAAGAGAAATATATGCATGCAAGTAGAACCATATCCTTTTCACACCTACATACATCCATAGCCAACACCAGGATAGATCCAGAGGTATTGCACTCATGGAAGCATTACAGGAAGCACTACCATGGTACAAAATACCATTCTTTTGGTCAACCACCATCACCATTCAGCCATTAAACTTGCATCACAGTAAGTGTACCTTCTACCAACATAGTCTATTTTAGTTTAATAGCCTTTGTTATTTGTGTTATTAGTTTGGACTTTGCATATTCATTTCCCATCTTCTACCTTCTTGTAGGCTCAACCATTCCTCTACCCACACCACAAAATCACCCATTATCACCTACTACACCCCTTTGTGTATACCCGAGACCTTCTGAGACATCCCTATCCATGTTTCCATCTATTTTTATCTTCGGTTCAACTCCTACAATCAGATCTCATTGAGTTCCTTTCACCCCGACCCTATGCGATGCCGGTTACCCATTACATCGTCATCGATCCCTTCTAAACCATCATCAGTTACACGAACGACATCAGTCTCTGTGTTTCATACCCTTTTCCAATAACAGAACCAAACAACCTTTTACCAAGTGACCTAAACAATCCAAAATCTGACCTTGACTAGTTCCAACACCTTGACAACTACCTACCCCTAAGATCTAACTATATCCTAGTCTGTTATGTTAGATTTTCTTATTATTCTTGAATGAGATACCTAAATAATATCAAGTACAATAGGACCGTGTTTATTTCTTACATTAGATTGTTTTAAACAATGGATTGACAACCATCTAGGGAGTATCACACTTCCCAGATCTAGCACACGCTAGGCAGTCCACTATCATATATTATTTAACTCCTCTTTTGTGGTCTTGTTTTCTATCTCAGGTAGTTCCTTTCATCCAAAAGTAAGCTCTCACAACAAGATTGGATCGACAAGTCGAACGCATGCAACAACCATCAACCGACCAACATAAATAGGTATTCCTCCTTAGTCCATAACCCTTATCTGTTTCATCTCAATAACTTAAAGAAAATGGTGAAACAGTACCTACAAAGATGGCCAAGTCTAATGTTATTTAGTTAATGACTAGGGTGCCCAAGGATTGTTGTTTTGACCAGAATAACGATAAAAAAAGAAACATTTTGTAATACTTGGTTGAGAGATAGTTTTGTTGTTCTTGACTATGGATTGGTAGTGGAATCGTGTAAGAACTGGATAGTATGGTAGAAGTGATATGTGGGCCGAACTCAGCAACAGATGGGATATTTTTATGCTTGTGAATAAATATGCTAAAAAAGTCTCTACACCGTCAACAACTAGATTTTCCATCGTTTGATTAAATTAAAATATATATATGTTGACTATGTAAGGATTTCAATTAGCCTATCTCGTGTCTTGGTAGATTTCGGAGGGGCAAGGATCAACCCAACTTGTAAATGCCTTTAGTATATAAAAAAGGTGTAATTTTTTTATTTAAGCCCCGATTCACCAACTCTTTTGTGCATTTTATAGAATACTTGCGATATGGTATTTTAGTTTATGTAAAGTTTATAGAGTCATTAGAGGTAACAATATTGTTTTTTTAATCAAATTAATAAACCCAATCTGTTAGTCAAAATACTTAAAACGTAGTTATATGTATTATATGATATTTAACATACAATTTACTATGTTATTTGTTATTAATTGTTAGTTTTTTTAGATAAGGTAAAGAAATTTTGGATTTTAAGGGACTAAAAACCCTTTACAAAAAAGAAGCTAAGAAAAAAATGACTAAAAAGAAACCAAGGGTCGAAAGTCAAACATACTTGACCTAAAAGCCCCCTTGGAGCAAGGCATGACCAACACCAGGTCTACATAGGATAATTTTTTTTACAAAATACATAATAAAAACCATGGCTATAATAATATAAAAACCATCATCGGAACGTGAATGAAGTACAACATAAGGGTCATCATTAGTTTGATTTACTTGAGGAGGCTCTGCTTCTAGTTATCACACTAGGACCCCTTTTCATGGCACTCCCAAGATCATATTTCCACAAAATGGTAACCTTAGGAGCCTTACCTTCCATTTCCATGAGCTCATTGTCTTGTAAGATGCTCAACTCCAAACACATTTTATCCTTTCCTTCCATAGCTTTGGCCTTAGCAACTTGATCCTAAAGGATGGATACATGTCGTTCTGCATGACCATTTCCTCATCAAGTCCCCATATAATTTTATTTTGAATGTCAATTTTTCTCGTGACATTCCCCAATTTCTTGAAATTAATTGTTAGCTAAATATACAAGTTAGTATAGTTAATATCATGTTTTTACTCATTTTTGGGTCTTGTTTTTAATGTTATAATTAAATGTGGATCAATTTATTTTTACATGTTTTATAAAATGTTATTGAGTATAAATGATGTCCTGAGTCATTAATTGTTGTGTCATTAAAAGTATGCTTGTTAAAATTGAATAAATGTGTAGTTGATAGTTTATCAAATCACATTAGATCTTTTAAATATAATATTTAATTGGATTTTTATCATCTTAAAACTAAAAAATTCGTTATCTTGTCAATTGTTCTATCTAAATCGAGTCATTGTGCATCGGATTTATAAAGTTTGATAAAAAATATAAATTAATTTACTGAGATAAATTTTCGGTGAAACTCAATATTCTATAAAATAAAGTGTTTCACATTACGGAGAAGATAAAATGTAACATCCCACCCTTTACTCAAAAATATTTATATAGACGATCAATAGAATGTCAATCGGTTAATATGAAGTATCATGGATAATTCTACATTGCTGAAAATAACTCAAGCTTTATTTGAATTAAATTAAGTTAACAATCGGGAGCCTTAGCTCGCACCAAAATTGTCATGTAGTATATATGTTTTATCACATGTTTGGTAATGATTTTTTGGGTTGTTGACCACTTATAAGATCACTACATGATCATCATTATGTTGGAATATCAATGTTTGATACTTTTAACCTCTTTGGAGTAAAGTCGATTTTGGAAAGTATATGGAAGACAATAATTATATTGCGTGTTTATTCTCTTTCTTGGACTCCTCACATTGGGTCATTTGTTAGGCCACTCGACATTAGTTGTGGCATGTTATGAGTTTGTAACTTGTCTATACAAAGTGTTGATTTATTAAAATACTTGGCATATGGGCATGGGTAAATACATTAATTTTTAATTAAATACATGGAGGTTAAATGGATTTCATTAACTTAGAATAAAAATCCACTTGACAAAGAGTGGGTGGCATGTATTAGTGCCTTGTTGGGCTTTTGTGGCATGTTAGTTTTATGTGGAATTGGTGACTTGGGAAAACAATTTGCCAAATGTAATTCAAAGTATGCTTGATTTATGTAATATGAAGTTGGTATGGTTACGTGGAGTAAGGAAATAACATTGAGGGGGTTTTGGGATTTAATGCACCATTAATGGATGCTCGCCTCCTCGAAATGGTTAGCTTCCTCAAGAAGAGAACCCTATACTTGATCAAATTCTCTCCACTTGGTCATTTGGTTTGTTTGGTTTGAGATATTTTTAGGGGTTTCGAAGGAAGTGGAATTTCTCTCCATTATGCATGTTTTTCGGTCATGAATGCTAATATGGAAATGGATATGAAGGAATTTTGTTTCAAAAAGGAATGTTTTGATGAATGTATTGTTGTTTTTGATTTCTAGAGAAGATTACAGGAGAAAGGAAGCTGAGTTGAGTGAGAACATGGGCGTTAAGACATGATATTCTCCCTGATACTCTAAATCATAATTTTTATATTATGATAATAATAATTTGGGGTGTTTTGTGTGTTTGGTTTTTATGGTAGAATGTTTGTATTTGATGTTTACCTATCTACCAAGTTGCATATTGAATTTATAAATAAATTTATGAGTTTTATGAGTTTTATTATTTATGATTTTTGGGTTCGCATATTCTTGTGAATGGAACGAGTTTTGAGTTCCCATGTTGGGACCGTGTCTTAATGACTGAAACCATGCATTTTCTAGTAATAGTTTTGAAATACCCATAATGGGTCTACATACTTGTAGTTTTATTATAGCAGAGTGAGCGCATCTTCTCTCACTAGAGACCAATCAATGTGTGATGATAGAATTAGGGTTGAACCAACTATATAAAACATTGAATATTTTAATCAACATTTGTGGAACAATCTTAAGATTGGGGGTTTCAGTAATTTCATTGCTAAATTACATGGTCACGACCCTCCCTATCAAAGGATTTTGGAAAATATTGGAAAGAGGGAAAGTTCAAGGTCAGAGGAATGGAAATTGAGGTTTCAGAGTCCACCATTTCCCTTGCGATGGAGATGAAAATGGACGGGCTCAAAATATTTAAGGATAGAACCCGCAGAGAGCATGAAATTGAGTTGTTCTTCATGGGTAAGGAAAGGTGCTCTTTCTTTACTAATGGTATTTCTAGGTTATGTATCCCGGGAATATGGAGAGATGTTTTCCTTCAAATCATGAAGTATATCACTCTAGAAGGCAAATACTGAAAAATCTATACTCATCATATGAACCTTCTGAATATGTTCTACCATAAGCTCATGGTGAGCATTCCTTTCTTTTTTTTTTATGTCTTTGACAAATTATTTGACGGTGTTCCAACAGGAGAAGGAAGAGATTCCTTTGCATGAAGGGCTCATCCTTCTATTGTTTGAAAATGGGAAACCTATTCTAAATTCTTCTTTGAAAGATAAGGTGGAAGAGGATGATATCACTCTTGCGGAATGCCTTACTAAGATGAAGGTTGGGAAATGTAAAAATGTGGGGGAGGATTCTAAAAAGAGAAGAGTGAGGAAGGTCATGGTGAAGCAAGCACCTCAAGAAAGAGGGGTTGGGATGGTAATTTTAAGGGTTTCGAGGATTGGAGTAGAAAGGTTCAATATTTAGAGGGAGTTATTTAGGAAATGGAGGAAACCAATGTTGGTCAAAGGGAAACCATGTTGGATGTCATTAATGTTTCTAAGAAAATTGTCTCTACTCAGGTGAAGTCCAAACAGAAGGTTTTGGAGCTGGAGTATCAGGTCAAAAAGCTGAGTGATAGGTTGGAAGGGATGGAGGAAGGCACTAAAAGGAGGAATTTCAATTTGTGCATTAGTAGTTCCGAGGATGAGCTGGAGGAAGACATGAATGTCAAGGGTGTTGAGGGTGCTGAGATCAAAGGCAGTCATGCTGGTAGTAGTGAAGTTTCTCCTAAAAATTAGCTGGTTTTTCTAAACCGTTGGTGAATTTCTGCAATTTTGATGGTTTAGGCCCGGGTTTTCTTTTCTTTATTTCACTCTCTTTTGGTTAAAGTCCTGATCTTCATTGTAAGAGTTAAGCATGTTTAACTCCTTTTGTGGAATTTTTTGTTTCTTTCTTTCTCATTGGTTTTTGTTCCTCCTTTTGTAAGGCCCTTGGGAGTTGATCCCTATTTTTACCTTATCTAAAAACTGTTATACTTGTAGATTTTTTTTTTTAGTTTGAGTTACTAAGTTGAATTCATATAGTATAGGGTCAAATATTGATTGTTATTATCATTAGATAATGGTTATGATAAATAATATGAGTGAGTTAACTCATACCCATTCTCTCAAATCTAAACATGAATATTTCTCTCTTAACGTATGAACATGTAAATAGGAGAAAAAATGAAGTGAATGCTTTGGATTTATTAAACATTGTTTTATTTGATTACGACCTCGTGGTCATATGTAAAAAGGAAAACCACAAGAGGTTCCTTATTTTGTGTTAAATGATTTCATGAAGTAAACTTAGTTGTTTAAGATGGGCATATGACCCTAATGTATAATTTCAATACATATTTTTTTGCTTGTATATTGAAGATAATTTGTTTCAAAAGTTTGAGTTATTCTATGTTGATTTAGAACCTCTTTATTTTTATTAAATATAATTGGTTTTAATTGGGCATGGTATATAAGGGTAGATATTATTTATGTCCCTATTTTTGATGGTTGTATCTTTGTATAGTTTGTTGCTGATCTAATTAATTAAGTGCACCAAAGGCCTTTAGATGTGTTATTATAACATAACTTAATCCTTCACATAAAATAGTCTTATGATCAATTAAGAAAATTGGAAAGTATGTTGTTGGATATGATGTTTATCATGAGAATAATGGTATTGATCATTAATTAAATATTGAGTAAAATGTATGTGGCCATAAATGATAATATAATCTATACTTCAAAATATGAAGGTATGATGATAGTAAATGTGATTAATGAACATCTAGCTGAAAATAAAAAGGGGCATGGTTAACTTAAATTGATTAGGCTTAATCATTATTCTTTATGAGATAATAAATCAACCATCACAAGTAAATGGTATTATCTCCTTTATTAAATAGACTAATGGATAATGAACAAAACCAACCTTTGACACAGTGACCTATAAAAAAATCAAGATGACTTCACTAAAGGGAAACTAATAGTTATTCCATAACTCAAATAAGTTATTAAGGCCCACTTGGAACATAATGAATGAATTAGAGGAGTCTTACAAAAAGACCCCTTGACTATAAATTAGATAAATAATGGAATAAATTACATTTTGTAGGACTTGTTGCATGATGATTATGATGTAGATTAGATATAATCTCATGTTATCACACAAACATCTAGGCATAGTACTAACTAGTGGTAGTTATGGAAAAGGGAAAGAGGATGTAATGATAGTAACCCATTACGTTGTCTCTCCTCATTCCATAAAGACCCCGAGTGGGTGGTGGTTCTTTACGTTTATGGAGATGGTCATGTACAGAAAAAACCTTGTTCTTATTAACATGTTCACCTTCTTAAATAAAAATATCCAGATAAATGTGTTGAGATATTTGTTTGTTGGTGGAAGACTATGTCCCTAAGGCTTATGTGTGGTCTTAGGATAAGTTGTTTATGCATAGATGGAAAATTTGGAAAAAGTAATTCAAGTAGTTGATTACATTGTCTTTTCACCATCTCCTTAATTTATATATGTCAAACATCATAGTATGAATTTAATTAATTTACTTGTGTGGTAGAGATTTATGGATGGAAAAATAGTTCTCTCAACCTAGAAAAAGGTAAACTGAAATACTAAAGATTGTATGATTTCTTGCATAGAGTGGATTGAAGGGAGATAAGGATGTACCCTTCTCAATTGCACAAGGTTTATACATGGAAGAGTTATCAGATGGATCAAACTTAACTTAATAAATATTTGTTTAAAATTATTAACTATTTTTTCTTGGGTTAACTCTATTAAATACTCTATTGATTGGCTTGTGGAAATAAAATAAAAAATTACTTCAGTTTTGGGAAAATAAATGAGGTGTTACATAAAAATTAGGTAAATTTTGGAAATAAATGAGTTTTAATCTCAAATTTGTTGAGTAAGTAGCACGTCTATCATAGTATGGAGATAATCAAGGAAGGAGGACAATCAACATCATCTCGTCATCCACTAGTAACAAGGTCATGTACAACATTGGTGATATATTTTTTAGTTGTGTGTTTGCAATCTGCTATAGTGTGGTAATGAATTAGAATATAATAAATATTATTATTCAAAATTTTAATTCATGAGTATTATTTCCTTATTTAACGACCTAAAATGAAAATGTTTTGAGAGAAAAAACACTAGTGTAATGCAGATCCTTGATTGTCACATCCGTTATTTGATGCCAAAATTTGATTCTGCATAGGCCGTCAATAGATTAGTGATGGTAAAGACACAATGTTACACCAATATTTATTTTGTGTAAGCTTTGTGTTAATATGCTTGGTTAATCTATTGCTAGGAGTCTTAACTCATATCAACATCACTTATTTAGATATATGGATGATTGCATTATTATATATTGTTGACTTGGGCTATACGTTATATTTTCTCCTCAACACACCGATTGCATGAGTTATGGGTGAAGTCATGAACTCGAGCATACCATTTTGTGGTATTATACCAAAATAATTAGAATGAATCTATCATATCAATGGCTTAGGCCCTTGGTCCTATAGAGGATTAACTAGTTGCTAACCTTGGCATTAAAGTATAAGTGTTATTTGGTTGTTTTGAAATATTATAAAAGGACATATTTTATTTTGTTTGGTTCCATTATGAAAGAAATTATCATTGTTATCAACTTTTTAAAGAGGCTAGATAGTTTGCTAACCGATATCACAAAATTACAGTACCCATGATTGTTAAAGATTTGTGTGTGAGGAAATCTATGTAACTTTTGTATAACATGGGATTGTCTTGTAGTGTGGGATGTTACAAGTAGGATAATCCTCCTGAGAAAGCTAAGTTCTTTCTCCGAACCTAGTGCTTACTTATCCAAAGTGTAGAGAGTGGAAAAATAAACTAACCCTAATGATTTCTGAGGAGACATGGATAGATGAATGCATAAAAATAAATTCACTCTACAGGGAAGGTGATGCACCAATAAAGGGTGAAATAATCTAAGTGAGTGAAAAAGGGAGAAAAAAAGGTAAGAGAGGGCAGGTGGAGGTGCTACAAGTATAAAATATAATTTAATTCCCTATGTTCATAAAGCACAACAAATTAAAGGTCCTGCAAATAGATACAAACATGTAAAATATACCCGTGAACTAATGGAAAGAAAAAGGTGCAATACAACTCAAATTAGGGTAAGAAATTCAAAAAATACCAATTTTATTTCTCAGAAACATGCACAATCCATTATAATATAGGCACAAGGAAAAATCCTTTACAATAAGCCCAAATTTGAGGCCTTTAGCTCACAATAGCTCTGGAACAATTTTGACAGAGTTCCTTTGCATTATAGAAAGTCCCCCAAAATGAGGTGAATTTTACAATATATAGAACAAATAACCTCGAATTTGCTTCACCAACCAACCTAATTCATTAAACATGCATGGGAAGCCATGCAAATCCACTTCCCAAGGGTAATTTTTGGAGAAAAAGACATGGGCACCATACTTCATTAAAACCAGTTGTTGAGATATCTTTTCACCCACCTACCTCACCTAATCTAAGGTCCGTCTTTGATATTCCTATAGTCGACCGGTGAAAACATTTCTATTTCTGAATAGTAATTTTTTTTTCATGTTGTCACTAGGAATAAGTTAGTCTAGACATGTTGGTGGTTAGTGATTTGATCCATGTTATCAGCGAACTAGTTTCTTTTCCGGCCGATAACAACATGTTTATTACTAGCTAAAAACATCCATACATGTGGAAAAAATGTCGTCAGTTGTAATGTAGGGAAATTTTGATTCTTGTATTACCAGTTGGTAACACCATTTTTGTTACCATATGGTAATGCTTGTACACTTGTCGATCGATAACATCCGTTAGTTCTTGGGTTGGTAATGGCTGTTCCTATCGTGGCAAGATTTCCTCTAGTTACATGTTGGTAACACTTCCTTCATGCTATATCCAAATGGCTTGGACCTTCACCGCAGCTCACTAGCTCATCACAAGGATTTAAAAATAATTTCTTCCATAGACTACCAATACTCTATCCATTTGGTTGTCCATTTTATAAGGGGTACAAAATATGGATAAAAATTGGTGACTTACGGGGTGATCTACCTACTAGATCTGAAAGACCAATGACTTTGTGGTGTCCATTGGGCATGGAGTTATTTTGATTGCTGAAAATATTCTAACACCGGGAATTCACCCTCAAATTTCTAATAATGTTAGGGCCTATCATTGCTTTAAACAATGGGCTGGAGATTGATTATTCCATTACCAAACTTTTCTTGAAACTGAAAGTGCGGAAGAAACAAAGGCATAACTATGTATAAAGATACAAAATCATACACATCTCAAATGAAACATGTAAAGAGTGCGCAATAAATTATTACAAATCAAACCTAAATTAAAAAGGGCAATCTACTAAAATCACTTAGAGGAATTTAAAACCTAAACTAGTATGTACAAGGGTGAGAATTTCCTTTCAATAGCATTGCTTGAGATAGATTCTGTTGAATGGAATCTGTAATTCTTCTCCATCCAACTTGGATAGCTAGAAAGCATTTTTATTTTTACATTTTGTGACCATGTAGGGGCCACTCCATATGACATCAAATTTGGAATGCCTTCCTAGTTTTTCCCTGTCTACATCCCATTTTAGACAAAGTGTCTCCCTCTCGAAAGTCTCTAGCCTTTTCCTTCTTATCAAATTTCACCTTAATTTTGGCTTATTCCTTCTCCATTACTTACATAGCTTGATTTTTGATCTCCTCAAGCTCCATAAGCTCTATATACCTTACTTCCATGGGCTTGAATTCCAATAGTTCCAGCTGTTTCAGCAGTTCCAATGCGGGAAACTCAAGAGATATAGGCAGCCTTTCCTCCTTCCATAGACTAACATGTAAGGAGAGTTCCTTGTTGACCTCTTGGGAGTAATCCTATCAGCCCACAAGGATGATTTCAACTTGGTGTGCTAAGTCCTTTGGTTCTCATCCAAAGTCCTCCTTATAATTCTCAATAGATTTTTGTTTGTGGACTCAAGTTTTCCCATTACCATAAGGGTAATAGTTAGAGGAATTGCTAAGATATACTCCATTCTTAACAGCCCATTCCATGATCTTGGAACCTAGGAATGGTAAAGCATTTTCTGATATAATGGTGGCTGGTACTCTGAATCTTGTTGCTATCCCTTCATAAAAATCTAGTATGTTGGCCTCATTTTCTTCCTTGAGTGCAATGACCTCCGTCAACTTGGTGAAATAATTTGTGGGTGTGAGGATCCACTTGTGGATCAAGATAGAATTTGGATTAATCACCCCATTAAAATCTAGCCTCCATTGCATGAATGGTTCATTTACATAAATGGGGTGGAGTGGAAGGGCTGCTAACCTCTCTTTTCATGTGAAGAAGGCACACTTCTTACACTTCCTAATCCATACATAATAATCATTAAAGAGGTTAGGAAAATAATACCATGCCTTTATAATTCTAAGAGATGTCACCCTTGGGGAAAAATGGCCACCTATTTCTCCATCATGGAACTCATGTAGCACCTTCTCTATCTGATCTATCTTGATGCACCTTAGGAGGAAACCATTGACATCTTTCTTGAACAAGATACCATCAACCAATGCAAACGAAATACAATGAAACCTGAAATACCTTCTTTTGGACTTTCTCATCCCTTGAGGAAGTAACGTATTTGAAGGAAATGGACTATATCTTGAGTCCAATAAGAATCGGGTGACATATCGACTGATTTCTCTTGATCATATTGTAATACTAAAACAATCTCTTATCTAGCAGCCGACTCATCATGTTGTCTAGAATCTAACTATTCACATAATCCCTTTCCCTTTCCCTTGACCAACTTGGTCACATTAATATCAATGTCATATTCCATGACCTTGGTTACCCAACAAGCTCTTTTTTCATTAAGGTCCTTGTTTAAAAGAAATTATTTTATACTAGCATGTGTGACTAGTATATGAATCCTATTATTTGACACTAAATGCCTGAATTTCTTCAAACTTATAATCAAAATAAGGACATGTTTCATAATGAATGAATATATCACCTCATAGTCCAGCGGGCCTTTGTTGAAGAATGCAATAGGTAGTCCCAGTCCTTCTTTATTCGGTGCACGAGATAACAAAGATGGTGTCCAAACCACTGAAGGCATAGAGAAAGAAGTATTTGGAGAAGTATGGATTAATATGGGTTGGGGCTTGAGATATGGCTACTTGATATCTTCAAAATCCTTTCCCCTCTATTTTCCATTTGAATTCCAAATTTTTTTCATCATCATTGCTAATGGCTTTACAAGAGCGTAAAAATATAGCACGAACCTTCATAAAACGTTCATCCTCCCGAAGAAGATTTGGAGAGTCTTCTTATGGCTTGGTAATAGTAGAGCTCAAATGACTTCAAATATTTTTGGATTAATACTCAACTTCTCTTTAGACATGATATGGCCTAACAATTTGCCTTCATGAGCCAAGAACATGCATTTTTGGGATTCAAAGATACCCCAAATCTCCTACACATATGGAAGACCTTCCTAAGATGAAATAGGTGGATTTCTATGTTCTTGGAAAACATAAGACGCCATCAAGAGAGACAAGCACTATTTTAATCAACAACCCCTTGAACGTAATATCCATAGCCCTCTAAAATGTTGCTCTGACACTCAATAGCCCAAATGACATCTTTTTATAGGCACAAGTGCCCCATTTTGTGGTGAAATCCATTTAAAATTGATCTTCCTGCTTTACCATGATTTGATTGTATCCCGATATCCATCCAAGAGGGAGTATCTTTATAAACCGAGAAACTACCTACAATATCTTCTCCATGGAGGGTAGTGGATAGTGATCTTTTAGGGAGGCCCTGTTTAAATCCTAAAATCCACGCATAACCTGATTTCCCAATTCCTTTTCTGACCCGACCAAAGCACAAGATTTTCTTCCCAACTTGAGTGCTTGATTGAGAAAATGATGCTCACCTCAATGAGCTTATTCAAATCCTTTTTCATGAGAGGCTCAATATGGGGGTTGACTGATCTTTGCTTCTTCCTGACAAGTTTAGCTCCTAGATCCATTTCAATTGTGTGTTGTGCCAACTTAGGATTAAATCCCTTCAAATCCTCATAGCTCCAAGCAAAGACATCCAGAATTCTTGGCAAAGCAAAGCTGTATGAATTCATATTTTTCTTGATCCATGCTCACCTTGCCAATTTGGAGCATTTTACCCTCTCCAACTGAAATGGGCTTTGAATCTTCCCTTTTTACCTGAATGTTGGCCTTCTCTTTTTAGAATTGATCATTTGGGTTGAATATTGACTCTAGAGTCACTAAACCCTTTGGAAATTTGTTTTTCTATAGTTGCACCACTTGATCTCCATACTATTGCTCCAATTTCTCTTGATTTTAGGTGAGAACTCAACCTCATCCTATAAAAAATTAATGATCTATTGATCATTATCAAACACATGTCAGCTTGTGTTATTTTTTGGTTCAACTGGCCTCATAATTACATGAATACATGGCTGTATTATGTCTCTCTTGATACTGTCCACCACATCAAATGTTGCTCCAATTTCTATAAGCATGTCCATAACCTCATTCTTCTTCCTTGGTATGGCTTGAATATTGAATGCTTCAAGGTATTCAATTTGATCCCATACCCGATGCTTGTAGGCTTTGAGAAGATCATTCTTAACAACATGTTTTTCTCTAACCTGGTTGGTAATTAACTCACTATCCATTAAAACTTGTAACTTTTTGATACCCCTATTTCTTGCCTAATGCAATTCATGGATCAAAGATTCATACTCAGCTATATTATTTGAACAAGTAAACTAAAAATGGAAGGCTAAGTAGTACTTCATACCTTGTGGTGATAAGAGCATTGCACCTCCTCCAACACCCTACCTACTACTTGAACCATCAAAGACCAACTACTAAACTCCATTAACATCCTCATTTTCTAGATTTGTGAGGCTGGGGGTGGGTAGGTTCTCCTCATGTATAATAAATTCCTAACTCAACTTCTTCCATCTCCCTATATGGGTCATAGCCATGCCTTTTGTGAGCCCACTCATCAAGTGTTAAATCGGAATAGTCCCAACCTTGGTGTCTAGTTCATAGGCATCTAAAAATCCTCCCATTCAAATACTACACAATTAACATTTATTGGGCTTGGCACATGGGGCTCAATGTGAAAGTGTGCAATTGGTTCTGATTTGATAGGGACCTTAGCTCCATACCTTGTCCTAAACATCATGTGTGACCAATCTATTGATAAGTGCTCACTAATATTAGCCATAAAGTCCCTTGAAAGGCATAAAGAAAATAGTGGTGGCAATTCATTCAATCACTGATACATCTTGTAAAATTGTGACATTTGGGCAAGCATGGAGCGTAAGGCTCAATTCCTTGATCACTCCAACTGTCCCTATTGATGTTTCATCCAATTGCACTACTCCTCTCAATATTGGCTCATATTTCAAGCCCAATTTATCTATGATTTTCTTCAGCATTAGTGAACTTATCATCCCTCAGTCGATCATGAAATTATGTACTAATTTATCTCGAATGATCAATGAGACATAAAACAGTGGATGTTTTACATTCTTACTTAAATGAACTTCTCCTTGTTGCGTAGTGTTAGTAAGAACACTCTCCTAATTTTTAGATGGCTCATTAGAAGGGGACCAATTTACCATAGTTGCTTGCAATAAATATTGTTGCCCTGGAATTGCCAATGATTCCCACATAGAAATGCTAACATTAGTCTTCTTCATTTGATCAATGATATTGAACGGGGTGGGTTTACCTTTTGTTGTCCCTTAATGGGCATGACCTTTTCGGCCTTAGGACTGGTCCATGAGCAATGCAATTGAACCTGTATTGATTATGTACATTAGTGGCTTCTATATAAGCCATCTTAGGCTATTTTATTAATTAGGAGCAACATTTGGTCCATTGACCCCTTCTTGCTATGTGAGAGTAGGCTAAGAAAGAACTGGGTTAGATGATTGACCCTCCTCTATATTCCTTTTCTTAGATCTTGTGTTGGCTGCTACCCCCTAAAAACGAGACTGATTTATAGCACAAAAATCCTATGCTTTCCAGTTCACAAGTGTGGTCTCACTTGAAGGTACCTCTTGAGTAGCTATTTTCTATTGATTATCTTCATCTCTCATCTCTTGAGGAAACCAACATTTTGTACCATCAAGGCTTGGTTTAACATACCGATTGAAACATGCTTCCTAATTGTTAGGTTGAGCAAAAGGAAAGCACCATTCATATTTCGTGGAATGTTATGTCTTTGGATCTAAAACCAAGGCTTGGGATGTTGAAAGTGCATAAGTATTGTATGTCTGAAATCACTTGGGAATTTGAAACCGTACTTGACTCGATTTTTCTTTGTTGCTTGAACAGAAGCTTATTAGGCTGATATGGAGGAATTTTCACTTGACCATGGGTTTGGTATGTTATGGAGCTCTGATCTTGCTACCTTTTTATCATCACTAAATCATTCCCCAAATTATGTAGTTCCTTCATGACTTCATAGAGTTCCTTGGAAATACTAGAAGAAGTAGAGGCGTCACTATTTCTCTAATTTCTAAGAGCTAGAATGGGGGCTATTTTAGGTGCTTGACTAGTAGAGGGGTTTCCCAACTCTAGATATAGGGGCATAGGTGGCCTAGGTGCTAGTTTACTAGGCTTGGATTAGACAATTCTTAGCTCTAATAGCCATGGCATAAGCATCTGGTAAGGTTATCCCTCCCATAGATTGTATCATAACAGATATATTAGAATTTAAAGCTTTAAGGAAATAGAGAAATGCACCTTCAACAGTCGATCTTATGAGAATTGGGATCGATCCCATGTTCACTAAAATAAAAAATTAAAGTCTTCCATTTGTTCATTGGGATCCCTCTTGATTGTAGTCAGTTCTGCTCCAATAGGGACAAATTATCTCCTCTTTCTCCAAATTGGTTATAGAGGGCTATGCATATTTGATCCTAATTTGTAATGGACCCCACTACTAAGCTCCTGAACCACTGCAAGGGCTTTAAATTGAAACAAAGCAACAAAAATTTAACTGCAACATCCACTTCATTGATCTCATGAATGGTACAAATATTCGCAATATCCTAAATATGGTCAGCGGGAGTCATGTGGTTCTCCCCATGAAGTAGGGAATATTTTTAATGCTATAATCAGAATAGGGTTCTGGGAATTGAGGGAAAGTAGACTACTTCTTGTATAGTGGACACGGGGATTTAGTGGTCCCTATGGTGGTGGTGGATGATGCGACATCTTGATTGGCCTTTGAGGACCCCGATTGATTAAAGGAATGACGCCCTAGGTGGAGGTGTGGAAAAGGCCATTTTTGAAGAGATGGAGACCTTTGTACTCTTCTTCCTCTCCTTCCTCTACCTAGTGATAACTAAAAGTATTCAAAAACACCTTCCTCTCTTTCTCTAGACCGATTTTGGATCCTTCTCAATTATGGGCCATTAGTACTACTAAACCAGTTGAAGTCTGACCTTGGAGTCACTAGATGTGATGCTATGAAGCCTCAAGAGGATGAAAATTCACCAATATGCACATCCAATCTTGATAAACCTAAAAATATTGAATTCTTTTCCCACCAGGTGTGTAAAAAATATTATCACAAAATTACAACACCCCTGATTGCTCATGATTTATGTGTGAGGAAATCATTTTAACATATATAACATGTGATTATCTTGTAGTGTGGGACGTTGCAAGTAGGAAAATCCTTCGGAGAAAGCTGAATTCTTCTCCTAACCTAGTACCAACTTCTCCAAATATCTAAGAGTAGAAAACTAAACTAATCCTACGCTAATGA
Organism: Taxus wallichiana var. yunnanensis; assembly: GCA_018340775.1. Lineage (NCBI taxonomy): Eukaryota > Viridiplantae > Streptophyta > Pinopsida > Cupressales > Taxaceae > Taxus > Taxus wallichiana. Next base: position 264,261,188 of record CM031244.1, on the reverse strand, counting down.
TTTTCAAGGAGATAAGGATAGAAGAATGCATAAAAATAAATCTACTCTAAAGGAAGGTGATGCACCAAGAAAGGGTGAGATAATCTAAGTGAGTGAAAAAATGGATCAAAAAGGTAAGAGAGGGTAGGTGGAGGCACCATAGTCTAAGAAAATATTTAATTCCCCATATTCATAAAGCACAACAAATTAAAGGTCCTACAAAGAGATACAAACATGCATAATATACCTGCGAACATAATGGAATGAAAAAGATGCAATACAACTCGAATTATGGAAATAAAAACCACAAAATACTAATTTTATTTCTTAGAAACATAAAAATCAATTATAATATAGGCACAAGGAAAAATCCTTTATAATAAGCCCAAATTCAAGGCCTTTAGCTCATAATAGCTCTAGAACAATTTTGACAGAGTTCCTTTGCATTATAGAAAGTCCCCTCAAAATGAGGTAAATTTTACAATATATAGAGCAAAGAACCTCAAATTTTCTTCACCAACCAACCTACTTCATTAAACAAGCATGGAAAGCCATGAAAATCCACTTCCCGAGGGTAATTTTCTGGTAGAAGAAGACATGGATGCCATACTTCATTAAACTAGTTGTTGAGCTATATTTTCACCCACCTACCTCACCTAATCCAAGGTCTGTCTTCGAGATTCCTATAGTCGACCCATGGAAAAATTTATGTTGTCAATTGGTAATGATTTTTTCATGTTGTCGGTCAGAATAAGTCGTCTTGGAAGTGTTGGCGATTGGCGAGATGTTCCATGTTATAGATGAAATCATTTCTATTGTCGACTAGTAACAATATGTTTATTATTGGTTGAAACATCCGTACACATGGTGGAAATTTTAGGTGGTAATGTTGGGTGGTGTGATACTTGTATTACCAAATGATAACACCATTTTTGTTACCATCTAGTAATGGTTTGTATGCTTTGTCGACCGGTAACATCTATACATTACCGACCGTGTAACAACTATTCTTATCGTGGTGGCAAGGTTTCCTCCATTCTTGGTCGGTCACACTTTTTTTTATTACCAGGTGGTAACACTTCATGCTATAAGTAAATGGCTCAGACCTTCACCGCAGTGATCTCGGTTCCATCAATGCCAACACTCATCCATTTTTTCAGGTGAAAAATATGGATGACAATGACTTGGAAAATAAAATTGAAATATGTTGTAAAACCCTTATGTGTTATGAGTTCTTGGAACACAATTATTATTGGAAGCATTAGCCTATATAAATACTTGTTTGAGTAATAATTATGTTGATTGATTATGTTATATGAATCATGGCACATATTATTAAGGGCGGAAGGTCATGGAACTAACTATGGAATAATGGGGGAGTATAATATTTTTTGACATTAGTCATTGCAATCATTGCAAAAATTTATGAATGTATAGTAATCACATGTTATAGTTTTGAATAAATATAATGAATAAATCCAATGGTGATCAATGGTCATGAACCTAACATGGAAATTTAAAGGAACTAAGTATTATTATGGGATATTCTTACTTTGGTTTTAAAATAATTATGTTTAGTTTCAATACCTCCAATTTAAACACATGGGTCACGGACACTACTGACATATGGAATGGAATTATTAATAGTTTGAAGTATGTTTTAAAAGGGTGTGTATTGAATTTTTGAATAGCCATTTGGTCATTTATATTTGGAAGGGAAAGTTGAACCCTAACTGAAAGTTGTAAGATTATTTCCAAACTTTGCATATGACTCTGGAAGTGGGTATTTTCATGACTATGGTGACACTGGGAAATTCGAAGCTGCAGATTTATGCATGGCTCATTAGGTAGCATGCGGGATATTTTTAGTAAAATTAATAGAGAGTTTAGAAATTATAAATTCCATAGGTAGGGAAAAGTTATGAACAACATTTTGATTGGGAAAAATCCTCCTTGATGGTGTAACATTTATTGGAAAAGAGAGAAAGTTACAGCTGCTAGGACATGGAAAGAAAGGAGGTCGAGGGAAAGAACTTATCCTGTCTAGGGCACAACTACTATTATGGTTCATTCAAGAATGGTTTTCTTTCTCTAAACTTGCATACTCTCTTATGGAAAAAAGTAATCTTTTAAAAATGTATGATTTCCTAGTTTTTCCTTCACTCTATTTATGAAAGTTAAACATGGGATTAAAATGCATGAAACAAAATACCCATGTGGGTTAAATGTTTTTTTCCCATCTCTTTCAAGTTTATATGAGGATTTGATTATACAGGATTATGTATATATACATTTATACTCTTGCTTGGATAAGAAATAAATGTATATACACATGCACACTTATACATATGCATTTCTATATATCCATGAATGATTATTTTTTGGTTATATAAGTATAAAATAAATAAGATGGAAAAGATAATCCCTATTGTCTTGAATGTATTTTATGGAAAATGATTAATGGTTTGTCTACTGGAATGAATGATATATTATTCTATTTTTGTTGGTTATTGATCTCTCTCTCTCTCTCTCATTAAAATTTTTGGCCATGAAGGCACTTGAATGAAATGAAATGAATATGAAAAATATACTCTCTTCTTCTTGTACCTATTTGGAAATGAAGAAATTGGAATGAAATAAAGTGAATATGAAATGATGATATCTCTCTCCTTGTTTCTATTGGATGCTTTACATATAAGAGTTTATGTGAGTTTATAGTAAGTATAAAAATGTCAATTATTTGAACTCGACCAAAAATAAATTACAGTACATGTGATGAATGTTGTTTTGAACATAAAAATATCTCCTTGCTATAGTGAATGAACGATAAAAGGAAAATAATTATGAATCTAAAAAGGAATTTCACTTACTCATTATGATTTTACTTTTAAGAATTGATTAGAAAAACAATAATGTATTACTTGTTAAAAATGAGTGTTGTTGTAACTTGTTAGAGATTCTTTAAAGCAATTTTGTAATGCCTTATGGATGATCCATTTAAGAAAAAAATGTAAAAATTAGTTTTAGGATGATTGTGTATATCTAAGGTATTTTATTAGGGCTTCTTATATACTTTGAGTTCATTGTATGATGGATTTCTCCCATTATGGGATGGATAAAAATTATAGAATTGTCTTGTTATTATTGAATACCCATTTTGCAATAGCTGAATTTCATGTTAGTACAAAAGGGAAAATCCATCATTCTTGCCCAACCTTTGAAGATTGGCGATCTCGAGTCTGACCATGAAACCCTTGCTACTCTCATTAAAAATTTGAAGAAAATGAAGGGGAAAGAATCTCTTGAAGGGATTGTTGATGCTCTTTGCAACCTAAAACATGGGGTTCAAAATGTGGGTGAAATTTCTGATAGAAGGGAGAGAGACTTTTTGGAATGGGAAGCAAGGCTTATGCATTCTGAATGGACTTCTGACACCATTCTCATGGTTAATAAGAATTTAATCCAGAGTTGAAGGAGTGCCAACATAAAATTGAGGTCTATAACAGAAGAATTGGGGGTATTCATGCTAACTTCGTCATGCGTAGCAGAGGGTTTATATCCTTCAAGACCAAATAACCAAAGTTGATAAAAAGAAGCCCAACATGAAATTGGCCCTTAGTAGGTCTGATAGTTATGATTCGTCAGATTCTAAGATGGATGGTGATTCTGATTCTGAATCAAACACTTAGAATGTGGACAAGGAGGAAATTCTTCCCAAAGAACCTAAGATTGTGGACACCTAGATTGTGGAAAAGAAGGATAAAATTCCCAAATGTGTGATCATCAAAGTTGCAGGTAGGAAGGATGGTGGACCAAGTTATGGTACCCGTAGAAAAGTTAAGGAGGAACAATGGTGGGCATTTTTCTATCCTTTTACGTGTTTTTCTTTTATTTTTTTTTGGTTAGTTTCTCCAATTTGTATCTTTAAAAAAATGTAATTGTTAATTTTCAGACTGGGTTGTCTAGCTCTATTTTGTGGTGGCTTGCTGTCAAGCCTTTTTGACTTGGCCTCCATGGATTTCTATTGGTTTTGTTTAATCTGGCTACTCTATATGTACGGGGTTTTTTGGTCCCCTTAAAACTAATTTATAAAAAAATTAAATACCCATTTACGGATCAACCATTTTCTGTTCTATGCTATGATTGGAACTAATAATTACAAGTAAAATCTATCATGGTTAAAACCTTTAAATTAATTGAAGTAATTTGCAGTCCTTAGTTTATATCTTGTCGGTGCATTTTGATCTTGATGTTAGTGCATTGCATTATTCCTGTAAATGATTATATAACACTATAATTTTTCTAATATTGTATTGTGTTATTATAGATAATGTTGATTTTACCTATGATTATATATATATATATATATATATATATATATATATATATATATATATATATATATATATATATATATAATTGGGTAAGTAAGTAAGAATTGTGTCCTGGATTAGAAAAAACCATTATGGGACAAAGGTCTCCTTAGGGAAGCATAATAGAACCTTCCTTTAGCATGAAATAGATGCTTGAACTTTGGAATGTGGAATTATATCCTTGAAGTTAATCTATCGTTTGAATTTAGGTAAGAGTAAATTGAACAAAAATAATAAGACCCTAAGGTAAACCTTGTAAGGAATTATTTAAGCCTCCAGGATGAGAAGCAAAACCATATGATTCTTTATGTTTTCATAGTAATGATTCATAATAGTTATCTATAAGTTTAGATGGTTATGTTCAAAACAATGTGTTAAACTTTATATAATTGGGATAAGTATGGGAAACTATATATATTTGAGTAAGCAATTTGAATTTGATAAACAATATACTTTTTGTAGATGCTAATGAGATTGAACAATTATGAGCATATGATTTGTTCATATCATTAAAATATTAATTTAATGGAGTTGTGTTAGCTCTTGAACAATAGTAAGATGTTTTTGATAGGTTGTGGACTCCAACACTAGGTCATTGCTTAGATAAATTCCAGTCTTAATAGTTAATCTTAAATGAAATGGTGAAGTAAAATTATCACAATTTACGACATGATGTTAAGTTGAGAACTCATCAGATGGAATAATGTTGTTCCCATCATTATAATTCAAAAGGAACGATGAAATTAATTACTGATTACAAGTTCAAAAGAGGATATAATAATAATATAAGAAATATTAATTATCAAAGTGCTCACAAGGAAAGACCATAGAATCTGTTAGGAATGAGAAATGCAATATTAAGCCTCCCTAACGTATCCATGAATGAATGTTTAATGAAATGACTATTATATTAATGAAGAATACATCTTGTTTCTACAACAACTAAGGTTGAACTCCTTCCTTGACAACATTTATGAAGTTGAGGGAATTATTTAACTAAAATGGTCAATCTAGGAAAAGAATTTTCTTGTAGTATTTGGTGTTCTCCTTGCTCCAAAGAATCAAAATTCCAAAATTTAATAATAACGAAAAATAGGAATATAAGTAGTTATGTATAATATAACTCCTTACGGACTTGAGTTCAAGAAACAAAAGAAAAAAAGTTGTTATGATATTGGTTATGCATTGTTGCATAATGATAGCCTTAGATATAAATGGATTCATCTTTATGAAGGATATACTGGTAATGGTTAAGTCTAATCACATGAATACTACTTTTGGTATCAGTTGAGTAATCGTTATGATCTGAGAAAAATACCGTTTTAATAAAAAAATAGGCAGATAACTAGATGTCATGGACATAACCATAAAATAAGGGTGGCAAGATTTATCTTCAGCAATAGGAGTTGAATGGAGTTTATTGTTTTGAATATAAAGAAAAGATCTGCATGACTCATTGGAATGATAAATTATTCAATATTTAGTTGTAGAAGATATTATTGAGTCACGAGCTTGGTATTAGGTATTAAAGAACATTCTAGTATTTTAAAAATATAATAGTGATTCAAGTTAAGAATTAAGACAATACTGGTAAGCATTCTTATAATGCCGGAAATAAAATAAGCAATAAATCAATTTGATGTAGTTATTATTTTAATTGTAATTGGGTATCACCTTGTAAATCGTAATATCATGATTAAGGATATTAGTAGGGTTTTTCCCTTAGTATAAGAACTTGTAAACTATAATGTTGTTGACACTTAATATGTGGATGAATGGTATAAATTTTGTAGAAGAACTGAAGCATAAATATCATTATACAAGACTTGATTTGGAACTAGCTAGAGAAATAAATGAAAAGAATGAATAAAATGAATTAGTACATGTGTGGTGTAAAAAGGATATCTAGCCCAATTGTTTGTGGTTTGCACATTAATGAAGGAGTGAGAAATTAAATGTTTATTTATAGTAAGCCTATAACAAGGTTATGTGCAAGAATAAATTGTGAATATGAAAGGATAAGTAGTAGTTTTTTTTTGATATAGATAAAAAATCGGTTGTAGTTTCGGGAACTAGAGGAAAAGTATCTGCATGGATATTGAAAAGGTTATTAGTAATCCTAAAAACCATATAAGATGACCAACTGATGGGTTCCAATTCATATCAAGGTTTTTGGTAAGCATGCGAAATAACAAGGAAGGATAATAAGAGGTGCCTTTAATTTGGATCAAGATCATGAGCATTAAGAATTGTGCATGCCATAAGAGGTTGGTATTGAAAGTCATGTTTATACTAAGGGGGAATATTAGGAACTCATTGAGTTAATGTTCACATTTGTGAGAAATTATATTTGTCATAGATTATAATAACATAACTATTCTTTTTATTATATTTTTTGAGATTTTTTTGAACAACTTTCATGTATAAGTATAGCTGAAAAATATTCAGATTTTTATGGTTCAAACAAATTATTAATAAAAATATATCTTTGTAATTATAACATGCATTTCCTATATATTTTTGAAGTCTTTATTTTGTAATTATATGTATAAGATGAAGGGTAGAGGATACCTGAGTCGGTGATGAAGGAATGTTGTGAGGAATAGTGCTAGGCTTATGATCCTGGTGCTATGTATCCAGCTTGAATCTCACCATGGTTTACCAAAACCCTTTTATTATTTATCATAAATTTCTAGCTTGAACAACAAAGAAGATTGGTGACCATTATGGAGTGCAGAATCAAATATTTTCTAGACAGTTATTTGGGAATGCCCTTGTGTGGAAGTAAGATGACTATGGAAACATGAAATCCTCTCATTGAAAGGTTTCAAAGGAAACTAGGATCGTGGAAAGGATCTCTAATCACACAAACAAGGAAAATATAAACTCCTCCGATCTTCTTGCAGGGGTTGCTATCTATATCATGTCCATCTTCAAAAACTAGGAAAAGTAAGAACAACTATTGAAAAAATTCAAATAATATTTCTTTTGTCCGACATAGAAGAAAAATCCAGGATACCATTGGTAGCATGGGAGAATGTGACAAAACCAAAAAGGTATGGTGGCATTTTTCTAAAAAAGTTAAAAATTATGAACGAATCCTTGATTGCAAAGATAGGGTGGAGAATTTATAATTAACATGGATTGTGGGTGGATATACTACAAGTGAAATATTTGTTGAATGTTTGTAGAAGAAAAGATCTACCAAATCTTGTTGATCTTCCTAAGGGGTCCATATTTTGGAATAATATTATTCAGAGAAAGCATCTTCTCCTTAGAGGAATTATTTGGAATATAGGGGATGGGAATAAAATAAGGTTCTTGGAGGACTTTTGGCTGGAGAAGAAACCTCTTAGTATGAGTGAACCCTGGAATGATCTCAAACTCCACTATAGCCAGATTTTTGGGGAGAAAGTTATAAATTATTGGATCTCCAATCCCCAAGAGACAAGGTGGGTAACTATTCTCCCCTCCTAATTTCACAGGCCTGATCAAACCATTTGAGGAGCTCAACAGAAAATTAAGGAAACCCTTAATTACCAATAGAACTATAGAGGATGAGATAATTTTGATTAAGGCTAAATCAAGAGAGTATGAAATAAAATTAGCATATGAAATTTATTTTGAAAATGAGGAGCACAAGGACTATGTGAGAATATGGAACAAACATCTTACTCCTAAAATCAACTTTTTTTTCTGTGGAATCAATACTGAATAAAATCCTAACTGTGGACAATTTAAGGAAAAGAGGAATGATCCTTATTAATAGATGCTCTCTTTGTTAGGAAAATGTGGATTCAGTTTATCATCTCTTTATGGAATGTACCTCTCTCAAGAATTCTAATCAATGATAGATCAATGAAATGATCCTTTCAAATCTCGGATAATCAAATTGATATGGAAATGCATTTTTCCACACATCTTATGGGGCATATGGAATGAGAGGAACAATAGAATAATCCAAAACAAGTCAGCTAACATCTCTAAATTGGTCAACAAAATTAAGAAAAATATGAGGGATAACATTGGGATCCATAAGCAAAAGTGGGAGGACTCATATTCTAAGGAGGATACAAGGATTATTCAAGACTTAAAGATCAACCGACACAAAAAAAGATAGAAACTTTGGAAAAAGAAGGATAGAACCAATTCAAACTAGAAGCCTCCCCAATGTATTGGTTTAAAATTAATTTCAATGGGTCTGCAAAATCAAGGGAAGGAAAGGATGGGGGAGGATTGAGAAGGGATCACAAGGGGAATTTTATTATGGCCTACGTAGGTCCGTTTGGTAAAAAATAAAAAAAATATGTTGATGTGGTTGCGGCTGTGAAGGACATAAGGATTGATAAAGAATTAAACTCAAGAAAATTATTATAGAAGGATACTCTTTATTAATTATTAAGTCCATTGAAGGTAAATGCAAGGTGGGGTGGAATATCAAGAATATGATACAAGAGGCTCAAAGTATGATTGGGGTCTTCGATGATGTGGACTTATGCCACATGTTTAGGGAAATAAATTCCAACACAGATGGATTGGCGAACCAAGGTAATGATTTGGAGGATTAGGGGAATGGGAGGGAATGATACCATGGAGCCATGTTGACAACATCATTAATACTTTGAAGGAAAAAGTAAGGATGATAACATGAACCATAAAGGATCTCGTTAGGATCTGCAAGGAATAATTGGGAATAATTATAGCTCTATTTCAATGGTGGAGAAGGGATTTATCTAGTTTCTAGAAGGGAATACATTTGTGAAGAATATGTGGATTAATACGAAAAATAAGAGTCGAACAACATGGGAGGTGAATGTTTAAGAATTGAACCCACCTCATTTTTATCAATAAAAAAAAGTTTCATGGTTTCGTGCCTCCTTAGGAAGGGTACTTTCACTTTGAATTCATCAAACATATCAAAGGTAATGACCCTGACTTAGTCTTGGATTTTTGAAAAGCATAGGACTATGGTAGAGTTAAGTTCAGGGGGTTAAAATGCATGTTATAGAAAAATTTATTGTGAATGTCATTGACATGTCTATGAAGGGGCTTAAATTATTCAAAGAGAAGAATAATAGGATTCATGAAATCTCCACCTTTTTTGGGCCTTCGAGAGGGTGTACCTATATGATGATTTAATTTCTAGGACTTGTCTTCTTGAGAGGTAGGATGATGTATGTAAAGTGGTTATGATATATTTAACCCCAGAGGGAAAGTTCCAAAAATCTACACATATCACCTCTCAATCCTTAACTATTTCTGTCATAATTTGGCTATGATTTTCCAATTTTTCTTGTTACAGATCTCAATATTTCTATTTAGGGAATTAAGGAGGAAAAAATTTATTCGCCATTACACCATGGCATAATTATGTTGTTGTTCCATAATGCAAAACAATGTCTACCCCCATCCCATAACCTTCTAGCTCGGATAAGGAAATTTTTCCCCAAGAGGTTGAGAAATTTGAAAAGAAGTATCTTGTGGAGAGTGAAAATGAAGACATGGCCATGGAGGTGTTATCTTCCATGAAGAAGTATAAATATTATAAAGGGAAGGGAATTGTGGATGATAACCTTGGAGACACCAACAGAGATGCATAGATGACTAATATGGATGTTGAAATTAATAATTTCCTCAAGGTGAGTAAAAACCTTGTCTAGGATATGAACGAGTGGCACGTTAAGTTGGCTGTTCAAGAAAAAATGATCAATTCCCTTAAGGCATATTTCATCATATAGGAGCATAAGATTACTTGTTTAGTAGGATCAATTGGCCAAGTAAGACAAGAAAAAAAAGAGGTACTAAGTGGATCTTAGTTGCATCGACGAGGAGGAGGAGGTTGTTGGCACCAAGGATGACAAATAGGAGAATTAAATTTCTCTTAGGAATAATCTGGAAGCTCTGAATGAAGGCCTAAGCTCTTGCATAAGTAGAAATAAGAAAATGAAACATTAGCTGAAATTTTGTGGCCTTGGTTATTGTTTCTTTTGGTTTTTGTCCTTCTGGTTGTTTCCGTAGGTTTGGGTTTGGGTTTATGATTTTAGATTAAAAAAATTAGATGTATTTGAAACCGTGTATTCCTCTCTCCTGTTGGGCCTTCATGTTGGTCAAGCTATTTTGTCCTATCTGGGGAGCTTGCTAGTATTTGGGTTATTTTTTCCCTGGATGTTATCGTATCTATATATGTATATTGGGTTTTTGTCCCCCAAAACAAAATAAACTAATCTAAAAAATTATATGTATAAGATTATTATTATTGAATTTTCGTGTTCATTCCGAACCAAATTCACATAAAAAAAATATTACGATAAACAAAAATTAGTTTGATTTTTAAAATAACTTTTCACTCCTATACATATCTTGTATAAAGAAAATATTTTGAATAAATTATGATGAAAAATCACCAAGTTCTTATTTTTAAATCTCATTTAAAATTTACCTAATTCTAATAACCATCCTTCTCACTTCATACAATTCACATATACACATATCCTTCTTTCAAAAACTCTCTAAGAATTATTTCTATTTTGTATATCAAAATAAAAAATAAGGAAACACAATTACATAAAGTTAGACTATATATTATACCATTGAATCAATACAAATATGATTGATTATTAGCATGGGTCGAATTAGAATATATTTCGTATTTGAAATTCATTGTTGGTTGTAATATTATAATCTACATTTGGAATTTCGACAACTTGGGGGTCACTATTGATAATTTGGCAAAGGAATTACCTATTTTACTTGAAAGACCTAGAAGTGAAAGATGGTAACAATGGAAGTTAAATATTTTTGACTCCTTCATGTGTTGTTGGGTTCATAGTGTTTGGCTATTAGTTTTGTTTTTTTGGGGTCTTGTTAGTTTCTCTGGGTTGTGCTATTATTTTGACTACAATTGTCGGTGTGGTTTTCTTATCTTTGTGGTTTTTGTCCTTATTTTTATCTTGTCCCCTATAAGGGTTTTTGATATTTTATGGGGAAGGGACCCCTTTACCCTCTTTTACCATCAATAAAAAAATCTACATTGAAAAATTGGTGAATTCAATATTCTTAGAAAAGTACTCTTTAAAAAAAAGCGAGAAAGATAATTTTGAAATATATGATAATGTTAAGAATCCATTCAAATTTACATTTACTAATGCAATCAACGTTTTTAATAATTTATTAAATGTAATACTATTTTTGGATATAATAGGTGATGTTATAAATGACTAAATAATTTAGAGAATTGAAATGATGCAACATAAGGATGATTTTTTCAATTCCATAAGGACCACATTAGAATGTACAAAAGTAAACAACATTTTACATTATATTTTAAATATAGAACCACAATAGAAAGAAAAACCATTAAATGAATTTAAAATAGACTATATACAAGACTTATATTATTATTTTAAATAACAAACACACTTTTTGGGCACAAAGGTGAATTTTATTCAATAAAAAAATAGTCTTATGCATTAGAGGAAATAATAACATAGGGTTTGGCCATCTTAGATAATGTTTTTGGTCCATCCTTATATTTTTGAGTCTTTTGGTTGATATGTTAATGAAAAATCACTTGGTAAATGTCCTTAAAATCAAATAGTAAATCTACAAGATATATATATATATATATATATATATATATATATATATATATATATATATACCATTCCCAAATCCACACCAAAATAATACATGGTACATGTTATGAATATTTGTATTTTCACCATTTTAACACATTGAAGAGATCAACCCTAAAAAATTAACCATGGTTGAAATTATTTCACTCATAATGATTATAAGTGATAAATAGTGTATTAGATGCAAACAAAGATGTAACATTGAAACTACAATACCAATAAATTTATTTCATCAAACATTTTCCAAACATTTAAATTCAATCATGTCTCTCATGCTCTTCAATGAAATAAGGAAAAAAATATCAGTTCTATTTACCAACAAATAAATGCAACAATATGTATTACACTCTCTCACGCTTGGAATTATTGAGACAACTAGGAACTCACGATCATTTAATATAAACAATAAGAAAATATGTATTACTAGATGTCTTGTAAAATGATGAACAATACATATTTTAAAATTAAGGTTAATCCATTTTTTTTGAATTTTTTTCCCCTCGCTCTGCGATCGCTCTGGCTGCTGCTCGAGATTGCTCCGCGGCTGCTCCGAGATTGCTCCGCGACTGCTCCGAGATTGCTCCGCGACTGTTCCGCGGCTGTTCCGCGGCTGTTCTGCGATTGTTCCACGGCTGTTCCGCGACCATTCCGGGTCTGTTCCATGGTCGCTACCAGGCGTACCTTTAATCGCGTCCATGGTGGCGGCTCTGCTCCTGGACGGGAAAACAATGTGGCTGCGGGTATGGGATCCACGGGAGACACCAGGACTAGGGTGGGCAGCGGTCCTCCTTCCCCAGATCAAGAGGACTCGGCCCTTTCTTGGATTAATCTTGCTTTTGCATCCTCTAAGGAAAACGACACAATCACCGGTCAAGCTCCCCCTGGTGGTGATGGAGCACCTGTCCTGGGAGTTCACCATGCTCTTGTCGGGACTGGCAAAGGCGCATCTACTCACGGCCCCACTGTAACCTCATTCAAGGATGCTTTAAGAGGTAAGGATTCTCCTATGAAGCCAGCAGACATTACTCCATGCATAACATTTGGGGAGGAGGTCATTACAACTGAAAAATACTATCAGGAACATGCTCTGATCTGCAGATTTGGAGGACTCTGGCCCAGCCTTCCTGACCTACATGCATGGATTTCCAAGAACTGGACTCCTTTGCTCGTTGGGAGGTTAGACTTATATCCGTGTGCTAAAGGTATCTTCATAGTGACTTTCTCTTCAATTGCTGATAAAAACTCCATTGCTTCCAAGCTTTGGGTTTTCCAATCCAAGTACCTGATCATTAAACCCTGGTTCCCCTCTTTCAACCCGCTCACTGAGTCTTTTTCATGCAAACCTGTTTGGATCCGACTGCCCCATTTACCCCTCCAATTTTGGAGCGGTGAATGTTTGAAATCTATTGGAAACACCTTGGGAACTACGCTGTTTATAGACTCTCAAACTTCTGATTACACCCACACTACCTATGCTCGAATCTTGGTGGAACTTGACACGGCTAAAAACCTCCCAGCAACCATTGATCTTAGGGTGCAAAACAGAACTTGGTCACAACCTTTAGATTACGAGGGCCTTCCATTTCGATGCAGAAAGTGTTTCTGTTTAGGTCATACCTCTATTGCTTGTGGGTTGGCAAAGGGCCAGCATGAGAAACGCAGTTGGTGGAAGGATGCCCTCCCGGAACATTTGGTTTTCGATGCAAAAGAGGACCTTGATTCAAATTCAAATGCTAAGGATGAATCTGGGTTTGTCCCTGAAATTCCTTTTTTGGAAAATCCTATTTCCAACAGCAAGGAAATTGCAACAAATTTATCTCATTTATCCGAAACTCAGATTGTTAGAAACATGGAAAATTCACAAGCTGCTGAGGGCAGCATGGAAAATGAAAAATATATCTCTCAGGAGAACAACTTGGCTGTTCCAAATGGGACATTTGCGACTAAGGAAAATACTCCTCCTTTGTCTTCTTCTCCAACCGCGAAGGCTCCATCAGGGTGGGTAACGGTCAGCAAAAAGAAAAAATCTACCACTCTGAAGGGTAACGCTTCGCCTGGGTAAGGGTAACAGTCGCAGAGCTTCTGTTTGCTGTTTCTCTGCGGTTGGTTTGCTGTTTTTTTGCTGTTGTTTTGCTGTTATGTCTCGTTTGTGTAGCTGTTTCTGAGCTACTTTGAGCTTCATTGTAACACTTGGATCTTGATCCATTCTCTTTGTTTCTCACTCTTATTCCGGCTCTCAGGCCTTCTTTTGTATTCAAGGGTATAGTCCCTTTCAAAAAACTATTTGCCAATAATTAAAAAAATTAAGGTTAATCATTAAAATAGAGAGTATGCTTACTTTCATGCTAGGTGGGTTTACTAATATCCTACACAAGCATAAGACTTGTTTCATAAATTAGTAATCTAAATTTTATATGTTTCTTTAACACCTATATGTCCCATCAACATCGATACAATATGAGAAATGTTTACTAAATTATCCTAGTTATGTTCTCAAAATAATACATAAATGGATATGTATGTATGTATGTATGTATGTATGTATGTATGGGGGAGGGTGTCATGTGAGATATTTGTATATTATTCCTTCCCGATAGGAATAGCTCTGAATGTGGATTAGGAACGTGATACAAATATGAGTAACTTCCTCACCCCCTCCCCCACGTGATCCCTAAAATTTTGATTTCTAACACTAAATGATCCTCGTGTTAGTGTAAATGAATGAAATATTCATTAATTCCTTTGTTAACCAATATAATGTGCAAGGATTAAATACATCTATACTATATAACCGAGAAAAGAGAGACAAAGGAGACACGATTTATCTTGGAGAAACTAAATGTGGGAAAAAATATAGTGTATAAGCAAATTTTCTTTGCTTCCACTATGTAATTCTCTAAATAAATACAAAGTACTATCAACAATTTTCCTTCAAGAAGGATTCACACTCCTAATTATATTTTCTTTCTCACAACTTCTCAACAATGAATAACTCACTCTCAATGAACAAAAAAAGAAATAACTCCAACTCCTCTTTGCTCACACTAGAATTCACCCATAAAAACTTACTAGAATGAAGATTTGAACTTATATTTATTGTTGCTATGACCAAGGATGCATGGAAATATGAACCAAACCAATTTGGGAAGATCAAACATTTGTAACTATTGAGATCTCGAATTCTAGAACCATCGTGGATAGAAACACCAGTAAATGCGGACCAAGGGTTATGTAACCGTTGTGGAGGTTGTGTAGTTGTCACCTGAAAAATAACTTAAACAAAATAATGATGCTATGGAATGTCATTTGAAGGTGTATGGATCACTACAACCTGATGAACCATCTCATGCAAAAAGGATATGCTAAGAATATGTACTACAAGTATCAAATATGGAGAAGACATAGAATTGGGTTTTTTAGATCTATTTTTGGATCATACCTCCCTGATTTGAGGATCTTAAGTCCATAAAAGCTTCAAGAACTGATGAGGTGAAGAAAATTATTCCCCACATCTTATCTAGAATACCACTTGGCCTTGGTAGGAAACTGACCTTTTAACCCAATCAACCACCTCGTCTGCACTCCTCTCTCGTTTTGTCATCTCTTTATGATGAAAAACCACATCTTCTTCTAATTCTTGTTGACTATGTGGAGCAAGATACTCAATATAAGGGAATGTTAATACTCTTTGAATCATTCTCACTCAATTGTTTCAGAATCTCAAATGGGCCATATCAAAGAGAGTTTCTTCACTTTTACCGGTAGCCTATTGCTACTAAAGTACAACCATACCTTATCTCCAACAAGGAAGGAATGCTCATTCATGTGCTGATCATGTTGTGTTTTGTACTTGGCCCATTACTCTCTCAACCTCTTCTATACCTAAAGGTGTATATGGTAAATTTTCTTAATGAAATCATCAGATTTGTGGACCTTCGATTCCACTTTTTTATTTTCTTTACATGGTAATATAAAAAAAAATTAAAATAAATCTTAGGAAAATAACCAAAACATGTTTAATAAGGAGTCTTACTAGTCGACGCATGAACTACCCCTGCTATAAGAATGCTAGATATACAAGAAGTCCTAATCCTAAGTCCCTAGATGTTTCCTACTATACCCTCTCAAGAGCTAGACTAGGTACGGTTCACCACTTATGTTTACCCTTCTTTCTATGGATGAAAAGATGTAGACCTCTTCAAATTCATATCCATTTTCTCCCTTAAAGTAGACCAAAATTTTCTTATGAACCGTGAGTCCCTATTTGAAACAATAGAATTAGGAAAAAAATTGAACCAACACATTAGCAAAAAATAACCCAGTTCATCACTAGAATTAATGACATTCTTGCAAGGAATTATAATACACATTTTGTTAAATTGATCTACTAAAAAAATATATTCATTATTGTATTAGGTAGTTTTTCATTTAATGCTATAAATTGTAGAAAGTACGTGAAACTAAACAATAGTAGGGTTTACCGATACATATGATGAAAGTTGAAATTTTCAGATGGTAAAATGTGGACAATGACAAGTCTCTCCTCCTTTCACCGAGTGAAGAGACTTACAAACAAAGAAAACTAGACAAGAGATATTAGATAGATATCACAACAAGATGCTTGAAAAAATCCAATCCCAAGAATCCAAAGAGACTTGAAGGATGTCATATCGTTTTGATATAATTAAGTGAATTTTGATAAATAAAATATAAAAGTTAACAAAAAGGAATCAAGAACTCAAGATGAATAGGAAGATCCTATTAATCTTTGTAGGTGGCCCATGATAGGGCTATTGAAATCTTGAAGTCCTTGAATTAGTTATACCAATACTCCTAAGTTGTTTGTCATATATCATAGATGAACTCAAAATGCTCCTCAATGTCTTCCCATTTCAAGTACGAAGGTGATGATGCACAAGTAAGCTTGTGGAGAATGTCAAACTTCTCCCACAAAAATGATACTAGATGATCAAAATATAGTAAATGTTTGAGATTAGATGGGATTGGTTTGGAAAAATCATCTATAAGAAAAAAATCTTGAAAGTATATAGATTAAGTATAGATTGATAAATAAAAGATGATAAAAATTCAATAATTGATAGAGATGATTGTATTGACAACAATCATAGGTGATTCACGAAAATCACAAGCAATGCGGGATAATCACTGATGATTAAAGGAATCATGGAAGATTCTGTGAAAAACGTTGATTGTTTTGAAAAAATGCTAAAATCGTTAAAAATATTGAAACTTCTTGATTTGATTGTTTTAGATGTGTAAATGAAATGAAAACAAGAATAGACAGTAAAATCTTATTGTTGATATGAAAGTTCCATAGAATGCTTACGGGATTGAATGGGCTTATAGTGATGAATTGGTGACTTTATGACAATGTGAGGAAGGTGTTGGAGATGTATGACTGCACAAGGTGGTGTTGTATAGATTCTTGGAGCATCAAGGATTTGTTACATTTCTTGAAGAATGTTGGAATGATAGGGTTTCAGTAGAAAATTTGAGGACCCTTGAAACAATAATTGTATGCTCCTATTTATAATCACTGGAAATTAGTTAGGATCACCAGCGATATAGAATTAAGGAAAATAACTTAGAAGTTGTTTTAACCTCTTCCAATTTTGTATTCCATGGGTGGGGATGTGAGGTAAGGAAGTTGGGATGTTAGGGGGTTAGATAAAAGGGGTAAGAATGGGTTTAGATGAGTAGTAAATAGTTAGGGAGGTTAGGGTAAATAAGGACAAGTAAATAACATGTACAAGGGTCAAAAATTGTCTTTACGAGGTGAGGGTAGTGACTTAGGTTATGATATAATTATAGATTTAATAATTTAATGTGCATGTGTGTGGTGTAGGTGGGTGACGAAAACCCAATGTCTACATTTGCCCCTTTTTGTCAAGTGGTTTGTAATGGAAAAACTATTGGACAAAAATGATTGAGATGGTTTGACTTGTGCTTGGATGGGTGATTCCCCCTCGAAATTGGGGTGGTTGAAACATAGTCCAATAATAACTAATTTGAAAGAGTTTTTTTGGATAAGATAGGCTTGTTTGAGGTTTTTGTTCACTTTTAGCTGCCCCAAGACTAGGAATGGAAACAAGATTACCATAATGGTGGATTTATGCTATCTTGGAGTGAAATTGTGGGGAAACCAAAGGGTTCATAACCAATGGACGTATGAATCACATGAAGAAAAGGTGGGAAAGATAATCCCGATTGGGTATGCGATCTATGATAATGTTTCCAAAAAGGATGGCTTAGTAAACCATAAATTTAGGTGATAGGGGAACCAATAGGTTTTTTTCCTATAAATGTATGGATTACCCATGCTAACATTGTAAACATCTGAGGTGGATATTAGTAAGGGAAGGATTCTTCTAATTAGGTTGCGAGATCGAGGTAGAATTTGATTGATTGGTTCTTACCGAGTTTGAAAGGGGTATGGAGCCCTAAAACATATAATTTTAGAAATGAATGATGAAAATTGATGGTTTAATGATGAATTTAAAATGACTTGGATGGTTAAATACGTGTTTGGATAATTTGGAGTGAATCACCTGGAGATTTAAGGAAATCTCTGTAACTAGAGGAATTATCGGTGATTCTGAGTAGGAAAATTTGTGCCCTATTAATAGGTGAAAATTTACCATGGCAAATTCATTATTACCACACACTTTAAGAGATTAATAGCTCAATTGAGAAATGTTTAGTGAAAAATAAGAAAATGGAGGCCACGGGAGGATCTTAGTGGTAGAGGAGGCCCATTATAGGAGAGGTAAGTAGCTTTTCTTTTCTTTTTTGTTTTTTTCAGATTTTGGGCCCACGTCGGGCATGTTTGTTAAATTACAAGAATCATGGCCATTTAGTAAAATCATTTTTGATTGGGATGAAATACCAACAATTGTAGTGAATTTTCATTGACTAAGTGAATATAGAATTTTTCTCGATTTGATGTTGTGAATTGATAGAATTTCAACTAAGTGATATTCTAATGGATGTTTTTATGTTGTGGATGTAGGAGAGGGACAAACTGACTATACAGGATATGATTCCATTGATTTTAGATGATGTAAGACCATCCTAGTCGGATGATGATTGGGATCACTAGGAGGATGTGGGCCTAAGAATGATGCGTCCTTATAGATGTATCCAAATACAATGGGGTTTGTTACTAACATTGTTAGAGAGATGGGCTATGGTCACATGGAATTTCTAGTTTTTGATAGGAGAGATGATCATCACATTTGAGGACTTACACAGGATTTTAAGATTTACTATTTAGGGAGAGTAGGTTTATTTTATTGATGAGATAGAGAGGCATTAGGTGAGGAGGAGATTGTATGGTTATGAGGTAGATGATATGGATTTTTCTTTAAGTGCATTTTCATATGGGGCACTACAAGGCCGAGACAGAGGGTCAAACACTTATGAACCTAATGATGATTGGTGTGGGATGTTATGCTTTCCTCTACTTTGTTGGAGGTTAGTTTTCATAGATGTTGACATGGGCGTTAGTAGAGATGATGGAGAAGAGGATTATTTTGCATGGGCACCTATAATACTTGCATAAATTATAGATAATTGTGGTCATGGAGGATATGGGAGAGGTTTGGTATTGATGTGGGATTCTTACTATAGTGTTGGGGTTATGAGCACATTACGATGTCTCGGTTGAGGGTTTACCATGGATAAGTTAAGAGGTTTTAGATGAGACATATGGGTTTGTACAATGCATATCTAATAGTGATGTGGTAGGTCTAGTGAAATTCAAGGAGCATTATCGCTAGCTTCTTATCGGATTACGGGGGTGGTGATGTTAGATGGAGGCCCTTTATTGGTTTTCTAATGTGACAGGGAGAGGAGGGTGAGTTCATAGCCACCCAACAGGGAAATATGGATACAAGGTAGATGGCTAGGGAGTGGGATCTTGTTAGATTTTGTAACGTCGTGTAACAATTTGGATTGGTACAGATATTCTTCAGTAACTACTTACAGGTGTGATTATGGTGACATGAATATGCCACTTCCAACTATTAGTGCACTTCACACCATCGTGGATGAGGAGGGTGCAATGGGCATGGATGATCAAGGTACACCTACGGTAATGGATGATGATAGGGTTACTGAGGCCTACTTCACATGGTGGTAGGATCAAATTTCTTTAGTTGATAGATGGGTACGAGCCCATAGGGAGCCGTCTCCTTAGGAGGTAGCTGAAATGCAGTGGAAGAGGTGGGGATGTTGGTGATGAGGATAGGGTAGTATTGAATGCTATCATAGAAAATTTAGAGGCCAAGAAAGCCGTGTTGTTAGTTGAGTGTTTGACCTTGATAATAGAGAGGAACACCTCGATTGGAGAGCATGTTGGATTGAGCCAATGACTTTCCGCTTGTATAGGAAAAGTTGATAAGGGATATCATGAACAGGAAGTGGTATAGAAAATAGTGAGAGGTATTACAAAATTCCATCGGGATAAGTGGTCCTTCAAGATAAAGGGAAGAGCTGCAGGTGGCCAAAGCTCGGTTAGTGTCGATTGGGGACACTGGTGGTATTATCTTGGCTAACTACTAATCATTATGTGATGATATTGGATATTATAAGGAGATAGTGTGACAGAGGGTGCCAAATGATCCAAGTTATGTTGTATATTAGGTGAGGATATTAGAGGCACCATCAGGTAGTGTGGCGAGTGTGGGACATCCACCACGGGGCCCAGACAGAGACGCTCTTAGTATGGGACCAGACGGAGGTGCTAGTGGTGAGCAAGGGAGTAGTTCCCGAGGAGCATCCAACCGATGTATGATTAGGTCACTCAAGAGATATGATGTTTTTGATGTATGTGGATCTCTTGAAGCCTATATTGATGTATATTTTTGACAATCATGATGATGTACATATATATATATATATATATATATATATATATATATATATATATATAAAATTTTGGCTCATGTTTGTTGCTTCATTTTAATATTTTATGTTTATAATGAAATTTTGGCATAGATGTGATGATATTTATATGTATTGATGTGATGTTGAGATATTTTTGATGTATTATTTAGATATGATGTTGACATTTTGATCTTAGTATAAGTTAATATATATTTGATTGTGTTGTCATATATGATGAGTATGGATTTTGATTTTGTGTGTTGATGTGATGTGAATTAAAATATTATGGTGTATATATATATATATATATATATATACTTTATGGTATATATATATATATATATGTACTTTATGGTTGGGAATAAAATTTTAATTATTTTCTTTGACTGGATTTGATACATATGTGATGGTAAAATGTATATTGAAGGAATTACACTTTATGGCCTTGTAACAAAAGTTAACACATAACTAACAATAAGTAGTCACATGTAAGATCTTGGATATAGATGGAAATGAATTTGTATACCATCCTAGAACATGGGAAGGTTTGGTATATGTTGTTTGTGAAAGAGAGTAGGTTCTTATTTTGATGGATTCATAGGCTCATGCCCCAACTATACTTTTATCAACATAAAATGATCAATGTGGGAAGTTTTATTTGATGTGAAAATTGATTGATGTAGGAATATTCCTAGTTTGCTTTTTTTATTTTGACTTTTTGAAGGCCGATCCATGCGGGAATATTTTTATAATGATATGGGTAGCCATAATTTGAGGGAGTGGTCTAAAATTTTGATTTTCCTTATTTTTAAGTTGTCTTCCTTTGAGAGATCAGTCTATGTTTTGATAGACAACTGTCCTTTGAGGAATCAATCTATTTTTGAAAAGATGAATTGATATTTGTACTTTAAGGGATCAGTCACATTTTTCTAGGATGCATCCGTAGATATTTTTGAATTTTATTTTTATGTTCATGGAAGGCTTAGTATACCATTTTGAGGAGGGGAAATGGTATATGCATAGAATACACATGTGTATCCCGTATAAATGTATTTGATTGGTAGATAAAGGGTGGATGGATGCAATTATTATAGGGTTCTATTAACGAAGAACTTATACATGTAAAAATGTAATGAATATATCTGTGGTGTTCATCTTTAAGGTTTTTATCATATGATAGTGATGGTAAACCACATGCTTTCAAATCATTAATGTAGTAAAATGATGGGTTGGTGATGGAAAGAGATATTTGATGTGACTAATTTCATGATGGTCAATATGTCAACAATAGAAATGCCTTAAGTGAAAGATATTAAAAGGTTCCTTTTTAGGTATACAATCAAGGGAAGCTAGATGATAGGATCTTGACCTAGATTTTGAGTAATGATATATGGAACAATCCAGTTGGAGGAATTTTTGACATTTACTCCTTTGTAGAGTAGTGACATTTTTATTTTATTTGATAATGAGATCAACAATATTGAAGTCACGTTATTTGACATGTTTTTATATGCTTGTTTGATGCACTCTTGATAGACATGATGATGTTTGAGAGATGTTAGGTGCCATTCATATATCAACTCAAGTTGTACTAGAAGTTCTTGACAATAATACTCATAAGAGATAATTTTTTAAAGTGATACATAAAGATATGGGATCTAGAATTTAATCCATAAGACCACCTTGCAGCCATAGACTAAATAAAATGGCATATCACTTATAGGAGTATAGATGCTAATTCACCAATCCCAAAGAGAAAATGGGATTTGGAGATGCCAATTCATGATTTCTTGGTCGGTCATTTTCATGAAAATATTTTTAAGTGTTTTATTAGAAGCTTCATCTTGTACATTTTCTTGTGGATAATAAGGTGATGAAGATTTAAGTTTGATGTTGAATGTGTCACTTAATTTCTTAACTTCCTTTTTATTGAAATATTTTCCATTATCAATGATTATTTTGTGAGGATGTTGAAGCGGCATATGATATGTTGATAAATGAAGTTGATGTTTTTATTTTCTTTAGTAGAGATCAGGGGAATAATATCTACCAATTTAGTTAAGTATTCAATAGGTATTATGATAGAGTGATGTCTTTGTGAGGAACGAGGTTGATGAGACCAATGAGGTCAAGTAACCATTGTGAAAAGGGCCATATGTATTGAACGGGTTACAAATCATAAATTGGAATATGAATAAGATTGGAATGTTGTTCACATTTAAAAAATTTCTTAATGTATGTGAAAAATATTGATTGAGAGTGGGCCAAGAATAGCCCATTCGTAAGACAAATTTAGTGAAAAACATACCATTAAATTGTCCACCACATGTTCCATTGTGGACTTCTTGGATAACATTAGTGGATTCATGTGATTTTAGACGTCATTCTAAGAGGTCATCAAATCCACGTTTTTGTAGAACACCACTTATGATGACATATCGGGTGGTGTGTTGAATAAAATATTACCTAATATTCTTAGACAAGCTAGAGGGAATTTTTTTATTTTGAGAGGTAGTTGAATATTTGAGTATACCGTAGGTTTGTTTGATTGTTTTCAATAATATTGATAAAGGGGTTCATTAGTGTGAGAAAATTGATCAAGTATGTGCATAATAATGAACAATTTGGAATCATCGATTGATAGGGGGATGAGTGATGTAAGAGAATTCATGGTGTCCATGAATTTATTATAATATCATGGAACCATTTGAATGGTGTAAGAATCAAAAGCTTCAAAGAGGAATTTAAAAATAGTTTTATATTTTTGTATAATCTCTTTGTTACATTGATAAATTCCTTTAATTTAATTGATGATGAGTTGTGAGTCTTTGTAGATATCTAATATTTGAACACCAAAGATGATAACGATTTAAAGAACCACGATAAGAGCTTCTTATTTGACAATATTATGAGTACATTCAAAGTTTAATTTGAAGGATATAGAGATAAGAGTCCCCTAAGGAGGTATGATAATGATAATGACACCTCCCACTTACCGTTACTTAGATACATTGAAGAAGAGTATCATTTTGATAGAGTGTATTCTTGATCAATAGTGTTGATGGATTCATTAGGGAATTATTCATGAGCTAATTGATTATCGAAAGGGAGATTTGGAAAGATGGTCGGTAATGGCTTATCTCTTAATAGATTTTTGGGAGATGAATTCTAGATAAAAATCAGTCATAAGCATAAGCTACTGAGTGATGCAGTCACTGTGATATAGTTTAAAACAAATATTTTTTAGGGGATTAAAGCTAGCGATGAATTAAATTTTATGATTAACTAGATAATAGTGGAGTTTGGAAGTCTTGAAGTACAAGGCGAGAACACAAATTTTCTTATTCGATGTAATGGGTTTTGTAGTTGTGAAGAGTGCAGCTTATATAATAAACAACATGTTTATGACCTTGCTTGTCTTGATGAGAACACATATCACCCAAGGCATGATCAGTAGTGGATATTAAGAGATCGAATAACTCCCCTCACTTTGAGTTGTGATCACAGGTGGTCTCAAGATGTATTGTTTGAGGTATTTGAATTACTTTATGACAATTGTCATCCCATTTGAAGAGTACCTCCTTACACAGGAGATGGTGGAAAGGTTGAAAATGACATGAAATTTGTGAAATGAAATCATAAAATGGTTGAATTTTACCTTAAAGGTTGTGAAGTTATTTTATATTTAATGGAGGAGCCATTTTGATGATGGATTTGATCTTGATAGGGCTACTTTAATTCCCTTGATAGAACTGATGAACCGTCCGAGCTTTTCAGTGAGAACATCGAATACACACTTAGCGGGGTTAAGGCAAAGAAAGTATTAGATTAGTTAAGAAAATATTGTGTTGAGGACAATGAGATGGTCCCTACGTTGCTTATATTTTCCTAAGAGGTCGTCAATATAGTATTCTACATTTTTTTATTATTAAGGTCATAGAAAAGGTATGTCATTGCGAGTTGATAAGTGGACCTTGTATTTTTAAGTCCAAAGGATTATAACATGATAACATGAAAATCCAATAAGGAGTGATAAAGGATGTTTTATGTTGATTATCTATAACAATGAGGATTTTATTATATACATAGAATCCATCCATAAGGGAAAGAATTTCATGGCTAGCGATGAGATTGATGAGATGATAGATGTTCGAAAGAGGAAATTCATCCTTGGGATAAGTGAGATTGAGGTCGCGAAAGTCCGTGTAGATGTGTAACTTCCCAAAGGCCTTGGTTATGGGTAAGGTATTAGATAACCATTGTAGATAATCAATGGGAAAGATAAAATTAGTAGAGAGAAGATGTTGAAACTATTTTTGATGAGAAGAGCCATGTGAGGGTACATCCTACATAGCTTTTTTTTTATAGGATTAGCATTGGGATAGGTGACAATGTTCGAACAATGATGTTAGGGTAAATCCTAGCATGTTGCTATATAAATATGTGAAGGATTAACTATGTTTAGAGAAGAAGGTGGTGAGGTCTTTTAATTCTTCTTAATATAAGAATTGACCGACCTTAATTATGTGAGGGTCTTGTGGAGTTGCTATATTAATTTAGATAGTGGATTCATTAAGGAGTGTGGATGTGTTAGGTGGAAGATTATTTTGAATATAATGGTCCTCTACCCCCATATAGGAGAGGATATATTGCTCGTCATGGCATTGAAAGATGTCAATGGTAGGGGAGTCCTCTTCTATCATTTTAGGTAATACGAGTGGGAGGTTTTAAGTACCATTTTTAGTCTAATAAATAAGCGAGTCCTAAGTTAATGGTATTGAATAAAAAAATTTAAGAGGGATGGAAAAAGTTTCATTTGTGTCCATGAGGTTGTCGTGCAAAGGTGGAGAAGGCGGTCCAGGTTCACACAAATCTAGATGAAAAGTTTGTTGAGCATTATGAGGATATTTTTTGAAACTGACCCATATTTTTATGAGGCTTGCTAGCATGATCTAGGATTAGGTCACAAATACCCTATTTGTAGCATCTGTTGACAAATCCCTTCTAAGCACAATGAAGGAGGTACATTTATGTGAATGCTTGGTTATATAGAAACATGAAGTTTTATATGAATGGATTAGCATGACATTAATAGTTACGATGTGTGGAAGAATGATCGATCCCTTCATAGATAAGATTGGTTTTAAGATGTGGTGGACTGAAGGAGATAACATCTTTGATCTTAGGTTCATACCGGTTATTTTTGGGTCTTCCACGTGTCTTTGGCTTAGGAAGTGAATTAAGGGTAAGGAGGTGATACTCCCTTTGAGAAATATGTTGCATATTGACATTGTTAAAGGAGGTGTCATCTAGTAATTTTGATGTTGCGATGGAAGAATTGGTAGATGATTCACTTGAAGATCTTGAATTTTTTTAGGTAAAAGCAAGTTATTAGGCCAATATGTCATATGACATGTTATAAAGGGGTTCATGTCAGATGGAATAATGATGGTTTTACTTTCATGTTCATATTTGAGACAACTATGGAGGGTAGATAGGATAAAACACATACAACATATCCAAGGTCATCCTAAACACATGTTATATTAAAACTCTCATTATACCGAGATAGTATAGTTCATGAAGGGTTTTAATGCTTACTTTTATGGGTAAGATAATCATGCCCCATGTGGGAGTGACGATGTTGTTAAAAGGCACACAATAGTGCAAGTGAATGGGTGATAATGGTGTCGGTAGTTAGAGTTTATTAAAAGCATGTGATGTTATGATATTGATATTAGTACCATTATATATCATGCCTCTCTTAACAATAATATCATCGACTTGGGAGGTGATAAATAATGGAAGGTCGTGATCTTTGAGTTGTAAGGATGAGACTTCAGAGTGTCAAAATAAATGATAACAAAGATTTTGAGAGTACTTGACTAGATTCATGAATGGATATGGATTATCTAAGGGTTCGATATGAATTAAAGTTCTTAAGTCATGGATTTTCATTGTTGAGGTGAGGTTTGCACAATCTTGTAAAGGGAAATCTTTACTAGATGTTGATGAAGTTGTTTACTTGATGGTATTGTACACATATGTAGTGGATTGAGTTTATGGAGCGGAAAGGATGGATACCTTATGCTTGGAAGGAGGTGTTGGATTAGGCGATTCTTGAGTGAGAGGGATGTATAACTTGGAATTTCTTGGATCTGAAGTATTAGGGTCTTATACACAAGTGCTAGTAGTTATATGTACTATGTCAATTTAATGACGCATGGATTTTTGGAAGACACCTTGCCTTTATTAGATGTAGATGTAGTATCGTGTGATGGTTTCAATGTTTTTTTATTAAGGTTTTGATGGATTATTTTGACATGATTTTATTTTTCTAAATATATGGGAGGAGACCTTTACTAGCAAGGATTCATATGACAACATGAAGAGATTTACAAGTCCTCGGTGGAATGTCCCGGTATTCAATGATGATAAAAAAAAGACTGAAAGTTATACCATGAGGGTTTCAACCCTAAGATCTAGATGAATTGAGAGGAAGTAATGGTATGATAGATTATCGATGAGCCTTTCAAGGATTTTTCATAGTGTCCTATTGAGTATGAGCTTGAAGGGATTGATATTTTGTTTAATGATATAGATGTTTATGTTCGAGGATCATTTTTTTGTTAGACACGTTTGGGTGTTATATGGGGAATGCTATTGGAATTTTTGATAGTGAGTGTAAATTTGGATGAGGGGTGCAGCCCTAAAAGAGAAGAAAAAGGTTATGGGTTTTGTGTTGAAGATGTGGGATGATTGTGTCGTATGATTATTACTTTTTTGGGTGAATAAATGGGTGGTGGTGTAATGGGGTTTTAATATTCCGCATGTATTATTAGATGACATGATCATCATACAATATCTTCATATATTATACGAAAGGATAATTTTCTAAATCCTTACAATAATTCCTTGATGAGTTGGAAGTAGATGCGATGGATGTGGAAGGATCAATGGTCTTTTCAAAAGTGAGATTAGGAAGTTGTTGTGATTATGTGGGTGTTTATGGGGTATAAAATCTAGGGTTTGATGATGTGGATGGTTCAAATAGTGCTTTTGTGATAGGAGTATTAGATAATCGAAGCTATGAATGATTGATTTTTGATAGTGTTAATAGTGCAATGGGCTTAGACAATGTTAGAATGTTGTTGACTAATAGATGAACCATGGTTTGGAAAAGGATGTTTGAATACGTCTAAATTTTGAGTTGGAGGTGCATTTGGATTATCTAGTTGCAAGTCGACCTTTCTTTGATAAGATCCTGGAGGAAATTTTTAAATGAGAGACACCTTTTGATGTTGTGACCCTTGACCACCCTATGGTATTTGCAGTAATCAATTTCTTGATACCAAGAGGGATTTGATATAAATTTATTAATGGGATGGATAAGAGGAAGGGTGATAGTACATGCATTTGCTAGGATTTTATCAAAACCATGTTGCAATATTTACTAATGGGTGTATAGTTACATTGAGGATGGGTGCATTTGAGAGACAAACATTCTTTGGAAGTGGATTTTACGATAATTGCATTTTCTGAAGTTTTATATTTGTCATGAGTGGAGGATAGCTTGAATGAGGATTACGGCTTAGGATTTGTTAGTATGAATTTAACACTACCATCCTCGAAGGCATGGAGTTATAGTTTGCAAGCTATGGTAAAGGATTCATCAAACATTTGGAAAGATTGAATTTTGAACATTAATGATATAGGTTTGGCACATGAGCGAGAAAATAGATCAATTAATTCTATTTGTGGGAGGGAGAAGGATAATTGGTTAATAATACCCCTCTAACGGGAAAATAAGTTTACGATAGATTCATCCTCGAAGTGTTTGTTGGCATAAAGATAAGTAATTGTGACTTTACATGAAATGTTTATTAAAAAGTGTCATAAGAACAATTATGCAATTTGTACGAAAGAAAATAGTGAGTATTATGGGACATTTTTGTACCAATGTAATGCGAGACATGCTAGGGACATATGGAATGTTCTCAACATGAGGTATTTTTGTGTTTGATAAGATAAAAACATGATGGAAGGCTGAATGTGTTGTTAAGGGTCCTCCTTGCTATAGAGTTTAAGGAACTTAGGGATTTCCCAGTGTGGTGGGTATGCTTTGTATGGAATGGAGGGATGGATGGGTTTGTTTTAGATCTATTCATAAGATAATGTGTTTTTTGGACCCATGGAGGTAGCTTCAATGTTAGGAATCTTGTTAATTAATTCCTACAAGGGATTGTTTTGTGATGGTTGTTGTTGGGGATAAAATGATGAAGGACCTAGCTAATTATATGTCTATGGGTTTAGTTGCTGATATAATTGATAAGGTAAAGGGATATTTTATTGGGTAGGAACACTCATGGGAATGTTATATGTTGGTTGTGAAACTAAGGATTGTGAGGGCTGTATATATTGATATTGGACTGGCATTGAAGTGTTTATAAGGGGATGTGAATGCTGAGGCATATGCTAAAATGGGATAGAAGTATGGATGATGGGTTGAGACTATTGGGATATATGCTGAAAGGGGATAGAATTATGGATGAGGGGTTGAGATGATCAAGGTATGTATTGAGAGGGAATTTGTGAAATAGGGGTTGTTGATACCTATTATGAAGAAGGATCTGTGCTAATGATGAAACCGGGTGTTGATGAGGGGTAATGATGTGGGGATGGATAAGATTAAAATCTAAACCAAAAGGTGGTTTTTGTGAAAAGATAAAAGGGATTAAGATAGGAATTACATTCGAGCATACAAGAGGTATAAACGAGGAACTCGAAAATATGAAGCTAGAGGAAGAAGGAGATGTGTTCATATTTTTTATGATGGTGATAAAATTAACGAGGGATCTAGTGAGGAAGATGTTTGTTGGTTTAGTTGTAACTTGTGATGAAACAATATTGAGATCAAAAGTGATGACACGTATCAATGATGTGAGAGATAATGTTTCCATTCCACTAGCGGTGGAATAAGGGTGAAGATGTTGTATAACCAAATCCTAATTGGGGTGACAAGCTAGGAAATATTGAAGTGACACTAGAGATGGGAGGTATTTTTCAGGTGTGGGATGCTTTGAGGAAAACTCCTAGAGTATTGAGATATGTAATCAAGGCCACAAGGTTTGAATCTATAATATCTATGAATATTGGATGAACGCTATTAAATAAACATGGAATAAAAGGATTAGGGATTTATGATGTGGATGATTGATTGTTAAGAGAGTGTGGGGTTCTTGATATACTATCAGTAGGTGATGAAGATCATCGATATTGGTCAATTAGACATGAAATGTCATCAAGGCGAGATTAGACATTTTATAAGGTCTTTTGGAATCATTTAGTCTTGTTGTCGAGTTTTATAGATGAGACTAGTATCTAGTTAGAACCATGAAAATAAAAAAACAATTAGTAAAAAGTAAAAGAATCTAGATGGTTGACTACAATCAAACAAACAAGTCACACAAGAGAATTTTTTTTATCTTGATTAAGTTAATCAAAGGTGGAATATGAAAAATGGTTTAAGAGGTCATGGGAAATGAAAATATATGGTTGGTTTCATGTGATGTTAAAGTATGGAGTCCTCGATATACATAAAGGTATGTGAGAACCAAATATTTATTAGTGTCGGTACAAGGAATGGTATTTGGGCCTACCCCCTCACTTCATGGTCTCACAGTGATAAGGTCATTGGGTGATTAGCTGATATACAACCCACCAACTTATTTATACTCATCCAGAACACCGAGTCAACTTATTCTCTTGGTGATAAATTTGAACTTGGTCTACATGGGAAGGAATGTTTAGATGCGAGTTGTATTCGATGTGGTTTTGTTGCGCGTGAGGGGAGCTATGTGAATGCAATTCATTAACTCTTAATTAAACTATGTGATAAGAAAGATATGATTTTTTTTTTTTTTTTTGGAGATTCCAAACTAGAAGTTAATTTGATGAGGAAAAAAAAATGTAATGCTAGAAAAGAAAATGATGAAACGAGAAAGTGTACTGTGATCATTTTTCCTTTTGATTAATTGAATTTGATTTTATTATTGATTTTAACTTATGTTGAATCCACAAATAGAAGATCCAAAATAGAAATCCTACAATGTTATATGAAAGCATAAATAGAAGTAATAAAATTTTCATAAAAGAAAACTCACTGAGTAATCAAGGATAATCCACAAAGATGGTTGACGATTACAAACATTGTGGAAGATTTACCAGAATTGTTAGTTATTTAGTGTAATCATTGGTGATCACAAAGAAGAGACAAAAATGACTAAAAATTAAAAAAATTAATGAAAAGAAAGGGAACTATGTCCCATTGGGCATGCTAGGAACGTCTTAGGTACGTTACGGTAAATGCTATCAAGTGCAAAAAAACTTAAAACTCAAAAATAGAAGGGTTTACCAATACCGCATTGATAGTTGCAATGTCGGGATAGTAAAATGTGGACATTGACAAATCCCTCGTCCTTTCGGTGAGTGAAGATACTGCAAACAAAGACAACTAGACAAGGGATTTTAAATAGATATAACAACGAAAAGCTCGACAAAATCCTATCCGAGGAATCCAAAAGGACTTCCTGTAAGGATGTTAGCTCATTTCTATATAATTAAGTGAATTTTGATAAAGAAAATATAGAATGTAAAAGAAAAGGAAGCTAGAACTAAAGATGAATAGGAAGATCTTGTTTAGCTTCATAGGTGGCCTAGGATAGGGCTATGGCGAGCTTGAAGTACTCAAATTTATTGTACCAATAATCCTCGGTTGTTTCTCATATCTTGTGGAGGAACTCGAACTTCTCCTCAATGTCTTCCTAGTTCGGTCAAAAGGTGATATCACATAAAGTAAGCTTGTGAAGGATGTCAAATTTCTCCCACATGATGATTGGATGGGATTGGCCTCGAATAGTCATCTATATGATAGGCATCTTGAAAGAAGATATATTAAGTCCATATTGATAAGAAATAGATGATAAAAATTCAATAATTGATAGAGATGACTAGATTGACAACAATTATAGATGATAAATAAAAATTGCAGGTGATCTAGGATAATCAATGATGATTAAGGGAATTGTGGATGATTCTTATGAAAAATTTGATTGTTTTGACAAAATACTAAATTGGTTAAAAAATAGACTGAAACTACTTAATTTTATATTGTTTAGATGTGTAAAGGAAACAAAAACAAGAATAGATAGGCAAAGCTTACCGTTTATATGAAAGTTATGTATAATGCTTACAAGGACTTGGATGGGATAGTGATGTTAAATTGTTGATTCTTTAATAGTTTAAGGAAGGTGTTTGAGATGTATGACTATATAAGGTGATGTGGTATAGCTTCTTGGAGTTTGAGAGATTCATTACGGTGCTCGAAGATCATTGGAATGACACAGGTTTGAGTAGGAAATTTGAAGATCCTCGAAACAAGACTGTATAATCTTATTTATAATAATTAGTGATCAGTTATGATAGATGAAGATATAGAATTAGTGGGTAATGTAGCTTGGAAGTGGTTTTAACCACTTCCAACTTTGACTTCCATGGGTGGGGATGTACGGTAAATAGGTTGGGATGCTTTGGGGGTTGGAAAAAGTGGTAAAAATGGGTTTAGATGAGTAATAGATGGTTATGGATTTTAAGGAAAAAAAATAACATTTACGAGGGTAAAAAATGATTTTACGGGGTGAGGGTAGTGACTTAGGTTATGAAATAATGATAGATAAAAAATTTAATGTGTATGTACAGGGTGTAGGCGGGTGACGAAAACCTAGTTTCTATAATGACCTCTCTTGGAAGTAGGAAAACCACCCAAAAAATCCATGGAGATGTTTTCCCATGGCTAAGAATGAATTGGAAATGAATATAAAACCCCAAATTCCTATTATTAGGATTACTTTTAATACATAAAACATAGCCCTTGATGAATTTAGCAACTTCTTCTTGTATGTTTTACTAATAGACATACCTATATAAGTGCGCTACAATCCTTGACACACCAAAGTGACCAACTACCCTGGAAGTGTGTGATTCCCGCATCAACTAAAAACTATCCCCCTTAGGCAAAAAAAGTTTCTCTTTCTTTTAGAGAAAACCATCCTATAAGTAGTATTCTCCTGTAGGTGTAAATCCCTCACTTGGAGGTTTTTAATAAAAAATATCTACAAAATCCTGATCTTGCTCATAACCTTCCTGATATGATTCACACAAAAAGAATCAAGAAGAGTTAACATTCCCATATCTGAGAGAAAAGGAGGTCTATATAACATATTAGCTAAATTTTTAGTCACACCTTTCTTACATTTGATAATAAAATGAAATTGCTATAAAAACCCATTCATTTACGATTATCTAGCTAGCTGAAGTTTTTTTGTGCTTGAAAATATTGAGAGGTTGGTGATCCATGTGAATAATAGTTTTCCTACCCACCGCTTAATGTTTCCATTTCTTAACGACTTGAACAAGACCATACAATTCCTTTTCATATGTGCAATAATTCAGAACTACACTATGAAACAATTGAAAATGAGAACATACGAGCCTATGTCCTGAAGTAGGAAAACCCCATAACATAGTCGGTGACATTGGTTTCCACTTCAAAAGGAAACTGTAAGTTAGGAAAAGAAAAAACTAAAGAATGACTAATCTTATATTTAAATGAATTAAAAACACTCTAATTTTTCTTACTTCTATCAAAATCCTTACCCTTTGATTTCAAAGTGAATGTAGTGGTAATGCTATGGAACAAAAGTTCTTATTAAAATTCCTCAAATACTAAAATACTCCAACAAAACTCCCGGTCTCAATAAAAATTGATGGTGTCGGTCATTTCTTAATGTCCTGTATCTTTTCTAGATCAATCCTAAAATCTCCATCTCCAACCACGAGTCCCAAAAAGACAAGCGACTATTGTGCAAACTTGCATTTATTTTGATTCCACACAAGCTGAATCTCCTTAAGAACTTACCAAACTTGATGCATATATTCAATATGCTCCTCAAAATTTATGATGAAAACCAAAATGTCATCCAAGTACACAATAATAAAGGAATTAATAAATGGAATAATTACCTTATTCATCAATGTCATGAAGCTAACTGGTTTATTGCATAACCCGAATCGTAATACCTACCATTCATATAGTCCCTTGCTGGTCTTAAAAATTGTTTAATAGATGTCCTCTTCCTTGATATTTACTTGACGACACCCAAACTTCAATTAAAGCTTGGTAAAATATCTAGCATGTTGCAACGGATCTAATAAATCATCAATGCAAGGAAGAGGGTACATATTCTTGATGGTTATTTTATTTAAATCTCTGTAACCAACAAACATTTTACATGAACCATATTTATTAGGTACTAACACAATATGAGAACCACATGGAGAAGTGAAAGGATGAATTATACCTTGTTTAATAAAATATTTCCTATATAATCTGAAGTTTGGAAGAGGACTATTGAGTAGAAAATGGACCTCGTGCTTAATTTCTATGACCGGGGGCAACCATGTAGGTTCTGAAAGACCTCTCGAACTACTAAAAAAAATCGACTATCTATGTCTAATCTTTGTAATAAAAAAATTATACAAGTGGTTATAGATTAAACAATATCATCGTTTGACATATCCCTTAAAAAAATAATGAAAACTTACCACTAGAATTAATAATCTTCCAGGATTCAGTGGTACTTACTAAAGAGATCTTCAAATCTTTGGAAAATGAAAAAATGATGTAGCTCTTATGATCCTTCACTAAGAGGTATTTGTTGGCTCTCCACATAAAGATATCATCTGTGATATACAAATATGGGCTACGAAATACTACTCCACACCTATAAAGGGAACAACATCCACAATGACTTCATCAATAAATTTATTATCAATACCAAAAGTGATCTTACATTAATTAATAACCTTGATGTCTACACCTTTCTTTACCCAACCCAATGAATACGGACTTGGGTGATTGTAATTTTCCAAATTTATCATGTCCACTAACTCTTTACTAATCAAATTATCTTGAGAACATATATCAAAAAGAACATCCACCTTATTTTTCTTTACTTGAATTTTTAAATGAAAAATATAAGTTAGTCTTCATTACACGAACAAAAATATACTACCCAAACATACCTCTTTATGGATGGAGGTACAACACATAATCTCATCCACCTCTTCACTATAAAACACTTCCTCTCCTTGGAGGGCAGCCACGAACTTATTATTTTTATTATTTTTGAAGGGATGTAATTATGGGTGGAGCTTCCATCATTTTCCTCAGAATGTGTGTCAACATCAAAATGCCCACATTGAACTTTAGTATCCATTTTAGAAAAAGAAGTAGTATTTTTCTTACCCTTTCCTTTTCCTTTATCCTTCTATTTGTGTCACCTTGTTTTCTCAAATCATCTTGAGAGGTAGATGTAATTTTAGATTCTTGTCGATATCTAAATAGTGAGCTTGTGTTCAAGCCTAATCTACGTCTTCTGGGTTGGCCAAGAGAACTAGTCTCCTCAAGTGGCTATGGATTCCACCAATATACTTCATCAATAGGTCCCGGTTTGCTACATCTTTGCCCATCTAGATAGATTTATTTTGGAACTCACTAGTATAAACTCGGACATTCTGGCCTTATTCCTGCTTGAGAATTTGTGAATACATTGACCTCTCTTCCTCATAACAAATAGGATAAAAATGATTTTTGATTAGCCTTTTAAAATCATCCCACTTAGTAATCGAAGGAATCTTCTTAACAACCAATGAATGAACATAAATTTCAAACCAAGTTAAAGCATGATTGGTTAATTTTAAATGAGAAAAAAAAATCTTGACTCTCATTAATTTTATTCAAACTAAAATATACCTCCAATTGAGCTAGCTAATGGTCTAGATTATCACTATTCATGTATCCATCATAAGGACGAATCTCTATCTTGGCCGCTTCTTTGAATGGAGGAGGTTTTGGAATGTCATGGGGATGCTTTTCTTCATACTCAAAAGCATCTTCTTCACAGGCTTCTGGTGTCTCGTTTGGAACACCAAGTTTCTCCATGAGTAACCCCATGATGGAATCCAATTTCCATATGGACAAAGAAATATTTCCCACATCCTTGGACAAAAATTCCACATTTGCCTCCAACTTGTAGAAACATTCTTTTCCAGCATCATCCACATCTTTTCTACGAGCCATGTCGAAAATCCCTTGCTTCCACTTCCTAGTGGAAATCTCTACTTGAAAAGGAATAAGGATACCTTCACTACTTTCTTTTCCTTTTTAAGTAAGGGGCATCTAACTGCAATCTCAACAAAATTTAACCACACAAAAACCGAAATCTCAATTGCTCACGATACCAATATGATCTTTAAACTAGTGATTTCTAACACTAAATAGATCATGTGGTAGTGTAATTGAAGAAAGATTCACTAAGTTCTTTATTAAACAAGATAATGTGAAAGAATTAAACACATCTATACTACATACTTGATAAAAGAGAGACAAAGGAGACAAGATTTATCATGGAGAAACCCAATGTGGGAAAAAATCCAGTGGGTAAGAAACACTTCTTCCACTATGAAATAATTGAAAAAAATACAAAGTAATGACAACAATTGGTGTTTAAGAAGGATTAACACTCCTAATTGTATTTAATTACTCACAAATTCTCAACAATGAAGAACTCGCTCTCAATGAAAAAAAAGAAAGGCCTACAACTCCTCTTAGATAACACTAGAATACACCCAAAAAAACTTACTAGAATGAAGAACTAGACTTGTATTTATAGTTTCTCTACCCAATGATGCAGGGAAACAATAATCGAACAATTTTGGGAATCTAAAATATTTATAATTGTCGAGATCCTGAATTCTTGAACTGTCATGGATATAACTACCGTGAAAACTTAGATCGATGGTTACGTAACACACATGGTGGTTGCGTAACCGTCACTTGAAAAATCCCTCGAACATAACAATGATGGCCTGAAATGTCATTCGAAGGTGTCTAGATCACCTGCATCCTAATTCGACCATCTCCTAAAGAAAGAATGTGCTAAGAATATTTACTAAAAGTATAAAATATGGAGAAGACATAGAATTGGGTATTTTCAAATCCATTTTGGATCACCTCGCCCCCTAAATAGAGATAGAACACCATTTCCCCCTTCAAAATGGGGTGCCACCTCTTACTCAAATTCTTTTTTTACACCGAAGTCGAGGAGTCCTATCTATCGTCACTATATCTCTAGATGACCCAATATATATGGAGGAGAGAATATGCTAGTAATGAAACAAAACCACAACCATATTTCAATAAAATAACACAACTACATTTCATGATTGTTTTATATGTAGGGAAAGATATGGTTTAGAAACCATAGTATAGGCAAGGGAGTTGTAGTCCTAGGTAAATTAGAAAATTTCCAAGGGTACCATAATTAGGAGGAATGTAAGTTTAAATATTTTACTCCTTGTTAGTTATTTTGAGTATTTTATTATACTAATTTAGATGAAAATTCAATATAAAGCGATCCATTAATTGATATTAATATATAGTAACATAAATTTCATGTATACACATAAATTGTACTATAATATTTTTCTAGTAAAAGAATGATATATTTATGAGATCATAAAATAATTATTGTCTTCATACCCATGTTCCATTATAGCTCCAGTTATGAAGTGATAATGGGTTAGAAATTCAATAACAAAAAGTTATGTCTTCTTTATTAATACTTCTAGTAAGAGAAGAAGGAAAATTCTTAAGATTTTGAATGTGAATTTAAAAATCTACCTACTATGTATCTTAGCATGCATTTGAGTATGAAAAATCCTAAAGTGGTTGAATGGAATTTTCACATTGAAAAATTTAATAGGAAGTTATCTGGGTGGAAAGGTGGTTTTCTCTCACAAGTGGAAAAAAATATGTTATTAAAAACATCGTTACAAACCTTTCCTATTTATATCATGTCTCTCTTTCATATTTCGTCTAAAGTGGTTGAATGTATTGAGAGAATTCAAATAATGTTTCTTTATAATGGAGTTGAAAATAAAAAACTGATCCCTCTTACTTCTTGGGAAAACATTTACAAACCCAAATCTTTCGGAGGGTTGGGGTTGAGAAGATGGGAATGGATGAATAAATATTTGTTGGCCAATATGGGTTGAATATTGATGAATGATAAGGGTATGTGGGATAATATTCTTAGATATAAATATTGAAATGGTTTAAAAGAGGATGACTAGATTTTTTCTCCTCATTTTTTTGAAGGTTCTCCTTTTGGAAAGTTCTTAATTTTGGGCTAAGGACGTACTCATTAAAGGGAGTAAATGAAAAATTGGGGATGGTAGCAATGTTAAATTTTGGGAGGATAAATGAATTCTAAATACTCCTCTTAAGGATGTTATCCCTTTAAATGACATTAAAGAGGACGAATCTAAGTTTGGGAAGAGCGTGCAAAATTACCTAACTTATGATGAAACTTATAAAAGATGGAAGAATGTTATAACTGAGGATCCTGCATATTTGGAAAAGTTACAAATTTTGAATAATCTCCTCGATGGAAACTTTGTTAAAGAAAAGGAGGAGCTGATAAAATTATTTAGTTTTATGAGATTAGTTGGCGGTATAGTGCTAAGTAAGTTTATAGAAAAATAAACAAACTTCAATTAGAGTAGAGTTTGGAATAAGGAGATTATTCATAAGATTAATATCTTCAAAATGATTTTTTACATAACAAAATTCTTATAGTGGATAATTTGATCAAAAGGGATTTTGCGCTAGCGAAAATGTGTGTTATGTGTGAAAGCGATGTTGAAATGTTCTGAAAATTTTCCTTCATTTTCCTTTCTCTTGAATCATCATAAATCACACGTTGTCCCTTTTTAGTTTGAGGTGGGATTTTCCTATATCTATTCAAGATTGGTGGACTCAATGGATATGTAATTTTAAAAACTCGGATTAAAATCCTTATGGATGTTGTTTTTGTTTCATTTTTTCTGGAGTGTTTGGAAGGAAAGAAATAAGAGAATATTCGAGAGATAAAAAATAGGTCTTTGAAGGTGGAAAAATAATTATGTCAATCTATACAGATAAATTTTCCATTCTTAAACAAAACAACATCCTATTTTATGAAAATACAACAACGTTTTTCCTCAATAATGGGATTTTATTATTGATAGCCAAATGTTGGCTAATTATCCTAGATATAGGGTCGATGGAAGCCTATGTAAGTGGATTATATTAATTTTAATTTTTATGGGAATGCAAAAGGAAATTTTGGGAAGGTTTGGGGTGGGGGTATTCTTAGAGACTTAAAAGGTAAAATGGTGTTGGCTTACTATAGAAGTTTTGGTATTTAGTCTTATGAAATTATGCAAAAGCTACTTCTTTTTTCCTGGGGTCTCAAGCTAGATATTGAGAGAAATATTAAAATACTTATTGTGGAAGGAGAATCTCTAAATATCATAAAGTGTATCAATGTCATCTGTTTCACTATACAAGATTTTTTAGATGAAATTGATACCACCGAGACAATTCTTTTGCTAGATCAAATTCCAACACATTTTTAGAGAGGAAAACAAGGTGGCGAAACTTTTTTATAATAAGGGTGTTTCTAGTTTGTTGTTGGTGATGATTAAAGAAAATCAAGATATGATAGATAGTATCAATGCTCTTATTAATAATGAATACCTAGGTAATAATTTCATGTTGTGGGGGTATGTTTCGGAATGATTCGATTAAAAGTGGATTTTTACCCTATATGATGATCATATTAAAACCATGCATGTGCAGGAAATGATCACAAAATTGGGTAAAAGTAATGATATTAGGTGGCACATGCTATCCAATATAAAGGTTTTAGATGGGATTAATATTCATGTCTTAGTGAGGGATGATTATTTATTAGAAGATATCCATTTCTTTCATAATTTTTTTTCCTTGGGAAGATGTACCTCTTACTTATCCACCAGCGTAGTTGATTTATTGTGAATCGAGCCATCTTCAGTCGAAAGAATAAATAAAGTGGCATGTGATTGTTTTTCTGAATAAAGTTACGAGTAAGTTCTTTCAAAGTTTTTCTGGCCACGATCCTTCTCTTTCGGAAAGATTATTTATTACATGGGATAATAGGAAATTAAGGCTTAGTGGCGTGTCCTTTATTAAGTATAAAAACTTTATCTCAATGGTTACAGGGCTTCCTAATTCTGAGCATTTCATATTTAAGACCAAAAAGGAAAACTGGTGGAAATTGGAATATTTCTGGGAGGAGAAGAGAGATTCGAGCCTCATTTTACAGGGTTTTTGAGGCAATCTCTTAAATATTCTTTTGATGTCGTAGTCTAACACATTATGGAATAAATAACTCTAGAAGGCCATTATATGGTGGTCTATGCATACCATTTTATTATGTTGAGTTACTTTAGGATTGGTATTCAGTATTATTTCTCCTACTTTTTGTTATGTTCCCTCTTTAAGACGGTTACTAGAGATAAAAAGAAAAATGATGTTTCACATTTATAAGGGAGTAATGTTGATGATTTTTAAGGTTGGTAAAATGGATATCACAAATTCATACAAATATACATGTCTTCTTAGCGAGTAGGGTTCTTCTTTGTCCAAGGTGGAAGTGTTCTCTTCTACGAGGAGAGTTAGGAGTCGGATTTAAAGGTATCTACATCCTTGAAAACTCATTCCAACTTTGCCACGATGGATAATATAGTGCCTTTGCATGAGGTAGAAATTGTTGGTGTATTTCATATTCCATTGTCTATGTTACCTTCCACCTCCTACCGATTCTCCTACCGAGGACATTTGGTTTCCTCTCTAGTTTGTTGTATATATAAACAAGTATGATATGTATCTAGTATGAATTAAAAATTATTTATTTGAAGACATAATTAAACATACATTATTATATTGTTGTTATTATGTTGTTGTCACCCTGTTATTAATTGTACTTTTTATTGTTATGTTTGATAGTTGATAACTAAATTTATTATAAGCTTTAATTAAATAATTATACTTACATTATTATATATAGAAATATATACATATATGTATATGCAAAAACATATCCATATATAGATGCATATATAAACATATAACACTTATTTCACTAAATCTAGACATATTCTAGTGAATCTGGACTCCAGTATTACAAGTATTAGAAGAAATCCATCTCCATTTTTGCGTATATTGGATTCCATTTTTGGCTATCTTTGGATTCCATTAGTAGCAATATTGGATTCCAATATTGTCATTATTGGACTTATTCGAGTTCCAATTTCACTATTATTGGATTCTGATTTCATTATTATTGGATTGCAATTTCCCTATTATTGGACTCCAATTTCGCTATAACTGATTCCAATAACGCTATTATTGGATTCTAATTTTGCCACTATTAGAATCCAATTTCCAAATCCTAATTTTTGGATTTCAGTTTCACTATTTTAGGATTTATATTTTGTTATTATTTGATTCCCCCACATAAGCTTAAGCGGCGACCAACTTACATAAGCCTAGATATTGCTAACTCACATAAACATTAAGTCCACTAACTTACACGATGAAAGTCTATACTTGTTGAAATAAGCCTAGTTGCGTCAAAGTTACATCTTCCTTTCGACCACTAAGTTACATCTTTCTCATGGACAATAAGCTACATAACCCTAGCAGTCACCAAGTTACATAAACCTTGTGACTGCTAAGTTACATAAGCAATGTATAAGCTACATAATCCTTGTGGTTGATAAGACACATAAGCATAACAACTGCTAAGATACATATTCTCAACACTTATTTGATAAGTTTGTAAAATGGAAATCATTGTGATGAAAATTAACAGTCATTAGGCATTTCAAAATAGAAGATAATCCAGATAATGTGAACTAATTTTATTCTTTTCTAGTCTACAAATCATACAAAATAAGAAAGAGTTAAGAATTACATTAAACATGTTTTTTTTAAACATGGATTTCATAGTTTATTAGGTCCTAACTATTGTAGTTTTTTTTTTTTTTTATCGAGGTAAAAAAGGGTTGAGGGGACCCTACCCCATACAAATTATTACTAGATAATTACAAAGAGGACAAAGGATTTACCATTGAATCCCAACCAAAATACAAAAGCATCACGAACCAAACAACTAAGAGAAACCACCATAAAAACAAGAAGTAAAATAACTAACAACAAAAAGACATAAGAACTAACAACAAA
Source organism: Taxus wallichiana var. yunnanensis (assembly GCA_018340775.1). NCBI lineage: Eukaryota > Viridiplantae > Streptophyta > Pinopsida > Cupressales > Taxaceae > Taxus > Taxus wallichiana. The sequence goes on along the minus strand of CM031244.1, from coordinate 264,219,066 downwards.
AACTATGAACTAACAACATAAAACCATTATCCCATGTTTCTTCATAATTATTTTATTAGCTCCCCACTTTGTATTCATACAACCATTCCATTCTTTGACAAGGGAGGTGATAGTAGATTTCCAATACTTGTAGTTAGGCTCAGGAATCTCCACTTTGGGGCCTTTTCCTTATTTTCCTTTTCCATTACAAGTTCCATAGAATGAATCATCTCTGCTAAGAGTTTGAGGTGGTGGATGGTTCTTTTAACATTGAGGAGATGGACATCACGAATCTGTAGAATGATTTCTTTCATCTTCAACATTTCCTTTTCCATCTCCAGGCTTCTTTCATTAGCATTTTTGAGTTGTTCACTAAGAACAATAGAAGATAAATTTTCCACTTTTTTAGTTAGTTCCCTCAGGTCCATGGAAACCATACTGATCTTATGTCTATTAATATTAGTATCTAACCTACAATTCTCAAATTTCTGCATGAAGGCATGTGATTTGATTGCAGAGTCCTAGGCGGTAAACAATTCCTCATTGGGCGTTTAAGAGCATGAAGAGTTTCAATGGCCTCCTCGATTTCTTTTAACACTTGCCTTCAGAAGTATTTGGAGCTTTCTTGCTCTCCATCTCATCACTACTTTCCCCTTCAGCTGCATCTTTATCCTTACTGGAATCAGAATGGGTCGGGTTTCCTTCTTGGTTCTCGCCCGAGTCTAAGATAACCTCCACTTCCTCAACCATCTTAGGTGCCTCCTCCACCCTGCTTCGTTTCTTGACTCCACCTTGAATCAGGTTGGATTTGGTTCTTTTTGCCACAGGTTTACCAATTAGATCCCCACTAAAAATTCCCTCCTTGGGCTCTGAACATTCAACAACTAACTCCCAATTTTTTTCGTTTTTTCCCAAAAGGGGAGTACGCAACCTGATAAGGGATTTGATGAGGCCTTGGTGCAAAGGTAAGGTGAAGGTACCTTATTGTAGGTTACTATACCTTTCACCACAACTTATTAGTTCTTACTAGATCCTCTAATCAAAGACATTTATTTTTTCTAGTGTCTATATTTCAAATGTTGGAATATAAATTAAATAATTTCATAATTTTAAAAAATCAATAAAATTGATTTTCTTGATTTTCTATTGGTTACTTTTTCATGATAAGACAAATTATGGGTCATATTCAAGTACACATTTTTCAATAATATTTGAAGGAAAAATATTCAATTAACAAGTGTCACAACAATTATGACATCTTTAACATCAACATTTTATAAGTGTACAAATGAATTTTTCTTCATTTTGAAAATAAAATATTAATAAGTACATGCCACCTATTCAAGAATGTATGATGTCATTATATTTATTATATTTTCTTATCAAGCATGTCACACTCAATATTTTTCTAAATCATTTATCATAACTTTATTACATTATAATTTTATTAATATTGTGAATTACAATTTCCCACTTTGATATATTTTGATTGAAACATGGGAAAAATGTCCCACTTAACGAGACATGTGTGGCAATATATTAGAATTTCTCTCCACCGTTATGGATATCAATGCAATAGTTACAACACTTCTGGAAGTTGTTTCTGTTTTCTTGTATTTCCATTTACTGCCCTTTGTGTTTTCCTGTATTTCCATTTACTTCCCTCCTATCGCTATTCATTCAAGATTGTTTGTATCCATAATGGCTACTCTTAGTGACTCTATGAAATCAATACAATTATCCCTTATTTTCACTTTCTTCTAGGGTTTCACAACCATTAATTGTGTATGAAAGTCTCACTTTGTCATTGAATACAATAGTTATTATGACCACGAATAAGATAGACCCCATTTCTCTATGTAATGGAGTGTAGTTCTTGATGGATATACTAGTCCCTCTACAACTATCACACATTTGGAGGGTAAATGCACATATGCTCCTCCTTCAAATACAAATTTCATTTTCAACTATATCCACACATAAAAAGATAAAATTAGTAGTGTGGCCACTTAAATCTTAAACCTAGTATAGAGAATTTGAAAATGAGAAATATCAATAACAATTCCAAGGTTAAATCAAATGCTTGAAATCAAAATGAGAAAATAAAAATAAACATCTTACCTATATGAACATCTCTTAAACCTCCTTCAATCTAAATCTTAAACAAATGTAGAATTTGGGTAACATTCAAGACAATGCATAAGTGATTGTTTTCATTTATGCCACATATCAATCTTAATATCTTCATACATATACAATTATTTATTCATACCTTATTCAAATAAATAAACGTTGACGTTGTAAATCCTATACAAATTCTATGCTAAAATAGATGTAATCTATTTTAGAAGTTAACATCCTTAAATGGTTTTAAATTTGACGTCCGTTTAGACATTTTTGTGATTTTAGTCGTAACATACTTTCAAATATTTTGTAGAACAGTCATGTGTGACTTGCATGTTTAAAAGGATACTTTGTTAATTTTTATATAAAAAATTTATTCGTATATATTACACAGTTGAAAAATATCGAAGTCATTTATAATTTTTTAAAGTAGTGTATTAGTAACACTGCTTTTTGTGCATGTAGTCATGTAGCTATTTACTAGATTGGTAAGGCAAAATGCAAGTGATCGCACTTACAAGTGTGACTAGTCACACTTGATAAGTGCAAGCCTTGAGTCTCACTTCTCTGAATCACACTTCTAAGTGCGAAGCTCGACTCACACTTCTATGTGTGAGACTCAATTCACACTTGTAAGTGCGAGTCTCCATTCGTACATTTAAATGTGATTTTTGAATCGCACTTCCAAGTGTGATCACTTGCATGTCAAAGTGCAAGCACAAGAATTAAGGAATTTATTTTAACCAAATTATTTACATTACAAAAATTATATTATTAAATTATTCCATTAATTCTTTGCAATACCAAATGCAACATTAATGAGAACCATTTTGTAAGGAAAAATGATAATTAATGTTGTGGTTGCATCAACATTAATTATCCATTAAAACGAACTATGTAAAATTCTCCATTTAAAAGTACATGCACCATTAGAAATATGTGTGCCATTTGGAGCATGTAAATTTTGTCCTCCATTAATTAGCCATTTAATCGAAAGTAATGGAAAATCATACATGCGGCCTCTTAAATTCACGCACCAAAGAAATAGGCGGTTGGATTTTTAGTTGCATATCACTATAAATAAACATTTTTTGAGTTTATATTTGTAACATTTTATTTTCTATTCCTTCATCAATGCATAAATGAGACACCATGTTTATCGATAGAAACATCCGAGTAGGGAAAGCGTCAAAATTTATGTGCTTCTAGAAATATTTTAATTTATTCTCTCTGTAAAAATTTGGTATGCATTCTCACCATCAGCCCCTCCAAAATTATAAAATTATGTTAATCTGAAATTTTCCATAGGTAATTAGGGACTATACTCATTTATGGATTTTCTAGATAATTAAACTGAAGCAAGTCTGTTATTCAATATTTTGAAGAATCTTATTTTTAATCAAATAAATAATTTCGTAATATATTAAACAATTATAAGATAAGTGTAAGATGATGGAATGGAGCACATATTAACAAGTAAATGAAGCAAATTAATATGTAATAACATGAGAGGAATATTTGTATACTTTTTACAAACCCATAACACCTGCCAAGAAATTGTTCTGTTGTGTTTTGTAAAAGAATCTTGGTAGTATGGATGGTGGATCAATTTCCATGATAAAAAAGTGAATATCAGAATCAAGTTATGGTCATGGTGGTGCGTAGGAATTGATGAGTAGATGACTTTGATAAAGTTGATATTATTTGGGTGTCCTTATTTGTGTCCACAAATAGTCCTTTGCTGCACATATTCAGTAAAATTCAATGGCTGTACAACGTCATTGACATTGTTAATGACAACATTTTAGAAGATATTCATGTTAAGAATAAGTTTCCAATCAATGTTCGGCGTTAGATTACAATGAGCTATTTGTGAAAAAATATGATAATCCAAGAGTGGGAGAACCAAACATATTTTGGAGAACAAAAGAAAGAATAAATATTTGTGGAAGGATATTTCAAGGAACAAGGAAACTTTAAGATGTTGCTTATTATTTTTAATAGAAACACCACTGATGTTACTTATGGAAGTAACAACCATTCTCAATAGTATTCACAAATTGTAATTTTTCTCTATTTAGGTTGTGTCCTTGTGGCTTTTTGTCTTTTGCTTCCTATGAGATTTCTCTCTTTTATGATTGAATGTCATATTTGATGTTAAGGGCCTTTTTGTAAAAAGATGTGGGTCCTTTCAAAACCCCCATATTTTCCCTTTTCCAAAAAATAGACATATTGGTTGTACATCGAAATATGTTGTTGTGGCATAACCTAACAGACTTTATGATGACAATATCTTACTTTATTTTGTTAAATCATATCAATTGCTAATATTTAATTGCTATGGTGTGGAAAAAGCTAGCGGATACTAAGCTAAAAATATTATTCTTTGACTTGTTAAATTGTACCGATCCATAAGCTAAAATTATTATATTTTGGAAGTATTAGCTTACCTTAGTGGGCGCTAAGCTCAAAACATCTTACTTTATTGGTTCCCCCTCCTACAAGAATTCTATACTTTTATTAAAAAAATAATTTCTCCTCATTAAATGTAATTTTTCTCTATTTGGGTCATGCCTTTGTGGCTTTTTGTCTTTTGGTGCCTATGGGATTTCTACCTTCTATGCTTCATGTCTTATTTTCCCTTAAGGTCCTTTTTGTAAAATGATGTGGGTCCCTTCAAAACCCCCATATTTCCCTTTTTCCAAAAAAATGGACATAGTATAACTTTTCAACTTTCTAATGTTCATATTTTATTTAAATATATTTTTAATGTACAAAAATTATTTATCTTTTTCTTTTTTGGCTAGTTAGTACCCATTTGACAAATATGAGGCTTTTTTGCAACATTGATTTATTCTATTTAAGAAAATCAAAATTCTAAGAAAGACATTTGTACAATCTTTAAATAAGACAAATTTTATATAAAAAATAAATGTTAAAAAAATATTCAATGCATTTGATGTTTATCCAAAAAGGAAGACTTAATTGCAATCTTGGACAAGAGGCACATCTAAAATAATACAATATTCATAAAAATTAATAAACTTTATTTAACAAATCATATCATAAACATTTCTAAATTAAATCAATCTCGCTAATATGGGGTAAATAATTATGGGAAGAGAAGGAATTTTCTTAAGGAAATGGACAGATAATTTTCCAATGGCCTTAAAAAGGCCTTAATTAATGATTCAAATCATTAATATGAATTGCATTGTCTTTCGAGCCTCCCACTTGGGGTTGATATCCTTTGCTTGTATGGCAAGATTAAAAACAAGGAGGTGATCAAATGAAATATTAGGTGAATTGATTGTCTCCTCCACCTTTGATTTAAGCACCACATAATCTAGGACATTTAGCACTCCATTTTGGGAAGTTTAGAAAACTCGAGTCTCCCATTTTAGAGATGGAAAGAAATGGAATCGGCAAAAGCATACTACCGATTAGGGTCGATTCTATCCTAAAGTTGTGTGGGGCTCCCATCACTCCCCATTTTACAAAGTTGATGTGGAAGATTCATTTGAAGAGTGACTAGATGGAAATATTCAAAACCCTGCAATGCGTCGATGGATCTCACATATTTGGTCAATCGCTTAGGATATCAGTGGGTATGAGGTGGAGGATATTTGATCCCATTTGCATGGGTGAATGTTGGACCCCAAGTAGTCAATAGGAGGTGAAATATATTTTATGTGGCATAGGGTATATATTTGATTTGATCTCAAACGCCTCCAGTTTGTTTTCTCTTCATCTAGACCATGTTACGATTGATCAACTAGGGGACAAGAAGGGAGTTGAGGATAATTTTCACATGCACACCATCCTTAGGGTGCTAAAATCCTGGCTGTAGGACAAAAGGACATAGCTAATAACCTAGGACTCGCGCTTACTTTTGAAGTAACTATAAGTTTTCCTTTTAGGGCACCTCCAAAGTGAGTTAGAGAAGGCATGTTTGTGGATGCTAACATAGTATTCTGAGGGGTGTAGCAGCGGTGAAGGAGATGGCACTTTGAAAATATGTCATAATACTCAGTAATTATATAGATCTTTTTGTAACTCGATTATGTATACAGTTGTGCTATTTTTGTTGAATTATGTTGGCTAAATGGGTAATGTCTTATTGTTAGATCTTGCCAACTTTTCACGATAACACATTTAGAATAAGACTGCTAACGATCTGTGATGCTATCTTTTGTAACTTCATGTAATAGTTTTTTTGTTCTAGGGCCCTTTCCCTAGGTAATATAAGAAAAAAAAAGGTTTGAGCTTTTCTTTATCCCCGTTTGCAATAAAAATTAGATTTGTAAGTTAATTTTTTTTAAATACATTTTTGCCTATGTTTGCATAATTTTTTATATGAAGTATATTGTATTAATGACAAGAACAAGAATACTAATATTATTTCCCGTCATAGGAATATTACCATACCTTTCATCCAATTTTATTACTTCAACAATTTATAACCAATCATTTTTCAAGGTTATTTTCCTAGATTCAACATTTGTAATGTCTAAATGTTGGATAAGTAAATTTGTAATATTATAATTATCCAATTAATCATTTATCTATCTCTATATTGGTTGTTTTATATGATATGGCTATGTTAAAATCCTTATTAGAATACATAATTTTTAATTTTTTAAAACAAATATTGAGAACATGACATGTGTTATCATATTTAATAACTTTAAAGTGCATTTATTATTAATATTGTTTAGATTTCATTACATATATGAGGAGACACTTTAAAAAAACCAAATTAAAAAAAAAGATACTAAATAAATATATAAAATATAAGAAATGACATTTTAGAAATTTGGAAGTGACATATTTCACTATCAAATCGTCTATTCAAAAGTTAATAAGATTTATGAAAATGGGACTTACCGCAAAATATATTGAAACAACCATCATTACATTGAATGCCATTATAAAAAAATAGCGAGGAGTAAATCGGAATGTTTAATTAACAAATTATTTTATCATCTTCACTGACTTGGATTTTAAAATAAATGATGTCAGCTATGTCACTGATGCAGCCTAGAATTTACAAGATAACACCCTAGATACACTGGCACATCACTCAGCCTAGACTGAGCGCTCACTCGAAGCACGCAAATATACCAGGTCTCTATTTAGGGTTTATGTAGCAGGATGTTAGCGTGATGAAGGAAGGAACATATAGATCCATAACTAATCCATCATTCTACAATGCATGTTATATTCGATCTAGGAAAGAACAGACTTAAACAATAATCATGAATGAATCAAGAACATGCATTACTCAATTACACACAAGAATGACACTTAGATTCAACCAATATCTTCCATCTATTAATAAACATAGAAGCTCCTTACAATAATGGAAATCTATACCGATGCGCTTATGGATCTGATACGTAATCTAGTCATATGCACATCTCTTTATGTTTACTTCTTACGATCTACATATACCAATATATATCAAATAATATGTGATTCAAATCATATATATAGGGTGGGGACTTTCCTTGACCACTTATCTATTCCAAAAAAAGGCTGCATGCTACTAATAGCCACACGTTGTTTACGGGCATAGCCAAGTATGCAAGTGTGCTATCTATAGACCTCTTACAACTAACTAAAGTGACGATCCTATTATTAGCTCGTCTCCATGAAAAATGCTTTAATCTGATCCTCTAAAAATAGATAATGCGTGGTGCACACATCTCTACTTCGTTTATGGGCTCTACATGCCATCTTCTAAAAATAGGTCTTAATGCTCAAAATCGGCTAAGTCCCGAAAGTTGAACTTTCCATTCGCGCACGGATTCTTCTTGTCCCTCCCCGCCCTTGATCTTGGCCTTCTCTCCCAAATGGAATTATTGTGTGATCTCTAACAAGTATTCTCTGATCAACATTACCCCACACTAATCTCATCGTCATCACGACAATGGTTATCTCCAAAACTGAAGTAAATAATGTTGAGTAGAAAGAATAAGAAAGAATGTAGATGAATAAAGAATGTTTTATGAGCCACCTCCTTTGGATTAGTTTAAAGGATCAACTCTAGATACTCCTCCTTTATTTTGGCCTCTAAGGTCTGCCACTTGGTGAATGCTTTTTCTACTTGCTCTGGTATGCCCACAATAATAGACTCCAATTCATCTGGGGTAACTTCAGCTTTTTCAGTCTACAATACCAACATAATGCTATACATTGCAATATGTTTTCCTTCCAGCACATCAATATTTTGTGTGATGAGTTTCCCAAGATCATCTAATCTTTCCTTGTATGGCTCATATGTTGCTGCTAGGGCCTCGCACTTTTGCTTTACGAGTGTTAACCATTTTGTGTGGCCCAAGGTATCATCCTTCATGGCCTTTTGGAATTCATTATCTTCTTCCAGAGTCTTTACCTTGATCAATGCCTCTGGAGCTATGCATATATTTAATGCATGATCTATATTTTTCAACTCTTCTTGGAGTGCTTACAGTAGGCCTTCGTATGATGCAATCTTTCTCGACTAATGCAACCTTAGCCCTTTTCACCTCATCTTCGAGGATTATTTGGTTTTGGAATTCTAATTGTGTCCTCTTCAAATACCAAGTCCACCAAATCTCTAACATAATGCATTGCCAAGGAGAATTGTTATGGTACCTTAGATTTCAGATGTGAGCGTGCTTTTATCACATGATCTCCAATGGCCTCTGCCATGCCAATTAATGCACTATTCTTTTTCTACACCAACTCCTTCTCTTAGGTTGGGCACGCTATCACTACATCCTTCATATTCAACTCCTTGCACAATGCTCCGATTGTTTTGGCATTGTCCATGTTTCTTCTTACAACCTCATTAGAAACCTTTACCAAAGGCATTGCTAACTGCCGTTCATATGACATAATAGTAGGTTTAAGCTGTTATGAGCCTAGCTTGAGGTTTCTTCTTCATCGGTCTTGACACGCATGACTCCTTGCATACATCAAAATCAAGCTCATCCATGTGGGTGTGTATTGACCATGAGAGTTGCTTTCTAGTGTGAATGGTCGCCATATCCCCATCCATTAATTCCAAGCCAAATAAATCCTTTTATTCTACAATGCTTTGGAAAAGGGTGTAGATGATTTTTCTGATGTCCTTTGCATAGCCCATGAGTGGTGCACTGTGTTCCCACTTCATCCTCTTCAATCTAGGACCCTTGGGAATTGTATCTTCAAGGTTAGGAGTCTATCCCATTACACCTTGAGCAGTCGCATGCATGGATCCAGAGGTTTCCTTCTCTCTTTCTTCTCCATCCTTCATCTCTTCATCTTTTTGCTCTTCCTCATTCTATGGCTCATCTTCTTGCTTGAGTGGGGTAGGAGATGCACGCTCTCTCTCCCCTGATTCCTCCGCTTCTTCATCTAACTTCAAATTTATTCTCCTCTTTGGCTCAATGGTCTCCTTGTGTGGAGAGAGACGAGGTGATTTCCTTACTATTTGTGGGGTTCCACCTTGAGTCCTTATGCATCTGAATACTTTCTTAAATCTATGCTCTCCTTGCTCAACCTCTGTATCTTCCTCTTCATCATGTTCTTGAGGTGGAGTGGTCATGGGTAGTGACTCCTCTATGTCATATGGTTTCTTTCTTCTACACTCCAAGCCTCCACTATCTTCATGCTCATCTTCTTCATCCTATATTTCAATAGTTTCTGTAGGCCTTTGTGCTGGTATGTTTTCCATTATGTGCTTAACCTTTGGTGGCCATGGGAGCATGAATTCATTCTCCACATACTTATTGTTCTCCATCTTGGGCTTCAGCTGAAGATACACTAATGTTGCCCCTATATCTGCTACAGCCAGACTTATTGGCTTAATATTCAACACCTATGAAATGAGCTTCTCGACATAGGCACTTCTTCCTGGATACACATACTTCTTCCTCAACATGTGGTAGTCATAGTCTACCTTATCTGGCATTGAATACCATTCGGTGCGTGTGTATGAATCTATGAAAAATGCTTGGAAATACCTTGCAGTGAATGTGTAAGGTAATTTACACCAAGGGCTCTAGACTCCATCTCTCATTGGGAAGCACACGATACAAAAATGCTGATATATAGCAAACTGGACTTATTTCCCCACTACTAAGGGTAGGTCCTTTGGGATGCGCCACTCTTCTCCAAATGCCACGTGAATCTTGTCGTACCATTTCTCTGCCCTTTGCTTGACGTCATCTGTCATGGACCCTTTATATAGGTACTTGTTGAACCTTTCAGCTGGCAACTTATTCTCCATGGGGTATTCCCATACCTTTTCCTTCGGCCCATCTGGTACTCCAATTTCCATGAATACTAGTGATAATAGAACAACCCCAAAGCTGATCTTCCCTCCTGTGCATACTTCCTTGACTATTTTCTCGAAATGTAGCCTGCAATATTGTAGACTACTCCTTCTAACATCTTGCATGCAACGTGTAACCACATAGTATTTACCTGTGACCACCGCTCCTAATCATTCAACTTTGTAACAAGGTGTGATGTTGCTTGCACAACTAGACAATTCTTCAACTTGTCTATATCCATACCGCTTCGGACCCTTTAGGTACCCCAACTCCTGTGTAGTCTTTAAGATCTCATATTTTTCGTGAGATCATTCATTATATCCTCTCATGTGGCCTTCAAACTTGTCACCATTGAGATAATCATGGATGCAATTCTAACTCTGTGTCTTCCAAAGTAGAATAAGTCCTCATGCACTCTGCTCATGAGCCACTAGTACAAGGGCTCATACTTCCTGAAATATGGAAGCTCAAACAATTGGTAGACCCCAATTCTCTTCGTGCTTCTCACTTGCATCATTATAAACTAACATGCCATCCGTCAGTATGTTTGTTCATCCTTGTAGTGAGTAAGGAATCAAGCTCCTTGTTCTCTGAGCTCTTGTGATTGTATTCACTTACTTTTCTCTTTTTGATGTGTGAATCCCATTCCTGGATGACGATGATTTCTTTGGGATATTACATTTCTAAAAAATTACTTTCCGGTGCCATCTCTTCCTCCTCGACAACCACCTTCTTCTTTACTTTTTCTCATGCTACAACTGCCCTCTTGGGTGCCATTTTTACCTTGCAATCATCTCCTCTTTAACTCTGTAATTTGTGAATCAAACCCTAGCTTGATTCAATCATGCCCTAGGTGAAAAATTCATGCCCTAACTCCTCTCTTTTACATTGCTTCACTTAAACCATTCACCACCAGGGGACACAAGATTATTTTCACACGAGATATGTTTGTCACACTTGGTTTCACACCCTTCACACCTTAACTAGATCACTCGGCTCTTCGCACGTAGCTCTTTCCTCAAATAATCTTAGTTGCAATGGGTAAAAAAAGTCACATCCCGTATATAGTTTTTCAAATTTTGATTCATTTATTGCTCCTTCACCTACCAAATATCCTCTCATTCATTGACAAAATTCATTCGCTCCGTGTGGTACATCTATGTTTCCCAGCTATAACCTTTTAGTGTGTCTTCCTACCCTCTGATCACAAACTTATCTTCATCATGTGTCCTTGCAGCAGAGTACCTCATCAATGTACCTTATCTTGGTAGCTATCATGGCCTCTTCTTACCTCACGTTATATTGTTCCTTCATTCATCTCCATCCTTGGTCACTTTTGAGGAGCAATGTCTTTACTTTGGCAAACACCCATAATAGCTTATTCTTTTCATCTTTCAATTCCCACAATCTTGTACTGGATATCAACAACCACCCCACACTAAAAGGATGTGTATTCCTCTCCACATAAACATTCTTCACATAGTAATTAGCTTCATATGCACAAGCGTGCTTATTACACAAGAACAACTAATTTGACAAAGCATAATGACAATGAAGGAAATAAAATTAAGGAAATACAAAATTGAAAAAATAATCTAAATGGAAATACTAATTTATTACAAACACCAAGAAGACTTATCTATATTAGGGATTCAGCCTACTCCCGTTGAAGTAACCGGGTAGTCATGTTCCATCAAGTGCTTCTAACTGGTAAGCATCTAATTCAAGTATGTAAGTGATGACATACAGCCCCAACCAATGTACTTTGAGATTTCCTAGATGGTGCAAGAACTTAGAGTCTCAAAGAAGTACCATTTTTCCAATCTCAAACTTCTTATCCCTTATGTTTCTGTCATTCCATCCTTTTTCCTAGCCTTTTCTTGTGTCTCGAATCCATCATGCTATGGGTCGTCGCTCATCTAGTTGAATCATCTTCTCAATACGCTCTTCTAAATCCCGCTCATCAGCCGAGACCTCCAGTGAGCGTAATGCACAAAGAAGGTAACTTAAATTCTATAGGGAGAATGGCTTCACGTGCAAACACCAACTCAAACGATGTGGCTTTGTTCGATTTCTTGTAAGTTGTTTTATATGCCCAAAGAATAGTGACACTTTATCATCCCAATCCTTTCTTCCAACATCAATTTTTTTTCAATGTCTAGCCCAAAATCTTCTTGAAAGCCTCAGTAGTTCCATTTTCCTGAGGATGATAGGGTGTAGTATTATGGTTTGCAACCATAAACCCATCTAATAGGATCATGATTGTTTCATTCAAAAGTGTGTACCCCTATCATGTGTAAAGCTTAAAGGACATCCATATCTTGTAAGAACACTATCCAATAGAAACCTAGCTGTTGTAGCCATTGTACAATCCTTTGTAGGTGCTGCTTCTTCCCACCTTGTGAGATAATGCATCTGAAGTAATGATATAGAACGATCTAGTCCTATGTGCGGGTCAAGTAAATAGGTCCTACAAAGTTGATGGCCCATTTCTCAAATGGTTCAACACTAGTAATTGGTCTCAAAGGCATCTCATCTCTTTGCCCTGGTTTACCTAGACACTGACAATGGTCACATGATTTGTAATATGCTTTACAATATCTATACAATGTCTCCCACCATAATCCAACAATTAGGATATTTTGAGTAGTTGCATCACCTGCATAGTGGCCTCTACAATACCACCATGGGCTTCTTCCATAATATCCTTGTGCTCATGCTCTAATACACAAAAATGTAATACTTCATCTCTTCCTAACTTGTAGAGGTCACCACTGATTAACATAAATAGTGTCGCACATATAGGAAGCTGTTTCTTTTTGAATTCCTTCATTCCTTCTAGTGCCACACCAGTCTGTAGAAAGATAGAAATGTCTTCTAACTTTGATTGTGAATGTTGTAACCTATATAACTATGCATCGGAATGGTTTCTTCAATTGTCTATACTTCTTCTCCCGAGTTAATTGTAGACAAGTGGTTTAGTCTAGAGTTACTTTTCCCACAGCTTCACCACTAGTGAGAAGTCAAACTATTGAAATAGGAGTACCCATCTGCATATACACCCTTGCAAGACCGATTTTTTCACCAAATACTTTTATGCCATGTGATCTGTATAAAACAAAAATGGTGTTTCTAACAAGTCTTGTAAAAAAATATATAATGCATAGATCATTGACAAAGCTTCGCGCTCTATAGTTGTATAATTCTATTTAGCAGAGTCATCTTCCTTCTAGCAAAAAAATGGGTGATCTACAATACCTTCACCAAAGGTTGAGCTAACACAATGCCAATGGTCATGCCAAAGGAATTCACATGTACATGAAATGGTTTATCCCATTAGGGAAAACACGAATTGGCATGGTAGTAAGTTTCTCCTTTAATATCTCAAATGCGCGCTGTGTTGTTGTGGTTCTCTGTAATAAAATGTACCTTTCCCTTTTAGTAATTCTTCCAAGGGTGTAGCAAATTTGGCATACCCTTTGATGAACTTCTGATAATATCCTGTGTGACCCAAAAATCCACGCACCTCACTTTGATTGGTAGGTGCTTCTAGGCCTAGAATAACTCCAACCTTAGCTGGATAAACAAGAAAACCTTCCTTGTAGATTATATGTCCTAACAAAGATTCTAAAAGGTGTAGCAAATATGCACTTCTTGATGTTCAAATATAAACTCAATTATGCACCATTCAAACTTTAAGTGTAGATTGTCACAATGATCTTTCACAATCCCATATATTGTCTAATCATCTAGATAAACTGTAAGTTGTGAATAAAATATTTGAATTCCTGAACAACTATTCCCGAGAATACGGAAGGTGTGTTTTTCAGTCCAAAAGGCATCACAGTATAGGAAAAACTACCCCATTCAGTAGTAAAAGTTGTCTTTTCTTGATCCTCCTCAGCAATCCTAACCTGATGATACCCAGAAAACCCATCTGTGAAGGAATATATTTCACGCCCTACAACTCCTTCTAGTATTTCCTTAGTAAATGGTGTAGGGAATGGATCTATTACACATGCAACATTTAGCTCCCTGTAGTCCACACATATTCTAATTTTTCCATCCTTCTTAATACTGATCACCATTGGACTAACCCATTCTGACTCATCAAGGGGCTTGATAATTCTAGATTTCAACATGTTATCAATCTCTTCCTTGACCTTTTCACACAAATTGGGGTTCATTATGTAAGGCCTCTTCCTAACTGGGCATGCACCATCCTTAAGCTTTATCTTCATTTCCCCAAGTGATTCATGCATGCCTTTAAGTTCATGATACCCTCGAGGGAATAAGTCTTGATAATCCCTAAGTAACTCAATGATCTTTGCCACTTCCGATTCTGACCAATAGTCTCCAATTATGACCTCCTTTGGCTCAACCTCCAAACCTATATTTACTTTCTTTGTCTTCATGGGTTCATGATAGGCATGCATATCCTTGTCTACATTGTCCAAGACCTCGCACACCCCTTGCAAATGTTCAATATCCAAGTTCTCAACTTCCTCATCATCCATGATGTAAACCATATTTCCTTTCTCTTTCTCAAGGAAAGCACATTCAAGTAGTATGGATTCCATTTCTTCTTCCTTTTCAAAATGCACTCTGGACTCTGTCTCACCAAATAATTCCTAAATATGCTCTTCTACCTTTGCACTATCTCCCATAGTTAAGCGCTTGACAAATTTTAATGCTTCTTCGACTAGAGGTTTAGTTGAGAAGTAGTCAAAGTATAGAGCATTCCTGTAGCCAAATTCTACCAATTCCCAGTCTCTCGATGTAGTTCTACATATACATACTAGGCATGTGCACAACCTTATAGAGTAGAGTACAATCTATGCACCCAGAGTGAAGGTGGTAATGCATCTTGTCCCGCTGTCCAGAATCTCTCACACTGCTGAATGTGATGCTAAACAGGTTGATCATCATTATAATTACAGATATGTGTGGGTGCATTTCTCCTTAAAAACCTAGTAGATAGGTTGATTCCAATATCCTCCCATTCTATAAGATTATCCTGTGGACTATCCACCAAAGACACTGCTGCTATCCCACGTAAGGTATACACTAACATATCTCTTCTCTTAATTTTATCTATCCAATGTGTTTCCATGGCTTTAAAAAATAGAGGAAGATCTTCTACCCTGTATACCAAGGTATTGCGCTACCTATCCATCAAACAGAACGAAGTCCATTCTTACACGTAACCGCACTTTTTACCTCGCGGCCTACTAGTTCATATGTACCATGAGCCCAATTATCACAAGTAATACTTGTAGTATCATTAATAGAATGAGAATCCTCCCACTATAGGATGTCTTCCTTAGATAGCTCATTCACCTTGGGGTCTGAATAACGTGTACATAGATTTTGTTTAAGTCCTCCTCACTTAGAGGCTCAACATATGGTGTAGACTTCCCATCTATAAAAGGTATCATAACCCTTTCCTCCTTATTCTCGAAAGTTGATATACCCCTTATTGAATCTCAAGCCTGAATTATTCGCATAACACCAAGGGCATCCAAGCAAGGCTGGAAAACGGTTTGCTTCTGCAAGTGTTAATACCTCAAAATACCTAGTGAACTTGGCCCTTGTATGGTTATAGATGCATCCTTAAAAACACCTATGGGAGTGGCCTTAGTCCAGTTTTCCATAAACAACACATTAGATGATGGTGTAATGGAGGTATCCCTATTTGTACCCATGCATCTAATGTAAGCACATTTACTTTCGCACCAGTATCAATCAATATGTTGCTCAACAACCATCCATTCACAATAATATTCAAAATAATTTCCTTGTCATAGTCAATGATATCGGGGGAATATTTGCATACAAGATCTATCGTCCGGTCAATATACTTACGCACACGAGTGTTTCCTTTTAACCAACTTCCTATTAGTGGAATGATGTTCTCCTCGACACAACATTTTGCACACTTCTCTTAGATCATTGATATCGGTTTGGGTGTCTCCGATGCTTTCTTCTTCTACTTTAAGTCATATCCGACCACGAAGATTCCTTATCACTTCCGTGGTATCCCGATAAAATTCATTCGATGAGCGGGATCTGGGTACCTTGCATGTAAAAATCCTCTTTGGTGATAGTAGGCTTCCCGTGCAATGTCTCTCTTACATGTGCCACTTCACTCATGTAGTAATCTTCTTCACCGTTAATGCCTTAGGTCCTAGTGCTAGCACAGGCATCCACTAATCTTCTCTACCGCATGCCGGATTCTAACCATCCCAAAGACCTTTTTTTTCTTTCTTATGTTGCTTAATCATATGCTCATATAAGTCCTGGCACTCTTCATAGCTATGGTTATTTCCACGAGAAAGAACATGCACTATTCTAAGGACATTCATGCCGATAGTGGCCGGAGATCCGCAAGTATAACATGTTTCATGAGGGAACTCACCTCTTCCTCCACCATGGCCTCATCCTCCATATCCACCGCGATATCCATGTCCTCTTCCACAACCTCCTTTAAAACACCACTCATTCTTCTCATAGCACGTTTGATTATGATCCCAATCTTGGTGCTCATTCTTACCCTTAGAATTATCTGTTACACTTTTCTATCATACCCCAATGTCTATAGCATCCTGGATCTGACCAATCAACCAACAATATTTAGTATCATGGGTCATGGACCGAGAAAGTTTTCCAAAGAACAAGATACATTCTTCCTTATCACACTCTCTAACAAAGGATATTGACTAACATCATGATTAAAATGATAGATCTCACAGTCCAATAGTAATGAGCATACTATTATGTAAGGATAACTATCCTTAGTGTGACCTTCCACTTCACAATATGTACATCTAATCCTGAGCAGGTTTCATGGGCTGAATTGGTGATAGCTTCTCTAACTATTTTTCCATAGCTGCAATCATGCCTCTAAGAATGTTCTAATGCTAGTGTGAATGCTCTCAAATACCTTAGCACATAAAGCTGGTTCTAGTGCTTCGTGTGGATCAAGTATATGTATTATGTGACAGATTCTCTTACGAATGGTGTATTCAATCTACTAATGAACCATTGTGCATGCCGGCTTGTGTGAATATCATAAGAAAGCTTAGATAGGAGTTTTTAAAAATGGTCATCATACTCACATACAATCTCGGTAGTTCCTTTCATAATATCCTTAAGAGCAATTATACTCTTTTGCTCAAATTCAAGGATATAGAAATATTTCAAGAACACATCCTTTAGCAAGACTGAATAATCCATGCATGTTTGATCGGGGTCAAAATTTATATATCAGCTATGTTCACGTCCCTATAATGTAGTAGCAAATTGACTTTCCTTGCGCTCAGAAGCCATGATCCCTTTCACACGCCACAATATTTCACACATGTGCACATGCTCAGCAACATCCTCTATGCCTCTATACTCTGGAAGAATAAGAGACATCTCCATATAAATATTATGGGGTTGGTGCGGACCTTATCCACCTGATCTAGAACCTCTTGTGTTTCCTCTACCTCTAGAACCACTAGATCCATCGGAACTAGAACCACCTATTCATCTTGATCCTCCACATGTAGCTAGAATAGGACCTTTAGATGTAATCCCATGTGCTCCTATAGTGGTACTATCTGACGAACCCCTATAGTCGTGGTAGTTCCACTTTCAGAGGTGAATTCAACATTCGGCATGCTTACATTTTGTGCAGATGATGCACCTAAAAATATTCCTCCAAATAACATTAAAGCCATCTGTCCTTCCATTGATGTACTTATTTTTGACTTACTCCAGTTCTCCTATTTCCCAAATCCACTTGTTGATTACTTGTCGTACTAGATACTAGAAAACCAAGCGCAAGGGCTAGGTCACTAGGTGGATTAAGGCGTGCGCCCATAGCCCGAGTAGTCTTTGCTTTGGTGCACTTACGTGTGAAGCCAAGGGGGATCTCTTTCATTCTTTTCAAGATGGGGGTTCCAAATGCTCTTGCTCCATGTCTTTAACGTGAGCTTCAAATCCTGCATGAGACATCTCTCTCCTCAATGCGATACTTTCTACAATGGAACACTTTGCTTCTCTATCTCCCTCTTGCACACCTCGTTATACTTAAGCCTCCTTTCCTCTCGTCTACCTTTCGCCGCTAGGTATGCCATCTTTCACCAAACCTATTCCTACCCTCATGCATGGTGAGGTTTAGTTAGCCATCGCCATACTCTCCGGTTCAAAGTTACCTTCAAGATCTTGATTGCACAAAGTGGAATACCTTACAAATATGCTCCTCTTGGATACCACAAAAACTGAAATTGAATATTCCAAAATATAACTATTTAGAACACCACGAAACCACCTATCCACAACGCAAGTCTAGATCAGATCAACATCATAAAGGGCTTTAAATTCTTCCAGTGTCTAGACAAGTGTGAGATACCTCCAATTTTGCTTAGATGCATAAGCAATCAGCCACTTGTATAATTCTATTGGAAAGATAGCGAAAAAGATCTCATATAAGTTGTCATACAGATTCTATTCTACCCAAGTGCATGCGTTAAACTTAGATCCAATATTGAACCGCCATGCATATTCTTCCTCTAGATTGTGTATCCACTCCTCAATACTTACTAGAGTTAACTAGTACATCTTCATCATGAATCATTGAAAATACTTGAAAAAAGGTCCCGAAAATGAAACCAATGATGTAGCCTAGAATTTACTAGATAACACCCTAGACGCGTGCTTTGACACATCACTCATCCTAGACACTCACTCACTCGAAGTGCACAAAGTTACTAGGTCCCTCTTTAGGGTTGTTGTAGGAGGATGTTAGCATGATGAAGGAAGGAACATATAGATCCATAACTGATCCATCATTTTATAATGCATGCTATATTCAAATATAGGAAAGAACAAGCTTAAACAATAATTGTGATTGAATCAAGAGCATGCACTACTCAATTACACACAGTAATGACACTTAGAATGAGCCAATATCTTCCATCTATTAATAAACATAGAATCTCCTTACAATAATGGCAATCTATACCGATGCGCTCATGGATCTGATATAGTAATCCAAAGTGATATGCATATATTTCTTTATTCTTACCTCTTACGCTCTGCATATACCTATATATATCAACTACTATATGATTCACATCATATATATAGGATGGGGACTTGCCCTTGACCATTTATCTATTCCAAAAATAGGCTGCGTCCTACTAATAGCCACATGCCATTTACATGCATAACCACACTTGCAAGTGTGCTATATATAGACCTCTTACTATTAAATGAAGTGAAAATCCTATTCTTAGCTCGTCTCCATGCAAAACACTTCTATTCGATCCTTTAAAGATAGACAATGTGTGGTGTACACGTCTCTGCCTTGTTTATGTGCTCTACACACCATCTTCTAAGAATAGGTCTTCATGCTCAAAATCAGCTAAGTCCCGAAAGATGAAGTTTCCCTCCATGCGCAGATTCTTATTTTCCCTCGGTGCCCTTGATCCTAGCTTTCTCTCCCATGTGGACTTCTTGTGTGATCTCTAACAAGTATTTTCTGATCGAAAGTCATAGTTATAACAAAAATAATTTAGGCAACTACATATAACTAGATTGATTTGAGTTGATGTTATTATGTGGGTAAAGTGAAGTGTGAGGAGAATAAAAGGGAACAAGTTGTGGTGTATGAACTAAATGTAAAACATTATAATTTTGTAAGCACATAGGAACGGTGACACATGGTTGATAAGAATTAGGAAATGCATCAACCGATGAATCAAAGCCAATTCTAGATGGGCATCCTTCTTCTTACCTTGGTTTGAATGTAGCTAAAATTACAGTGACATTTGTAGGCAAGTAGGCACTGACGGTCTAATATCGACCAGAGTCTTGAACTGGATGACACTTCAAATGGATTCATGCTTTCACTACCGTATTGTAGAAAAATTTTAGTGAGCATGATAGCCAAAAATTTCATCAAACCATGGGTTGCATCTAGTTTGATGATTACTAGTGTTTCCTTTTTTGTTTTCTACAAAATTTATGTAGTTCGAGGATGAATCTCATGGTGAGTTGAGTTTTTCTTTGGAGTAGATGAGAATACAAAGATGCAACACAAAATATAGAGTTAAATGCTTGATTGAATATACTTGAATCAATATTGCCTAAGATGATGTCAAATCACTATAACCTATGAGTTGGTTTAAAAATAATTTCCACCCCCTTCTCTAGCAAGAGGAACAAAAACCGTGATGATGATTGAATATATTCCTCCTCTGACCATGAAATTGATTGCATATTGAGCGAGATTATGGTCTACTTATAAGTAGATAATGCTTGTTCCAATATCATGGTTTCATGGATTTCCATGGATTTTAAGCTGTTGTATACAATCTTTTAAAAAAATAATTGACACTCGATACCCATTTAAATAACCGCTAGACAAAGGTAAATAAGGGTGGGTGTCAAATGTGAGTAAATGTTGGGGATGAAAAAAATAAGTGGAGCATAGTGAAACCGTATAATAACTTCAATGGTGGGAAGTGGACATGAATCATACCTGGATATCTTACTCCTCTTGTGGGCGCCCCACTTGCCAATTTCTGACTTGACCTCTCCAACCTCAACTTACTTATAGATAAAGTGGTTAATTTTAATTCTTTTCTTTTTTGGTCTCCATATCGTACTTGGTCTTAGATTTACAAAAATGTTTCTCTCAAAATTTCCAATCACCACACGTGTGCCCATTCTAGTGTATTTGTTACATCTAACACCTTTGCAATTCCTCTTTCTCTCCAATCTCGATGACCAGATTTTCCTAAGTTTTCCGAAAAAATACATGTTTTTAAACCAAACAAAAGATAACAATGATGGAGATGTTGTGGATATTTTTCAGGATTCCTTGGCAAGATCTTTGGTGTATTATTATCCATTAGTGGTAAGACCAAGGAGAAGCAAACAAGATCAAGATAAACCAAAGTTCATTGGTAGCGGTGAGGGAGCCGTGTTTTTCTTCACTCATTTTGACATGATTTTCAACAATTTCCAATGATTTCCAAATCCCTAAAAATCTTGGGAATTTTTAATTACAAAAATTGAGGTGATAATTTTCTCAATTTTTCCCTCTTGGGAAAAAATGGAAAACGCGGGTTTAAGGGCTAATTTGTTAAAGTTGGTGTGTAAAATTTTATAGCATTCTACTATACTACCATGATACATTGAGACCAAAGAGGTTCCCATAATTTCATGATGTTGAAAAAGAAGGCTAAAAGAATGAAAAAATGGCCGTAAGGTAGTCAGCTCAAACACCTTGGCGAGCGTATATGATGAGTGGGTAGGACCGAGTTCCTAATGGCTCGGATGAGCTAATGCCTTTTTGGGAGGATCATGATATGTAGGTATTAGGTAGGGTTTAAAGTACTAACTCGCTACTACAAGCCATGAAGATCTTGACATTATGGCGAAGAAGTCAACATCGGTTGAAACAGGCCTAAAGAGTGTGGGGAAAATTGGTCTCTTTCTTTAAAACCTGAAACGACTTGAGCTATACTTGATAGTGTAGTGAGTTTGGATGGTGTAAGTAAAGGAAAATCTATTGAAACAAATGTAAATCTTGGGAGGTTGAAAAATATTAACAGGCTCAAAATCTCACCAACACATTTTGCAAATAATTAGGAAGGTCGAGCCTTTAGATGACTCAATGAGCCACTTTAAAATGCCACGAGTTACCAAGTGAGAGGCTCATTAGATGAGATCATGAAAGAAGTTGGCTTGGACTTGTATGAAGTGATGCGAACAGGATGTTTGAAGATGTTGAGCTTAGATCCATATTATAGGAAACTCAATACTAGTCCGATCATAACAAAGAGAACATGAGTGCTCGGTGAGTTTGAGCTCATCGGCATAAGATATGAAATGTATTTCAAATTAGCTAGAAGTAGATCATAAAGTTGATTAGATCTCAGGTTGAGCCAAGATTGATGTAGAAGGAGAGTTCGTAGGAGTTGAAGTTTAACACTTGGAAGGTGAAAACGAGCTCGGGGTTGAGCACATAGGAGAATATGTGGAAGGGATTGAATCTAAAAGCTCATGTAGCAAGTTAACTAAAGTCGTAATTTCAAGCTTTAGGAGTAGTTTGAGTTTGAAAATTTGAGTAAATACAATAATGAAACGATGTAGCAAAGAACTCGAGGCATTCAAGTTATAACCAATGCATTTTGAGAAGAAAGATCTCGGTGGAGAACCTATTAAAGACCCGGGAGAGTGGCAAATTTGTCTTGGTGGCAACACATGGAGGATCAAGGTCGGGTAGTGTAATAGTGAAATCACACATTGAGCTATGATAAGTAACAAGCATCAGCCCTGCAGAACTTCTCTAACTAAGAAAATATCTAACTCAACATAACAGAAAAATATTGATTATGAGCACACCGGAAACAAATTGGAGGTGATAGAAGGTATATTAGGATTTTGGTTTAAAGAGAGGTATGTTGGATTTCGAAAACAAACTAGGGTGAACCATGAGAAAAGAGGATGATCAAGAGATTAGCTAAAAATGCACTTTGAGATAGGGTGAGTTCATAAATGGCTCAATGAGACAATCGGATAGAGATCGATAGAGTTTGGATGCCAATGAAATTCAAGGAGCTCGGTTAGAATGCTTTGCCAACCAAACAACAACAGATTCTAGGAGTTCGCTTTAGGAAAATAATTCAGAGCAAGTGGAATGGACTCTTGAAGGGATGTTGATAGGTATAAGTTAACTGGATCAAATTAGATTGAGCTCTACATGATGAATTTTGAGTCTTGGGGAATTTGAGCTAAGTTCAAGAGCATTGTGAAGTATGACGAGCCATGGATTTAGTAACATATCGAAATGAGGAAGATGGCTTGAATACAAGCTCTCATAGATGGTGACCTCAGCCTCAAAAGAGAAACATGACAGATCAAATCGAAACCGAGTTAGAGCCAATTAAATATATGGAGGAAAGAAGATCACACAAAATCAACCTCATCGTGGAAATTCCATGTCAAAAGAAGGATCGAGGTTTTAGTGATGGTGATCCAAAATGGAAGTTTTGTGTCAAGGAATTTCAAGCTGTTGTAGCCACTTGGAGATTCGAGAAAGCTTTTTCAAGCTTGGCACAACAATGATGATCGGATCCTCGGATCCAAGTTACCAAAATGTGGAGATTTGGGTCATTCAAGCCAAGGAAATTCAAGCTAATTTACCCTAAAAGATAGGATGTGTAAGAACTGGATAACTTGACTACATGGCTATCCCAAGCCACTAGGAAGTTAAGTTAGAGAATGTGGCGAGATGATTGAATCATTAGTGTAAATGGAACTCAACTTGTTTTGTGAACTGGTTGTGACCCATCCAAATACAAGCGTGACACGGGGTTAGGTGAGGAGCTCATTTGAGCTAAAAGGTAGGTGATCGGAGATGTGTTTACTATGTGTTAGATGGAAGATGAGAAGCTTGAAATTTATGTACCCACATGCCTAGGAGGTGAGGTAACACCGAATCTCATTGATTGATTCAAGTTGGGGAGGCAATTAATGTAACAACCATTATTTTAAAGCTCAACATGATTACACAAAGTTCTCCGATGCTAATGTTTAGTACGAATAATTATGTGAACTTCACGTGGAGAGATAGATTTTGAGCTCACCCATTGATCCATCTTCAAGACTAGGTGGAGAAATAAAATGTTCAAGTCTCCCAATAAGGAACTTGTCGTAACCGATTAAGGCGGGTTTGCCATGATGAGATTGGGGACATGGGACAAAAATGCCTCTAAGTCGAGTGGAAGACCCAATAAAATTGGTGAAGGTCATTTGTTTTTAAAGGCTCGCCAAATAATGTAAAATGCCAACCAATGCATAGGAAGTTACTGAGTTCTATGTACAAGGAGGAGCTCATGGTAATGAGCTAATTAAATGGAAACTGTCATGTAATGCGGGGAGCTCTCCAACCAGCTCTCGAGTTGATCGCGAGCCGGGTGGCTAAGTTAGCATTTAAACCCCTTTAAATCACTAAAATCAAGTTTTTTTATTAAAATATTTTAATAAAATATAATTTATATTAAAATATTTTTTAAAACTATTATTTTTAATTAAATAAATGATAAATTCAATTTTTGAATTTATTAGGCATGATGGAATGTTCGTAGCTAGTGCAATTAATGGCATAATCAAGTATGAAGACCATGAGCATAGAATTTAGGAATTTATTCTCTTTTCTCTCAAGGGGATTTTTCTATAAATGTAAAGGAGGGATTCATTCCAAGGGGTTCGGCATTTTCGGTCTTCCTATCTCTTTTATGCAAGCTAGGCTATTGTGGATTATGGGGTCTTTCAAACCTCTCTTCCAATATTGTAATGGAAATTTTTTCCTCTTCATAATGTAATGATGTCTTGTGATCATGATTGAAGTAATAAAATTGTCTTTTGAGACTAATTATTGGTCCTTTCATCATTCTAGCTACTTTTTTCCTTTCTCGTGTATACAGGTATACCGTGTAACTTCAAGTTTCCATTTTAGGTTTTGGGAGTTGTGTGCTTATTTGAGAGTGCACCTTTATGTGTGGTTGAATTTTTGTGCTTGTTCATCCTCCTCATTTTCATCTTCCTTCATACTAAAACTGAAAAAATTGTCTAGCAATAAGCCTTTCTTGGTTCATCACCACTTCTAGTATAGGGTTTCTTTCTTGCAAATATCTCTCCCTATATCCCATGAAAATGTTAGTATAGGTCTAGTTAACTCTTTTATTACATTAGAAGTAGTGTCATGCTTAGTTTAGGTAGAGGAATCCAACCTTCTCTGGAGGTTCACCTCAAGCCCAAGTTGCACAACTTGAGAGGTGATCTGTGTTACCTAATCACACTGAATGCCCTATTTACCAATTGGCCATTTGGAGGGTGCAAAGATTTGGTGATAACAATTTTTGACACTATTTTTGGGACAAGAAGAGTCATATCTTTCAAAGGTGTGTGTATTGTGTTCACTTCGTTTCATTAAGTTGTTTTTCTCTTAGTGAAATTTCAACCTTAGGAGGTATACCCAAGCACAACTGGTGACTCCATTGGTCAAAGTAACCCACTCTATGTGTTGCAAAATTTCATTTTTTACCCATTTCCATCTATTTTTATTCAATATCTTTCCATTTTTATCCCATTCATGAAGTTGTGCAATCATGGCTTCATTCCCAAAGTGGAATTCCCACTTGCGGCAACGACAACTCTTTCCATCTTTAGGATATTATAATCCACCTCCAGACCAGTTTCATGATGAATATAAGTTTGAGCATGCATGTCTACATGAGAAAGATGTAGATCAATTTGGTCATTATACGGATGAAAATTGACATGCAACCTTTAACCGCACTCGACCCCGCAAGGTTGTGTTGGAGAAATTGATGTTAAATGTGTGTAGCTAACTATAAGAGAATCAATGACTAAGATCTGGTTGTGTGATCTCCTGGTAGCTGATTTGGGAAATGGGAGATTTAAAGGCTATGAATGGGTAGTATAAATTCCCTATGGTTTGTTTTCCTAACTTGGATCTAAGTGTTGATCTAGTTTGAAGTGTCCAAATTAACTAAGCTGAAACTAACAATCTATGATATTGCTGAAAGGAAAATAATCTAAACAAATCACAAAACTGAAATATTACAATCACAAACAACAATTTACTTCTATTCTAAATAATTAAAATATTTCTATACTAAAACTAAACAAGTGATATAACCCGGTGTGGTTATTCACATGTGTTGAGTGTATTTAAACCAAACTAACTTAAAACAAGAACTTTACTAAATGATCTACGATATGTAGCAAAACTCCTAAAGATTTTCTCTCCTTCGATCCACAGGGATGAGAATAAGAATATATATCATCGAGAGATGCTATTAATGATTTAAACCCTCTTGAAATCAACTAATTACTTGCAAATGAAAGGAAATTGATTGCTACTCTATTTGATATGATGTAACAATGATAAATTATAGCAATGAAGGAAATAAAACAACTTCTTCAACTCGGAATTCGTGAGAACAGAGGTAAATCTAGTTGTGTGATGACTTGTCACCTCACTTTATCCTTTCTTTCTCTGTGTGTCTATATGATTCCAAGGAATTTGAAATGAAAAGGAAATAGAAGGAGAAAGCGCTTAAAAATAGCAGCTTGAAGGCATTCTTGTTGCAATGTAGGTGGAAGAGAGATAACATAACTCGAACAGAGCTTGGCTATGTAATTTTCAGCAAGATTGTGGCAAAAATACTATGAAAGATACACAAAATTCTCAGCCATTTTATTGAATACACGGATTGATTATATAGGAATTGGCTGGGATTTACCTTCATGCAAAATGCAGCCTTGGATTTCTAAATCATTGTGTGAAGAGGTAGTTCAAACTAATTAAATCCATTTTAAAATAGAAGAGGGAAGGAATACCAAGAAATCAAGACTATTTTTACGCAATTTGGGTCACAAATGTGCCTTAGAATTCAAGTTAAGTGAAATCACGCATGTTAAAATCACACATGGAGAATTTTGGAAAAAGCACGTAGGACCGCTGTGCCGCACATGGTGATGGTCACTAGACTTCTACCTTTCCCGGGTGGTGGTTTTTAACCGCCAAAGAAAGTAGGGTGGGGGTCCTGACACTAAAGGCCAAAACATGCATAGAATTAAGTGGGAAGTTGGGAGAACGCATGGAAAAGCTAAGTGAGTATGTCTAAGCTACAAATAAAAACTCGTGACTTGTTTTAGGAACTTGAACACCTTCTGAAGGAAATGAATCATCATTGGGGACTTTTGTAACCATTTTTTGACAATGTAGCACATGCAATTTTGGGTGCGTACATATTTCCCCCTCGGAGGAGTGTGTTAACCATGAAAAGGCGTAAAACATACGGTATGAGTATGACGTTCCAAAAATGGGGAGTTAAAAATCCATACCCGACATGCCCGTGTGCCAAAATGTCATCGTCCAAACTCTCGCTACCTGTAAAACAAAAAAGAAGACTCAAGTGCAGATAGATACGATATCGAAAAATAAACACTAAATCAAAATGATAAGAGGACTTACCATTTGTGTGGGGATATGAATATACCTGCACCAACGCTCCAACCCTGTGGACACATACACTTGAAACAAGGTTTAAAACAAAGCATATATACATATATATCAAAACAACTTATTTTCAATTCATTTGCACATATTCTCGTTGTGATATTTTTTTATCTCTAGGCCCACGATGACCATTTCATTTGTGAGTATGGTTGAATTGGAATGGATTTAGGAATGGTATTTTGCATTAGGCTTGGCCCTTTGCTATTTGAATGCTTTTGAGAAGAACTCCTAAGAAATTCTTAGCTAGAGTGGTCATAAGGGGGCTCAAAGAGGTAGATAGGAAGAGTGCCTTTATTTCTTAGTTACCATTTTTTCGGGCATTTATACTATTTTTTTAATATATTTCAGGGTCATTATGAGTGCTTTGACCACACCTAGTGTGCGAAGATGGAATTGTAGAAATCTATGACTTACCATGATATGTACAAATGTCTCTTATTGGCTTGGTTATTCCTTACATATGAGATTCCTTCCTCTTGGCTCACTCCACATGTGTACTCTAGATGTTTAGAACTTCCATTTTTATATGCTTTTCAGAATGTATGCAGTGGATATGAATGTTAACATAACGATATTTTTTTGTGTTTTGTAATGCTGATATATGATAATGCAATCACATTGTAATGTTGAAATTTAGTTTCTCTAAGAAAATTTTGGAACTTTTTGTATTGTTTTGGAAAAGCATGGTGAAAGAGCAATATGATAATTGAGTGAAATTTCCCGATCCTAACTCCATGCAACCAATAAGATGCGAGGGTTTAACACCAAGAGCCAAAAGGGCACAACTTCTAGAAATTTGTTGAATGATAATGATGAGAGAAAGACAAGGATTTGGAAATACCAAATTGAGACACTACAACCTCATTATACTCAAGTTTGATTCATATTTTAAAATGTGAAATACTTTCCAATTTATCTAGAATTAGATCCATAGATGGCCACTTGGTTGGTTAAATATGGTTTTGAGGTTTTAAACACATTTTGGAATTTGAACATCTAACTCAATTTGTTCTAATTTATGATTTTGTAGCATTTGAATGAACTGTTTCTAACTTTAAAATTTTTCAAAGAGACCCCCTACACCTTGCCGCATGCTACCAAAGTAGGAAGTATGGGCTCATCACCATGGAAAAGGCATATGATATTAAGGGAAATTCTCTCCTTTCCTAACCCTACATCACTAGTAAGAGACAAAGACTCAATAATAAACATTTTCTCGTAGATTTGCATTTGACTTATTTATCTAGGGAAAAATGTCTAGAATGTTTTTATTTCCAAAGAGATGTATATGGGATAAATGTGACACCATGATGCTTCTAGAACAGACTATAGACAAAGACACCTAATCTAGAAGAAACTATTAAGTAGAAATAAGTATGCGAGGCCTTGGTATGGTTACTTTCAAAGTTTTATTTTATCTTTCTTGAATTGATGAAATTATTTGGAAACAATAGATGATACCATGAAGATTGGAAGAGACATGATTTGAATGTTTTTCCAATGTTTTTAGAAATATTTAGGAATTTCTATAAGTATAAGTTCCTTGATCACAAATTTATGAAATGAACTTGAATATGAAAATGCAATGCAGATGCAGTAGTGTACATATGGAAATGCATGTGAAACTACATGTCATGATGGCTAAGGTGAAGAAATTTGATGAATATCGAATTCTTCACCCCTAAAAGTACACAGTGGAAAACCACGATCCTAAAAATTTTCGTTCTCTTGATATGGGCGTAGCGTTCGAGGTTTAAACTTAGAACTCTTGCCCATAAGTGTATATGTCCAATCATTAAAATAATTTATTTGAAAGAGGTGTTTGTGTACCTCTTTGTCATGTTCTTGAAACATGGTGTGTGGGTGAGCATGACTATGTTGCTCAGCCTTGTTTCCCATGTAGAGCATTGTGTTTACTTGTGAAACTTGTTGAATTATAAGGCCTTGCCCCATGGATATGGAAAGATTAGTTTTATACACACACGGGTTGGCGGGGCTTAGAATAGAAAACTCTCGAGATGGTTTTGATGGGCATCGTTTCAATATCAAATTTCCCTTCTTTATTTGTTAATTCTATCATTTTCACACATAGACCTAGGTTATTCGAGGGAAGAGATGCTAAACCGAGAAGACTACCCATCTCCCGTGGTTCAAACAGAGGAAGATAAGATTGTATTTCTCTAAGAGTTTCATAATTTTTGATGTGATTTTAGTGGACATTGTTTGCACAAATATTGATTTTCCCTTATCTATTTTTCCACCTGAAATGTTTTGGGTCAACGACTTGACCTTGGAACACCCTACATGATTAGGACTAACTCTTTTGATGGAGGTGGTTTGTTCAATTGATTCACATGTGTTTCATACTAAATATGGAATCATTTAGCTTATTCTTGAGGTTTTCTAGGTGTATATCAAAGGGCTTAGGATTCCCTTTAGTGATGAAGACATTCCCCAATGGAGGAATTTAATCTTATGGAATAGGGTAGAGGGGATAGCCTTCATTCGATGAATCCAGGTCTCCCAAGGATAATGTTATAACTTGTTTCCTGTTGATAATGTAAAACTCCGTCAAATTTTTTTTTGGGGCCAAGCATGGATGGAAGAACTATGGTTCTAATTTATGTCACTTTTAAGCTATCATACCCCGTGACGTGTTTTTTTGTAGAGGAACAATTTGTCTCTCCATATCCCAACTTTTGCAAGAAAGAGAAGGGAACCACATTTAGAACAGCTCTGTAATCAATCATGGCTCTCTTAATGCAATTTTTATAAACCCAGACTTGTAAAAATAAGGCAAGATCATCTCTTCAAGCAATTTCAACATTATATGACATCTTGCCTATATCGAAAACAAACCTGGTATTCCTATCATTATGTCCCGAAGGATGTATGTAAAAGTCACTATGATTTATTTGAGTTCTAGGAGGTAGTGTAACATTGATTAGGTGACCAAGACCTAATGTATTGAGAAACACATAATGATGCTCGGTGAATTCTTTAGCAAATCTAGAAATGAAATGTGAGAGAAGATCTTGTTCAAATCTAATATTAAATCATAGGATTCTATTGGTTTTGTGATTGTAGGATCGTCATCTTGCGGGAAGGAAAGAGTGGGTAAGGGTTATGAAATGTAATCCCTCATCCAAGTTCTTGCATTAATTTTTAATAGACCTCTAGCTCGACTAACCCTAAGATTTTTGTATTATGGTTTGAAGCAAGGTTAGGAGCAACCCAAGAGTTGTCAAAAGTTGAGGTTTCATGGTCATTGTTTCCTATAGCTTTTTTATATTTTAAGGATTCACTTGGGAATCCCAAGACATTAAGGGTTTGCATTTTGAGGTGTGACAGTGCCTAAATGACTAGGTCATGTGGATTTGTTTCAGATTTGCTAGGAATATATCTACAAATAGTTGCCTTTGGTTTTCGAAGTCTTTGCAGAAACTTGTTGCATCGCAATGATTCCTATCGTCATGAGCTCAAAAATTATGGAAACCAAAATATAGGTTAGGGTCATAATCTCTTGGCCTTTAATAAGCGTATTTTTATTGTTGACTATAACCTTGGTTGTATTTTGTAAATTGGTGTTTATAACCATGATTCATTTCCCCTTGGCCAGAGTTTTGATACCAGTTTGGGCCTTGGGTTTGATTTTACTTTTGAGAGGGATAGTTTACATCAAATTTGTTTATCAAGGAGACAATGTTAGGGGATATTTTATTTCCCATGCTATTGTTATTGTTAGTGTTACCATTGTTTGGAAAGCTAACATTCTCGGCTTGATCAGTAGCACTATTCGTGGTAGCACCATGATTGTGATTCACACCCTTAGGTCGCTAGTTGTTGGCACCATTTTTTTGATAATTTGCATTACTTTGATTTGGGGATACCAATTTCCCATTGGGACCATAGATCTTACGCCCATTATCTATAGCGACTTGGTCAATCCAAAGTGCACCTTCCAATACTTCCTCGTAACTATGGAAAGGAAACTTCTAGACTTCTTCCCTAGTCTCTCAATTGAGCGAGTGAAGGAAAAGATTGCAAAGTTCCATCTGGTCCATGTTGGGCACACTTGCAGAGGAATAAAGAACTTGGCACCATCTCTGGATGAAATGGGTGGCAAATTCATTTTTCTCCTATCTAATATGCAGGAACTCCCTAATCCCTATATGCAACAACTTGTTCATAAGAAATTCTTTAATGAACTCAAAAAAAAGTTGTTTAAATGAATGTATAGAAGATTTTGGAATACGGTAATACCAATCCAATGTGATTCTTTCAAAATTATTTGGAAATATCTTAGCCACTACAGCATCCCAAGGATGTAATTCCCTAATAGTAGTAGTGTAGGCCTTGATATAAGCATTCGGGTCTCTTGATCCCTTAAATTTTTGAAGATACGACAATGGGTGTGGAATCATGACACCACGTATAGTGAGGTCAAGAGGCTCCTTTAAGTACTCAGTGTATGTACCCATTGCGTAAGATTACACTATTGAAGATTCTTGATGAGGAGGTGAAGGAGGAGGATGAGCGGGAATGGAATATGGGTCCATTTGGGAGTTTTTGAATACATGTGCATGTAAGGTGGGATAGTAATAGGATATGGAATATCAATCATAAAACCAGGGAATGTCGCATTACCTATTGTGGCAGCATTCGAGAACCCACTTCCGGCTAACACTTGCGTAGGATAAGTTTGAGAAGGATGAGGACCCATCCCTAGTGTGTTTAATCATATGAGAAGATCACCTAGATTTGAATGCACCAGATAACCTTGTTGTATATTATATTGCATTGGTTTCTCATTGGAAGGGATGTATCCTTTACTATAAAATAGATACCCCGTGTTATGTCTTATTGCATGTGTTGGTTGTGAAGTCTTGGAAATTTCTAGTTCTTTAATCTTCCCTACTAAAGTTTAAATAAGATCATTGGGAGAGGATTGAGTCCTTTGTTGGGGTGCTAGTGGCGTAGGGTTTTACTAAGTAGGATTATGATACCTGTCATGAATTGTTCGGTGTTATAATTCTTTTCTTCCTCATAAGTAAGAATCTTAGGATATGAATTTTAAATCTCAAAGGTTGTAGCCTTAATTATATGCAAAGAATCATCTATCTCGATGAAGAGGATTAGATATTTGTGCAAATATATCATCTTCTCGTTAATTGTATGTCAATGTGAGCTCTTAACAAGAATCTATGGTAAGAACCTTTTCCATTTGTGATAACAATGTGGTTTGCATTGGGTTGACCACATTCCATGTTTAACGGCTAATCAACCTCATCCATCCTTACATAGCTAATGGGGTTTGAAGTGTAATCGGGGAGTTTTGGACATTACTTATGTAATTGTTACCCCATCTTGAAAGAGAAGGGGACTGTTGTGGTTGCATGTTGGTGTAATATATGTTAGAGCCAAATGGCCTACCGATCTCTCTTCCGTATATATTTTATAAATTATAAAATACCTACCAAAATATGGGAAGAAATGGAGAGGTGAGGTAATAGAAATTAAAGAAAATAAAATAAGAAGGAATTAATCCTTCACGTCGAGTTCACCAATTTTTATGGATAAAAATTTATATGCAACCTTCAACCAAACTCGAACCCCCATGTCATTTCGTGAGCAACCAATGTTGAAAGTGTGTGGATGACTATAAGAGGATCAATGAATAAGATCTATTATTATTATCTCTGGTAGATGAGTTGGCAAAGGGGCTATTTAGACACTATGAACGGGTAACATGAATTACCTATGGTTTTTTTGCCTAACTTAGATCTAAGTGTTGATCTAGTTTGAAGTGTCCAAATTAACTAAGATGAAACTAAAAATATATGCTACTACTGAAAGGAAACTAATCTAAACAAATCACAAAATTGAAATATTACAATCACAAACAACAATTTGCTTCTATTCTAAATAATTAAAATATTTCTACACTAAAACTAAACAAGCGAGATAACCCGATGTGGTTATTCACTTGTGTTGAGTGTATTGAAACTAAACTAACCTAAAATAATAACTTTACCTAATGATATATGATATGGAGACAACCTCCTATAGATATTATCTCCTTCAGATCCACAGGGATGGGAAGAAGAATATCTCATCACTGGCACTACTATTAATGATTTAAACCCTCTTAGAAATCAAATAATTACTTGCAAATGAAAGGAAATTGATTTATACTCTATTTGATATGATGTAACAATGATAAATTACAGCAATGAAGGAAATCAAACAACAAATCTAATCTAGAACTCATAGAACAGAGGTAAATCCAGCTATGTGATGAATTGTCCCCTCAGTTTATCCTTTCTTTCTTTGTGTGTCCATATGAGTCCAAGGAATTGGGAATGCAAAGGAAACAACAGGAGAAAGTGCTTGAGCAATGACAACTTGAAGGAAGTCTGGTTACAATGCAGGTGGAAGAGAGATAACATAAGTGAACAGAGCTTGGATATGTAATTTCTAGCAGGATTGTGGCAATAATACTATGTAAGATACACAAAATTCTCAGGTCATTTGCTTGAATACAAGCATTGATTATATAGGAATTGATGGGGATGTGAATTCATTCAATAGGCAGCCTTAGAGTGCCAAATCATTGGGTGAAGAGGCACTTAAAACTAATTAAATATATTTAAAAATAGAAGAAGGAAGGAATACCAAGAAATCACTACTATTTTTAGGTAATTTGGTTCACAAACGCACCCTAGAAGTCAAGTTAAGTGAAATCACACATGGAGAATTCTAGACAAAGTATGTAGAACGCTACCCTACACAAGGCGGTGGTAATGGGACCACCTCTTTTCTTGAGCAGCAGTTTCAAGCTTGCCACCTAGGTAGGGTGGAGGTCCCGACACAAAAGGCCAAAACATACACGCAAATAAAGTTTGGAAAAGATAAGCAAGGATGTCTAAGCTACAAATATACACTTTGAATGCATTTAGGAACTTGAACACCTTCTAATAGGACATGAATCATCATTGGGGACTTTTGTAACCATTTACCGATAATGTAGCACAAGCAATTTTGGGTGCGTACATTCACCCATCAAAATTTAATGTTGTTGATGAAAAATGGTGTGTCGATTCGAGGCTATCCTACACGTGAAGAAGACCACTTGCAGAAGAAGGTTTGAGAGTTGATATATAACATGGTGCAAATAAGGATCAATGAAATGAAAAATGAAGCTTAGATTGGCTTCAAAATTCCATACTCCTAGACTAGGCCTATACCAAACGATTTTAATCCTCGGTGAAAGCTTCGATTCATAATCAAAGCAATGAATCAAGTTGGAGAATGGATCAATAAGAGAGAAGCTTACAAATGTAATGTTAGTCAATCTTGTCAATGGGAGGTCCCTGCATTACTACCTATCAACCCTCTTCCCATGTTTCCATTCATGCAGTTTCAACTTGAGCCTCATAATCCTAACCTTATAACTACTACCCCTATGGTGGAATTCACTACTTCATCTCCTATTCCTCCATCCTATCATGAATCTTCTCGTGTCTCATTATTCTAAAATTCCTTCTTTTCTACAAAGGCCATCAAGATAAGAAGATGAAATTTTTCCACTATCTCACATGGTGAATGAAATTGGTGAATCCCAACCCACCCGTCCTCTTGCATTATAGAACCCATTTTGAAGGACAAAATAAATGATAGTAGTAAAGAAGAGGAAGATATGGTTGTGAAGAATAAAAAAGGAGAACATGCCAAGAATTTGAAGGAATGGGATTAAAAACTTAACATAAAGAAAAATTCATTCATAACTAAACCTTCTGCAGAGGTTGAAGTTCGAAATGCAGACGAAACAAACTATTTTTGTACAAAAACAAATATAGAGCTAAAGGATGAAGACCAACAACCTACCTTCGAAATTCAATTTCCATATTGGGTCCATATGTTTAGAGGAGGTTGAATCACCAAAGGTGGAAAAACCGATTGTAAATGAATAAGAGCCAACTCCAAATATGGCGGGAGAAGAGCATGTGCAAGTCAAAGAAGAATTTTTTTTCAAGTGTTCAAGGTAGTTCTAGTGAGTGCAATGATCCAATTTTCTATGCATGTCAAGAACTTGCAGCGCTTCTGGAGGGTTGTAGAAGATTTCCAAGGAAACCATTAGATGTTACAATCAGCTAAAAAGAGTTTCATCGACTAATGCATATTAAATAGTCATTAATTTAGATGAGGTCATGCGAGATGATTTCAAATCCTTCCCTCTCTTTACTCTCACAAAAATCTGATCTCCTAGATGAATTTGATCTTTCTAATTTCATGTTTGAGGATGAGGACAATCAGGGTGAACAAAATTCCAATCTAAAGAATACCATGGTGGAAGAAGTTAAATATTTTCCACAGCCAAAGAATGAAGAAGCAAGCTATTTTTCGGATGTGGAGGAATTGAATCTTCCATGCGACTTGATGAATGAAGGCAAAGAAGAGAACACAAGAAATACTGAGCTAGATTCATAATTTGACAGAGATGATGTCATTGAGAATTTATTGCTCTCAATTGGGGAATCTAATTTAGTTGATGAACCAATGATGAAGGAAGGTTTTATGTTGAATGAGGAGGTGATAGTGTAGGTCAATCAAAGGAGGAGGACTTCTTAGATGAGAAACATATTTTAAACATTTGCAGTGGTTCAACATTGGAAACTACAAATAATCCAAATGAGCTACATGTTGTGGAAGTATTTCTTGTTGAAAAGGGAAGAAAAGGGTATGAAGAGGACATGACTTCAATACCATTTATCCAGGAATGTTTGTAGGAGTTCACTATCAAAGTTGAATCTTGGAATAGTGGGAAAATTCAAAGGATGGAACCATGTCCCATTAGTTACTTCGATTCATTAAAGCCAGAGGTGAAGCCACAACCACACATTCACTTCAGAATGTGTGGATGAATTTTAGAGCACCAAAGATTAGTTGTCATACCTCTATGAAACAACCGCAAAGAAACTAAAACATGCATAATTTCTCTTTCAAATTAATGCCTTGTTGAACCAAGTGGAGAATTGGGCTTGTTCCATTTTTTTCACTCTTAGTCTCACCATGTGCATTGTAAAATCATCCACATGGCTATTCATTGTGAGGAAAGAAAGCTACATTACACAAAATAGTTACGGGGTTTTTGAGTTCACATGTGCTTCGGTTAGTGTAGGATAGGAATAGGTTTGATTTCCACAAAATAAGTTCTGACACACTTTACATGTTTCATTTGAAACATGTATGATTTTCAATTGTTCTTGCATAGTATCTCGAAAGAGAAATTTTTAGGAGTGAAATCCAGATCTAATAGAGTTCTATGATGTGCCAAATTTGGTAAATGTTTACTAAAATATCTCCATATGCCATACATTCCAAGAAGTCATGGGTTCCAGTGTGCTTCATATTTGATGGTCGATTCCGTGCGAAGGTCAACAATCTACTTCAAGTTTAGGATCAATTTTGGGATATCAAATATGTAACACCCTGATTTTTGTAAGTTATCATGGTGATTATTTTTTCATAATGTTGAATCGCTGAAATGAAGACAAACATGTTAAGATATATTTTGATCTTAAAGGAATGTGTTGCTTATCTGGACTCTTGTATCGTAATTTGTTTACATGGGACAACAGTTATTATTGCTGTATGTTTGCTGATGTGACGAAAAAATTTTCATATGCTTGATGAACTCTATTCATTGATTGACAGCACACCTTGAATAAATTTCATTGATCCAAGGTATGTTGTGGTCTTCTTGTGATCGCTTTGTCGATTTACTTTTTAAACTAGACTGAAGGTTGATATAAGTGTTGCAACACCTGATTTCAGGTATGAATAGCTGGCACGTAGATGCCAACGAAAAAGGTTTGATTCTCGAACCATACACTGTTGAAACGTGAGACCTCGTAAGGTGATAAAGGCCTGGATGCGGGTGGCTCAGGTATGTGGAATGTGGGACGAAACGTCCTGCATAGCGCTGAATTGGATGTCAGTCAGAAGGACTTGATTGGAAATTGATTAATTAAGTGTTAGGGATTAGACCCTAATCTACCCCTAAGTTCTACCTTATATCCTAACTACTATCCTATGTGGATTTTTAAATTCTATAATGGTGAAAATAGATCTAAGTTATATTAACCTATTAACCTAAGAACTAGGCGAATGACCTAGGTATGAACACTATTGTAAATCCTAAACTAATCCTAACCTAAGGAAGGGGACGCACAGACCCATGGGGATGGAAAGGATAAGGATGGAAGGAAATTTAATGGGCATTGAATGTGGTCCTTACATGGACAGCGCCAAGTTTGGCAGGAACAGGGAAAAGATAGGGACATTCAGTTAGTCATGAGACTAAACTCTGTTTTCATGCAAAATTTGAATTTGGCAATTCGCCAACCCGAGTCGGCGGTGGCATGAGGAAAAAGGAAAAGGAAGAGCCTTCAATGCATTTAATTTTCTTGGTCTTCATGACCAGCCCACCTTGGAAAGAGTATGGAGGAAATTTTGTTGTTCATTGTGTTCTTTCGTGTTTTGGAAGTTGCTCTGCATTTGGTTTTTCACGGTTCTGTCTAACCAGTTGTGTTTGATTGTTATCTCTGTTCTTTGGAAAATCTAAGGCTATTTCTGAGCCTGTAGCGGAAGGTGATTGTTGGGAAGCTTGGCTACTGTCGCCGTGGAAGGAAATAACTCCTGTAGGCGCGGTTTCTTCGAACTTCAAGGAAGATTATCAGGCATGTTAAGCCCTTCTCTTTAAACTGCTTGCTTTGCTTAAACGTCTCATTAAAACAACCCTGCTCTTCTGATGAAGGGGGTTTTGGGTTTATTTGATTTTGCTGTCATGTTTGAAATGATTCTGGGTAGAGTCGTTTTGTCTTTGCTGTTGCGATTTGAACTGTCTTTGCATAAGTATTAAGTTAAAATACAGCCCATGCTGTGTTGATTTGTTCGACAATATTGGGGAATTCGTTCTTTATATTATGATATTGTGCCTGCTGTGCGAGTTGTTTTGACATTGTTTCTTTACTGAAATTTTTAAGGAAATGAGTTCCTCTTCCTTCTTTGTTTTAGATTCTGAAGGAAATAGTAATTGGGTTTTATTGAGCATTATGAGCTCGGTTTGATGGAAGTGATAGTAATATTCTGAGTGTTGTGCTTTTCTTTTGTAAAAGTGGAAGGATGAATACGACTTGGGTATTCGTGGGAGTTGGAGAAAGTAATTGTTCTTCTTATTGAAATTATGAATGAGCTATGTTTTCTCCTTGCTGTGATGGAAAGTTGATTTTGTTGTGTTTTATGGATGCAGTTTGATCTTCCGCCTTGATCATGTTGTCGTGAATACGATCATGACTTAGTATTGCTGTGCAAATAAATGAAAAACATGGGAATTAGCTTGTTGTTTGAGACTGTTCTGACTGTACCTTGCTTGTGCATCTAATACCCTATGTGGTTTTCATTAATAAAGGTATTGTTATATGAAATTGCATTCTAGGTTCTCGCACATCATTGTGAAATAAAAGAATGGGATTTCGGGTAGAAATTTCCGTTGATAAGGAACTCGACCTGGGTATTCCTTTACAAATGGCATATTGAATGAAAATTATACAAGCTGGGGTGAGTTTGTTTTGTCAATATGGGTTTGAGTTGTCATTATAAAACAAACTCGACTTGGGTATTCTTATTACATTTTGAAGAAAAAGATTGTTTCTTTACTGAAATTATAAGGAAACAAGTTCTTCTTTCTGCTATTT
Organism: Taxus wallichiana var. yunnanensis; assembly: GCA_018340775.1. Classification (NCBI taxonomy): domain Eukaryota; kingdom Viridiplantae; phylum Streptophyta; class Pinopsida; order Cupressales; family Taxaceae; genus Taxus; species Taxus wallichiana. Next base: position 264,179,791 of record CM031244.1, on the reverse strand, counting down.
TAAATTTTGAAAGAAATGGTAATTGGGTTTCATTGAGCATTTTGGATTCGGCTTGACGGAAGTGACAGTGATATTTAGATTATTTTTCTGAGTGCTATTTTCTTTCTATACAAATGAAAGATTTAAATGTTTCGTGTGATCTCTGATTTTGCACTGTCATTCAAAAAAAAAAATGAACTCGACTTGAGTGATTCTTGTTGTGTTTGAAGAAAATGGATGTTTTCTTATGGAAATAGTTAAAGGTATGAATTTTCTCTTCTTGCTGTTTGAATTCTTGAAATAGCATCAATAGAGCTTTACTGTACATCCGGGTTGGACTTGCTGTAGGTAACAACAAAGTGTAAATTGTTATTTATGAACTGTGTGCATTCATGGATATAGAAAGTCGTGTGAATAATTGATTAAGTGACTGTATAACTGTTCATTTGGTTAAAATACAGTGAAAGAAGTATGAATTCTTCTAGTACAGTAAGAGCATAGTATGCATTCTTTATATTGCTTGTTCTATGATGGATACGATGTTTTACCAACTTGTTTTTGGTATTCGTATGTGCCTGATTTAAAGGAAGTATTGATATGGATGATAAATTCTTCCTTGCTTTTATTAAAAGCAGAATAGGAATGGAATTATTCCTTGCTGTTGGAAAGTGAATTTTGAATGGATTTCGTAAGTTTCACTCTGAACTGTTATCTTGATTTGTGTCTCGTTTGGATTAAATTTTCAGTACGGTCATGAGAAAAGAAATAAGAATGTGGATGGATAACTTGGAATAATGATCATTTCTTCTCTCATACAGTTGGAAATCTGTAATTGTTAAGGAATGAATTTTGTATTGCTTGGGTTTAAGCATCTATATTTTATTTGCTGTTTACTTTCTCCTCTGTACTTGATTGCTTGAAATCAAATGAGTTGCATGAACTGAAAGGAAAGTAAATTGGTTTATATTTCAGTCAAATTTATCCTTTGATATTATAACTAATGAAAGGGAAGGAAATTGACAGCATTTAATGTTATAACAGCAGTATGCATACGTGTGTTCCTAGTTTTTACAGATGTTGTAATCTGGAACTGTTTGAAGGAAATTACTTTGTGTAATGATCATTTGGGAAAAAGGGCAGTAGTTCTTTGACTGATTGGGATGGTAATTAGATGTTTCGGTTGTTATGCTTTGATCATTATTTACGATACTTAATTCACTGATTGATGTTCATTTTGTCGTTTCATAAAAGCAAGGTTCTTTTATTGAGACAGTTAATTAGAAGCACCTCATTTTAATGACAAGTGCTTAATATGCTCCGTTCAATGAACCGACCCGTGCAAGTAATTTTGTAGATGGAACTTGAGTAAAATGAAGACATGGTTGTTTTTTGATAGTTCTTTTGATTGTCTGAAGATGGATTGTATTTGATAGTTATTATTCCTCTACGAGGAATTGAGAAAAGAAGAAATTACATTCTTCTATCTTATGTGTTGTAATGTTGTTTAATATAAACAAAGTCCAAAGAATTTGACCTGCAAATGTATGGATTATGAAATGGATTGATGAATACAAATACAAGTGTGATATTTTAATGACTGTATCAGTTTGATATTGTTGATTAAGTTGGGAATATAACATTATTTCTTGATTTGGAATTATTCAAATGTTTTTGGATGAATTTAAAAGGAACTGATATCTATTCTTACCTAAATGCAACTTTTACGTTGAAATGTGCAATTAGTTCATACTTGGGTTAAGATGAATTTTTAATTGACATTAAAAAGGATTAGGAAGAACATGATCTCATAACTGATGGTATTCGGGATTAGCTTGAAAGCTAAGGAATATCAAATAACTTAGGAGCAGCCGAACTTCGTATTCGGACTCCGTTAATAGCCTCGTATGTTAAATTCAGAAAGTAAGGATATGGGAAAAATATATCCATGGTTAACAGACCTTAACTATGTAAGGTTAAGGAGAATAAATGAATATATTCATTAAGAATTAGACCTCATTTTAATGACGTCTAATAAGCTGGAATTCTGAATTTGTTTTCAGTTGTGGAAAAACTTGGTTAAGTTTAATAGGTTAAACTTATTAAGTCTATCAGTAATGGGCTGCTTAATCCAAGGATTAAGAAAAGAACCAAGTAGAGAAAATGCAACCCTTCGGTACGAAGGAGAAGATGCATAGTAAGCTAGAAGACGGATTTAGTCTCTCTTAGCTACATACAACTGTAACAAGAACGAGGATAAAGGATCAACATGGCTGTTGAAAGTTGATCTTAAATATTAAGATCATAACCAAATCATTTGAGTTGGATGTGTACTCTCGATGGGAGGATTCCGTAGGACATTGACATACGCCAGTTACAGACATGGTGTCTTCATGAAGGCGGGGCCTTCATGACAACACAATGTTATAGCTGACATATTACAATGCCCTCCCGAATTAAATCATCAAGATTACATAAGCTGAATATTAAGTTCTTGGTGGGGATAGGAGTGTGATCACGTATACGGAGTGACTCCGGAGGACTAAAGATAACTAGACACATGGAGTCGTCTAGGGATGACACCGTATGTCTGCGTATCTTTAGTTACCATGAGTAACTTCCTATACTCGTTCATATTGCTAGTTGGAGTTAGAGTTTGACCTTAAATTGGAAGGACTGGTAGGAACCAGGAAAGACCATTCTAGATAACAGATGAAGTGAGGTGAAGGACGTATTCCATTGGTGTGTATCACATCCTGGAATATGATCATGCAAAGCATGTGAAAATCTTTGGCCAAAGTATCGCAAGTGCTGGTTGCGTTGTCCTAATCACCTAATTTAAGATGCAGGATGTCAGATGAATATCGAATCAGATATTCAGATAGGCTTCTTAAATGGATCACTTCGATAACCGGAAACGGTAAGAGAACCTTGTATATACATTATACTATGCATGAATGAACATGAAGGATCGGTAAGTTGCCGAGTCATGAAATGAGAGATCGTTGAAACTCCGAGCCATGAAAATGGGAGATCGGTAGTTCTTCGAGTCATTTACAGTAGCATATGGAATCTGTTATATGATTGAATGACACTGAATGTGTGTTCCATATTACAAATATGTGAATAGAGAACATTAGTTTTAAAAGGAAATTGTGTGATCCAAACTGCATTGTTTGGGTAGAGAACAATTATTAAAACTTGAACGTGTGTTTGAATTATATAATTCATAACAGGGAACGTTGTTTAAAAAAAAAAATTCCCTTGTTCTAGTATCTTAAAATGGGGATGTTACATCTTGGTATCAAAGCTGAAGGTTGCAGCTCTTGGACCTAATGAGTCCACAATATTAATAAGGTTTACATTTTCTTATTGAACAGAAAATGGTTAGAACAAGAGGGAATGCTGCGAACAACCCGTTACTGGGTGGAGAAGCAGCTACTGCTCAAAAGCTGGATGAAATCCTTACTGCCCTACTAGAGATCGTTTGGCTTGCGGAACAACAATCAATGGGCAATGAAGAGGAGGAAGATGAAGCTGATATAAATGATCGCCACCTCTACTGTGGACAACACCAATGGAGGGAATCCGGGTGTTGATAACAATAATGTGAATGCTCCTAATCATCCCGAAAATAAAAGGGCAAGATTAGCGGTTGAACTTACAAATGACATAAAGAGAATAAGTCCTCCAAAGTTTGATGGAACAACCCTTGGGGATGGAGCCGAGAATTGGCTCAAGAAATGGAGAAATACTTTGCAATAAGAAACTTCTTGAAGAGACCAAAGTGATATGGGAGTATATCAGACTTTCTCATGAAGCATCATCATCATGGTGGGACAACCGTAAGGTTGAGTTGAATATTATCGAATTAGACATAACTTGGGATCAATTTAAGGGTTACTTTAGGAAACGATGGCTGCCTCAACTCTATTTTGATAGGAAAATGACTGAATTTCGAACTCGGTCATGAAGGAAGGTGATGGTGATAGAATCTTTGGGAAGGGTTTACTAAACTCCTTAAGTATGTGCCACAGTACCAAGCTGACGAGAAGTTCAGAATACGAAATTCATAATGGGACTGAATCCCATCATTGGTGGTGAAGTGGATGTCCACGGCCCAACCACCATGGAAGGAGTTGTCGAAAAGGCAATTAGATAGGAACAGAAATTGAGAGCAATTTCTGCTCATAGGGAAGAGATAAGGAAGAAGATTCCCAATTCTTCTTCATCTCTCACACCTAAAAGGGGGCCTTGGAAAAGGTTTGGTGTGAAAAACAAAATTTTTGTGGATAACAACAAGAAATATGTAATGAACAAACCTGTAAATAGTGTGCGGAACAGCTTCGCAAAAGTTAGTGGCAATGGACAAAAGTCCTATGGAAGCCAAAATGATAACTTCAAAGCTGGTAACAAATTTGAGCCTAGAAAAGGGCTAGTTGGAGGATGCTTCAACTATGGAAAGGACCACTACGTGAATCACTATCCTCTGAAGAAGGATGATCGTGGTCAGCAGCATAGGATACACGCTGCAGTGGCTAACAGACAAGCTGAAAAGCAAGTTACGCCTATAGAAGTTCCGGGTAAGTTATTTGGTACACCTGTAGTCATACTTTTTGATACTGGAGCTACTGAATGCTTTATTTCTGCTAAAATTGCAATGAAATTAAAAAGAAAGGCTGAACGAATGGATAAGACATGGACAGTGCATTATGGGAATAATGTTGTCCATACAGTCGAAATGTGCCTTTTTGGGGCAATTCTTGACTTGCCCAGTTTCTCCACCGAAGTTGACCTGTATGTCACTCCTTTAGGATCATATGATATCATTATTGGAGTTAACTAGTTGGAAAAGTCGACTATTATGAAAAACAAATTTGTTGTTTTGATGACCTGCAGAAAGCAACAGTCATTCAAGGTGTAAAACGTGAAGTTGCAGTTAGGAAACTGATAGCTATGCAACTAAAAAGGGCTAAAAATAGAGGCTGCACCTTGTATGTAGTAAAAATGACAGAAAATGCTGAGGAAGATAATGATTTCATGGAAAGATATCCATTGTTAAGGGGTTTCAGTGATGTGTTTCCGGAGGAATTGCCAGGTCTTCCACCCAAACGAGAGTTTGAATTTGCAATAGAAATCAAGCCGGGAACTGAACCCATATCTAAGGCACCTTATAGAATGACCACCCTCGAGTTGGTAGAGCTAAAGGCTCAATTACAGGAACTTTTGACTAAGGGGCTGATAAGACCGAGCGTCTCACCATGGGGAGCGCCGGTAATTTTTGTAAAGAAAAAGGATGGCACATTGAGGTTGTGCATTGATTACAGAATGCTGAACAAGGCAACTATTAAAAATCGATACCCACTTCCTAGGATTGATGATCTATTCGATCAGATGCGAGGAGCATCAGTCTATTCAAAAATAGATCTTTGATCTGGGTATCATCAGCTGAGAATAAAGGAAGAAGATATTCATAAAACAGCTTTTAGAACAAGGTACGAGCATTATGAGTTCACGGTGTTACCTTTTGGGTTGACTAATGCACCTACCGCCTTCATGAATCTGATGAACAATATTTTTCAAGAATACTTAGACAAGTTTGTGCTTGTATTCTTAGACGACATTCTTATATACTCTAAAAATGTCGAAGAGCACCAAGAACATTTAAGGATAGTGCTGGAAGTTTTAAGAAAGAGGAAGTTGTATGGTAAACTGTCTAAATGTTCCTTTTATGATGCAGAGGTGCATTATTTGGGACACGTTATAAGCAAGAATGGAATAGTTGTAGACCCTTCAAAGATCACAGCTATAACCGAGTGGCCTGCACCTAAGAACATGCACGAAGTGAGGAGCTTCATGGGCTTGGCAGGATATTATCGAAAGTTCATTAAGGACTTTTCAAAAATTGTTGCCCCAATCACTTCACTGCAAAAGAAGGATAAGAAATTTGTCTGGACAGACAAATGTGAAACTACCTTTAAAAATTTAAAGGAACAGTTAACTACAACACCTATTTTAACTGTACCAGACCCAAATGGAAATTTTATGGTTGTAATGATGCATCAGGAGAAGGCCTTGGAGGTATTCTGTTACAGAATAACCATGTCATAGCTTATGAAAGCAGAAAGCTTAAGTTACATGAACAAAATTATGCTCCACACGACCTAGAGCTTGCTGCCATTGTTCATGCACTTCAAATGTGGAGGCATTACCTTTTAGGCAAACCTTTTGAGTTAAAAACTGACCATCTGGGGTTGAAGTATATTTTTACTCAGCCAAATCTGAATGCAAGGCAGTGAAGATGGTTAGAATTTCTGTCTCAGTATGATTTTGATATAAGCTACATCAAAGGCAAGGAAAATAGAGTGGCAGATGCTCTGAGTCAAAGGAAGCATATCTCTGCTCTTATAACGTTAAGAACTCAGTTTAAGGATGAGGTGAAAGATGCCTTGGAATCAGATCCTTATTTCCAAAGAAGTCAAAAAAGACTTGCTGCGCAGATCCAAAGGATGTCGGTATAAAGGATTTCGTTTCGACAATGAAGGAATTCGAGGTTCAAAACAGGTATATATACCTTTGGCAAATGACTTAGAAGGAAATTGTTAATCGAATTTCATAATTCACCTTTTCCTGACACCACAGCAATACGAAAATGCTTGCTGATCTTAAGCAACAATACTTCTGGAAGGGAATGAAAAAGGATGTGGTGGAATTTGTAACACACTGCTTAGAATGTCAGCGTGTTAAGGTGGAACATATGCATCCCGCTGGATTATTGTATCCCCACAACATTCCATAGTACAAATGGCAAGTGATAACGATGGATTTCGTTCAAGGATTGCCTATGTCAAGAAATAAGCATGATATTATCCTAGTTGTCATCGACAAATTGACCAAAGTGGCACACTTCATTGCTGGTAATTTGAAAGACGATGCACCAGTGTTAGCAAGAAGATTTGTACATGAAATTTTCAGATTGCATGGAATACCCGAATTAATCATATCGGACAGAGATCCGAGGATGACATCAAGGTTTTGGCAAACGCTTAATGCGGCCTTGGGAACTAAATTAAACTTCAGCTCTGCATATCATCCAGAGACGGATGGACAGACCGAGAGAGTTAATCAAGTTTTAGAGGACATGTTAAGGATGTATTGCATGGACCAGCAGTATAAATGGGAGGAATACCTTCCATTGGTAGAATTTGCCTACAATAATACATACCATGCCTCTTTAAAAATGGCACCCTTTGAAGCATTGTATGGAAGAAAATGCAGAACCCCTGTCAGCTGGGACAACGTAGAGGATAGAGAGGTAATTGGGCCAGAAATCCTTACGGAAATGGAACAAAAAATCAAAATGATTCGGGAACATCTTAAGGAGGCTGCCAATAGGCAAAAGAGTTATGCAGAATTAAAGCGGGTTTATAGGAATTATAAACTGGGAGAGAAGGTCTTTCTTCGGGTGAAGCCGAAAAAGAGCTCAATAAATTTTGGTAAGGCTGCCAAGTTGTCGCCACGATACGTGGGACCTTTTGAAATTGTTGAAATAATCAACCACAGTAGCTTACCGTCTAGCATTACCTCCTGCTTTATCACAAATGCATGATGGTTTTCATATTTCTTTACTTAAGAAATACGTATGTGCATTTATCACATGTGCTGAATTGGAATTCCTTGCAGGTCCAAGACCTAGGAATAATTGTCGTTAAGCCCATTCGAGTGCTGGGAACTCGCCAGTTGTACTTAAGAAATCGCGAAGTGAAACAATGTAAGGTCCAATGGGACTAGTTTAGCGAAGAAAGTGCAACTTGGGAAAATCTCGAAGAAATGAGATCTGCTTTTCCATACTTGTTTGATCGAAATTGAAATTGAAAAACTGATAATTCTACCAAATTTAGACAATTATTGGTCTATTTTACGATTGTCTTCAAACAAAGTTTTAAGAGTGAATCTATTTTTGGTATGAACTTATAAATGTAAGGAAAATAACCGAACTTTGTCCTAGAAACTCCTTGATTTGATTAATTTTATCATCGGGACGATGATTCTTTAAAAGGAGGAATGTAACGCCCTGATTTTTGTAAGTTATCATGGTGATTATTTTTTCATAATGTTGTAACTGCTGAAATGAAGACAAACATGTTAAGATATATTTTGATCTTAAAGGAATGTGTTGCTAATCTGGACTCTTGTATACTATAATTTGTTTACATGGGACAACAGTTATTATTGCTTGTATGTTTGCTGATGTGATGACAAATTTGTCGTATGCTTGATGAACTCTATTCGCTGATTGACAGCACACCTTGAATCAATTCCATTGATCCAAGGTATGTTGTGGTCTTCTTGTGATCGCTTTGTCGATTTACTTTTTAAACCAGACTGAAGGTTGATATAAATGTTCCAGCACCTGATTTCAGGTATGAATAGCTGGCACGTAGATGCCAACAAAAAAGGTTCGATTCTCAAACCATACACTGTTGTAACGTGAGACCTCGTAAGGCGATAAAGGCCTGGATGCGGGTGGCTCAGGTATGTGGAACGTGGGATGAAACGTCCTGCATAGCGCTGAATTGGATGTCAGTCGGAAGGACTTGATTGGAAATTGATTAATTAAGTGTTAGGGATTAGACCCTAATCTACCCCTAAGTTCTACCTTATACCCTAACTACTATCCTATGTGGATTTTTAAATTCTATAATGGTGAAAATAGATCTAAGTTCTATTAACCTATTAACCTAAGAACTAGGCGAATGACCTAGGTATGAACACTATTGTAAATCCTAAACTAATCCTAACCTAAGGAAGGGGACGCACAGACCCATGGGGATGGAAAGGATAAGGATGGAAGGAAATTTAATGGGCATTGAATGTGGTCCTTACATGGACAGCGCCAAGTTTGGCGGGAAAAGGAAAAGATAGGGACATTCAGTTAGTCATGAGACTAAACTCTGTTTTCATGCAAAATTTGAATTTGGCAATTTGCCAACCCAAGTCGGTGGTGGCGTGAGGAAAAAGGAAAAGGCAGAGCCTTCAATGCATTTAATTTTCTTGGTCTTCGCGACCAGCTACTTTGCCTGGAAAGAGTATGGAGGAAATTTTGTTGTTCATTGTGTTCATTCGGATTTTTGGAAGTTGCTCTGCATTTGGTTTTTCATGGTTCTGTCGAACCAGTTGTGTTTGATTGTTATCTCTGTTCTTTGGAAAATCTAAGGCTATTTCTGAGCCTGTAGCGGAAGGTGATTGTTTGGGAAGCTTGCTACTATCACCATGGAAGGAAATAACTCCTGTAGGCGCGGTTTTCTTTGAGCTTCAGGAAGATTATCAGGCATGTTAAGCCCTTCTCTTTAAACTGCTTGCTTTGCTTAAACGTCTCATTAAAACAACCCTACTCTTTTGATGAAGGGGGTTTTGGGTTTATTCGATTTTTCTGTCATGTTTGAAATTATTCTGGGTAGAGTAGTGTTGTCTTTCTGTTGTGATTTGAACTATCTTTGCATAAGTATTAAGTTAAAATACAACCCATGCTTTGTGTTTATTTGTTTGACAATATTGGGGAATTTGTTCTTTATGTTATGATATTGTTCATCTTTGTGTGCGAGTTGTTTTGACATTGTTTCTTTACTGAAATTTTTAAGGAAATGAGTTCCTCTTCCTTCTGCTATTTTAGATTCTGAAGGAAATAGTAATTGGGTTTTATTGAGCATTATGAGCTCGGTTTGATGGAAGTGATAGTAATATTCTGAGTGCTGTGCTTTTTTTTTGTAAAAGTGGAAGGATGAATATGACTTGGGTATTCGTGGGAGTTGGAGAAAGTAATTGTTCTTCTTACTGAAATTATAAATGAACTATGTTTTCTCCTTGCTGTGATGGAAAGTTGATTTTGTTGTGTTTTATGGATGCGGTTTGATCTTCCAGTTCGAGACTGTTGTCGTGAATACGATCATGGCTTAGTATTGCTGTGCAAATAAATGAAATACATGGGAATTAGCTTGCTGTTTGAGACTGTTCTGACTGTACCTTGCTTGTGCATCTAATACCCTATGCGGGTTTTCATTAATAAAGGTATTGTTATATGAATATTGTATTCTGGGTTCTGCACATCATTGTGAAATAGAAGAATGGGATTTCGGGTTGAAATGTCTTTGATAAGGAACTCGAACTGGGTATTCCTTTACAAATGGCATATTGAATGAAAATTATACAGGCTGGGTGAGTTTGTTTGACATTGTTGAACAATCGTTCTATTGTCAATATGGGTTTGAGCTGTCATTATAAAGCAAACACGACTTGGGTGTTCTTATTACATTTTGAAGAAAATGATTGTTTCTTTACTGAAATTATAAGGAAACGAGTTCTTCTTCTTTCTGCTGTTTTAAATTTTGAAAGAAATGGTAATTGGGTTTCATTGAGCATTTTGGATTCGGCTTGACGGAAGTGACAGTGATATTTAGATTATTTTTCCTGAGTGCTGTTTTCTTTCTGTACAAATGGAAGATTTAAATGTTTCGTGTGATCTCTGATTTTGCACTGTCATTAAAAAAAAAAATGAACTCGACTTGAGTGATTCTTGTTGTGTTTGAAGAAAATGGATGTTTTCTTATGGAAATAGTTAAAGGTATGAATTTTCTCTTCTTGCTGTTTGAATTCTGGAAATAGCAATAATAGAGCTTTACTGTACATCCGGGTTGGACTTGCTTGTAGGTAACAACAAAGTGCAAATTGTTATTTATGAACTGTGTGCATTCATGGATATAGAAATTCGTGTGAATAATTGATTAAGTGACTGTATAACTGTTCATTTGGTTAAAATACAGTGAAAGAAGTATGAATTCTTCTAGTACAGTAAGAGCATAGTATGCATTCTTTATATTGCTTGTTCTATGATGGATACGATGTTTTACCAACTTGTTTTTGGTATTCGTATGTGCCTAATTTAAAGTAATGATATGGATGATAAATTCTTCCTTGTTTTTATTAAAATCAGAATAGGAATGGATTTATTCCTTGCTGTTGGAAAGTGAATTTTGAATGGATTTCGTAAGTTTCACTCTGAACTGTTATCTTGATTTGTGTCTCGTTTGGATTAAATTTTCAGCACAGTCATGAGAAAAGAAATAGGAGTGTGGATGGATAACTTGGAATAATGATCATTTCTTCTCTCATACAGTTGGAAATCTGTAATCGTTAAGGAACAAATTTTGTATTGCTTGGGTTTAAGCATCTATATTTTATTGCTGTTTACTTTCTCCTTTGTACTTGATTACTTGAAATCAAATGAGTTGCATGAACTGAAAGGAAAGTAAATTGGTTTATATTTTAGTCAAATTTATCCTTTGATATTATAACTAATGAAAGGGAAGGAAATTGACAGCGGTATGCATACGTGTGTTCCTAGTTTTTACAAATGTTGTAACTGTCTGGCTGCTTTGAAGGAAATTACTTTGTGTAATGATCATTTGGGAAAAAGGCGCGTAGTTCTTTGGTGATTGGGATGGTAATTAGATGTTTCAATTGTTATGCTGATCATTCTTTTTGATACTTAATTCTGGATTGATGTTCATTTTGTTGTTTCATAAAAGCAGGGTTCTTTTATTGAGACAGTTAATTAAAGCACCTCATTTTAATGACAAGTGCTTAATATGCTCATTTATGAACTGACCCGTGCAAGTAATTTTGCAGATGGAACTTGAGTAAAACGAAGACATGGTTGTTTTCTGATACTTCTTTTGATTGTCTGAAGATGGATTGTATTTGATAGTTATTATTCCTCTACGAGGAATTGAGAAAAGAAGAAATTACATTCTTCTATCTTATGAGTTGTAATGTTGTTTAATATAAACAAAGTCCAGTAATTTGGACTGGAAAATGTATGGATTATGAAATGGATGGATGAATACAAATACAAGTGTGATATTTTAATGACTGTATCAGTTTGATATTGTTGATTAAGTTGGGAATATAACATTAATTCTTGATTTGGAATTATTCAAATGTTTTTGGATGAATTTAAAAGGAACTGATATCTATTCTTACCTAAATGCAACTTTTACGTTGAAATGTGCAATTAGTTCATACTTGGGTTAAGATGAATTTTTGATTGACATTAAAAAGGATTAGGAAGAACATGATCTCATAACGATGGTATTCGGGATTAGCTTGAAAGCTAAGGAATATCAAATAACTTAGGAGCAGCCGAACTTCGTATTCGGACTCCGTTAATAGCCTCGTATGTTAAATTCAGAAAGTAAGGATATGGGAAAAATATATCCATGGTTAACAGACCTTAACTATGTAAGGTTAAGGAGAATAAATGAATATAATCATTAAGAATTAGACCTTGTTTTAATGACGTCTAATAAGTTGGAATTCTGAATTTGTTTTCAGTTGTGGAAAAACTTGGTTAAGTTTAATAGGTTAAACTTATTAAATCTATCGGTAATGGGCTGCTTAATCCAAGGATTAAGAAAAGAACCAAGTAGAGAAAATGCAACCCTTCGGTACGAAGGAGAAGATGCATAGTAAGCTAGAAGATGATTTAGTCTCTCGTAGCTACATACTGGCTATAAGAAGCGAGGATAAAGGATCAACATGGCTCTCGAAAGTTGATCTTAAATATTAAGATCATAACCAAATCATTTGAGTTGGATGTGTACTCTCGATAGGGGATTCCGTAGACATTGACATACGCCCGATTCTGACATGATGTGTCTTCATGAAGGCGGGGCCTTCATGGCGACACAATGTTATAGCCGACATATTACAATGCCCTCCCGAATTAAATAATCAAGATTACATAAGTTGAATATTAAGTTTTTGGTGGGGATAGGAGTGTGACCACGTATACGGAGTGACTCCAAAGGACTAAAGATAACTAGACACGGAGTCGTATAGGGACGACACACCGTATGTCTGCGTATCTTTAGTTACCATGAGTAACTTCCTATACTCGTTCATATTGCTAGTTGAAGTTAGAGTTTGACCTTAAATTGGAAGGATTGGTAGGAACCAGGAAAGACCATTCTAGATAACAGATGAAGTGAGGTGAAGGACGTATTCCATTGGTGTGTATCACATCCTGGAATATGATCATGCAAAGCATGTGAAAATCTTTGGCCAAAGTATCGCAAGTGCTGGTTGCGTTGTCCTAATCACCTAATTTAAGATGCAGGATGTTAGATGAATATCAGTAACAGATATTCAGATAGGCTTCTTAAATGGATCACTTCGATAACCGGAAACGGTAAGAGAACCTTGTATATACATTATACTATGCATGAATGAACATGAAGGATCGGTAAGTTGCCGAGTCATGAAATGAGAGATCGTTGAAACTCCGAGCCATGAAAATGGGAGATCGGTAGTTCTTCGAGTCATTTACAGCAACATATGGAATCTGTTATATGATTGAATGGCACTGAATGTGTGTTCCATATTACAAATATGTGAATAGAGAACATTAGTTTTAAAAGGAAATTGTGTGATCCAAACTGCATTGTTTGGGTAGAGAACAATTATTAAAACTTGAACGTGTGTTTGAATTATATAATTCATAACAAGGAACGTTGTTTAAAAAAAAAATAAAAATTTCCATTGTTCGGTATCTTAAAATGAGGATGTTACAAAATAAATCCATGCCCAATGGATTTGCTAAAGGCTACTAGGCTAGTGCTTAGTAGGCAAGCATCCCCGAGAGGTCACCAAAAATGTTATCCATTTTTACCCTCTTGGGAAAAAATGGACAATAGGACTTTACAGGATAAAATGGTTAAAGTTGGTGTGTAAAATTTTCTGGAATTCTTCTATACTACCATGATTCCTTGAGACCAAAGAGATTCAAAAAATTTCATGATGTTCAGAAAGAAGGTTGAAAGAATGAAAAATGTTCGTAAGGTGGTCGAGCTCAAACAACTCACTGAGAATCTTGAGGAGATTCCTAGATAGCTTACATGATGAGTGGGTAGGACTGAGTTCCTGATGGCTTAGACAAGATAATGCCTTTTCGGGAGGATCGGGTTACATAGGTATTAGGTGGGGTTTTAAGAACTAACTTGTTACTATAAGCCATGAAGATCTCGACATTATGGAGAAGAAGTCAACATCGGTTGAAACAAGTCCAGAGAGCCCGGGGAAAATTGGCTCGTTTCCTTAAAACATGAAACAACTCGAGCTAACATTGATATTTAAATGAGTTCGGATGGTGCAAGTCAAGGCCAAGCAGTACAAAAAAATGCAAAGATCAGGAGATTGACAAATTTTAACAAGATCAAAAGCTCACCGAGGTGTTTGCCAAAGAATTGGGAAGGCTGAGTCTTTATAGGACTCAGTAAGCCATTTTAAAATGCCACAGAGTTGCCAAGTTTAAGGCTCGTCAGATGATCTCGTGGAAGAAGATGGCTCTAGTTCGTATGAAGTATGTGTATAGGAGGTTCGAAGATGTTGAGCTTAGATCTAGGCGGGAGCCCACTTAATACCAGTCTGATCACAAGCAAAGAGAGCATGAGCGCTCGTCAAGTTTGAGATCATCGGCATAAGATGCTACATGTATATCAAAAGACCTAGAAGTAAATCACATATTTGATTAGAGCTTGGTCAAGCAAAGATTAAGGCAGAAGGTGAGTTTGCAGGAGTTGAATTTTGATGTTCGAGAGGTGAAAATTAGCTCAGGGTTGAGCACACAGGAGAATATGCGGAAGTGGTTGAATCTTATATCGCTTGTAGAGATCTAACTGGAGTGGCAATTTTGAGCTTTGGGATTAGTTTGATTTCGTACCTTCAAGTCAAGCCGGAAATGAAACGATGCAACAAAGAACTCAAGGCATTTGGGCTATAACCAATGCATTCTGATAAGAAAGAGATCAATGGAGAACCTTTGAAAGACCTAGGAGCGTGGTGATTTCGGATCGCTAGAAACACATGGAGGCCCGAGCTCGAGAAGTGGAAAAGGAAACTCATAGGTTGAGCTCTGAGAAGTAGTAAGCACCATCCCTTGGAGAATTCTTCTAACCAATCAAACATCTAACTCAACATACTAGGAAGAAGCTCGGTTATGAGCACATAGGAAGAAAAATTTGGACTTGATAGAAGGTATATAAGGCTTGTGGCTCAGAGAGAGGTATTTCGGCTTTCCAAAATAAACTAGGGTGAAGCATGAGCGAAGAGGCCGATTAAGAGAGTATATCAAAATACACTGATCTAGGGCAAGTTTAGAGATGGGTCAACGAGTCCATCATATGGAGCTCGATCGAGTTTGGTTGTCAATGCAAGATGAGGATCTTAGTTAGAACGCATCGCCAACTAAAAAGCCACATATGCTAGGAGTTCAGTTTTATGAAAATAACTCAGAACAAGCAGAATGGACTCTTGAATGGACGTTAAAAGGAAAAAATTAACCTCAATCATATTAGATCGAGCTCTGCATGATAAAGTCCAAGATGCTCATGGGAGTGATTCAGTTTCTCGGTGATGTATCAAGGTGCCAAGTTGGTTCATGGGACAATTGAGGTTTCTACATTTGGATGACTCAACATTTCGAAACATTGCAAAGATCGACCAAGTTAGCAAGAACCAGGGGCACGAAAAGATGTAATAGTTGGCTCGGCGAATAGTAGATGAATTCGGATCGAGTAAAAAGAGCTTGAGCATGGCTCGAGGGCTGATTCAATGTCTTTGCATGGGTGAGGATGATGAAGTTCCATGTTGAATGAGAAAGGCCGAGTATTCCTGTGTAAGGGCGTGCTATAATGAGTCATGTAGGATCTTGGATACAGTGCGCTGTGAGGTGACAAGGACGTATCGATGTGTTTGGAGCTCGAAGTTGGAATGCATTGGCCTGCGTGTTCATGGGGTGTTTTTCGGTATCCAAAGCTATGAGGTGTTTCTAAGGGATCCCAGGATTGTGAGTTAAAAGGTAGACAACTCGGTGAGTCTTAAGGAATTTGTGCTAAGTTAGAGAGAATTACGAAGTATGATGAGCCATGACATCAGTAATATATCATAGCCGTGGTGGATGGCATGAACACGAGCTCTCTTAGATGGTAAGCTCGGCCCCAGAAGAGACACGAGGGTATCATCTCAGGTGACTGAGTTGGAGTCGATTCAATGTAGAGGAAAGAAGAGCACACAAAGTCAGCGTCATCGGCGGAATTCCACTTCAAAACTAGGCTCAGAGATTTAGTGATGGCGAGCCAAGATAGAGTTTTCGTGTCGGGTAGTTTCAAACCGTTCTAGCCAGTAGGATATTCGAGGAATCTTGTCGAGCTTGGCACAATAATGATGATCGGATCCTGGGATCAATGTTGCTGAAACGTGGAGATTTGGGTCATTCGATCCAAGGAAATTCAAGCTCTTTTATCTAAAAAGATAGGATGTGCCAGAACTAGTCAACTCAACTACATGGCAATCCCAAGCCACTCGGAAGGTAAGTTGGAGAACGTGGCAGAGATGATTGAAGCATTAGTGTAAATGGGACTCGATGTGTTTTGTGAAGTTGTCGCGACCCAGCCAAATACAAGCGTGACATAGGGATAGGTGAGGAGCTCGTTCGAGCTAAAAGGTGGGGTGATCGGGGATGTGTCAGCTAAGTGTCAGATGGAAGCCAAGAATCTCAACATCTATGTACCCACGTGCCTGGGAGGTGAGGTAATACCAGAGCTCATTGATTGATGCAAGTTGGGGAGGCATTTATTGTAAAAATAACTATTTAAAATCTCGACATGATTGCAATAAGTTCGCAAATGCAAATGTTTAGTAGGAATAATGATGTGTGCTCCACATGGAGAGATAGGTTTCGAGACTCACCCATTGAGCCATCTTGAAGACTAGGTGGAGGAATTAAATGTTTGAGTCCTTCCATTAAGGACTCACTATGACGAGATTGGGGATGTGGGACAAACAATCCCTCCAAGTCGAGTAGAAGACCCGGTTAAATCGGTTAAGGTCATTTGTTTTCAAAGGCTCACCAAACAATGTAAACCACCAACCAATGCATAGGAAGTTACTAGCTCGATGTGCAAGGAGGAGCTCGTGGCAATGAGCTAATAAAAGGAAACCGCCATGCAACATAGGGAGCTCGCCAACTAGCTCGTCGAGTTGGCTGGCAAGCTAGTTGGCCAAGTCACCATTTAAACCCCTTCAAAGCACAAATCAAGACCCTCACTAAAATCAAGTTTTATTTTTATTAAAATATTTTAATAAAATATAATTTGTATTAAATATTTTAATAAAATATAATTTTATTAAAATATTGTATTAAAAATATTATTTTTAATTAAATAGAGGATAAATTCAATTTTTGGAATTCATGAGGCATGATGGAATGTTCTTAGGTGGTGCAATTAATGGCATAATCAAGTATGGAGACCAAGTGCCCAGAATTTAGGAATTTCTTCTCTCTTCTCTCACAGGGGTTTTTCTATAAATGTAGAGGAGGAATTCATTCCAAGGGGTTGGACATTTTTCAGTATTCCTCTCTCTCTTTCTGCAAGCTAGTCTATTGTGGATTGTGGGGACTTTCAAGCCTCTTTTCCAATATTGTAATGGAAATTTTTTCTCTTCCTCATGTAATGATGCATTGTGCATGTGATTGAAGTAATAAAATTGTGTACTAAGACTAAGTATTTGTCCTTTCATCATTCTAGCTACTTCTTTGTGCCTTTTTCATGTATGCAGTTTATTGTTGCCACTTTAAGTTTCTATTTTAGGTTGTTTGCTTATCGAGAGTGAATATTTTTAGGTGGTTGAGTTATGGTGCTTGTTCATCCTTCTCATTTTCATCTTCCTTCAATGGAAAACTAAAATATTTTTAGCAACAACCCTTTCTTAGTGCATCGCCATATCTAGTATAGGTTTTACTTCTTACAAATATCTCTCCCTAAATCCCATGAAAATGTTAGTATAGGTCTAGTTATCTCTTTTATTGCATTAGAAGTAGTGTCATGTTTAGTTTAGGTACGGGAACCAAACCTTCTCTCAAGGTTCACCTCGAGCCAAAGTTCCATAAATTGAGAGGTGATCCCATGTTACCCAATCACACCGAATACCCTATCCATCAATTGGCCATTCGGAGGGTGCAGTGATCTGGTGATAAGATTACCCCCTTGTATGGTGGTGGGGTGAAAATTTAATAAATGGGTACAAAATTATTCTAGCATTAATGCAAGGATTAAGTCATAAACATGACAAGTAGAATTTATTTATTTTTATTGTCAAAATCTCATTTATAGGATGGACACATGTCTTTAAAATAATTTACATTTTTAAATTGAAAAAAATTAGTATTGGAATAAGGCCTTATATTTGTCAAATCAAAACAAACTAACCAATAAGGAAATAGTTGAATGACTTATTTACATTAGATAAATGTTTAAATAAAATATAGACAATAGAAAGTTTGAAGTGAACTGATTTTTTTTATTTTGATTGGTGGGTTGGGAAAAAATTATTTATTTTCATGAAAGATATAGTATTCATGCTAGAGGAAAGTACTAATAATATGTTGTGGCATAACCTAGCGGATGCTAAGCTCAAAATATCTTAATTTAACTTAGTAAATGCTAAAAATCTATATGCTCCAAATATTATGTGGTGGCATAACATAGTTGGCGCAAAGCTCGAAATATATTAATTTAAAATCTTAAAATCATATAATAAAGTTGACTAATTTATATATCTTGATTGATATATAGTTATCCAAATTTTATGTGGTTGATTAACTCAAAGATCAATAAGATCAAAACATATTACTTTAATTTTTCAAACGTAGCGAATTATAAGATTTTAATAAAAAATGTTAGGTTATTTTTAGGCGTAACCTTTTTTTGCGGCTATAAGAGAATACGACATGTCTTGCTTTAATGGGAATTTATGACATCAATATATTACATTCGTGCGATAAACGATATCAATTAATGGTTATACGCATGTGAGATGAAAGATATCGTTAGACATTTAATAGCTTTAATGGGAAGCATGATATTTATGATTAGGATATCCAATCAATGATCTTTAGTACCATCATAGTTTCCTCCATTCTGTATTAGGCCCCGGTGGCTTTATATCTCAGGAAATTTTGAAATTTCACTACCCATGTCCTCTTTTTTTTTGGTCGTTGTGCTTCATGTCTCTGTCGAATGGTGATAGGGTCTTTAGTGGTTTATGGGGTACCATGGAGTGTGGTCCTAACATGAATATGCTAAGATTTATGACATGAAAGGATGTTGGCGAATATTTTACTTCTTGGAAGGACGGGAAAATATGAAACACATCTATGTGGAATTGGATCGAGACCATATGGTCAGTCATTGATTGTTTTAAAGAATAAGAGGATGATGGTATTTGTGAGAGAATGCACAAGTTGATGCTTGACCTAAACCAGTCCAAAGGGTGGAGGAACATTTTTGACATGGTGCAAAGATTGAGTGCGGAAAACATATTGTCCAACTCTTGAGGAAGTTTATCTTGCATAAGGAGCATGAGAGAAGAGCATCTACTCAACCTTTAGTATAATGTTCATGTTGCGGGGGATGTAGGTGATTACGCGTGGTGTGGAGGTTGTTGTGGGAAATCGGGTATAAAAATCCCTCCGGAACCAAAGTGAAAATGTTGGAATGTTGTGTGGATTCATCCTCCTCCTCTAATCAATGTAAAGGGGACTCATATGTTGAGATCACTAGTGAGCTAAAGCCGAGAGGATGGAAGGACTAATCTTTCTTGGATGCATTTGTCTTTAGTTTTAGATTAAGGGCCAGAATGGATGTCTGTATAACAAAGTGTATATATAAATTTTTTTTTTTTTGTGAATTAAATTTGATTATAATTCTTCCCCTTTCATTTTTACATATATTTAGTACGATAAGTTTCTTGTAATAATCATGGGAGATCACCGCTCAAAGACTTATCAAGGACTAATTCCTCATGTACTATTTTTTACACGCTTTAGGGCCTTCTCCTAAGTAACAATAGAAAAAAAAAGAGAGTCAAAATTTTATGTGGAGGTATAAACTCGTTGGAGCTCTGATTAAAATATCTTAATTTAAAATCTTAAAATCATAGAATGAATTCAACTAATTTATACATATCTTGTTTGGGATACATATCTTGTTTGCAATACATAACCTAGTGGAAACTAAACTCAAGCTAGTGGACGCTAATTTAAAATATCATTCAGTAACTTGATATACTAGTTGAAACTAAACTCAATATGTATTTCTTTACTTTGTTAAATAGTAGTTAATTTTTATCTCGAAATATTATATTGTTTAAATACCTAATGCGATTGTTAAGCCCAAATTATGTTGATATAATTTTTTAAATCCCAGTATTCAATAAGATCCAAATATTACTTTCTATTGTTAAAACCTAGTGAATGTTAAGATCTAAACATTATGTTGTGTCATACGCCAGGACGTTCACTATCTTGATATACTAGCGGAAACTAAACTTAATATGTCTTTCTTTAGTGTGTTTTGAGCTAGTGACTCATTAGGTCAAAATAATATATTGTTTAAATACCTAGTGGACGCTAAACTCAAAATATGTTGATTTAATTTTTGAAATCGAGTAACCACTATGATCCAAACATTATTTTTGTGTAACCAACTAGCCATACGATAAATTTATCTAATATAGACATATCTTGTTTGCATCTTCAAAGAGTACAATATAATTTTATTGTTATGTTGAAAAAAACCTAATGGAGACTATACTCAATATGTATTTCTTTAGTTTGTTAAATGCTAATGACTCTTTCTGATGAAATAATATATTGTTTAAATACCTAGTGGTGATAAGCTCAAAATATGTTGAATTTAATTTGTGAACTTGCAAGTGACCACTAAGATCCAAATATTGTGTTTTGATGTAACCCACCGATCGCTAAATATTGTAGGATATTTTAAAATATCATAATTGAAGATATTAAACCATAATGAATGCAAAACCAAAATAATATGTTGTGGAATAACCTAAAGCAGCTAATAAGCTCAAAATACCTTAATTTACTTTGTTAAATCCTAACTATTGCTAGGCTCCAACGATTATGCGGTAGCATAACCTAAGCGGGTACTATGCCGAAATATATTAATTTAAAATCTTCATACGATAAATTAAACTAATATAGACATATCTTGTTTGCATCTTCGAAGAGTACAATATCATTTGTTAAGTTATGTTGAAACAAAACCTAGTGGAAACTAAACTCAATATGTCTTTCTTTAGTTTGTTAAATGCTAGTGACTCTTTCAGGTCGAAATAATATATTGTTTAAATACCTAGTGGCCGCTAAGCTCAAACTATGTTGATTTAATTTTTGAAATCGCAGTGACCACTAAGATCCAAATATTATGTTTTGGCATAACCCACCGGCCACTAAATATTGTTAAATATCATAATTGAAGTTATTAAACCATAGCGAATGCAATCCCCAAATAATATGTTGTGGCATAACCTAGCGGCCGCTAAGCTCATAATACCTTAATTTAGTTTATTAAATCCTAACCACCACTAGACTCCAATGATTATGTGGTAGCATAACCTAGTGGGTGCTATGCTTGAAATATCTTAATTTAAAATCTTAAAATCATATGATAAATTCAACTAATATATACATATCTTGTTTGCATCTTTGAAGATTACAATATCATTTGTTAAGTTATGTTGAAACAAAACCTAGCGGAAACTAAACTCAATATGTCTTTCTTTAGTTTGTTAAATGCTAGTGACTCTTTCTGTCGAAATAATATATTGTTTAAATACCTAGTGGCCACTAAGCTCAAACTATGTTGATTTAGTTTGTGAAATCGTAGTGAATACTAAGATCTAAATATTATGTTTTTGCATAACCCACCAACGCTAAGCTTATAATATATTACTTTCTTTTATTGAAACCTAGCGATTATTAAGATCCAAATATTATGTTGTGTCATAATCTAGTGGATGGTAAGCTCAAAATATCATTCAGTAACTTGATAAATTATAGTGACCACTAAGCTCGAAATATTATATATTTGAATTACTTAGCACCCGCTTTTTAGCTCAAATTATGTTAATTTAATTTTTTAATCCAAATGATCATAAGGTATTACTATTATGTCCTAGGATAATCTAGTGGACAAACGACCGTGAAGATTTACACAATGTTTTTAGATATGAAGCGATATACTTGATGAAGCCTAGCAGCGAATGCTAAACTATTCTTAAAAGTAAATATATCATTTTTATAATGAAGTCATGTTATGAGTCTTAATTATTAATCTTTGTGTATTTAACATGAGAGAAATAAAAAAGTGATAATTTGGCCCAAACGAAGTGTGTTACCTATAAAGCAAAATCAACTTATCTGTAAGTTCTCCAAGGTAAACGAGGAATGCGTCCAAATAAGAATTATAGCCTGGTGGTCACTAGAGTAGGCAACATTTTTCATGTAGAGTGTATTCATACAAGAGTTTATATAAATGGTAAAAATAAATTTAGAGTTTATATAATGGATACATAAATATACGTGTAGAATCGTGTATTTTATGTGATATACATGTATATGTATAGACTTAAACTAGTGATCAAGAAGTTATATAACAAGATTTTAAATATGACGCGATCTACTCGTTGTACCCTTGTAGCCGCTAAGCTATTCTTAAAGGTAAATATATCATGTTCATAATGAAGTTGTGTTATAAATCTAAATTGTTAATATTTGCGTATATAACGAGAATATCAACAACAAAAGTGATTAATAACACCAAATAACAACGTGTTTTCTTTTAAAAAGCTTCTCTATGAGGCCGCTAAAGGTAAATGAATGTTTTATCTGAATTAAAATTATTTCCTAGCGGGTGCTAGTGTACACAATTTTTTTCATGTAGAGTGTATTCATATAGGAGAAATCATATTGAAAATCTATAAGAGATAACAAATAAATCTAGAGTTTATATAATGGATACATAAATATACGTTTAGAATCGTGTATTTTATGTGTCATACAAGTATACATATAGATTTTTCTATTTCTTATCAAATTTTGGAATTTTTTTTTACATTTATGACAAGAAAAGAAACTTGGACAAGTGATCGTGAAGTTATATAACAAATTTTTAAATACGACACAATCTAATCATTGCACCCTCATGTTGCTATATATATTATTAAAGGTAAATATATCATGTTCATAATGATACTATGTTATGAATCTAAATTGTTAACCTTTACTTATATAACAAGAGACAAACAACAAAAGTGATTGCTAGCACCAAATAACAGTGTGTTTCCTATATAAAAAAAACTTACTCCGCGAGGCCACAAAAGGTAAATGAATGTTTTCTCCAAATAAGAATTATAGCCTAGTGGGCACTTTGGTGTACACAATTTTTTCATGTAGAGTGTATTCATACGTGAGAAATCATATTGAAAATCTATAAATGATAATAATTAAATTTGGTGTTTAGTAATGGATACACAAATAGAAGAGTAAAATCATATATTTAATGTGTTATATAGGTATACATATAGATTTATCTATTTCTTATGAAATTTTGGGAGAATTATTTTAAATTTATGAAAATTATAGAAACTATGACTAACGACCGAGAAGTTATAAAACCATTTTTACATACGACGCCATCTACTCATTGCATCCTAGTGACCGCTAAGCTTTTGTTAAAGGTAAATATATCATGTTCATATTGAAGTTGTTTTATAAATCTAAATTATAAATATTTTCTAATATAACATGAGACAAAGAACAATTTTGATCGCTAGCACTAACAACATTGTGTTTCCTATATAAAAACAACTTATCCATGAGGTTTACAAGGTAAACGAATGTTTTTATAAATAAGAATTATATCCTAGTAGATGCTAGGGTAGAAAATTTTTCCCATGGTAAAGTGTATTCATATAAGAGAAATCATATTGAAAATCTATAAATGATAACAAATAAATCTAGAATTTATATAATGGATATATAAATATACGTATAGAATTGTGTATGTAATTCGAAATAAAATTTGGGTTTAGTAAATAGGTTGTCGAAAAAATAATTACATCATGATCACCTCAAAGCTATGTAAAATTTTGGCATAAATTAGTGGGTGCAAAAGGAAGAATATATTAATTATTAAATACATAGTGATTACCATCATATTTAATAATATTAACGTATATATAATGTGTTTAACTTCCAATGTACAAAACATAAAATTGTTGAAAAACATTACATTTGGTTAATTATACATAGAAACACGTATATAATTGGAAATAATTATCATACAATTGAATTCTTAATATGGTTTTATAGTTTTAAAGTAATTTTTTAACCTCATATATTTTCCTAAAATGTTTAAGAGGAAAGCATTTAAAAAATGTAATATGAATTAATTAGCAACATTTCTTTGTATCATGTTAATAAACAACTTTAAAAAATATTGGTTCTCTCAACCAAAATATAATTAAAAAGAAATGTGACTGTGCGACAAGCCATCATTATCCTAAAAAAATAATCACAGGTATGGGAATGAAAATTTCAAATTGAAAATACCACGATAGAGGAATAGAAAGGGAAATATAAAAGCGTTCACCAGAGATAAATGCTAGAGTAGAAAGGGATTAAATATTCTTCCATTAACGTAGAAAAAATATTGTGTTTTCTTGAAGAATAAGGAAATTTAGCATCGAGATCAAAATAAACTAGAAAGTAAGGCTTGATCATGAGCATGATTCAAGAGCACAAAGTAGGGATGGAGTGGATGACGAATGGACTACCGTGCAAAAAAATGAACTAGTCATCTCCAAAGAAACAAATAGAGCCCATAATAAAAAAATGGTACACCTTTACTATAAATACCTTGGTTGCTTACCTTTTTCATGTGAGTCTTTTATGTGCATCTTTTTTTTTCGTCCTTTTTGCCTTCTCTGCAAACAAGATTATAATCACGTGGAGAAAAACAACTGGGATTTGAACAATCAACCCTGTAATCTATGACATGTGCATATTTTTTTAATTTGGAGACATGATTTTCCACGTGACCAAAAAATCGAAACCCTAATCAATAATTCTCTGAGGTATTTAATAGTTTGTTTGACACATTTCATGAAAGAAATTTCGAAAAATAGAAAAAGTGGGATACAAAAATTTGAAATTTTCACTTTCCCCCTTTTAAAGAAAAAGTGCGGGCTATTGAAATTTCAAATATTCAAAAAGGCAGGGGATTTCAAATTTCAAAATTTCTATTTTTCCATGGTGTAAAAATAAAAACTAATAAGGTCAAACATATCTTCATTATATTAATCGCTATAATGAAAATAAAAATCGTAGCAATTCAACCTTTAAAATATTAAAACAAGCATAATGAAAATATATATATATATATATATATATATATATATAATAAATATAAAGCATATATATATTATAAGAAAGTAGAAGAAATAATTTTCGAACATAGTTTTAAGTGTATTAGAATAATATAGAGACATTTAATTTTTAATTTTTATGAAAATCAATATCGACATTGTTAGATATAGTGTGTGATAATTTAAATTAATTATCCAATTAAAATGTACCATGTGGAAAGTTCAAACAAGCTATTTAGGATACATTATAATTGACACATATTTAAAATTACCTTATATATAGGAAAACAATTAGTGGTCTCTAAGCTCTAATTGATATGATTTGTTATTCAAACAAAAGATTTAAAATAATAAAGATTTAGGTATTTGTGAGAGCTAAGCTATTTATTTGTTGAGGAAAATCCTAGCGGCCAATAGCCTCTATATATTCTAGGATTCCTTTTCAGCGGTGTATTAAAAATACCAGGTGTTCCAAAACTATACGATAGTTTTTACAATATTAAGAGGTAAAGGTAGGAGCTTAGTGGCCACTAGGCTATCCATGGTTTGTTACTTTATGGGGCCTAATGGTCACCAAATTTTTTCTTTGATAGGAAATGTTGTGAAATTTGTATTGAAAAATATATATCTTATGGTAACTACATAATAAGGATAGTGATCCAAAGTTGTTATATGATACAAGTATAATCAATGAATAACACTAGTGTTCCAAAATTATACATATAGTCATTATAATGAAAAGAGAAACGACTAAGCTATATGATGCTTTACTATTTTATGGCTATTTCCAAAATAAGAATCTATTGATCCTAGGGTTTGATATGGCATTTTTGTCAAGAAGTAAAGGAGCCTAGTAGTTACTAAGCATTTTTCCTTGATAGGAAATGATGTGAATTATGTGTTTAAATTAATATATCTTATGGGAACTACATAATAAGGCTAATGATCTAAAGATGTTATATAATACAAGTATAATAAATGAAAAACACTAGTGTTACTAAAATATACAGATAGTGTTTATAATGTGAAGATATAAAGGTACTTAGTATGGCATTTCTATTGAGCCTAGGCTCTAATATGACATTTATGACAATAAGAAAAAGATCATAGTGGCCTCTAAGAATTTTATTTGATATGACGCATTGTGAAACATGTGTTGAAAAAATATATATTATGAGAACTACATAATAAGGCTAGCAATCAAAAGCTTTTATATGATACATGTATAATCAATGGAAAACCCTAGTGTTCCAAAACTAAAAAATAGTGTTTAAATAAGAAACATTTGATCCTAGCGGCCATTATGTCATTCCATTCAATACTTATAGAAGCTTAGTGGTTGCTAATAATTTTCTATCATACAAACAAATGTTAATTATATGTTACAAAAAATACGTCTTGTGAGAACTATATAAGTCATGATCCCTCTTAAGGGTTTGTAGTGTAGTACTTGGATCCACCAGGAAGGACTAGCCAATATGATACAATTTTAATTAATGTAAAAACACTAGCGATGATCTTTAATTTTATCATTATTCTCAAATTATGAAACTATTGATCCTAGCATCCGTTATCTTGTTACTTTTAATAAATAATGAATTTTAGCATTTCTTGAGCATTTTCTCCCATAAAAACGATGTGATATATATGTTACAAAAAAATGTCTTATTGGAACTACTTATGGCTTGATCCATCTAGAGGGTATGTAGTGTAGCTATTGTCTCCACCACAAACATTCTAGCCAATATGATACAATTATAATCAATGGAAAACACTAGTGATCCTAAGTTGTACATATAGTGTTTATAATGATCGTAATGGTAGGAGCCTATCCGTCATTCAACTAGGTCATAATTTATTATTTTATCTCTATCGTCACATTAAGAAAATGTTAAGATATAACTATCGTACTTAAACAATAGAAAAGTTACATACATGTAATATCCATGAATATAGTATGTTCCATATACATATATTTAACATTGTCCTATATAACTAAAAATGCTAAGCTACCACTAACTCGTAATGTGATTTTCTCCTAAAAAACTCTCCCCAAAATACAAAAAATTATATCTTTCGATGGCTACGCTCTAAATATATTCCTTACTCTTGTTACATGAATTTAATCCTCTTGACTTCCATATGAGACGATATACACATAAGTCACATCGTCTTATAAAATAAAAAATCCCGAGCTATCATAAACCACATTAATATGATTTTTACTCGAACACTCTTTACAAAATACTAAACATTCGATCTTAATATCCTCCACAATTTTCCATTCAAGAGGTGTAAATGGCTAAAAATTATTTTTTTAACTTGTTCTTTTATTTGTCAACTAGAAGAATATTTCTTTGCTAAAATGTGTATTTTTAAACCTTTCTATCATGCCACATATGGAATATTAGATTGTCAAAATCATAGATAATCATTTCAAAAAGTGAAAATGGTTTCTTATCTTTCAATGCATCATAATTGGCTATCATATTTTTAGAAAACTTTGTTATTATTGATTTGATCCATAAAATATGAATTACGTAACTTGATTGAATGATAGATAAGATGTTCTAAAGAAGCTCAGCTATCACTAACCATTAAGTCAATTGATATCTAATGATACATAGTGAAGAACTCTATATATTGGTGTCCGCTAGCATAGTATTTAAATTCCTTAAAAGACAATACGAGAAAACAAGTTAAACTTAAATAATTTACTAATTATTAATGTATTTTACTCTAATTATTGGTAAAATGTCTTCCATTATTCACGCATTGTCACGGAAATTCCTTTCATCATAGGCGGTAATTGTTGGAAGAAAAGAGATAAGGAATATTTTGTTGAAATCTATTCCTTTGAAAATTACCACGTCAACATGTGGTTGCTTTTTTATAGACGACAATAAAGAGGAAGCAGGTGTTATTTTATCCTCAGAAGTTATTGGTTCGGGGACACTACGTGTTCAGGTGGAACACATTGACTCTGAAAACAATAAATTTCTTATTTTGGATATGAATTTGGATATTTATTTATTCAAGAAATGGGAAATTCATGCCTCTATAAACAATGGAGCATATTCTTATTCAAAATATGGTTGGAATTTGTGGATGCATATAGATTCTGAAAAATTTGGTTTTTTAAATGCAGATGAAACTCATAAAGGTATATTTACAGTAGTTAGAAAATAGTATTAAAATGAAAAAACCTCTTATGTTTGTCATTTCTTGTAGAGAAAAGGTTTTCTTACACCTCCAAAGTATGCCAAGTTGTTTACTATGCTGAGACGAACATATTTGACTAAATTGGAGATAGACCCATCTAAATCAAAGTTGCATGGGTTGAAAATGAATACTAAATCAACTACATTGTTGAAGAAGGAAACCACTATATTCGAGAAAAACCTTGGACTATTTATTAATTTCAATTTTTTTGTTCAATGGTGAAGTATTTTCAATTGATGTTTCAAGATGCCATGTAACACCTCCAAAATATTAGTATCATCCGATAGATGATGAAAATGTTGACCTACTTCTCCAATCCATGTCTATAAATATTATTCCTACACAAATAGACACAATTCTTCTTCCCTTCTTAGAGTCTACAAAAAACATTGTAGAGCTCCATGATCCGAATGAACTGGAAAGTGATGATAGAAGATTTTATATAATTGATGGCCAACATACAATTTGGGAGTAAAAAAATATTTTGGGCCTAGAAACTTACAAGTGTTTACATTTAAGGCTACAATATTGAAAGGATCACATCCTAGTTGTAAACTCATCTACCGAAGCCATTGCTAATATTTGCAAACAAAAAAATGAAGTAAACAAAACCTGGATAGATACCAAATTTATTGATTTACTATATAAAGCTAGATCAGTTTGGCAATCGGTAAGATTTTCTCAATGGCCAGGATTGACAAAAACAAAGATGAAATATTAGAAGGTAATGAATTTTGATTTTATTGCATTGGTTATTAAATTTTACTTTATTCATACAAAAAGATTAAAAAAATATTTGTCCTTTGAATGCAGATATTTGAGAATCAATTTCTCTCACTTTTTAAAGTGAAAAAAATCTATATGATATATGAACTAAATGGACAACAAAATTTACTTTTTTAGATCAAGTTGCATAGCATTTTCACCTATTAAGGATAATAAAGTTAACTTTAAGCCAAATTTACTTTCAAGATTCACATGCAATCCATTCAGTGTAGCTAGAGGAATGACCAACAAACAACTATCAGTACTAAACGATAAAGTAATTTTAGTGGATGTTTGGTTAAATGGGTCTCATAAGGCTGGTGCATTAGTAGAGACATTTGATTATTACTCCTAGAGAATAAAAGGATACAACAAAATGAGAGTTAAATTTCCACATTATTTGGAAAAAAACATCTGGATAATATTGTATTAACAACTCAGTGTAGTGAATCCAATGTAATTGAACATTTTAAATTGTATGAATCACACTACCGCTAGTTTTCTATATTTTTGGGTGAAGAGAGAAATGGAAAAATAAAATATGATTCCCAAATAGGGAAAAAATTGCCAAAATGGAAAAAAATCCATGACGTGGAAGAAGTTCTTCCCGTCGTGGCTCGATAATATTATACAACTATGTAATATCTATGGAAGGAAATATACCATAAGGATTGAAGCCATAAAATATTTTTCATGTAAATGTGCATATCCATTCAAGGTTCCATATAATTTATCAACTATTCCGTCGACTAATGTTTTCGATGTTGAATGCGTGATCACCGATTTTTGTAATTTGGCTAGTGATATTTCTTCGATGTAATAATGAAGCTTCTAATAGTTATTGGAACCATTTTGCTAGATTGTATTAACATTTTTATAATACAAATTGATTTTAAAAAATGTTCACAAACACAATAAAAACATACATGGTAAAGGTTAAAGATAGAGGAGAATCAATTTTATCTGGATGCTATAGACTCTACGACAACAATAGGATATTAAAATTTTTGTGTCTTATGTACACAATAACTGGTGTGCACAAATGTGAAAATAAAAATGAATATAGAAAAGAGGTCACTAGGGATTGGATGGAGAACTACAACAAAAATTGGTAACTGCAAGAGAAATTGGCCTAGAAGGAAACATCCATCATTTTCCTCACGAACAATTTATGAGTTTTGGGATGAGATGTTCACTCAATTTTTTTCCAAATATTATCTATTACTATTTATTTATTGAGGAAGTATGGCAATATATGCATTGGCTGATTCTAATCTATTTTTTGTTTTTATTATTGCTCGACACACATAGTCAAGAAATGAACTTCTAAAACATTACTATTCTCATATGAAGAAAGGTTCTTCGCGAAAAAAACTGCAAAAGTTATTTTTTTAATGAATTTGAACCTATATATGATTCTTATACATTTATTTTTTATGTAGATAACCAAAAAGCTATAAAAGATGATGTACAACCCTTTTAACTTGACACTACACAAACAATTCAACATGGTGATTTACCTTCAATCATTTTATAAATCCGTTTAATGAGATTTATTTTAAGTTGCCATCATTTTCAAATTTTTAACAAAAATGTTTTTTTACAGTTCAAATGACAGATGTTGAAGACATAGGCACATCTTCCACAAATATGCAATGAAATCCTTGTATGTTAGTCATGTGAATTTACAAACAAAACCGCTAATAAGCCCCATAAATTTATAAGACGATAAATGATTATGCATAAAACTAAAAATTAGAGAACATAAATGTGGAGAGTGCAGAGGAATCCAACGTAAATAAAATATCACAACCTAATAAGTTATCCATATGTATTTTACAACAAAATCATTTATAAGGCCCACAAATTTATAGGAAATGATAACTAACAAAAATTAGTTTATATGATTGGCATATGGTAGAAGACAAAGTTTAAGGAAATCCATTTATAAGATTTGCTAACAATTTAAAAGTAAGCATAGAAATTAGTGACTCTAAGCATCCATGCTCAATAAAATAATGGTTAGATTATAAAACCTTACTTTTATCAATGTCTCACCGATTTACAATATATATTGTCTACAATGTTTCACCTATTCACTACTGCATACTGACTACTTACATTGAATTAACATTGTTTTGGCTTCAAAATCATCTTAAGTAGAACTATGTATAGCTTGATCCCATTCGAAGGTGTGTAATGCGAAGACATGGCTAGCCTCATTATAGGTTGTGTAACGAAGTGTAGTTCAACCAAGGATGGCATAGCCTAGTGGTTATAAATCCTCATCAATAGCTAAGGTCCATTTTCCGACAAAGGGTGGTTTGGAAAATAGAAGCATAACCTAGCGGAAACTATATTTGAAACATAAGATAGAGAAAATTTATATTTTACTTACCATATCACCACATAAACAAACTATATTTTATAAATTAATCTTTTATTTTCCACATCATGAAATTAATTATGAATTGATTAATTTTTATTTCAATTAATATATATTTCATTTATATTATGCTCACATTTTCAATAGAAAGAAATATAATATGAACTGATGAATGTTTATTTGAAATAGATCTTGCATCAACGGATCCAAAGAGTGTGTAAAGGTAGTTTAATCCAATATGTTTATCAATCGGTAAATGACAACTATAACCTAAAATATTGTTTATTTCAATTAGTTATAATTAATATGCGGCTAATGAATTTTTTTTCACTTTTGTGCAGGTAGTGATAAGAGTTATTTACTTATTATAGATATGAAGGAATTTTTATATGGGATAAAAAACATACAATAGGAAGATGTCATTCAGGTTTGACATGAAAGTTTTCAACTTGCGAGGTGGAATGTCATAATTTATAAAGTTATCATCATCATACTGTGAATTGGGATTCTCATCCGAAAATCTCATGTCTACTGATGTTAAAATATATCAACGAGATTCAATAAAAAATATTGACCGTATTGAATCCAAGACTCACTTGGGGAAAGGAACATGCAATATAGTTGAGGAAATAAAAGTAAGAGACGTAGAAAAAGTTTGGATTAGAAAATGTTTTTCCTAAAGTTATAAAAACACTTTGTGTATTACATTAGGTGCAAAGGGAAACCCTCTTGAAAATATTATAGTGGGTATGAAAAGAAAACATAAAGACTATACAAAAGATAAATGGTTGATGGCCAATTTGTATAAAAATCTCACAACTAATGTCTCAAGGATTGAATTTGGTAGAGGGCATCAAATATTTGGATAAATAAAATGCTAAATAACTATTTATCATTTCAAAATGTTGTTATGATGGTATTGCTTAATGTTTTAAATAATATATACATTCAAACTTTATTACAAAGGTATTGCTTAACTTTTTTATATTATGCTGATATTGTACAAATATAAGTTGGGAGTATCTATATTTTCACCGATTATAAGCGACATTATGATTGAATAACTTTGTGTAATGAATTATCAGAAAAACTTACCCTTCAAGAAATTGTAAAATAGTATTATTTTTACATTGTTCATAAAATAAATATAAATTTAGAATGTATATACTTAAATATTTTTAATATTTTTTAATATAATTAATATATAAATAAATCTCTAGAAATATTGATGATCATATCTAAAAAATATCCAAGTCATATTTGACGGTTATTTCAAAGATTTGCAACTATTTTATGGCTAAAAATATTAAAAACATCTAAACGGACGTCAAATCAATTGAACACCATGTTGTGGTCTTTGTTGCAACCATTGATAGACATGGAAGATGTTCTCGATGTTTTTGATCAAAAAATGAATTCGAGGGAGCTTTTTTTTTTGGCAGCGTTACTGAATGATTTATTTTGTTAATTTGGGATCCCAAGTATTCAAGAATAGTGTTACAATAAAATTCAACCAATTCTAAAAATGTTTTTATACATTTATGTCTCTAGCAAATCAATTTTAATTTATTTGATATCTATAATTGAATATGTAAATATATTTGGATTGGTTTTACAGTTAATTTTAATTAATTTCATATCCATATTTAAATATGAAAATATATATCAAATGGTTTTACACTTAATTACATTCTCTTACTCTAAATAGTCACCGTCTCTTTCAATTTTTTTCAGAATAACTTTACCAATTCTCTTGTTACGTTGAGGTTCAATCAAATCATATTGAATGAACCTAGAAGTTTCAAAAATCTCTTGAATTTCATTACCCTAGCGCCACTAGGTTGTAAGGTGTTTTAATTATTCAAATATTCACAGTTTAATCTTAAATTCATTTAAATATTGATAAGAACATTATTTGAAAACATTAATAATTCTTAGTAGTCTCTACCTGTATAACACAAAAACATTTTCTCTTTATAACAAACCTTAAATAATGCCTAACATCCATTAGCCTCTATCAAATAGAAAAATGATATGACAAAGCATAAATAATGTCTAGCGGTCACTAGCCCGTATAAAACATAAACATGTTTTGTTTATAACAAAGCATAAATAATGCCTAGTGGTTTTATTCCATATAAAACATAAACATGTTATGTATATAACAAAGCATAAATAATTCCTAGTGGTCACTAGCCCGTATAAAACATATACATGTTTTGTTTATTCCAAAGCATAGATAATGCCAACGGATGCTAGCATGTATAACGGATTCCAATATTTGAGTTTTTGGATTCTGATATTATGATTTTTGGATTCCAACATATGGGACTTTGGAGTGCAGTAAATTCCAATATATGTGATTTTAGATTCCAATATATGTGATTTTGAATTCTAATATATGTGATTCTGGATTCCAATATATGCGATTTTGGAATCCAATATATGCGATTTTGGAGTGTAGATAATTCCAATATTTAACATTTTGGAATCCAAAAGTAGTAATACTTGATTCCAATATTCACTATATTTTTAGGCTGCTTGGAATGAAATAAGTATAGATTTAGTGAAATAAGCGTTATCTATGTATATGTGTGCAAATGTTTTGTTATAGTATTTTTTAATTAAATAAAAAATCTTCTTGGTTGTATGATTGATTCGATGTTGATTTGTTAGATTTTTTAGACTATCACTTTCTAGTTAACATAATTCCGTGATAAGAATGTGAACTAACCTCATTACCGGTTGTAAATGTTATTGATATTTGGAAAAAGCTTTAAATATAAAAATAACAAAAACTTGGTCTTGAACCTTATTGTATTATTATTGAGTAATGTTTATCACCCTCATTAGCATCGTGAACATGGTCATGGACCATATACAAGGTAATGTGTTATGTTTTAATTATATTTCAAATTGTCGAGAGATCAACGGAGAAAATGATATTTGTTTTTATTAATGGGTCATAGACCACATTATTTGGAATTGGAAAGGTTTAAAGTTAATGTTAATTTATAATGGTTAGTGATTATTGTTTAAATTATCATGGATCATGATTTGATTAAAGTGATTATTGGTTAGGTTGAAAATTGTCATTGACCATATAACATTTCAAAGAAAATGGATAAGTTTTAAAAGTTGTAATAATTTAGGTGGAATGGTTATGGACCATGGAAAAGGTAATTATTATTTTTAGTTTATTTTTTATTTGCTAAACATTGTCACATACCATATGCATTACATGCAAGGAAATTTGAAATGGAGGAATGACAACTGGATCACCACTTATTTAATCCATTTATTAAACATGCATGATTTTTGGGAAATGTAAGCTTGTTAAGCCAAAGGGCATGCAAATTCATTATCCCCATTCCCATGAAAATTTGTGGAGATTTTTATTTTTTGTTGGTATTTTCATGAGGTTTTTTGTGAAACAATAGAGTGAAACTAGTTTTGGTGACTACATGCATGAAGGATCTATGTTTAAATGTCAATTTTGTGTTTATTATTACTATTTAGAAATTCTGGGAGCTATTTTGCTAGGCATATGCATTAGAAGTTTCAAGTTTACAAGGAAAATTAGGTAAAGAAGAAAACAATGTCATGAATGGGTTCTCTTACTAGTTATCTTGTTATTTTTGAATGAAATGCTAATATATGTTAAGGGTTATTATCTGATTTTTAGATATGTTTAAGAATGGGGAAATAGGATGAAATATTATTTTATTTTATTGGGTTTGAATAGAAAAATGAGTGTAAAAATGTTAATGGAAAAAATATCTCTATGGAGCTTGATATAAGAAGTTTTGAAATGGATATTAACACTCGTTATTGTGTTAAAATATATACTATACTCTTATCTTATTATGAAAACTTGATAAAATAACAAGGAGGAAAGAGGGTGTATGACTACCTGGGCCCATTTAAGAGAGAAATCGAAAATAGATTAATCCCACAGAAACTATATTTTCCCCCTCCTTCCCTTTGTGACCCTCAATAATGAACTAAATTTCTATCATATCCCTCCTAGAATAAGATAAAATGAATTGGTCTAGAGGAATATGGACTTTGGGAATTAAGAAGTTAAATCTTATTTTTACTTAATTTTTAACAAATTGAGGCTAATGATTAATGGAGGAAAGTTTGGAACAAAAATATTATACCCAAAATCAACCTTTTCTTTTGGGAAGTTTTCCAAAAGAAAATTCTTACTATGGAAAAGCTAAGAAAAAGAGGCATGATAATCATAAACAAGTGTACCCTATGCAAAAACCAAGAAGAAACTGCTAACCATCTATTTTTGGAATGTCCTTATTCTTTTTAGGTTTTTTCAGCTATGCTTGATATGTTTAAAATGTAGATTATTCTCCCAAGGGATGTCTAAAATATAGTAGAATAGTGGATGTCCATTTATCATATTTAAATTGTCAAGGAACTATGGAAATTTTCGGTAACACATTTGATAAACTGTTATATTTCTCTTTTGCATTACGAGCGTTGACATGTGGTTTTATTGATGCGGTGTGTTACTTTGCTTGTTGAAAATCATGCTTACCAGGGATAAACCATTTATGCCCTTGGATTCATTAGGCTAAAATGTTGTTGCTTGCAAGAATCCATTTTCACTTCAGATAGGTGAGTTATAATCTAGTTATGATGGTTGCAAACTTATATCTATTAACTGAATCATCCTTGGATCAATTCCATTGATCCAAGAAATGTTTTAAATCTCCTTACCTGGTCTGAATGGTAAACCATTCAGAGGTTGAGAGACGTAATTCACTGAACTTTTGTATGTTTACAAATTCTTTATTGTCTTGTAAGATCGTGACCGCATTACATTTGTATGTTTTGTGCTTAGATCTTCTTGATTGATCTCAATTTGGATGCTTATGGCATTAAATTAAATGAGGCCTTCTTTAGGACTATTGAGTTACAATCTTAGTCCTATACCTAAGAGATCTATCCTAACGGGATTCTAAACTAAGGTTGGTGTATCTATTTTTCTAGCTATGTCTACTGTATTCGGGACAACATCCTTTCCTAAGTTGCATGTTCTAAATTGAGGGAACCACCTAAGGTAATGCTAGGATATTTCTAATTCTAATACCTTATGCTATACGGTTGTGAGTTATGACCTAACCTAAGGTGGCAATTACTTATTGAAATGTTTTTAAACCTAAGGTTATTATTTCTAAACTAGCCTAAGGTCTTATCCTAAGCTAATGGTACCTATCCTAAAATAATGAAGTGTGGAAAGGGGACCTAAGGGTCGTATGGAAAATGGGAGGCTAGCGGTGGTTCCTAAGCTATTTATGAGATTTGATTTTTGTATTAAATGCCAATGAACTACCAGATTAGGTGGAAGCATGAAAAGTTGGCAGAACCTACATGGAGTCTTCACTAAAGTTATCAATGCATGCAAAAGTTGAATTAGGATTCACCAATTCTGGATGGTGGTGGCATGGAGAGATAGGTGGGAATGTGAGAGTAAATGGCATTAATGAATCTCACTTTTTGTGAGCAAACCGTCTTTGAAATAATGTGGGAAGATTCGTTGGAGGTTGTTTGGTGTTACATGCTTTGAAATTTTTATCTCGCGTGGAGCTATTTGGTTCTTCGAACCAATAGTTTGATTTTCACTTTGTGGTTATTTTTGTTTCCATGATCTATTTTCAATTCAGGGAAAGTATATGAGGCATTGGGGAAAGAGATGTTTTGTTGTTGATCTTTCTTGGAGGAGAAGAAGAGTTGGAAGCTCAGCTGGATGTCTCCTTCGAATTGGCAGAAGAACTATCAGGCATGATAGGATCTACCCATTAAGATTTCTTGCTTTCCTCTAAATGTTTCATTAAAATAACTCTTCTCTCTTGAGATATATGGTTATCTTTCTTGTTTTGGTTATTTATCATTGTAAATATCTCCCCCTAGGTAGATATAGACAAACATAAGAATATGGAAATCAAAGAAACTCAGAGCCCGATTTTTATTGCGTCACCAACAACCGAAGGCGCAGGTAAGAGGCGCATGACAGAAGGTGTCGACACGAAAATGGA
Organism: Taxus wallichiana var. yunnanensis; assembly: GCA_018340775.1. Taxonomy (NCBI): domain Eukaryota; kingdom Viridiplantae; phylum Streptophyta; class Pinopsida; order Cupressales; family Taxaceae; genus Taxus; species Taxus wallichiana. The sequence goes on along the minus strand of CM031244.1, from coordinate 264,142,039 downwards.
TGCACCCTTGGCGTAGGTAAGAGGCACACAACAGAAGGTGTCGACATGAAATGGATGCGCCTGGCGCGAGTAAGAGGTGTAGGATAGAAGGTGTCGACACGAAAATGGATGCGCCCTTGGCATAGGTAAGAGGTGCACGACAGAAGGTGTCGACACGAAAATGGATGCGCCCTTAGCGCAGGTAAGAGGCGCACGACAGAAGGTGTCTATAGGAAAATGGATGCGCCACTCGCGCGCAGTAAGAAAGGTGCACGAAAGAAGGTGTTGACGGGAAAATGGATGCGCCCTTGGTGCAGTAAGAGGTGCATGACGAGGTGTCGACACGAAATGGATGCGCCCTTAGCGCGAGTAGGAGAGTGTCGACATGGCGTGGTCAGTGCCTTGGCGCACGTAAAGGGTTCATGACACGTAATGTCGACATGACATAATTCACACTTTGGTGCATGTAAGGTATGTTGACATGAAGATGGATGCACCTAAGGCACACCTTCGGGAGGTGCAACATCCCGAGCGCCGACAGAAGCGGACTCGACCCAAATATTCGACAGCCATAACTTTTCACAAGGAGCTCGAATTCACACAAGGTTGGACTTTTTGGAAATATTACAAGGTCCTCTCATCAACTACGACTAGATATGTTTAATTGGGTGGGAACAAACTCTTAAAAATGAAAAATATAGTTCGCCACTTTTTAAGTTTGCTAGGGTTCTCACCTACCACCATAATGAGATAAATTAAATGCAACTGGAGGTGGTTGGGGTAGATTTGGATTTCCTCTCTCTTCCCTCTCTCATTCTTCCTATAAATTTTGAGGGGCTTCTTTCTAAAGGTGGACATTCTTGTTTTACCCCTCCCTTCTTCTCTTTGGCAGTGAATTTATGGAGTTCAAACCTCCCATCTAAAATCGTAATGCAACTTTGCCTCTTGGCATTTTGAGTGTATTGTATCAATCTTTGGAGCAAATAACGCATGTCCGTGGATGATTCTCAACCCTCTCTATGTTTCATTTGCATCCTCCCGATCTTTCACTACAATTTTTGTTATCTCAGGCATGATCTTGCATTGCATTTTGATGGTTTGTGTTTATTGGCAAGACAGTGTTCTTCATTCCTTGGTGCATCACCTTTGTTAGTTTAGGTTTATTTTTATGCATTTTCTTACCCCTGTCTCCTCTTAGCAAGTTAGATTAGGTTTTTAGTAAACCCTCTGCATTTTTATGTGTGCATCTGAACAAAGGAATAGGAATCGGCCTTCATCCTGAGAGAGAGCTTTTCCGATTTCGCAAGGTCCCACACTTGGGAAAAGCTCCATGTTATGCAATCAGACCGAGAGTCTCAACCCATCGAGTTGCGAGATATTCGGGTGTTGTGATTCACCATCAAAATTTACTTCATGTTGATGGAATTTCTGTGATTTTTGGATATGAATCCATTGCATGATAATATTAGTTTTAGTTTTTTTCTCTCTGAGAAATTTCAATGGTGAAATTCATATAGAACTTTCGAGACTTTTGTGTTTGATTAGAATTAGCATTCTGGACTATCTGCTTGGAAAAGAGCTTGAGTAAATGGTTTTGGTTGAGTTTTAATTTGTAGTTTATTTAGAAATCTTCTCTTTGATGCATCTTTGAGTTTGAAAAAGTTGTAGTACTTTTGTCTCAGACTGTACTATTTTATTTCAACATGAACTTGCATAAAAACGTGTAAGGATATCTTGTTTCCCTCTGTTCAGATGTAACCCACATCTTTTTAACTGAAATTTTTGTTTGTTTTGAAAGATAGGTGATTATCCTTTCATAAAACCGTATCTTGTTTTGGGAAAAATTACTTTTATTCTAGATTGTATGGTATACTTTGTTCTTCATTATGAACTCAAACTTTATGTTTCTTTTTGGTATGGAGCTGTGTAAGCACTTGTAGTTGGAATCATTGCTTCGTTTGAAATTCGTGAGGAATAAAGAACAATGTTTGACTTTAAACTTAGTGTTGGGTTTTTGTATTCTCTTTTAGATCCATTTGAATGGATTTTTGGGTTTTTAAAAGAGAAAGGAGTTGAATACTCTTGTAAACTATATATTTTTTGCCAATATTTTGTAATTCTAGCTTTCGGTATTGTACATTATACTTTACTCTACAGTATGAACTTGAACTTGTGTTAAAACAATGATGAATAGATGAATGTGGATTTTGGCATTATATGCGTCCTAGATTTCTATTTGTATATGAACTGGGTTAGTGTTGGTATTGATGTTTTGATAAGGTTTGAATTCGTAAGGAAAATAGAAGTATTGTTTTCTTTAAACTTCACGTTTGGTTTTGTATTCTCTATTGGAACTTTCGAAAGAACTTCTGGGTTTTAAATGGGATTTGGAATTCAATTGATAAAATATTTGTGACTAAATTCTATGTTCAGATCCTCTCTATAAAGTTTCATTTAACTTTGGGAAGTTAAGTTTTGTTTTCTCGAACTACTTTGTAGATCGACTCTCTCCCATGTTGTTAGAGTGTTTACCCTCCTAGGCCTGTTCATTTTCTTGAGTTCGGCTCTCTTCCCTTTTGATCTTGGATGAGGTAATGAGAACTCACTCTCCAGAACCGGTTACTTCTTTGTGGTTATTTAATTAAACTTGTTGCTAGTTGATTGTGGAAAGTTTTTGGGAATAGTAGAATGTTTAGGAAACCTTTAGGACTGTCATTTTTAGTACAGGGGAAAACCAAACCGTTCCCTTTGATATTTCTTGATCTCAGCTAATTTGTATAGAATCAATTGTCGTGTCGATTTGGGAAGTGTACAATGAGCCTGTCCCTGTAGAAGGGAAAAAGTAATCAATTATTGTTTGACTATTTTGATTGGCTAAGTCATGCATTATTAGGAATTTTATTTCTAAGGGAATCCTCATTGTGCACTTAATAGTAAGTAAGATCCATTCCTGGATGGACATGAGTAAGAAATAATACTTTCATAAGGCTTACCTTGTTTTATGGAACGTATGGCCACTGACTAATATCTCCTATAATGTAGAATATTACATAAGAGTTACAAGTAAGATGATGATTGTTTTGTTTCTCTCCCTTCTTGGATTGGTTTGGGATTCTTGTTAATGGTTGTTGTCTCTTGCATGGTGAATCCTTTTATTGGTTTCCTTGACTGATATAATTATATAGGTAATTGGTTATGTACTTTCTAAACTTGATTTCTATCTCTTAGAGGAATGGTGAATAGTGGATAGTTCATATTGATTCTTCATCTTATGTATTTAAGTTGTAGGATGAATCATACTGAAATATGTACCATGCGGAAGTGAACTTGTCTCTGACAACATTTCGGAAACTTGGTAAAACAACAATAAGGTTTTTGGTTCTGAAAGTAACTCTTTTTGTTACATAGTAAAGTTAAATTTTGTATTTCAAATTCAAAAGAATTATGAAATGATTAAACGACAAGGGTTGTTGTTTGATATAAATAAGTAATTGTTTGGGACAATACTTACCTGGTATAATGCAGTAGTTGCTTGATTATATTATGATCTTTTCTTAAAAGTGAATTTTGATTTATTATTTGTACTTCTTTTATGGTTGTTATTACTTATGCTTATTTGTATGATACATTAATTGTTTCATTAAAGCAAAGTTGTTTTAATGGAACAATTAGTGGAATGCACTTCGTTTTAATGCTTAGTGCTTATCATGCTCAGTTCAATGAACTGACCCATGCTAGCAATTTTTGTAGATGGACTTCGTAAGTGATAAAAGAAGGGAAATTTTTTTGTGATGTATTGGGTGATGTAAAGTCTGGATCTTTTGTAAACTTTTGTAAAGAATTCCAATTCATTCATGAGTTGTATTGAAAAAGAAAAGTTGTATTCTTATATGATCTTAATGTTGTTCGACATGCAGTATGCATGAAATGCATAGTCTTGAAAAGTGTATATTTTTATCATGATGAAATGAAAATTATGGAGACTGACTCCAAATTGTTGTGTGAATTCTCTTGTATTGTTTATGAGGAAATTAAAATTCATCTTGTTGATATTTTCATAACTGTTTGTATACTTATTATTGTTATCATTTAATAAGTTGGATTAAGGGAATAGTTCAATCTCCTTACTAAGTTGCAACTTGCTAAGTTGCATAAGATGTCATTCTCTATCTAAGCAATTATAGTATAATTATGGAATGTGTATTGGACATACAGTTAAACTATATGAATTGTGAAATATAAAAAGGGTATGATAACCCTAATATTTAATCATGTAGAGGAAGACTCTTCCTCTTAAAATAATGTAAAACAAAAGGAATGGTGTTTATGATCGGTAATCATTGTACTTCATTTCTATGAAGTCTACTCTAGCTAAACCTATGTGGATGCTACACCATCTCAAAATTTTTGATGTATGCTGCCCTATTTTTGGATAACTACTTGTTATGATGAGCTAATGAACATAAAAACAATCATGAGTTAATGAAGTTCTTAATATTAATCAGATTAAATATGAAATAAGAACTTAATGAATGTTGGAATTACGACTTTTGCAGCAAGGTTGCTCCAATTTGAATCTTAATCCAAATATAATTATGAGTTAATGACCACCTAGGGTATGTCCATAGTGATGAAGTAGTTCTAGTGGATGTTGGCACATGCCAACTACAGGACTGTACCTTTGAGAAGACTAAGGGCTTCTCGAGGATACAATGTTGCATTTGACATGTGGCAACACCCTTATGTATTTTTTCATCTAGATCTACACACATCTAGACTTGAACTTAGTTTCTCTCTAGCTCAAGTTGGTAGCATGATTAGAATATGAAGTATCTTTCTATGACTCGAGGGTACCTTAGCACATTTGGTCGACTTAGGTCGGATGTCGAGTATGCCCATATACCCTAAGTCATCATGAGCGTCTCCCTATAACAAATTATGTCGCTAACCTGGGTTAGGGTCAAACCTTGGGCAAGTGGACTAACATAAGTCAGTAAAGACCATTCTAGATAACAATAGAGTGAGTTGAAGGATGCATTTCAAATTGATGAGTATGCCATCTAGGAATAGTAACATGAACAGTATGTTGGAAATCTTTTTCCAAAGTATCGCAAGCTATTGGTTGCATTGTCCTATGTCACGTAGTTTAAAGAAACGTGATGTCAGATGAATATTGGTAACAAATATTCAGATAGGTTCTTTAAATAGATCACTCAGTACCCGGAATAAGGTAGGAGAAATTAGGTATTCGTAGTATACATAAAGTATTCTATACTTAAAGACAAACATGAGAGATCGGTTAAAATCGAGTCATGAAATGAGAGATCGGTAATTTACCGAGTCATTTACAACTACATATGGTTATCTATTATGAGATTGATTGACATGGAATGTGTGTTCTAAATGATGTTTTATTTAGAATAGAGAACATTGTGTTAAGATTTTTTTCCCTTGTTTCTAAAGTCTTAAAATGGGAATGTTACATCTTGTTATCGAAGAGTGAAGGTTCTTGAACCTATTTTGTCCATAATATGATAACTTAAATCTTATTGTTAATAGAAAATGGTTAGAACAAGAGGAAATGTTGCAAATAATCCTCCACCTAAGGAAGGAACATCAACTACCCAAAAACTCGATGAGATCCTTGCTGCCCTGTTAGACACAAGGGATCATTTGGCTATACTTGAACAACAAGTAATGGGCAATGAGGAGGAAGAAGATACTGGTAATAATAATCAACCACCTCCAGAGGACAACATCAATTTAGGTTTTTATAATAACAATGTGAACATAATTGATCAACCTGAAAACAAAAAGGCTAGGCTGGCAATTGAACTCACTAATGATATAAGAAGGATAAGTCTAACCAATTTTGATGGCACCACATTAGGAGATGGAGCTAAGAATTGACTCAGCAAAATGGTGAAGTACTTTGCAATAAGGAATTTCTTAGAAGAAACAAAGATGATCTGGGGAGCATATCAAGTTTCTCATGAGGCATCTTCATGGTGGGATAACCGTAAGGCTGAGTTGAATATTAATGAAACTAATATTACTTGGTATCAATTTAAAGGTTACTTTAGGCAACGTTGGCTACCATAACTTTATTATGATCAGAAAATGATTGAATTCTAGAACTTAGCTCAAGGAAAGCTAACTGTAACTGAGTATTGGGAGTGGTTTACTAAAATCCTTAAGTATGTACCTCAATATAAAAATGATGAGAAGTTTAGGATACATAAATTCATCATGGGATTGAATCTCATTATAGGAGGAGAGGTGGATGTTCACATCCCAACCACAATGGAAGGGGTTGTTGAAAAATCCATAAGGTAGGAACATAAATTAAAGGTAATTTCTACTCATAAAGAGGAAGTAAGGAAGAAAGTTCCAAACTCCTCTTCATCATCTCTTGCACCTAAGAAAGGACCATGGAAGAAATTTAGAATGAAAATTAAGTTTTCAGCTGATAATAATAAGAAAACAACAACAAATAAGTTTGCTTGGTAATGCACGAAACAACTTTGTCAAGAATAATAATAACGGACAGAAGTCCTATGGAGGTCAGAATGATAAATCTAAGGCTGGAAATAAATCCGAGCCTAGAAAGGGACCTATAGGAGGTTGTTATAACTGTGGCAAAGATCATTACATAAATCAATGTCCTTTGAAAAAGGATGATCGTAATCAACAGCACAAGATACACGTTGCAGTAGCTGACAAGTAGGATGAAAAATAGGCCACGCCCATAGAAGTTCTGGGTAAGTTATTTGGCATACCTATAACTATTATTTTTGATACTAGAGCTACTGAATGTTTTATTTCTAGTAAATTAGCATCAAAACTAAAAAGAAAATCTGGAAAAATGGATAAAACATGGACTGTACATTATGGAAACAATGTTGTTCATATAGTTAGTATGTCTTTTTGGAGCAATCCTTGACCTACCTAGTTTTTCAACTGAAGTTGATCTTTATGTTGCACCTTTGGGGTCTTATGATGTAATAATAGGTGTTAATTGGTTAGCTGGGCATAAAGCAAAAGTGGATTGTTTTGAAAAACATATTAGTTGTTTAGATGACCTGCAAAAAATAGTAGAGATTTAGGGTGTGAAATGTGAGATTTTTGTTAGGAAACTGTCAACTATGCAACTTAAAAAGGCCAAAAATAAGGGTTGTACCTTATATGCAGTTAAGATTTCAGAATCTGCTAAGGAGAACAATGATGCCATTGAATGATATCCACTATTAGAAACTACAATGATGTGTTTTTGGAAGAGTTACTAGGTCTTCCACCCAAAAGGGAATTTGACTTCACAATTGAAATCAAGCATGAAATCGAGCCTATTTCTAAGGCACCATATCGAATGAATACTATAGAATTATTAGATATTAAGGAAAAATTGCAATAAATTTTGTCTAAAGGTTTGATTAGATCGAGTGTTTCACCTTGGGGAGCACCGGTAATTTTTGTGAAAAAGAAAGATGAAACACTTAGATTGTGCATTGATTACATAATGTTAAACAAAGAAACAATCAAGAATAGATATCCACTCCCTAGAATTGATGATCTATTTGACGAGATGTGTGGAGCATCGGTATATTCTAAGATAGATCTTTGATCTAGATATAATCAATTACGGATTAAGGATGAGGACATTCATAAAACAAGTTTTAGAATAAGGTATGGACATTATGAATTCATAGTTTTACCTTTTGGATTAAAAATGCACTGTAGCCTTTATGAATTTGATGAATAATATCTTTCAAGAATGCTTGGACAAATTTGTGATTGTATTCTTGGAAGACATTCTCATATATTCAAAAAGTATTGAGGAAAATAATGAGCATTTGAAGATAGTTTTAGAAATTTTGAGAAGAAGATGATTATATGGTAAGCTATTGAAATGTTCTTTCTATGACACAGAAGTGCACTATTTGGGACATGTAATAAGTAAGAATGGAATTGCTTTAGATCCTTATAAAATTATAGTTATAACTGAGTGGCCTACACCAAAGAATGTACATGAAGTTAGAAGCTTCATGGGTCTTGCTGGTTACTATAGAAAATTTGTAAAATATTTTTCTAAAGTGGCTGCACCAATAAATTCATTACAGAAAAAGGATAAGAAGTTTGTTTGGAATGAGAAATGTGAATATGCATTCAGAACTTTGAAGGAACAGTTAACATCAACACCTATTCTAGTGGTACCAGACCCTAATGGAGACTTTACTATTGTAACGGATGCATCTGGGGAAGGTCTAGGAGGTATTTTGTTACAAAATGATCATGTCATAGCTTACGAAAGTAGAAAAATAAAGTTACATGAGTTGAATTATGCTCCACATGATTTAGAGCTTGCTGCCATTGTTCATGCACTACAAGTTTGGAGGCATTATCTGCTTGGTAAACCTTTTGAATTAAAAACTAATCATCTTGGGCTGAAGTATATTTTCACTCAGCCAAATCTAAATGCAAGACAACGAAGATGGTTAGAGTTTTTGTCTCAATATGATTTTGACATAAATTACATCAAAGGTAAGGAAAATAGAGTAGTTGATGCTCTAAGTCGTAGGAAGCACATTTATGCTCTTATAACATTGAGAACTCAGTTTAAGGATGAAGTAAAAGTGTTATGGAATCATATTCTTACTTTAGTAAGTAAAAACAATGCTTGTTGTAGATCCAAATGATGTGAGGTATACAGGTTTTCACTTTGACAATGAATGAATCTTAAGGTTTGAAAATAGAGTATGCATACCTTCATTAAATGATTTAAGGAAGACATTCTTAGTAGAATTTCACAATTCACCTTTCTCTGGACACCTAGGTATTACAAAGATACTTGCTAATTTAAGACAAAAATATTTCTGGAAAGGGATGAAAATCAACATTATTGATTTTGTGACACATTGTTTGGAATGTCAATGGTTAAAGCTGAACATATGCATCCAGCTTGGTTTATTATATCCTCATAGCATACCGTAGTAAAAATGGAAAGTAATAAGCATGGATTTTGTACAAGGGTTGCCTATGTCAAGAAATAAACATGATGTTATTTTGGTAGTTGTTGATAAACTAACAAAAGTAGCACATTTTATTGCTAGTAATCTGAAGGATGATTCTCCTGTTTTGGCAAAGAGATTTGTACATGAAATTTTCAGATTACATGGAGTACCTAAATTAATCATATCTGATAGAGATCCTAGAATGACTTCAAGGTTTTGGAAAACACTTAATGCAGCTCTAGGAACTAAGCTAAATTTTAGTTCTGTATCATCCGAAACATGGATGGACAGATTGAAAGATTTAATCAAGTTTTAGAGGATATGTTATGAATGTATTGTATGGATTAGCAATATAAGTGGGAAGAGTACCTTCCACTAGTTGAGTTTTCTTATAATAACACATATCATGCCTCTCTTAAGATGGCACCTTTCAAAGCACTATACGGAAGAAAATGTAGAACCCCGTTAGTTGGGACAACATTGAGGATATAGAGGTAATTGGACTTGAAATCCTTATGGAAATGGAACAACAAGTTAAAATGATTTGTAAATGATTGAAAGAAGTAGCAGAGATAGGAAAAAGAGTTATACTTGATTTAAAGCGGGTTGATAGGAAATATGAACTTTTTGAGAAGGTCTTTCTTCGGGTTAAACCTAAAAAGAGTTCTATAACTTTCAGCAAGGCTTACAAGTTATCACCTCATTACGTGGTACCTTTTGAAATAGTTGAAGTAATCAACCTTGTAGCTTCTTGTTTAGCATTACCTCCCGCTTTGTCATGAATGCGTGATGTTTTCCATATTTTATTTCTTAAGAAGTACATTTCAAATTTATCACATGTGTTAAATTGGAATTCTTTACAAGTCCAATACCCAAGAATAATCATGGTTAAACCCATACGAGTGATGGAAACTAGCCATTTGCATTTAAGAAATTGTGAAATGAGTCAATGTAAGGTCCAATGGGACTAGTTTAACAAAGAAAGTGCAATCTAGGAAAATATGGAAAATATGAAAACTTCTTTTCCATATTTATTTGAACATAATTGATTCTAATGACTAATAAAAATTTGTGATTTTATCTTTATATGACAATAAGTCTGGCAATTTTGGGTAGATAACTATTTATTTTAAATAAACAGCTATGTGAATGCTATTTTGGAACTTTAAAATTCTGATATTGTTGCAAACATATGAAAAGAAAGTGAATAAATTGATTATCCTTAATGCAAATGGTCAAAATAAGATAATCATTGGGATGATGATTATTTTTAGGAGGGAAGTATGTAACACCTTTGACAAACTGTTATATTTATCTTTTGCATTGCAAGAGTTGACATGTGATTTTCTTGATGCGGTGTGTTCCTTTGCTTGTTGAAAATCATGCTTTCTAGGGATAAACCATTTCTACCCTTGGATTCATTAGGCTGAAATGTTGTTGCTTGTAAGAATCCATTTTCACTTCAGATAGGTGAGTTGTAATCTGGTTATGATGGTTGCAAACTTATCTCTATTAACTAACTCATCCTTGGATCAATTCCATTGATCCAAGGAATGTTTTAAATCTCCTTACCTAGTCTGAATGGTAAACTGACATTCAAAGGTTGAGAGACATAACAGACTGAACTTTTGTATGTTTACAAATTCTTTATTGTCTTGTAAGATCGTGCTTGCATTTTGTTGTATGTTTTGTGCTCGAGATCTTCTTGATTGATCTCAGCGGGATGCTTATGGTGTTAAGTGAAATGAGGCCTGCTTCAGGACTATTGAGGAACAATCTAAGTCCTAGACCTAAGAGATCTATCCTAACGGGATTCTAAACTAAGGTTGGTGTATCTATTTTTCTAGCTATGTCTACTGTATTCGGGACAACATCCTATCCTAAGTTGCATGTTCTAAATTGAGGGAACCACCTAAGGTAATGCTAGGATATTTCTAATTCTAATACCTTATGCTATACAATTGTGAGTTATGACCTAACCTAAGGTGGAAATTACTTATTGGAATGTTTTTAAACCTAAGGTTATTATTTCTAAACTAGCCTAAGGTCTTATCCTAAGCTAATGGTACCTATCCTAAACTAATGAAGTGTGGAAAGGGGACCTAAGGGTCGTATGGAAAATGGGAGGCTAGGTGGCGGTTCCTAAGCTATTTATGAGATTTGATTTTTGTATTAAATTCCAGTGAACTGCCAGATTAGGCGGAAGCATGAAAATTTGGTAGAACCTATGTGGAGTCTTCACTAAAGTTATCAATGCATGCAAAAGTCAAATTAGGATTCACCAATTCTAGATGGTGGTGGCATGGAGAGATAGGTGGGAATGTGAGAGTAAATGGCATTAATGAATCTCAATTTTTGTGAGCAAACCATCTTGGAAACAATGTGGGTGGATTTGTTGAGGTTGTTTGGTCTTACATGCTTTGTGATTTTTTCTCTGCATGGAGCTATCTGGTTCTTTGAACTAGCAGTTTAATTTTCACTTTGTGGCTATTTTTGGTTTCCCTGGTCTATTTTTGATTCAGGAAAGTATATGAGGCATTGGGGAAAGATATGTTTTGTTGTTGATCTTTCTTGGAGGAGAAGAAGAGTTGGAAGCTCGGCTAGAAGTCTCCTTCGAATTGGCAGAAGCACTATCAAGCATGATAGGCTCTACCCATTAAGATTTCTTGCTTTCCTCTAAATGTTTCATTAAAATAACTCGATCTCTTGAGATATATGGTTATCTATCTTGTTTTGGTTATTTACTTCATGTTGATGGAATCTCTATGATTTTTGGATATGAATCCATTGCATGATAATATTAATTTTTTTGTTCTCTCTCATGGTAAGTTTAATGGTGAAATTCATATAGAGCTTTCGAGACTTTTGTGTTTGATTAGAATTAGCATTCTGGTTGTCTCCCAAAAAAGAGCTTGAGTAAATGGTTTTTGGTTGAGTTTGAACTGGTAGTCTCTTTAGAAATCTTCTCTTTGATGCATCTTTGAGTTTGAAAAAGTTGTAGTACTTCTGTCTCGACTATATTATTTTCTTTGAACATGAACTTACGTAAAATGTGTAAGGATATCTTGTTTCCCTCTGTTTGGGGTAACCATGTATTTTTAACTGAAAGTTTTGTTTGTTTTTAAATACAGGTGATTATCCTTTCATAAACCGTAGCTTGTTTTGGGAAGAAAGTACTTATGTTCCAGATTGTATGGTATACTTTGTTCTTCATTATGAACTTGAACTTTATGTTTCTTTTTGTTATGGATCTGTAAGCACTTGTAGTTGGAATCATTACTACAGTTCGAATTTGTGAGGAATAAAGAATAATGTTTGAATTTAAACTTAGTGTTGGGTTTTTGTATTCTCTTTCAGATCCATTTGAATGGATTTCTAGGTTTTAAAAGAGAAAGGAGTTGAATACTCTTGTAAACTATATCTTGTTTTGCCAAGATTTTGTACTTCCTTGGGACTGTATTGTATACTTTTCTCTATAGTATGAACTCGAACTTGTGTTAAAACAATGCTGAATAGATGAATATGGATTTTGGCATTATATATGTCCTAGATATATTGGTATTGATGTTTTGATAAGGTTTGAATTCGTAAGGAAAATAGAAGTATTGTTTTCTATAAACTTCATGTTTGGTTTTGTATTCTCTATTGGAAATTTTGAAATAACTTATGGGTTTTAAATGGGATTTGGAATTCAATTGATAAAACAATGGTGAATGAATTCTAGGTTTAGATCCTCTCTATTAAGTTTCTTTTAACTTTGGGAAGTTAAGTTTTGTTTTCTTGAACTACTCTGTAGATCGAATCTCTCCCATGTCTTTTGAGTATTTACCCTCCTAGGACTGTTTGATTTCTTGAGTTTGGCTCTTTGCCCTTTTTATCTTGGATGAGGTAATGAGAAATCACTCTCCAGAACCGGTTACTTCTTTGTGGTTATTTAATTAAACTTGTTGCTAGTTGACCGTGGAAAGTTTTTAGGAATAGTAGAATGTTCAGAGAACCTTTGGGACTATCATTTTTAGTACAGGGGAAAACCAAACCGTTCCGTTGATCTTTCTTGATCTCATAAAATTTTTATAAATTCAATTATCATGTCAATTCGGAAGTGTATAACCGAGCCTATCCCTGTAGAAGGGAAAAAGTAATCAATTCTTGTCTGACTTGTTTTGATTGGCTGAGTCATGCATTATTAGGAAATTGTTTTCTGAGGGACTCCTCTCTATGCACTCAATAGTAAGTATGATCCATTCCTGGATGGACACGAGTAAGAAATAATCCTTTCATAAGGCTTACCTTGTTTTATGGAACGTATGGCCACTGACTGATATCTCCAATAATGTAGAATATTACATAAGAGTTGCAAGTGAGATGATGACTGTTTTTTTTCTCTCCCTTCTCGGATTGGTTTGGGATTCTTGTTAACGGTTGTTGTCTCTTACATGGTGAATCATTTTATTGGTTTCCTTGACTGATACACAGCCAGTATAGGTAATCATTTATGTACTTTCAAAACTTGATTTCTATCTCTTAGAGGAATGGTGAATCTTGTATAGTTTGTATTGATTTTTCATCTTATGTATTTAAGTTGTAGGATGAATCATCCTAAATATGTACCATGCGGAAGTGAACTTGTCCAGCATACAAGATTTCAAGAAACTTGGTAAAATAACAATAAGTTTTTGGATATGAAAGTAACTCTTTTTATTACATAGTAAAGTTAAATTTTGTATTTCAAATTTAGAAATAATTATGAAATGATTAAACGACAAGGGTTGTTGTTTGATATAAATAAGTAATTGTTTGGGACAATACTTACCTAGTATAATGTAGTAGTTGCTGATTATATTATGATATTTTCTTAAAAGTGAATTCTAATTTATTATTTGTACTTCTTTTATGGTTGTTATTACTTATGCTTATTTGTATGATACATTAATTGTTTCATTAAAGCAGATTTATTTTAATGGAACAATTAGTGGAATGCACCTCATTTTAATGCTTAGTGCTTATCATGCTCAATTCAATGAACTGACCCATGCTAGCAAATTTTGCAGATGGACTTCGTAAGTGATAAAAGAAGGCAAAAATTTTTGTGATGTATTGGTTGATGTAAAGTCTGGCTCTTTTGTAAAGAATTCCGATTCATTCATGAGTTGTATTGAAAAGAAAATTTGTATTCTTCTATGATCTTAATGTTGTTTGACATGTAGTATGCCTAAAATGCATAGTCTTGTAAAGTGTATATTTTTATCATGATGAATTGAAAACTTTGGAGACTGACTCCAATTGAATTATGAATTCTCTTGTACTTTTTATGAAGGAAATTGAATTTATCTTTTTGATATTCTTCATAACTTGTTTGTATACTTATTATTGTTATCATTTAATAAGTTGGATTAAGGGAATAGTTCAATCTCCCTTACTAAGCTGCAACTTGCTAAGTTGCATAAGATGTCATTCTCTATCTAAACAATTATAGTATAATTATGGAATGTGTATTGGACATACAATTAAACTATATGAATTGTGAAAGATAAAAAGGGTATGATAACCCTAACATTTAATCATGTAGAGGAAGACTCTTCCTCTTTCAAAAGAATGTAAAACAAAAGGAATGGTGTTTATGATCATTAATCATTGTACTTCATTTCCATGAAGTCTACTCTAGCTGAACCTATGTGGATGCTACACCATCTTGAACAGTAAAGATATATTAAACTAACCTTATGATGTTTGCTGCCCTATTTTTGGATAACTGCTTGTTATGCCGAGTTAATGAACATAAAAGAAATCATGAGTTAATGAAGTTCTTAATATTAATCAGATTAAATATGAAAGAAGAACTTAATGAATGTTGGAATTAGGGTTTTGCAAGGTTGTTGCAATCTGAATCTTAATCCAAATCTAATTATGAGTTAATGACCACCTAGGGGTATGTACATCATGATGAAGTAGTTCTAACAGATGTTGGCACATGCCAACTATAGGACTGTACCTTTGAGAAGACTAAGGGATTCTCGAGGATACAAGTGTTGCAGTTGACATGTGGCAACACCCTTCTATATTTGTTCATCTATATCTACACACATCTGGACTTGAACTTAGTTTCTCTCTAGGTCAAGTCAGTAACATGATTAGAATAGGAAGTAGTTTTCTATGACTCAGGGTACCTTGACACATTTGGTCAACTTAGGTCGGTCACGTACGCCCATATACCCTAAGTCATCGTGACCATCTCCCTGTAACAAATTATGTCACTACCTTGGGTTAGGGTCAAACCTTGGGCAAGTGGACTGACAGAAGTCAGTAAAGAACATTCTAGATAACAATAGAGTTAGGTGAAGGATGTATTCTGAATTAACGAGTATATTGTTTAGGAATAGTAACATGAACAGTATGTTAGAAATATTTGGCCAAAGTATCACAAGATGCTAGTTGCATTGTCTTATGTCACTTAGTTTAAAGAAACGTGATGTCAGATGAATATTGGTAACAAATATTTAGATAGGTTCTTTAAACAGATCACTCAAGACTGTAATAGGGTAGGAGAAAGAAAGTATTCATAGTATACATAAAGTATTCTATACTTAAAGACAAACATGAGAGATCGGTTAAAAACCGAGTCATGAAATGAGAGATCGGTAATTTACCAAGTCATTTACAGCTGCATATGGTTATCTGTTATGAGATTGATTGACATGGAATGTGTGTTCTAAATGATGTGTTATTTAGAACAAAGAACATTATATTAAAAAAAATTCCCTTGTTTCTAAAGTCTTAAAATGGGAATGTTACATTTTCCCTCCCGCATACACTATGGGGAATCTGGATTGAAAGAAACAACATGATATTCCAAAATCATTGCTCGATATTTAAGGTGGTTAGACAAATCAAAAATCCTTAAAGAAAATATTCATCTCTTCAAATGTAAGTCAATCAAACCTTACTCATATTTAGAAGTTGTTATTTTAAATAACTTAAATCTTAGCATCATGAATGAGAGTAACAACAAAGAAGGGGAGGATGAAAAAAGGTTAAATGGAAAATTCACTGCCACAGGATAGTACAAACTAAACTTTGAAGGATAAACCAAGATTAGGGAGGGACATGATTAGGGGAATAATAATACAAGATCATAAGGGAGATTTTCTTATGGTGTATGTTAGACCAGAGGGGAATCATTCCAATAATCATGCCGAGGCTATTGTTATGCTTTGGGGTTTAAAGCTAAGTGACACCATGAACATACAAAATTTGATAATTAAATGGGATTACTTATGTGTCATCAATACGCTTAAACATAATGAATGCATAATATGAAAGCTTAATAATATCATTAAGGAAGACAAGTAGTTGATTGTCTCTTTTGAGAGGGTGGAGATAAAACACATGTTTAGAAACAAGAATAAGATAGGTACGGGTTGGATAATCATGTTAATGGCTTGATAAAAAGGTGCGTTGGAAGAAAGAAGATATACCCTAGAATAATATAAAAAATTTAATAAATGAAGACAATATATTTTGGGATAAGGAGTCATGATTATTGGGATTCATAGGATATGTTACATGTGGAACTACATCATAATTTAGGAAGTATTTTTACTACCAACACATAGTTATTTATCTATTTTTGGGTCCTTTCCCTCATTTGCCTTAATCTCAAGACTAGTTTTGGAGGGAAAAACATGGGAGGTGAGAGAGTTCATATTGAGCCCATGACCTACCTTCATCTGAAAAGGGATGCTACTTTGTGGAGGCTCATGCGTTGGGGTGGTCAATCTAATTTTATCAAAAACTACAGGGGCCATGACCCACAACATGAAAATGAATTCGGGAAATCTTGGGAGGAAGAATACGCCAAAATGAGAGGAACTAAAATCATTGTCGGTGAGGATACCATTCTGAAACTACCGGTATGTCTATCGATGGCCATAATTTTTTAAAGGAAAAATCTAGTAGAAAACATGAAATATCCATCTGTTTTGGTCCTGGAGAAAATATCCTAATGTATGATGATGGAATAGTGAGAACTTGTTTTCCAGATCATTGGGATGATGTGTGTCTTATGGTTATGAAGTACCTCACACTTGAAGGTAAATTTAGGAAGATATTTTCTTACCATTTGTCCATTCTAAATTTTCTTAGAGAAAAATCAAGATGAGCTTCTCATATTTATTCTTGATATCCCTAACCTCCTCTATATGTGACTACCAAAATGAAAATACGGATACTCCTCTCCATCATGGATTAATATTGCTACTATTTAAAAAAGGTAAAATATTTATTTCACCCACACCTCTGGAAAAAGGGAAGATGATTCTGATAATGAAACCGTTATGGTTCACTTGAAATAGAGAAAAAGGATGGAAACAAGATGGTTCTCATTGGAATTTATGACATCCTTTATAACATGAAAAAAAAAGACATGAGCAGGGATGAGAGTTTTGGGAGTAGGGAGAGAGCTATAAAGGCTTTGGACTGAAGCTAACATCCTCATAGTGGAATCACTATGGATACCATCCTTGCAGTTAATAAAAATAGGTGCAAGAAGTCAAATATTGTCATAGGAAAATTGAAATTAGAAACATGATAATTGGAGGGTTGAACACTGAGTTAATCATGGATGAACAAAGGATTTCAATTCTTTAGGATCAAATTTCTAAAGTTGTTGTTGAGCAAGATGAGGGTAATATGAGGCTTGAGATGAGTATCTCGGATGATGAAGAGACTAGGGAGGTGGAGGAAAATAACACTCGTAAACATTTTAAAAATATTCATCATCAAGTGTAAAGGGGATAGGGAAGTGGGTCCAAGTTTGAGAACCGTAAGCAAAGCTCCCCGATCAAGATGGCCTAATGACACCTTTTACTTTGCCCTCTTTTATGTGTTTCTTTACTTGGTTTTTTTGATCGTGTTGCCTTAGAGGTCTAAGTATTTAGTTTTAAATATATATATATATATATATATATATATATATATATATATATATTGTAAGTACTTAGACCATGTGTGGTCTTTCCTACTATGTCGTCACTTCTGGTCAAGTCTTCTTGACTTTGTGATTTTGGATCCTTTTTGTTGGCCTTTGTTCCATCTTCTCTATTTTATGCAAAGCGTTTTTTGGGTCCCTTCAAAACCAAATCTTATTACCTAATATAAACAAATAACAAGGAGGAATGACTAGAAATAGAAAGGGGTTTTCATTGTTGTAAAATGTGAATTTTTTATTTTTTAGACTTTTGGATCTACTATTTTTGAATCAAATTTTAAAGGAAACAAAATACATTTATTAGCTCAATTTGAGCCTTCAAAATCCGTTGGGATTTTGTTGTATTTCTTGTGTTTTATTAAGATCTTTCCCATTTCAAAAATGTATTTTCATTCAAATTAAGTTTATAATTTTAAAGAAATTGTAAACAAGTTTTTGGGCCTATAATTTTACCTTAAAATAATCATTCAATTTTGTTATCACTTGAATAGAGATTGCTTGGTAGTAGAATCATTTTTGGTATTTTTCTTGATTTTTTATAGCTAAAAATTCTAGAATTTCTCTTCAATTTTAGTATGGATATCTTTGTGAAAAATTGGTAAAAGAATGAAAAATTGAGGGTTTGCTTTAGAAATAAAAATTCCTAGTTTGCTTTTTGTCATTTTGATTGTGTCGATTTTTTATGGAAAATATGGAATCACATAATTTGGGTTTTTTTAGGATTTAATTGTTAATGATGATATTAGTCTATTTGATCAAATACTTTAGTTTATCAAGGGTAAATATTTTTGACTGTATCCTATCTAGGTATAAAGAGGCCAACACCCATATTTACAATGAGAGATCTCGAAGAAAAGAATTTTTAGGGAAAGAACTCATACTAAAACATAAAAAAAATAACAAGATATCAATAAAATGACAACACAAAGACAACAACTCCACAATTGTCAAATCAACATCCATCCAACAAAGCTGAAACACCAACCAAACTATTTTTAAAAAATTCTGAAAAACTCTTTTGACAAACTCAAATCTCTTTTTGATATTTTTGAAAGTTTTATCTTTTTTTTTTTGTTCTTACTGAGTATGTCAAATTGAGAAGTGAAGCGGAAAGGAAATTAAGAGTAATCTTATGCATTATAATAAAATCACACTATTTATTTTTTATTCCTTCCACCTCTTTTATCATCTTATTAACTTGAATGAGTCAATCAAGAACTAAATTCTTACCATCTAGGTTTTCCCCACTGGATATTCCTTTAATATTGCTTTTCAAGTTCCAAATTTTACCCAATTGAGCATCAAGCTCAAAACTGGTGTTGAGGTCTTCAACAAAGATTTATTTTCCTTTGTTTCCCATTGTCATGAGACCAATAATAGCATCCCCTTTACCTCTGAATGTGGAACACATTGAAGACATGTCCTTTATGGAAAAATTAGCCCTCTTACTCTTGATGGGTATATAGAAAGTGGAGTCTCTTGGATGTTTTTGGAAGAGGCATCAAGAAGAGAGGAGGCGATAGGCGTGGTACAAGAAGGTAGGGGTGGCATGGGAAAAGTGATATGAGATGAAGAGTGGGGGAGAGGGGGAGGCCAGAGAGGAGATGGTAGGAAAGGGTAAGGTAGAGGTGGTAGGAGGGGGAATGGAGGGGTTAGGGGTGGAAGAGAGTCCCGAAGGAGGAGGGTAAATAATGACAAAGTAAAATTATTCAAAGAGTAGGAGGATAACAACTTGGTGGACTGGTACAAAAGTTTTTCACCATTTAACAAAATCTATAAAATTCCCAAGAGGATGGAGAATAAAAAAGAAAACTAACAAAGTATCTTCTAAAATATTTAATGAAAATAATATGGTAAAACAAAATGATGGAGAACCTACCCTCCACAGTAATAAGTTTCATTATTTCCATCTCCAAATTGTTTAATGGAGGAGGTACGAAGTCATGAAAGAACCCTCCTTTATTACGAACTAGAGTCTCCCCATCATTCATAAAAATATTCTCCTATACTTCAATATCTATCTTGTTTGTATAGAAATTAAGCCCCTTTCTATTGTACCTAGTTACCTTGAAAATAATTTCTCCATTGATTTCAAAATATTTAGCCTTGTAGGTGAAAATTTTATTGTTCCAGCTTCTTCACCAACTCCTATGACAGTGCGAGTCATTCCCTTAATCCTCTCTAAGAATTGAGTGAAGCCACCCTTACTTAAAATCTCCCAAAGATCTGAATTATTTCTCTATTTGTCCATGTTCATGGGTTCAATCCTGCATATTTCACCCACCATCTCGTCTTTTGAAAATAGAAAGAATAATTGAGCCTTATTGGAAAGGATGCCAAAGGGGAAAAGGATAAAGGATGAAGTGTAATAAAGATTCCGGATGTGCCACTCACATTTCACCATCGAACTCCCCTTTTTCATATTAATAATATTAACAAGCAGAGTAGTTGGAGGAGTCTCATCATCATTCCAAAATTTGAAGTCATTAACAATGACACATACATTTTCCATAGTGCCTGAAAGTTGATTCCCTTCACAGTAAGTATGGTGCACTTCATAAGTTTCAAGCGTGTTAAGAGTTTGTTGAGCTTCTTAAATGGTGCTTTTAATATACCAACTAACATGACCATTTCCTCTTAAGAAATTAGTGACATTAAGTGAATCAAATTCAATGATGAAATCTACAAAATTTAGATCTCTTGCAATCCTAATCCCCCAAAGGGAAGCAAGGGCTTCAACATGATGATTAGAATTAATGCCCATAGGACCAACATACAACTTAATGATCTTACCATGTTCATTTCTTATACAACCCCTCCCCTACACTTACCCAGGTTAACTTTTGGTCAAATACTCTTGTTCAGCTATGAATATTATAGTTATTAATTCTAAATAAACACCTTCAATAAGAAATCCATTCCTTTTAGTCTAAAATTGTTGATTTTGAATTAAAAATTCAACCCATTTAGGGCTGATCCATTATTAAGTTAGAAATGCTCATTTTGAGCTCGCTTGGGTTGGTTGATTTGATATGAAATTTTTTATTTACTTGGTTAAATTGAAAAACCATATCCTTATTTATAACATAATGTTGACTTGTGTTCAATGAAGAAATGAATATTGGTCAAGTGATGCTTATTTAACAATTTTCAATATCTAAAGAAGGTGAAGCTATTTTTAGTTACTTTATATTACTTGTGGAATAGTTAATGATTATTATGACAAGTAGATAATGCATTTACTAGTTGATTGTTTACTATTGATTTAGGTGATGAATGGTTACATTCATTATTTAAACCCATACATTTATATTCAACTAAATTTGACTAGGTGACATAGTTATACTTAAAGGAATGAAAGGATATGATTAATGACTATGTAAATCTTAGTTTGTGATATTGTATTAAAAAAATCACAACAATAAGTTACATTCGATAATTAAAGATTAAAATATAAATCGAATACATGAGCTTATAGAAATGTATGATTTCTTGTTAAGAATGATTTTTTTTTATTTATGTTGCAATATTTTCGAGAAAAGGGTGATGAATGATTTAGGTGTATTAATTATGTATGACTGTTGCACATTGATAATTTTTAATTGATTAATAAGCTTCCTTAGGGAAATGGTACATTAATAATGGTTGATGTTTCTATGAAATTTAAGATGGACTATGACAATTTTTTATCGCATTTATCAATTATTTAAATAGTCAAAAGTTACGAAAAACAATTTAATTCTAGAATTTTGTGAGAACATAGTTTGTTTAAACATTACTGTTCCATTGGTGTAATTTTATATAAACGTAATTATTGAATTACGAGTTTATAGGTATTAGTTGATAAAAAATTAACGTATTATTTTATTTATATTAAACACATCAAGAATATAGGTTGGATATCTCATGCCGGTTCATAGAACTAGCCATGTATAGATTTCTCTCTCCTACATTGTGCAACAAAAAGAGATACTTGTGAAGTGAATAACTAGATTGTATATGCATCATTTATCATTTATATTGTGTAAAAATACACTCAAATTATTTTAATTAATTGTAATGTGAAAGTATTTATTTTGCAAGTTGATTGAAGGCATCATATTATATTGTACCGTTGTGAAAATTGTATGTCATCATTTTGGAAATTAAAGATTTAACCTTATTAAGTTTAAATAAAAGTTCTCGTTGTTTCTTATCAATTTTTTTGAGTTTTAAAAGTGTTTTTAATGTAGTTTTACAAAGAATACATATAAATTAAATTTAATGATGTTATTCTACAAAACTATATCTGGTTTATTAAATAATTATAGTTAAATGAATATGAAGATTTATAAACATAGTTTAATAAGGACAACAATACAACAAAAAAACTCTTATATCCTTTTGTACCATATTAAAATGAACATTTTTAAGTGACGATTTTAACAACAGTATATAAATATAAGTTGTTAATATTTGTTAAATAAACATAACTAATTTTTATAGTTTCTTATGAATGAACAAATGTGTCATTAATGAATGTGGTACGTTATGGTAAACGATACAACGTAAACTATGTTACACTAAGATTGTACCTTATTAAATAAGTTATACAATTCATATAGATTGATAATTAAATGAGATAAAGTGAACTAATCATATTAAATGATGTACTTATGTGAATGAGACCAATATTTATTTTTATTAATGGAAAATAGTTTTGAAGGGACTATACCCTGATACAAAAAAGGCTCAATAGCTAGATATACAAGAGTAAGTAGAAAAAAAGGATCAGAATCCAGATATTACAATAAGCCAAACAGTAGCCAAAAAGGAAATACTGAGGAGTAAAATAGGAATAAAACTGCTAAAAATGACAGTTAAACAACAAACTATCAACAAAAAAACAACATTGTGCTCATGCAACTGACTTCTCCGAAGACACATCGATTTGTGATTTAATAGTCTGAAGTGAGGTAAATAATGCCCGATTGTTGACATGTATGGGGTCATTTTCATCCAGATATGAGATGATCTGGTTTCTTTCATCTATAGTGCCCCAAATTTCATATGAGATTCCACTGAGCATAGTGATGTTTTTGACCTGTTGTTCAAGAAAATAACATATAGCCCTGAAAATTACAATGTTGTGATCATGTCGATCCTTAGATTTCCCAAGTCTATTGTCTAGGGAATTCAATTTCTTGTAAATTTCATTTATCTGATTTGCCCCAATATCAACATCCTCATTCAATTTTCTTTTACCCTTTTTCTTAATTAGTTGATGCATTTCTTTTTTGATATTTTCCACCTCTTTTTCCAATATTTCCATCCTATGAAGAAGATTCTCCTTCTCGTGTTGAGTAATGTTGTTTTGTCCTACAAAGTCTTGATATGTAAAAATTAGGGCAATTTCAATATCCTTGCTACTCTTGAGGACTCTGCCGAGAGGAAGATGGGTTCAATTTGGAGAAGAAATGGTTTATTGTCTTGAATTTACTTTGAATGGAGCTGATGAATGGGGTGACAAGTAGGAATAGGGTTAATGGGAATGGGTGGGGCGACAGGGGGTAATAGGTATGGTAGGGTATTGGGTGAGACAATGTCTGTGAAGGAGGAAACTAAGACCCTGATGGAGGGGAATGACCTGGTTGTGGTTTTGGAAATGCAAAATGGAATGCTCCATTGAATTTTGAAGATAGTACGGGAAGAAAACAAAAATATTTCTCCTAAAATGGTTAAGAAAAATTAGGTGTTTTGTGGGAATAATGATGTACCTACCTTCAAGAAAAATAAAGAGAACCATCATCTTGGTGATTTCATCAAAGGGTTATGGGATAAAACTAACCTTTATACCCACCGTTATAAATAGGAGCTCCTCCCTATTTCAAATTTTTTTTTGGCTTCTACATTTTTATCCACCCTCTTGCTGAAAAATTTGACTCCATCCAATGCGAGGCTGTGACCTATGTAATAAGCTCCTCTATTATCAACACATTTTTCCCACCATAATTTACCTTCCGCTCTTTCTAATCTGCAACATGTAGGAGGCGGACAAAAGAGAAGAATGTGGAGTGAAGTACTCTACACACATTGATTTTATTATGAAGAAGCACATACATTATATAGGAGAAATAATCAACTTCATTCCCTAAACTGAAGGAGGAAGATTTGGAAGAAGGTGAGAGAATAATGGAATACAAAAAGGAAGAGATAATAAAGGGATAAAATAGAACAAACACTCCTAAAATATGAACTATGCAATGTATGCTAACATTCCCCCTTATTACATTATTATTGCAAATGTGACCCCTGAAAAGTTCAAATTTCACTTTTCCAAGAGATTTAGTGAGAATGTCGACAACTTGTGCTTCTGTAGGACAATACTAGAGATGAATTTGATGGTTTAAGACATGATCTCAAATGAAATGGCGATCAATTTTAATATGCTTTGTTCATTCATGAAAGATTGGATTCTGCACGAGCTTCAACACACTCTGATTGTCGCAATAGAGAATAGGTGACTATTTTTCAGGAATTCCCAGGTCATCCAAAATGTGACATAACCATATCACTTCACACATAGCTCCTCGTGCGTGCGCAATATTCTACCTCTCTGTGGATGAGATAGAAACAACATTATGCTTTTTGCTTATCCATGAGATAGGTCCAGATCCAAGATGAAATATGTATCCTGTAGTTGACTTCCTGTCATCAGCAGGTCAACAGATCGTGATGCGTGGGTCGAGTCGACGTATCCTGTAAGAAGAATTGATCATTCTTCTTATATTCCAGACCATAATCAGTTGTTCCTCGACATATCTCAAAACATGCTTTGCTACATTCTAGTGACATTTCTTCAGCTCCTACATGAACCTGGAAAGATAGCTGACAACATAGCAGAGATCTAGTCTGTATATGTCAAATAGATGAGTCCTCCAAAAATTTCCTGTAGAGAGTAGCATCTACTTGAGATGAGTCCTTAAATCTTGAAAGTTGCAAGCCTTTTTCAATGGGAGTGGATATAGGTTTGCAGTCAGACATTCTATACTCTTCCAGGAGTTTCTTGTCGTACTTTGTCTGGGAGAAAAAAATGTGATGCTTCTTTTTCCATATCTCCAAGCCAAGACAATAATGTAGTAGCCCCAAATCTGTCATGTCGAAGGTTCTTTTGAGATCATTCTTTACGATATCAACTTGATCTTCTAAAATTCCAGTGATCACAAGATCATCTACATACACAACAAGAATGACAATTTCTTTTCCTACCTTCTTTATATAAAAATTGGAATCTGAGGGGCTACGAGTGAACCCATGCTGCAAAAGGTGATCGTTGATCTTGATATACCATGCCCTGGGAGCTTGTTTCATTCCGTAAAGTGATTTGATGAGACAATATACCTTCTTAGGCTAATCTTCATCAAAAATCCTTCAAGTTGGGTCATGTATACTTCTTCTTTCAGATCACCATTTAGGAAAGCACTCTTGACATCCATCTGCTGAAGTCTCCATCCTTTATGTGCTGCAAGTGCACAAACTACTTTGATGGTCTTCATCTTCACAGTGGGTGCAAAGGTTTCTTCATAGTTGATGCCCTCTTTCTAAGCATATCCTTTTGCTACAAGTCGTGCTTTATGTTTGTTGATGGATCCATCTACCTTATATTTTGTCTTGAAAACCCATTTACAACCTATGGGTTTCTTTCTGTAGGTAGATCAACAAGTTCCCATGTTTGATTTTTCATGAGTGAGTCATATTCTGTATCCATGGCTTCCTTCCACTAAGGTTGACTGAGTGCTTCATGAACATTATTTGGCTCGAGATATTCATCAATGAACTCATGAGTGCAAAGTTTACCTCATTTCTTGTTTGACTCCTTGTTTTGACTCTGGATGATGTATCTAGGAGTTGTTGCAAATGTGAGTCCTTGAAGGTGCTTTGTACCCACTTTGGATGAGAACTTGGCTACTTTTGAGAATAAATGTGTCGTTTCCATGTGGATTGATGTGGAGTCACATTCTCCAGTTCTCCAAGGTCCACAAATAGCTCTCCTGGCAGCATTTCTTTTCTCTGAGTAGTCTCCTTTAGCTCATCATCTAATTCGAAACTAGTTGGTGAGAGGTGGTTGGAAGTGGATCTTCTGTTGATACTATTGAGTCAAAAGATGACTCGTCACAAACCACATCATGACTCTCGTATATTTTCTTTGTCTCAGATCCATGAGACGATACACCTTCGAGGTAGTGTTGTAGCCAAGAAGGATACACAGGAGTGTTTTTGGCTCTACCTTCTTTCTCTTCTGAGTTGGGACATGCATGTATGTTGTGCAACCAAATACTCACAAATGAGAAATTGACGGCTTTCTACCACTCCATACCTCTTCTGGAATTTTTTTGTAGAATCTTTGTCGGTGCCCTATTGAGAAGATATATAGCCATTTGTACTGCTTCAGCCCAATAGTATTCTTCTAGCTTTACAATTGATAGCATGTAGCGAGCCATCTCCATCACTGTGTGATTGTGACGCTCAACAATGCCATTTTGTTGGGGCATGTAGGGAGAAGTTAGGTGCTTCTTAATGCCTTGTTGGTTTAAGAAGGCTAAGAAATTCTTTGATGTGAATTCCCCCCTCGATTTGAGTGAAGTAGAAGAATTGGTTGTCTGGTACTCTTTCACAACATGATGATAGAAGTTCGGAAATGTTGAAGAGCCTCACTTTTATTCTTTAGGAAATATACCCACATCTTACAAGAGTGGTCATCCACAAACAATTGGAAGTACTTGTATCCTGAAAATGAAGTAGACAATGGGCCTTTCAGATCGGTATAAAATACCTCCGGGAAATTCTTGGCATGGAAGGTGCTTTATTGAAACGTGTCTCTATGTTGTTTTCTGCAAGACAATCGTGGCAAATAGGCAAGGAAATGGACAATTTGGATAATCCTTGGACCATTTCTTTTGAACTCATCTGGTGCAATGAACTAACCGAAAAGTGTCCATATCTAAAATGCCATAAGGTAGTTGATTCTATTGTAGAAGTAGATAAAGCTACTGCAGAAGATGAAACATTATCTAAAGCAAATAACTTATCTTTTAAAAAAACTTTAGTAAGAACCATACCTTTTCGGGAGATTAAGCATGATTTAATGCCATTTTGAACAAGGAATGCTACCTTAAGGTGATGATTCAAGATCTGAGTAATCGACAAGAGGTTTTTAGTCAAGCCAGTTGCATATAGTACCTTTGTAAGTGTACATTTTTGTGGTCCCAGAGTAATGGTGACATTCCCTATTCCTTCTGCAACATATTCTTTGTCATCGGCAATTGGAAGTTGATCTCCAGTTAGTTCTTTGTATAGTGAATCAAACAACTTCTTGTCACCTAACATATGCTTGCTTGCACTAGAGTCTAACAACCAAATTTCTTCATAGGCCGAGAAGTTTGAGAGACGAGTACAAGGTTCTTACCACAATGGGATCCTTCTGATGTCTCCTCATCAAATTCACCATCTTCTTATTGGGTTGCGAGATGTCCCTTCTGCTTTCTCTAGTGGGGACATCATTTGGAATTTTGAAAATATTCACGCTGGATGTGCTTGTATGACTTGAAGACCCCTGTTTCAAGCTATTATGCTAGTAGTGATCAGTGTCGTGAGTATTGGTTCTACAAATGTGACACCACCTCTTTGACTTTTTATCTTTCTACTATTGTTTTGGTTGTGCTTGATTTGGATTCTCTAGGGGACCCTTTCGATTCTTTTGGCCACGGTAAGGCTTTGAGAACAGGGCTTTATCTTGATACTCCTCATGGGATGAAGTGATGGCCTCTTCTTGCTACAACAAATTCACAAGCTCTTCAAATGTCACTATTTTTTAGACACATTCAGTGTCATAACAAACACTTGGAATTGAGAAGGGAGTGCTCTCAAGGTGATTGTGATGAGAAGTTTATCGTCCACCATTTCACCAAGTGGTAATAACTCTGATCTCAGCTTAACCACATGATGTAAGAACTCCTCCACTTTCTCATCTAACCCCATAGAGTTGGTGTGTAGCTTTGACTGAAGATGAAGTATCTTCGTATGATTTTTTGCTTCATAAATGGTTTCCAACATGTCCTAGGAATCCTTGGGTTTCTCCGCATTTTGAACATACGGTTGCACATTGTCACTGATACTGAGCATTATCAGCATCAAGGCTTTTACACTAGCCATCTCATAATTTATTAATTCATCGGGGCTATGGGAGAGGACACAAACCCTGTAAAAATGCCCCATAATCCTTCAAACTGAAGGATTGTCTTCATTTTTTCTTCCAAGCCACAAAATTAGACCATTTGAGCAACTGAGTATCGGAAAGAAGTAACGTTAGAGTAGACATCGTAATTAAAGATATTTATTTATTTATTTCAAGAGTTATTACAACTTTGACTCACTGATGAGAATTACTTGGCTCATAGATGCTCGCGATATTCATGTGCTATGAGACGGACGATGCTTTGTAGGGATTTATTATTCGTCGTCACATTCGGTGTCATACCCGGCTTCTAATTCTTCCCGTACTCAATTTTCTTAGCAGTTGATCTCGAAAAAGAAGTATTCAAGAAGTCCTTCTCGAACTAGCTTTTTGAAGGCTAGATTTCGTATTCCGAAGCTTGTTCAGCAAAGCAAAGTAGAACCCAGAGCTCGCAGGGGATTCTTCACGGTGTTCTCTGATTGGCGAGTTGATATTCCAGCTTTTAGCTGTGGCAACCGTGTTATTGATGCTCTCAATCAAGTTGTCTACACTTGAAATTCGACAAAGTGTTATAGGATCAACTTCACGTTGCCTTGGTTGAGTATCAGTATCAAAATTTCATGCAGTAGTTCAACTTCAACTCTTTTATGAAGATATGCAGATCATGTAACAAGCATTAGAGATCTTCTATCTTGTAATAATGATTGTCTTCCCACGTTGCTACAAGCGGAGACAAATGCTTCAAACATAGTGTCAGACTTCCACGCAGAGAAAAGTAGTCACTTCATGCTGATCAAAGAATCTTCCATGCAATTCCATGCAGGTGCTTTTGTTCCTTTGTTTTTTTTTTTCATGCAGGTTTGGGACCAAACACTTGTCTCTTGCTACTTGCACTGGCTCTTTGGTCAGATTCCACAAAGGAATACAATATCTCCACGCAGAGAGGAGTTTCAAACTATGAATTCCACATAATTTCCACTTAGATTTTTCAAAAACTCACCTCTCTACGCATCATTCATGCAGATGGATCTAAATTTGCTATAGCAAATTAGAAGACAAAACAGGTTTAGTCTCCCATGCAGCCTTTATGCTAAGTGACTTCCAACACACACTCCACGCATGTCCTTACATACGCACATGAGATAAAGCACAGTCTAAATTTTTTTCTCCACACGAAATATATATTTGTCTGATTTTCCTCCACGTAGGTTGAAAAACCCAAGCACGGGTCTCAAAAATTCTCCACGCAGGTGTCAAAGTAGGTGAAAAAGATTCTTATTTTTCACACACCAAAGCTTCTTCCATATTTCCATGCAGTAGTATGTAGCAAAAAAACAAGAAAAAGTGTAGGTGACAACAAAAAGACAATAAAAAAGTGAGGCCATTGTTTCTCCACCACGCAGAAGTATGCAAGAGGTGGATTCTTGCACACGCAGTGAAGAAGACTTTCTTATCTCTACTGTCTTGTCACATAGATTCTCGTTTCTCCACACAAAAACAGTAGGACTCCTTCCACGCACCAATCTCCAGATCTTTACCACGCGAAAGGGATATCCAATGTCTGCTTCTATTTTCCATAGGCTAGAGGACTGTTTGCTACTCTGATACCAAAATGTAGGAGGCAGAGAGAGAAGAATGTGGAGTGAAGTACTCTACACACATTGATTTTATTATGAAGAAGCATGTACATTATATAGGAGAAATAATCAACTACATTCCCCTAAACTGAAGGAGGAAGATTTGGATGAAGGTGAGAGAATAATGGAATACACCAAGGAAGAGATAATAAAGGGATAAAATAGAACAAACACTCCTAAAATATAAACTATGCAACGTATGCTAACACAACAAAATGCATAGAGATGTTCTAGTCGTGGCCTTGTATTATCTTAATGAAGTTAGTAACCCCTCCAATCTATAGATAATTCCACATCACAATTTTTTATTTCCATGCGGGATTACAGTTGGGTTCTAATTGACATGGATCTTCCCCCCATTTTTCTACCTCTATATATAACTTGCTTGTAATCTATGAAGAATTTGTTTGTGTCTTTCCTATACCACTTTTTAACCATCCATATGCGGATCCATCGAGCATGGGAATTTTGATGATTATAAATACATGTCTTGTTAGAGTAGGTATTTACCTTAGCTCATGTTCACCTAGGTATATTATTTACCTTTATTGTATTTATCCTCACCCACTTATGTGTGTGGATATTTCTTTTTATTTATTTAGATATTAGGAGATATTATCTAGTTGTTAGGTATAGTTCTTTCCTTGATCTATGGTATTGACTAGTTCTTTCCTAGATCTATGGTATTGACTAGATCCTTGATGTCTAGTTCTCTCATAAATCTATGGACTTGACTAGTTCTTTGATGACTAGTTCTTTCCATGATTTATGGCTTGATCTACGACCTTGACTGGTTCTTAGATTGTTATTCCTTGCCTATATAAGCAAGGCCCATTCTCATTGTATTTCATTGAGTTCCATAATAATATATGATATTGCTGCTCATTTGTTTGCAAAGGTTTTGTGTAAAGTTATTCTGGCAAATTGATTTCATCTTATTGATCGTGGTGTTTGATTAGCATCTGTGTTCTTGGCTTGGTACGATCTGGTTATCGTTCCTTTTATGTACTCCTCTTGCATGTTCTAACTTTCATTTCCAATAAAGCATATGAAATCCCTTAGTGATTCTATGTAAGATGTAATCTATCATATTTATCTTTGGTAATAGAGTTCTGTACTTCAATAGGGGTATTATTTTCATAATTCCAAGTGATGAAGTTATTACTAATTTGATAGTTAGCTAGAGTGTCTTCCACCCTATTACCCTCTCTATAGGTGTGGCCAATTTTAAGGTTATTGAAGGTATGAAAAATATTTATAGACTCCTGGATGAAATCCTTAATTGTCCAACTTGGAGGATGGATCTAATTTAGATGATTTATTACATTCAAGGAATATCCTTCAACAATAATGTTCTGAATGTTGCATTCTTTAGCAAGTCTTAAACCCCATAAATTTGATAAAGCTTCCACATAGTGATTGGTTGATGCCCCATTCGCAACATAAGAAACAATTAAACAACCTTTTTGATCTCATAGAATTCCTCCACCAGTAGTTGCACCTGGGTTTCCCTTAGAGGCTCCATCAAAATTGAGTTTATACTAAGAATTAGGAGGGGGATCCAGTGTATTGAAGACCTGTCAATGGTTGGAGTTCTTTGTTTCTGAACATTTTCAATATCAATCTTCCAATTTGAAAGTATAACCTCTTCATTTTTAGGATATTTCTTGTTCTTGGGAGGTTTAAATATTTCAATATTATCTTTAACTACATTACCAATCTTATTGAAGCTTGTTTTATAGATATGTCTATTGTTTCTGAATATTATATCATTCCTAACTTTCCAAATTATCTATATTATATGAGGAAAAGTAAGTTTCTGTAATTTCCTAACTATGCAATGACTATATGGGGTCCCATTGTTCCCAAGTTTGAGAAAATTCCTTTGGCAATGTCCAACGAATATTGAACTTTGAAAAAGCATAACTGCAGCTCTTTGAAGAAAACTCACAATGTAACAGAAGGTGTTTGATGTCCTCAACCTCCTTTTTACATATGTAACACATGTTTGGCATGTTAAAACCTCTCTTGATTAAGTTTTCATTCGTGATAATACCTTCTCCGAGGACAAGCAAAAATAAGAAATTGAATTTGGGAGTTAGTTCAGGAAACCAAATTCTACTCCATTTAAAATCACAATGGAGATTTTCAAAAAGGAATTGTATCCTAATTTGACAGTGTATTCTCCATCAAATGAGTTATTCCAAACAAGCTCATCCTTTACATTAATTTGATTAAGTGGGATGATATCTAGCTTCTCTTGGAGTGAGGAAATTATGGAATTTGGCTCATTCATCTCCACATTAAGCTGCTTCCATCATTTTCTATTTCCCTCCATTTCAATGTAGTCTTTGACTTTAGTTCCATACTTTTGAATTAAAATATCTTTGATAGAGAAAAATTTATCATTTAAACTGAAACTAGTCCAATTATCACTCCAAAACTGAATATCACTTCCATTTCCCACTTTCCATTTACACCCTTGTTTGATAAAATTCCTTGTTTGGATCAAATTATTCCGAAAATAGAACCTTGGGGTAACTGATCATCATAAAGGAAAGAATTCAATTTTTTTGTTGAGCTAGGTACTTTGCTTTAATTAATTCAATCCAAGGTTGCTCCTCTGTTAGCATTCTCCATCCCATTTTTGTAATTAAATCCATATTCATTTTTTTGATATCCTTAATGCATAGCCCACCTATTCTTTTAGGCATACAAACTTGATCCCATGCCACCAAGTGATACACGAATCTTTCTTTTGTGCCCGCCACAAGTTTTTTTAAATCCTTTCAATATTTTCTATAAAATCAACATGAATGTTATAGAAATAAATAATGTAAATACGTAAGTTCTGCAATGTGATTTTAATTAGGAGAAATTTTCCATTACTAGAGAGAATGACCCTTTCCATCCGACCATTTTCTTCGAAAAATGTCAAGTAAACCATTCCATATTGTTGTGGAAAATTTATTAGTTCCAAGAGGAAGACCCATATATGTTGTGGGTAGAGAACTAATTTTAGAACCCAAAATATGAGTGATTCTTTTTTTCCTTTCCAGTGAGTATTAAAAAAGAAGATGGAACTCGAATCATAATTAACCTCTTGTCCTGAGGCAATATCATAGAATTTCATAATAGAATTAATAGCCTTAGCTTCAAGGATTGATGCCATAAAAAGTAAAATTGCATGATCAGAAAATTACTGATGGGAATAAGTTTGATTTGCATAAGTAGGTTTGATTCCTTTTAAAAGCCAATAATTGATAGCTTTGGTAATGAATTTGCTAAGGCTATCAACCATTAGAATAAAAAGGAGAGGGGATATAGGATCTCTCTGTCTCAATCTCCTACTATTGGAAAAGAAACCCACCGGTTCACCATTGACCACTATTGAGAATCTAGTTCTAGAAATGCAAGCCTTAATAATCCTTCTAGAATTTATTTTGAAAACCAAATTTAGCTAAACCTTATCAAGAAAGTGCCAAGAAACTCTATCAAAAGCCTTGTTCATATCAAGTTTCATTACCATACCAAATTTTTATTTTTATCCATTGAATGAATAATTTCATGCACCATGATCACCCCATCTTGAATTATCCTCCCTTTTATAAAGCCACTTTGTTTGTTTAGAGATTATATCAACAAGAATAGACTAGATTCTTGTTGCAATAATATTTGCAAAGATTCTATAAATTACATTTACCATACTAATAGGGCAGAAGTCCTTAAAGTATTTAGCATCCATTTTTTTTGGAGCAAACACAATGTGAGTGTTATTCAGCTCCTTAAGGAGGTATCATGTTCTATAAAACTCATTTACTGCCTTGAGTAGATCTTCTCGAACATATTTCCCAATTTTTTTGAAAGAAATTAGCAAAAAATCCATTAGGACCTGGTGCCTTATCACATTCAAGAGCAAAAACAAAATTTTGAAGCTCCTCTAAAGCAACTAGTTTGGTGAGGTTTTGAATCTTTGTTCAACTATACTATCTTCTGGAATGGCCTCTAAAAGAAAAGAGGCAGCCTCTTCATTATCCATGCTATTCTCTTTGAGAAATTTTTCATAGAATCTGAGAGCTTCAACCTTTATGTCATTAGGATCTTTGATAATAATACCATTTCCTTTTGAAACTTCCGTTATCCTATTGCATGCTTTATGTTTTATAGTGGTCATCTAATTTTTTTAGTGTTTCTATCTCCCTCTTTCAGCCAAATGGCCCTAGATTTGAGCCGCCAAAATTTTTATCCCTTGCTACAAACCGTATGTAGCTCATATAAAAGTTTCTTTTTTGAGAAATGATCCTCCAATGTCATGTATTTTGTAGATATTTGAGATTCAAGCTCCTGAATTTTTTATTTTAAATCCTTTTTACTTTCAAAAATATTTCCAAAAACTTCTTATTCCAAGTTCTCACCGGATTTTTAATATTTTTTAATTTCTGAATTAATCTGTATTGAGCGGTTCCTCCTCCATCCCATTTCCACCATTTTTTAATCTGATCTGAAATGTCTTTATGATCCATCCACATATTTTCAAATTTAAATGAAATATGCATGGGTTTTACCCAGTTGAAAATATTCAACACTATCGGATTATGATCGAGATCCACCTCGGCAAAGAGGATAAATGAAAATCCTGATGCAGAATCCAATTGGCTTAAATAAGTGCTCTATCTAATCTAACCTAGATTATGTCATTACGAACTCTTTTGTTTGTCTAGGTGAATTGATTACCATGGAGTTCCACATCCATGAGATTAGAATCAGAGAAAAAGTCAAAAAAATTCATCCATGTCATTAGAGTATTCAAAATTACCACCTTGCTTTTCTCCAAGATTGAGAGGGGAGTTGAAATCTCCCATAACAAGCCAATTATCATTTTTACATTGATTTCTAAAGAGCTTTAAATCTTCCCAAATATTCCTTCTTCCATTTACAGTATTAGGTGCATAAATGTTTGAGAGGATCCATGAAAAATTATTATCAATAGAATGAAACTTAACAACAAGATGGGTATTAGTGTCAGAAATCACCATACCAGTAAGAAGTTTTTATCCCAAAAATAGCCAAACCACTTGAAGCTCCCTAAGCGTCAGCAACAAAAATTATGAGTTATCCCTAAAAATCTTTCTACAATTCTCTTGGACACTTTTTTTTCATTTTAGTTTCCTGCAAAATCAAAATATTAGGTCTACTTGAAATTATTAACTCTTTGAGTATTCTTTGCATTCAACCCTCTTATATTCCAAGAGATTATCTTCATCTAAATAGGATGGGGGAGGAATTTTCTAGATGGCTCAATTGACTTTGAATTCCATCTGTAATATCTTTGTTAGTTTCCTTCTTTCTGAGTTCCTTCTTTGAAGGTATACCTTTTTTAGTTTGCTTCAAAATCTACTATCCTTCTAGTAGATGATCTAGTTATTCTAGAAGTTGAGGCTCCCTAGTTTCCTAATTTTTTTTATCATTATATAGAGCATCCAAGATCTCCTCAAATCCTTTCATTATTCTTTTTTATTTGACCTCTATAAACCCATTGTTCGATTCATTATCACAATTAGAAAGTATCTTTTCCGAGTATGGTGTAAATTCACCCTCCTCCTTTTCATTTTGTTCTTGATCCTTTTTGACTGTGAAATTGTTGTTTTTTTGCTGAAGTGAATTTGATCACCTACGGGTGAGAGATGCTCATCGTAGAAAAAAATCGTGAAGAAATCTAGTTCCATGTTTTGTTTGTCATTAGGAAACACTTCCTCTATGGTAGATAAAGAATTATTCTGAACCTTATCTTCCACTGTTATCTCTTGTATTTCAGATTCAGAGTTGTTCTCATTTACTTGATCCATCAATCTAGTTTGATCTTTCATATTTAGCATGCATCTTGCATCCTTGGAAATGAGATTGATTCTCACTATGTAGCATATTTTTCATATACATCCATAATTACCTACATTGGCACTTCAACTTATAGATTTCCTTTTGTGCTTGAATTTTCTTCTACTCATTTTGTCGTAATAGTTTTAGGGCACCATAGTTTCCTACATACCAATGGTTTCTTGATTGGATTTCAAAACCCTTTTTGATCTTCTTGTATTTTAGATCTTTTTGATTTAGAGTAATTAATTCCATCATTTTTTCCCCTTTTTCCCCCTCTATTAATATAATCTATTGGAACCTGAGGCTCATTCTCTTTCCTTATTTCAGGTGCCTCTGCAGATCCAACATTAATAATGTTATTTTTATCCATCATATTATCTTTAAGTAACCCTTCTTCCTTGTGTTTGGCTTTGGTGGTAAATTTTCTAGTGAAAAGGCCTATTTTATGACATTTTTGCAACTTAGATGAAAAGTTTCATGTACAATATTTTGTTGTCATGTGCCAAATTTATATTGCAAAATGATATGCTCTAGGAGTTCCTATTCCATTTCTAATGAAATACAAAATCTTGCATAAGAAAGTTTGGATCTATTTCTTGTTGGTCCATCAAGCCCAATTAAAGATCCAATAGATTTGGCTACATTCAAAAAAATATCATCATCCCAGAATTGAAGGGGAAGACCAAGTAGTCTACACCATACATGTATGGTGTGTATATTTCAGTATTTGGATCAAACCTTAGATACCATATTTTTAAGAAAAGACCCATATTTCCCATGCACCAGGGACCTCCCAGAAACACCGATTCCAAATATATCTCGCTTATTAAATTTAGCTAGGAAAAAACCTCGTGACATGGTTGTAATAACCAGATCTTCCTTTGGTTTCCACCTTCTCAAGCCCCATTTCCTAATAGCATAATTATTGGATATAGATCCAAACAACTTACCAATAAGTGTAAGATTCACTTTGTCAATTTCTTGATACAAACATCCATCGACACATAGAGGTGGGTCACTCCTTTGTCCTTTGCGATTATAAATTGTACCTTTGAAGGAGATTGATGATCCACATTATTGTCTTGAAGTTATTTTATAATTTCAATAAATGCAACAGATGGGGATGTGTTTCTTGTTGTAGACTGCGTGAGTGTATTTTTAACCATCGATTTGATGTAGTTAATAGGCCTTTCGTATCCAATTTTGACTGAGAAAGCATACATTCTGCCGCAGCTAGAACCACCGACACAACACTCAATGAACCATCACAACCCTTAAACATTCTCAAAAATAAGACATTAGACTCATTATAATGCAAAGTATATGGTTAAATTAACTATGAAATGATGATACCAATATTAAATATGAAGTGAATGGATAATTTAAATGCAATATATGGTTAAATTAATTTATTTTGAACAAAAAGGTAGGTTGCGATATTAGGATAAGATACACTCATTAAAGATAGTAACACAATAAGTTATTATAGTCCTCTATCAAGAACAAGATGTTGTGTTCTAGTACATACTATCCTATCATAAAGATGTACCTATTACCAAAAAATAGATAGATAATAGTGTAAATGAAGTTGTGGCATTATGAACCTCCATTCAATTTGATAGAACCTTACTTGTACCAACTTAGGATGGCTAAGAGAAGGGTAGTGATTA
Organism: Taxus wallichiana var. yunnanensis; assembly: GCA_018340775.1. Lineage (NCBI taxonomy): Eukaryota > Viridiplantae > Streptophyta > Pinopsida > Cupressales > Taxaceae > Taxus > Taxus wallichiana. The sequence continues at coordinate 264,104,669 of CM031244.1, read as the reverse complement.
CTTAATGTTAAAACTAATTATGTGGTCAGTATATTTCCCACACGGATCCTAAGATGGGACTGATATCATCCTCTCAAATAGATTGGTCATTCCTTGATCCTACATCTTCAAAACAAAAACTAAATTTATTACACAATGAAATGAGATCCAAATAACTCGTGAATATATGGTTGTGTGGTGACAGAGATAAGTTACAACAAATTTTTGTTGTCATGAACTAAGCTTGCAAAGTAAAACTTGAATCTTTGGCCAAATTAGTGTATTAGTTGAACAAATTGTCTATTCACCTTACCCCTAAGGTTTTGTGTCACATAAAAACCGATTACAACTTTTCTATTCTATAGGTTGATACATAAGAGGTGTACATAATTATTAAAACATGTTATTAAGGTTTAACCAAAAGTATACAACTTATACTCATTCGATTAGAGTGAATTAAAGGAGATCGAGTAGATTTAATTGAACCTTACAACTGTACATGGTTATCATTTGTTATGAGATGGATTGTAAACATTTAATTATGTTATATTTTAATTTTTTAAGATGAAAATTATTGAAGGAATTATTTATGACTAAAGGGTTTTTTTTTAAAAATCCCCAATTTGTATGACTAATAACATGGGTGTTACATTTTTATTAGAGCTTAAGGTCACCAACTGTTAGATTTAATGGGTCCATACACTAACAATACATCTTAATATTGTCTAACGTAATATGATGGTTAGGAGAAGATTTATTAATGAGGATAAAAATATAATAGCCTAGAAGATAGATGAAATAGTAACAATCCTTCAGGAAACTCAAAACTCTATAGATGTCATGTTGGAGGTGAGAACGAAGAAGAATAAAATGAGGTTGAAAAACCTGTAGAAAACAAGGAAGAAAAAACTAATGCTATAAATCATCTAGTCATTTTTAAGCCCTTAGAACAACATTCCAATCCCATGCGCATCAGCGTATCACCCACCGGGCACTGGGTGCTCACCTGAGGCACGCGTGGGCACATATATCCTCCTTTATGTGTGTCTTTTGAGAATACATTACTTATGACAGAGACTTATATGCAAAGAGGTAAATAAGCACACTAACATTATGAAAGCTTAAGACGGGTTATTATTTTAATGCATCCATTCAAGTAACAAGAAAAATATCAAATAGATAACATATCCGATTCATAATATAAAGAAGATGTTGTAGGATTTACACCCACGAATAATGTATATTTAGAACAAAACCATATATTCATCATTAGAACTTAGTTTAGTAACCACATTACATTCCTTAGGGACATAATGCAGACCAATGTATCAATGCGAGATAAGACTCAAGCATTCTAGATCTTAACTATATTTCCCATGTTATAAAAATGATCATAGACCCATCCCTCTAGATATGCCTTCTCTCCTATAGTAATAATGAAAATCCATAGAATCCATTAACATTTTAGTATAGCTTCTCCTATTTAATCACTATGTGATGCCAATGACCACACACTTCTCTTAACACGCAGCCCCCTTCCTTCTACCCGAGCATCTCTATATATAGCTTTAGCATCCACTACCATACCTTCCTAAAGTAATAGATCAGTTTCCAAGTTTCCATGTGGTCCTTCAATGGAGCATGCTTCTTCCTATCTTAACTCTCCACTCTCGGTAATGATGTCTTCATGGATCCTTCCATCACATGGAATATTCCTTCCTTGATCACCAAGTTGCTGAGTTGACACCTTATCCACTCCACATATTCAAATCATGTCATACTTTTATCATGTTCTGCTAGGAATGCCAAATATGGCTAAGTCCTGAAACCATTTGCTTTTCGTAGCGTGTGCCATGGGTTTTACTAAACCCTCCTAAAACCCTTGTCTTTTGTGCCTTCACCCCATATGCCCTTCTTTATATAGGTCATGTGCACCTATTCTCCATCTCGTGAGAGCACCTTCCTTCAATGAATAAAGAATGAAATAATGAAGAATGAGGAAAAATGAATTAAAGAATGGGGGAGCATAGAATAATTTTTTTATTATTAAAGGAGGAGTGGGAAATCCTTTCCAATATCTACCTCAAGCTTATCCTAGGCATCTAACTCACTTTCGCGCTTGCTAACAGAGGTCACCTACTCAAAACGTAGCTCCTCCCCTTGGCACTCATCGTATCGACAATATCCTCCACTTTTTTCCAAGGTCATCAAGTGTGTCCATTCTGCAGGTGATCTAGGGATATAACTCCTTCATTGGGTTTTGATCAATCCTTATAAGATCTCGATAGCTTCTGATTTCTTCTCCACTTTTTCCGGGATCTTATCACTCTCTACTCTATTCCCCTTATTCTTCTCTAGAAATTAATTGAGTCTGCTTCATGTGTAGCAACTAAAATACTTGCTACCCTATCCTTATTAAAGAAATTATCATAAGTGGCCTCAACAAATTGCACGGTGACATTTATTCTAGAAACTAGCCAAACCACCTGAAGCTCCTTGAGAGTCAACAACATCAAATTGCAAGTTATCCCAAAAATTACATCTGCAATTCTCTTGGATGCTTTTTTCATTTTAGTTTCCTGTAGTATTAAAATATTAGGTCTACTTGAAATTATTAACTCTTTGAGTATTATTTTCTTAGAGCTTCCATTCAGCCCTCTAATATTCTAGGAGATTATCTTCATCTAAATAGGATGGGGGAGGCATTTTCTAGATGGCTCAATTGAATTTGAATTCCATTTACAATATATTTGTCTGTTTCCTTCTTTCTAAGTTCCTTCTTTGAAGGTCTACCTTTTTTGAGTTTCTTCTAAAATATTCTATCCTTCTAGTAGACAATCTAGTTATTCTAAAGTTGAGGCTCCCCAGTTTCCTAATTTATTTTTTTTATCATTATATAGAGCATCTAGAATCTCCTCAAATCCTTTCATTGTTATTTTTTATTTGACCTCTATAAACCCATTGTTCGATTCATTATCAAAGTCAGAAAGTATGTTTTTAAGTATGGTGTAAATTCACCCTCCTCCTTTTAACTCGTTCTGATCATTTTTTACCGTGAAATTGTTATTTTTATGAAGTGAATTTGATCACCTACGGGTGAGAAATGCTCTGTCATAGAAATTTTTCCTTCGTGAATAAATCTGGTTCCATGTTTTCTTTTTCATCAGAAAACTCTTCCTCTATGGTAGATAAAGAATTATTTTGAACCTTATCCTCCACCATTATCTCTTGTATTTCAGATTCAGAGTTGTTCTCATTTACTTGATCCATCTTCCTTCTTGCTTGGAAATGAGATTGCTTCCTACATCCTTGGAAATGAGATTGATTCTCACTGTAGCATTCTTTTCATCTACATCCATAATTAGCTGCACTGGTGCTTCAACTTCTATATCTCCTTATGCATTTGAATTTTCTCCTACTGGTTTTTTCACAGGAGTTTTAGGGTGCTAGAGTTTCCTACATATCAATGGTTTCTTGATTGGAGTTAAGAATCCCTTTTTGATCTTCTTGTATTTCAGATCTTCTTGATTTAGAGTAATTACTTCCATCCTTTTTTACCCTCTTTTCCCCCTCTATTAATACCATCTGTTGGAACCCGAGGCTCATTCTCTTTCCTTATTTTAGGTGCCTTTACAAATCCAACATTAATAATGTTATTTTTATCCATCCTATTAGCTTTAAGTAACCCTTCTTCCTTGTGTTTGGCTTTGGTGGTAAATTTTCTGGTGAAAAGGCCTATTTTATGAAATCTTTGCAACTCAAATGAAAAGTTTCATATTCAATATTTTGTTTTCATGTGCCAAATTTATATTGCAAAATGATATGCTCTGGGAGTTCTTGCTCCATTTATGATGAAATACATAATCTTGCATATGCAAGTCTGGATCTATTTCTTATTGGTCCATCAAGCCCAATTGAAGATCCAATAGATTTGGCTACATTCAAAAAAATCTCATCATCCTAGAATTGAAGGGGAAGACCAGGTAGTCTACACCATACATGTATGGTGTGTATATTTTCAGTATTTGGATCAAACCCTGGATACCATATTTTTAAGAAAAGACCCATATTTCCCATGCACCAGGGCCCTCCTAAAAGCACCGATTCCAAATCAATCTGTTGATTAAATTTAGCCAAGAAAATACCTCGTGACATGGTTGTAATAACCAGATCTCCCTTTGGTTGCCACCTTCTCAAGGCCCATTTCCTAATAGCATCAATATTGGGTCTAGAGCCAAGAAACTTACCAACAAGTGTAAGATTCACTTTTCCCATTTCCCGATACATCCATCTGGCACATGGAGGTGGGTCACTCCTTCTTTGTCCTTTGCACTTTTGAATTGTACCTTTGAAGGAGATTAATGAGCCACATTCATGTCTAGAAGTTATTTAAGAATTTTAGTAAATGCAATAGATGGGGATGTCTTTCTGTTGCGCAGACTACGTGAGGGGATTTTCAACCATCCGATTTGATGTAGTTAACAAGCTTTTCACAAAAGTTTTTGGATGTGAAAGTAGACATTCTACAGCCGGAACCAGTGACAAAACACTCACCGAACCCTCAAAACCCTCAAAAATTCTCATACATCGACATCAGACTCATTAGAATGTAAGATATGGTAAAACTAGCTATGAAGTGATTGGATAATTTAAATGCAATATATTGTTAAATTTATTTATTTTGAATGAAAAAGGTAGGTTGCGATATTAGGATAAGATACACTTATTAAATATAGTAGCACAATAAGTTACTATAGTCCTATATTAAGAACAAGATGATGTGTTATAGTACATATTATCCTATCGTAAAGATGTACCTATTACTAAAACATAGATAAATAATAGTGTAAATGAAGTTGTGGCTTTATGAACCTCCGTTTAATTTGATAGAACCTTTACTTGTACCAACTTAGGATGGATACGAGAAGGGTAGTGATTGCTTAATGTTGAAATTCATTATGTGGTCACTATCTTTCCCACACGAATCCTAAGATGGGACTGATATCATCCTCTAAATTAGAATGGTGAGTCCTTGATCCTACATATTCAAAACAAAAATGAAATTTCTTACAATATGAAATGAGATCCAAATAACTATGAACAGATGGTTGTGCGGTGATGGAGATAAGTTTCAATGACTTGTGTGTAGTCGGGAACTAAGATTGCAAAGTAACACTTGAATCTTTGGCCAAATTAGTGTATTAGTTGAATAGACAGTCTATTCACCTTACCTTAAAGTTTTTGTGTCGATACAAAACCAATTAAAACTTTTCTATACTCTAGGTTGATACATAAGAGGTTTACATAATTCTCAAAACCTCGTTATTAAGGTTAACCAAAAGTATACAAGTTATACTCATTCAATTAGAGTGAATTAAGGAAGATTGAGTAGATGTAATTGAACCTTACAACTATAGATGGTCATCATCTATTATGAGATGGATTGTAAACATTTAATTATCTTATATTTTAATTTCTGTAAGATGAAAAGCATTGAAGGATCTATTTGTGATTAAAGGGTTTTTTTAATTTAAAAATCCCCTAATTTGGATGAATAATAACATGGGTGTTAAATTTTTGTATCTCGAGCTTAAGGTCACAAGTTATTGGATTTAATGGGTCCATAAACTAACAAAACATCTTAATATTGTGTAACAAAATATGATTGTTATGAGAAGATCTATTAATGAAGCTAAAAATACAATATCCCAAAAGATAGATGAAATCGTAATAGTCCTCAAGGACACTCAAAACTCTATATCACAAAGTTGGCGGTGAGAACGAAGAAGAATAAAAGGAGGTTGAAAAACTTGTATAAAAGGAGGAAGAAAAGTCTAATTCTATAAATCATGTAGTCAATTTTAAGCCCTTAGAACAACAAATCTAATCCCATACGGTTGGCCTATCACCCAATGGCGCTAGGTGCTTACCTAAGGAAAGTGTAGGCACCGACCTCCTCGTTTATATGAGTCTTATGAGAATACATAACATATGAAAAATCCTTAGATGCAAAGAGGAAAAGAACCATGTGTTCATTCTCAAAGCTTAGGATTGGTTATTATTTTAATGCATCCATTCGGTAACAAGAAAAATATCAAATAGATAACATATCCGATTCATAATATAAAGAAGATGAACTAGGGTTTACACGCATGAAAAATGTATATTTAGAATAGAACCATATATTCCTCATTAGAACTTAGTTTAGAAACCACATTACATTCCTTACGGCCATAACAGCATAAATGTATCAATATGGATAAGACTCATGCATCCTAGATCCTAACTATGCTCCCAATGTTACAAACATTATCACAGACCCATCCCTCTAGATATACCTTCTCTCGTATATACAGTCCTCCTAATGAGAATCCATAGAACCCATTACCATTTCTGAATAGCTTCACCTCTTCAATCCCTATGTGATGCTAATGACTACAAACTTTTGTTAGCACGCAACCCCCTTCCTTCTACCCGAGCATCTCAATATATAGCTTTAGCATCCACCACCATACCTTACGGAAGTAATAGATTAGTTTCCAAGTGTCCATGTGGTCCTTTAATGGAGCATGCTTCTTCCCATCCGAAGTCTTTCACTCTATGTAATGATGTCTTTGTGGATCCTTCCATCACATGGAATATTCCTTCCTTGACCACAAAGTTGCCAAGTGACACCTTATTCACTCTGCATGTTTATTCGGGTCATACTTTTCTCGTGTCTTGCTAGGAATGTCGAATATGAAAAAGTCTTGAAACGATTTTCTTTGCCTAGTGCACGCTATGGGTTTTACTAAACCCTCCTAAAACCCTTGTCTTGTGCACATTCACCCCACGTTCCCTTCTTCATATAATTCTTGTGTTCTTATTCTCCATCCATGAGAATACCTTCCTTCAATCAATAAAGAATGGTAGACTCTGAATAGTTGGAATAAATAATTAAGTAATGAAGAATGAGGAAAGAATGAATTAAATAATGGGGGAGCATAGAATAATTTGTTTATTGCTGAAGGAGGAGTGGGAAATCCTTTCCAATATCTACCTCGAGCTTCTCCCAGGAATCTACCTCACTCTGCACTCACTGAAAAAGGTTACCCTCTAGGGAACTCACCCGCTCAAAACTTATCTCCTCCACCTCAAGACTGATTGTATAGAAAATACCCTCTATTTGTTTTCTAAGATCATCAAGTGCGTCCATTCTACTGAGTGATCTATAGATATAACTTGTTCGATTGGTTTTGATTGAGTCCTGTAAGGTCTTGATAGCTTCTGATTTCTTTTATAATTTGGCTAGGATCTTATCAGTCTCTACTCTGTTTGCCTTATTATTCTCTTGAATTTACTTGAGCTCTGCTTCATGTGTAGAAACTAAAATACTTTCTACCCTATCCGTATCGCATAATTGTAATCGAAAAATTATCATAAGTGGTCTCAACAACTTGCAAGGTGGCCTTTACATTGGCGAGGAGTTTGGTATACCGAGAAAATATTTCTACGACCTTCAGACCTCTCCTCCCTTTCTTTGTGTGCTAATGCCTCTTTTGTGGATTCTAAGGAAATTTGTATCCTCTCCATTATGAGGATATGAGTCATATCCTCAAGGCATTGCAATGTTGATTCACATTTTTCTCAAACGGAGCTAGGTAAGGATGCTTTAAAAAAATAACATCTGTAATCATTTCAAATTTCTTGTGTAATTGACACACTCTTTCCTTCTCCTCATTTACTTCGCACCTTAGTTGTGCATGTATTATCTCTTCTTGCTTCAGGTCCTTGCTTCTCTTGAGAATCTCATCCTCTTTCTTCTCCAATTCCACCTCTAAGAATCTCACCCTATCATTTCTTCCAAAAGTCTTTCCTCAACCTCAACCTCAACTTTATTGAGTGCATTAAATACTTGCTCATCTGACACCTACTAAGCATTTACACAGGGGTTTACACCTTTTGTCTTCGACATATTCATTAGTGCCCCTTGGCTTACCTTGAACTCAGGTTCATTGACATGGGATTCAAATGCCCAAGATAACATTTTCTTGGTTCATGGGTATGCACCTTCTACATCAAATGAGAGCATGGCCAGGATTTGTTCTGTTGGCATGGTTTTATGGAAGCATGTGTGTAACACCTTTGTTAGATCATTGATGTAACCCATTCCTTTCCCTTGTTCTACCACTACGCTCTTCCCACCTTTTCGTGTAGCCTTTGGAAAGATTACTACTAGGTTGGGGTATCTACCCATGTTTCCATACTCTTTTCCAATGCTCTACTCTTCTATCTCCTGGAGGATTTCATCCCCGCTACATTCTACCTCCTGCTCTACTAACTCTTTTATAATGCCTCGCAACTTCTCTCTCTTCAACCTCTTCTATTTTTTCTTTGGTGAGGCTTGGGGTCCTCTAACCTCTTGTGTTCACTTCTTTTCTCACCCCTTCAACTCGAGCATCTACTTCCTCCTTTCCATTTTTCTCTTCACTTCATTCTTCTTCTAAATCATGTATATCATACACAGGATGATTCTAAACTTCTTCATCCTCATCATCATCCTTCTCGCCCCTATAGGCCTCCAAGCCCTCCATTTCCTTTGAGTCTGCCCTCTCCGCCACCTTCTGTTTCTTCCTAACTGGTGATTCCAGTATAGGAGACCTTCCTTCTCTTTCTCTTCAAATGACTCCTTAGTGAGTATTCTCTCATGGGAGGGTCCTCTTGCTCGTGCCTCTTCTTCTGGGGTCTTCTCTCTAACTAGATACTTCTTTTTACATGCGTAAGTGCTTGCTTAGTGCTTGCTTCCAGCATGCCCATAAATTTTGTTGTCTGCCTCGAGACTAGGTGCCTTATTATCCTACATTTCTCTCTCCCTTATCTTGAAAAAACCTTCTTCCTTCATGTGGGGTCCTCAAGAATGGAGACATCATTCTCCGTAGGCACTATTTTAAAAATTTTACCCGATGCACAAGTATATCCTTGATGCAAGCCTCCCAGCGATTGGTAGTGTCAATGGCTTCATCATCTCGCACTTTTTGGGAGATATAGTTCTCCACATATATATGCTTCTTTGGATATATGATATTTTGGCACACTCGCGATGGTCTTGGTATACAACACTAAGATCAAACCTTAGTCTTTTGGCTTCCTTAAAATGGTTGACCCCCACTAGGAATTATAGTGCGGTGAAGGAAAATGGAAACTTGCACCATGGACTCTTATTTCCATCCGTCAAAGTGAATCTTCCAATGCATATTTTCGATATACAATAAAATCATCCTCTTCATATACGAGTGTGGAAAGTTGCTCAAGTATCCTCCACTCTTGCCCCAAATGTATCACACAATTAGGTGTACCATTTCTCCAAGCGTTCCTTGTGAGTGGCCATCATGGTGTCACATGTATATTTCTCAAATCTCTTCACGGAAAGGGATCCTCTTCTAAGTATTACCATATGAAGTTCTCTGGCTGTTGGGAACTCCAATCTCGAGAGAAGACAATGGTGAGGAGAATATTTCTAAACATTATATTTTTTGTTTCTTACTTGCTTTGCTAATGATCTCATCAACAATCTAGGTGGGTAGGTTTTAAATGGTTCCTTCGAGATATTCTCGCATACGTTCAACCATGCCTTGTTAACTTGGGTCCACCTTTCCCCGACCATTTAGGTTTATAACCAAGTGCATGGCCATCCTCATTCCACATTTGGGGATATCTTTGATATCAAGTAGCACGAAAACTTATTGTAGTCGTAGGCCTCCATAATTTTCTTGATGGCCTCCTTATCATGCAATTTGTCATCTATGGAGTCTCCTTCATAAACCAGATAGTAAAATTTGATATGAGCCGAGGGTTATACGCATTTTATAGCCTATAAAATAGAAGTGGTCTTAATGCATGCTAAACATTAACCACTTGTATAACCACTCGGGCTTACAAAAATAGGGAAACTCATATAGTTACAATAGCCCTTCCTTACCCATCTTCATCTTCACTTCATCGTTGTAGATCGACATCCCTTCCGGTGTCCTTGTATCGCTTAGACAAACCAGTTCCAATGCCATCTCCTTTTACGTGGTACTCGAGAAATGGTTGTAGTCACACATGGACATCTTCCTAATGTGTGATACCCATTCTTTCCCCATCAATACTCCATCTGAGGGTACTTGAATCTCTACATACCACTCCTCATAAAAACTTATTGCGGTAGATTTCTTTCCATTTCCCTTCTTCTTTGGTGAAACAACTTGTCTTCTTTGGTGCCATTTTTACTTGTCGTCCAAACCCTAAACTTGTCTTCCTTGCTCTGCTTCCTAACTCTACCCAATCTTGTGGCTCAACTCCATGAAAGAATCCTTTTATCTTCGTGCCCTAGCTGCAAAACCCTAACTTGGAAAAAATATTCCACAAGACAACGTATTCCACTGAAACTTCCTCCCTACGCTTGTGTACTCCTTCCACTCTGGTTTGTAGATCAACCCTAGTCACGCACTCAGATATCTATGATTCCTTCTTCACATAAATATCTCTTTACAGATGCCCTAGTTCGCAAGAGCTCTTAAATTTCGTAATCACAAGGTAAATAATAACGTGCTTGACTTCATACTTATAGCTTTTTACTCCTTTCCTACGATAAATGTTACACAACCTACTAATGCACATAGCATTAAATACGCAATTTTCCACTAAAGCTGACCTTAAGTGCCCTTACCCATGTACTTGAACCTGCGTGAAAATATTTTACAACCTTGTGGCATGTAAAAATCCTAATTTATTGAAGAATCTTACGCGAGCTGTGGCGCCAAAGGCACTTCTTCTATCCTTGACTTGATTTTTTCCCTTGCCTACCTCATGTTGTTCTTGTGATTTTCCTTCTCTATACATGGTTTTTGTAAAGCCTTATCCTAAAACCAAAATTCTTATCCACCATTTCCACGCATATTCTTCTATTTTCATGCCTTTAATCCTTTCATCCGGGCCTTACAACTTTCACTACCATCTTGTATCACACTTTGCACTACTCCACATTACTCCACCCCACACTAAATCAAATGCATGGTCCTCTGCATATACACAATATTTTGGAAGTAATAAGTGGTTACCAACACACAAGGTGCAAAATAGAACAAAAAGAAAGGAACAAGCAACAAGAAAGGGAAACACAAGAAAAGAAAAATACATAAAGGGAAATCCTAAGCTAACTGGAAATACTACCTTATTTACAAACACAAGGAAGGCTTATTTATAGTTGGGCTTTAGCCTACTCCCATTAAAATGGCCAGTAACTTCATTCCATCTAGCACTTGTACTTGACATGCACGTGAATCAAGGATGTACGAGATGATGTAAGGGCCCAACCAATGGAATTTCAACTTCCCAAGATGGTGCAGAAACTTGGAATCATACAAAAGAACCATTTGCCTAACCCGAAACTACTTGTTCTTGATATGATGATCATGCCATGTCTTTTGTCCTGGTCTTTTCGGTCTTCTCTCGACTCCATCTAGCAAGTGATCTTCTCTCGTCTAACTACATCAACTTATCAATCCTTTCCTCGAGAACTTGTTCATCATCCAATCTTCCTACTCACACTTTACGTAGCGATGGTAACATGATTTCAAATGGAAAAATAGCCTCTACACCAAACACCAATTAAAACGATGTGGCCTTGTTTAACCTTTTGTAGGTTGTCTGTATGCCCATAAAATGGCTGATACTTTGTCATGCTAGTATTGTCTTGCAACATCATAAATCTTGGTCAATGTGTGACTCAATATCTTGTTGAATGCCTCAACAATTCCATTTACCTGAGGATGATAGGGGGTAGTCTTGTGATGGGCCACCATACACTCTGCTAATAGATTCTTGACCGTTTCATTAAGAAAATGTGTACCCATATCTCTAGTCAAGCTCAAAGGACATCCATACCTGCTAATTATTGTTTTCCAATAAAAATCTAGCAGCTATCATTGTAGTACAATCTCTTGTAGGTTCTACCTCTTCCCATCTTTTCAATTAATAAGTGCGAGTGATGATGTAATGAGAGTGAGTCCTTCACACGACAGTGAAATTTTTCCTACAAAGTCAATTTCCCATTTTTCAATTGCCTCTACGCTAGACATAGGTCTCAATAGAATTTCATGCCTCCTATGTTTTCCAAGGTGCTAGCTGTGGTCACATGCCTTGTAAAACTCAATACAATCTTGGTAGATAATATCCCACCAAAGCCTTGTGAGTATAATTTTTCACGTGGTTGTGTTTCTGCATAGTGTCCTCTTGTAATCCCACCATGTACATCCTCCATAATCACAACACGCTCATGTTCTAGTATGCATCGGTGCATAACCTCATCATGACCTAAATTGTACATGTTTCCACTAATCAGCATGTAGGGCACAACGCGGATTGAAAACTATTTCATCTCTAAAGTCTACATCCTGTCTAATGCTACACCTCTTTTAAGGAACACCAAAATATCCTCTAAGTTTGAGGGTGCATGCCGTAACCTTAACAGTTGCGTATCCAGCATGGTATCCTCAATTTTTTGTGTGCAATCTCTCGAGTCAATCCTTGATAATTGGTCAGGTCCTAAATTCATTTTTCCTAGTTGTACCACAACGGAAAAATCAAATTCTTGAAATAACAAGACCCAACGACATATGTGCCCTTACAAAATGGGCTTATTTAACAAATAATTCAGTGTCATGTGATCTATGTAGAATATAAAAGGCATTTCTAGTAGATACTGCATGGACTTATATAAGGCATTGATCATTGATAGCACCTCGCGCTCGGTAGTTGTGTAATTTTGTTCTACCGGTGTCAACTTGCAATTTGCAAAACAAAGGGAGTGATCAACAATCCCCTCACAAGGTTGTGCTAGTACTACTCCAATGGCTATTCTTGAGGCATCAACATGAACATGGAAAGGCTTATCCCAGGAAGGGAAACATAGTATGGGTGCAGTAACAATCATATCCTTCAAATTTTCAAACACCTTTTGTTGTTCTTTCCCCAATTAGAGGCACTCTTGTTCTTAAGAAACTCTTCCATCAACATGGTGATCTTGGCATATCCTTCGATGAACTTCCTATAATACCCCATATGCCCTAGAAATACACACACTACGCTCTTAATAATAGGATCTCCCAATCCCACAATAACATAAACTTTGGCAGGATCCACTAACAAGCCTTCCTTACATATAATATGTCCTAACAGGGTTCCAAATGGAGTAGAAAAGACACATTTCTTAATGTTGAGGGATATCCTCAACTGCCGACATCTCTCAAACATTAGTCTCAAATTGTCACAATGGTCTTTCACTAGCCCATACACCATCTAGTCATCTAGGTAGACTTGAAGAAACTTATGGATAAAGTCCTAAAATGCTTGTACCATGATGCACAAGAACACATCAGATGCATATTTCAATCCAAAAGGCATGACAGTGTAAGAAAATATTCCCCACTCAGTGGAAAATTTTATCTTTCTCTGGTCTTCTTTGCAATCGACACAGACTGGTGATACCACGAGCACCCATCCGTGAAATAATATATGTCATTCCTAGCTACTCCTTCAAGAATATCTTCAGTGAATGGGTCAATAACACACACTGCATTCAAGTCCTTGTAGTTAACACATATCCTTATCCTTCCATCCTTCTTAATGGTTATCACTATTGGGCTTACCCATTCTGATTCTTCTATAGCCTCAATGATACTAGATGCTATCATATTTTCTATCTTCTCCTTGGCTCTTACGCACAAGTTTGGATTCATGTGATAGGGTCTCTTCTGGATTGGGTGTGCACCTTCCTTTAACTTGATCCTCATCCCCCACAATGAATTTTGAATGCATTTGAGCTCATGGTACCCCCATGGGAATAGATCCTAAAACTTTCCCAATAGATCAATGATTTTTTAAACCTCTTCCTCTGACCAATAATCCCCAATCATAGCTTCCTTAGGTTTTGTCTCTTTCCCAATGTTAAACATATTTGTTTTCAAGGGGTTAAGGTAGGTGCATGCTTTCTCATCAACACTATCTATGACTTCGCACTTACCTTCGTAATGGTTAGCATCTAGAATTTCCATTTCTTCACCATCAATTACATAGTCCATCTTTCCTTTTTCCTTTTCAATGCATGTGCACTCAAGTTGTATCTCTTCTAATTCATCGTCATTAAAACATATCTACAAAATAGGTTCACCTAACAACTCTAGTAACCCATCTTCTTCCATATCACTATCTCCCATTTTAAGGTGCTTGATAACTTGCAACACCTTATCCACTTATGGCTTGGTACTTCAATATAGAAATGCTTGAATGAGATCATTCGTTAACTCTTATCAATTCCCTTTCTGACGGCGTGTCTTAGAGTGAATATACCATGCACGATAATAACCCTGTAAGGTGGAATATAACTTATGAACCCATAATTAAGGTGGTAAAGCTCTTGTGCCTTCATCCGGGCCTTCTCACATACTTGGATATGGGAAGAGGAAGGTTCTTTGCCATTGTAGTCTTGGATAATAGTGGGCACATTTCTCCTACAAAACCTTACCGAAAATGCAAGTCTTACCTCACGTAATTCTAAAAGACTCTCGCAATGTGTAGCACACCAATGCGATGTAGTCCCGAGAAGGTTGTAGCTGAGCATTTCCCTTCTCTTGTCCTCATTATTCCACTAAGCCTCAATTTATCGCAAGAAATCATCAACATTTTCTCCTCCGGAGTAACTTGGTAGATTCTTCCCTCCTAGGTACTTGACTAAGCATGCCTTTATTACCATTGTTATAGATCCTCACAATTGTTTCCCAATTACCTCATAAGTACCATGCACCCAATTGTCACATGTGAGGCTAGTTATATCACTCATCAACTAAGAATATTCAAATTGGATAAATCCTTCGTAAGATGAATTATCTCGGGTCTCTCGATGGAGAAAACATATATTATGTCAAGGGCTTCCTCTCCTAAGGGCTCGGTATAGGGCACCGACTTCCCATATGTTAAAGGGATAATAATCCTTTCTTCCTTGTTCTTGAAGCTAATAGAACCCTTGTTAAACCATAGGTTGAAATTATTCTTATAACACGAAGGGTTCTCAAGTAGTGCTGGAAAATTATTCACCTTGGCGAGCACCAAGAATTCAAAGTCCCCAATTAACTTGGCCTTTGAATAATGATAACCACATCCTTCAAGACAACAATGGGCATTACTTTTGTCTTGTTTGACATATACAAAACATTCAAAACTACTGTAACGTAGGCCTTCCCATTTTATGCCATGCATCTAAGGTGAGAACATTGATCTATGCTCTGATTCGACAAGGATATTACGCAAAGCCACCCATCAACAACCACATTCAATGTGATCTCTTTATCATAGTCAAGGCTGTGAGGAGGAAAGTTGGAATGTATAATCTACCTTTCATGCTCTCTCCGGACACATGGTACCTTCTTTCATAACCATTCTCCTAGAAAGGGAATGATATTCTCCTACCTTAATGTTTTGCACACTTCCTTGACCTCATCCACATCCTTCTACGGAGCCTCAACATTCTTCCTTTACTCCAACCGGCTTGATTGCTCCTTTAGACACTCGATCTCTCCTTGTAATCCCCATATCACATCTATAGTATCTTGATATACCTCCTTCTAATGAGTAGGGTCTAGATACTTCCCATGTACTACTTCTTCCTTGTGACAACCAATTTTTGTCTTGACATCTCCCTTATGCCCACCGCCTCCACTCACATCATTACCTACACATGTTCTAATCTTGACCCACCTACCACTCTTGGTATCCATTGTGGGTTGGCCTTATTTATGCTCACCATCCCAGCACCTTTGTATTTTTAGTGTTATTGGTTCATATACTCAAACAACTCAAGCCACTCCTCATACTTATAGTTTTTTTACACCACAAGCATTGCAACAGGTTTGGAAACTCATGTTTATAATGCTCTGTTGATCTACAATATAACAGTTCCACATGGGAACTCACTTATTCCTCTGCCATAATTACTATGACCATGAAAAACTCTCGTGAAAACCTCTTTCACGCACTCCTCCTCTTTTGCTAGTATGACACACACCAAGATTAATAACATCATGAATCTAGTCAATCAACCTACAATCACTAGTATCATGGGTCATAGAGGTATAGATATTGTAATAGCAAGAAACATTCTTGCAGATTACGCACTGTAGTAGAGGACATCTATTTGCATCATGATCCCTATCAAAATCTCACATTCTACCACCATGGTGCGTATCTACTTTGAGGGAAACTATCCTTTATATGCCCCTCCACTTCACAATATATGCACCAAAGACCACTATAAACCTCGTGTGCTAAAGTTCTTTGACAACTTCTACCACCGGTTTGGCCATTGCTGAAATTTACACCTCTAGAAAAGGGATAACACTAGTATCAATGCTCGTAATAACCTCAACAAAAGGGCAGCTTCCAAGGTCTTGCATGGGTCTATGAAATTCTTGTGTGATAGTTCCCTTCTAAATGGTGTTATCAATCACCAAACAAACCATTGAGCGTGATGAGAGGGGTGTATGTCATAGGATAGCTTTGATAAGAGATTTTTGAACCATGTATCATAATTTCAAACACATTCTACCATTCTTTTCATGATCTTCTTCAAAGTGTTGATTCTCTTACGCTTGAACTCGGGGACATGAGAATCTGCTACAAATGTGTTTTTCAATGCGGTGTAATCCACGATTGTCGATGGGGTCATACTTCTACAGGTACCAACTATGCGTGTGCCCCTACAATGTTATTACATACTGAATTTCCTTTTGCTCGGGGTAGTGATCCCCTTTTCCCAACATAAAAATCACACTTATGCACATTCTCTACAACATCATCAATGCCTATGTAGTCGAGTAGGTGCAAAGATAACTCAAAAAATACATACGCGAGTGGCTAAGGTCTTGTCCACCGACCCCGAACCTTGGTTTCCTCTTGTATTTCCTCCACCATGAGCTATACTAGACCCACTAGGTCCTATCCCTCTTGACCCGCCCAGAGATCCAATAGGTCCACCAGTCCTCCAGTCCCTACACCACCGATCCACCTCTTGTAGCCATAAATGGCCTAAATTTTTCATGCCTAGTGTCCCCAACGTCCCACTAAACTACGTGACAATGGTTTATGATATCATCCCACTTCTAGTTGTGTCTCATGTGCTACTCTCAAATGTGATATCCAATCTTTGTGTATTTGTACCTTGTCCAAAAATTCCTTTGAATACGGGGATGGTTTTTGTAGTCATAGATGTCCCAAATGAGAAATTATGTCTTAGGCATAGATCGGTTACTCCCTTTGATACCAACTGGATTAACAATACTTACCTCTTGATCTAGAAAACTAAGCGTCATAGGTTGGTCATTAGGTGGGTTCGGATGCATGCCGATGGCTCTCCTTTCTACATGTGATGAACTCTCATTAGAGGCTAAAGGGTCTTCTATCCCATGATTTCTAGGATGGGGTAGCACAGCCTCATCGGGTTCCACATTCTCTGTGTGAACTTCAACTCCTTCCTGCAATGTCTTCCTCCATAGATCAATCGCACCTACAACCTCGTGTTGTCTAGCCATCTCCCTTTCACGAGCTTCACTATACTTGAGTTGTCTCTCTTCCCTTTCCTTTTCAACCTGCAATGTCCTCCATATTCATCCACCCTAGCTTCCTCACCCAACACTTAAAGAGAAGCTTAGTTGTCTATAGGAAATGCCTCCAAACATAATTTAATGATCAATATATTTATAGCTAATAGGATAACTCGTAAGAATGATCATCTTGGTTCTCATAGGAACTCAAACTCGACAACCTATGGACAAGAATACATATAATTGGTGTATTTTAGAGTATAAATGATTAACAATCCTTTCCACTAGTGATCAAAACCATGCGTCCAAGTCATATCCACATCATTTAGCCTTTGGTAATCATCTTGGGTCCATACACATGATCAGTAGTACCATATTGATCTGGATGCATATGCTAAAAGCCATTCATACAATTCTACTAGAAATTAGCACAAGAAATTTTCATATAACTCATGATACAGGCACTATTTTACCCATTTACGTGCATTAAAATTAGGTTCAATATCGAATATTTTAGAAAACTCATCCTCTATGCTCTTAAATCATGCTTCAACACTCTCCAAAGTCAAGCACTCGGTAATCACACATTAATGGAACCATGATGTAGATGCATCCATTTCTCACAACTTAGAAAAGAGTTCCCGACAACATAACCAAGATGTAGTCATTTTAAGCCCTTAGAACAACAGTCTAATCCCATGTGCACCAACCTATCACCCATCAAGTGCTAGACACTCACCCAAGGCATGTGTTGGTGCCGAGATCTTCCTTTATGTGAGTCTTATGAGAATACATTACTTATGACAGAGACTTAGATGCAAAGAGGAAAATAACCATGCATTCATTCTGAGAGCTTAGGATGGGTTATTATTTTAATGCATCCATTCGGTTATCAAGAGAAATATCAAACATATAATAGATCTGATTCAGAATATAAAGAATATGCATTGGGGTTTACACCCATAAATAGTGTATATCTAGAACAAAACCATATATTCCTCATTAAAACTTAGTTTAGTAAGGGCCATAACAAACCAATGTATCAATGAAAATAATACTCATGCATCAAAGATCCTACTATGCTTCCCATGTTACAAAAATGATCATAGACCCATCCCTCTAGATATGCCTTCTCTCCTACACCACCTAATGAGAATCCATAGAACCCATTACCATTTCTGCAGAGCTTTTCCTCTTGAATGGCTATGTGTTTCCAGTGAACACACACTTATGTTAGAATGCAGCCCCCTTCCTTCTACTTGAACATCTCTATATATAACTTTAGTATCCATCGCCATACCTTCCTAAAGTAATAGATCAGTTGTCAAGTGTCCATGTGGTCCTTTAATGGAGCAGGATTCTTCCCATAAGAATTTTCCACTCTCTTGAATGATGTCTTTCTAAATCCTTCCATCGCATGGAATATTCCTTCCTTGACCATAATTTCGTGGTTGGTCCCTTATCCACTCCACATGCTCATTCGGGTCACACTTTTCTTGTGTTACTGCTAGGAATGTTGAATATGTGTAAGTCCCAAAACCTTTTCTTTTCCTAGTGCGCACGCCATGGGTTTTCTAAAACCCTCCTAAAACCCTTGTCCTTCGTGTCTTCACCCCACGCGCCCTTCTTCATATAGGCCCCCCCACCCATGCACCTTCTTATACTTAGTGAATTTTTTTAGACCCAAAAATCATCCAAGAAACAAAAGAGCCCACTTGATAGTTGAACTATCAAGAGATATCAAGTGTATCAGTTCACCCAAGTTTTATTTAATAACCTTGGGTGATGGAGCTAAGAACTAGATGGGTGAAATGGAAAATTATTTCGAGATAAGAGACTTTTACGAAGAAACCAAGGTAATTTGGGTTTATTTTCAGGTATTTAATGAAGCATATTTTTGGTGGGACAACCGAAAGATGGAGTTTGGAGTTGATACAACTAGTATAAATTGGGAACAATTTAAATTTTATTTTCTTCAATGTGGTTACCGTAACTATATTTTGACTAGAAAATGTATGAGTTCTAAAACCTAACTCGGGGTAAATTGAGTTTTACTCAATATTGGAAAAAATTCCCCAAAGTTCAAGTATGTAACACAATATCAAAAGGATGAGAAACATAGGATACAAAATTTCATTATGGGGATGAACCCAATTATTGGGGAGAAGTAGATGTGCATGGTCCTTCTACTATGGAAGTTGTATTTGTAAAATTCATTAGGAAATATATTCAAATATGAGTGATTTATGCTCATAGGAATGAAAAGATAAAGAATTAATTCATCTAAAATTTTCCTTTAACACCTTGAAAAACATGGTTGAATAAGGTTGGCAATGAAACAAAGAATGGTAAAAAACACAACAAAACCTAAACCTACTATAAATGCAAAGATAAATAGGATGAATAATGTTATAGTAAATGATAATAAATTTTAAAAGAAAGGATTTTTTTCTGGATGTATCAAATTTGGTGGTGACTACTATGCAAATAACTATTCCCCGAGGAAGAATCAAGTGAACAATCAACAAAAAGAGTTCATGTTGTATTAGCTAATTGCCAAGTTGAGAAAAAAGCTACCCCTATTGAAGTTTCGGGTAAGTTGTATGGTTTTATTGATATTATTTTATTTGACACCGGTCTGTTGAGTGCTTAATTTCTACTAAAAATTCAAAATAAAGTTAATTATATAAAAAAAAATATAGGGATTGTACAACATGAGAATAATGTTGTTCAAATTGTAGACCAATGTTGATTTTCCGTAACATTGGAATTACCTTACTTCACCAAAGAACGGGACCTATACATAGTTTCTCTAAGGTTACGTGCCATTATTCTTGGTGTAAATTGGTTATCCTAACATAAAGAAATTGTTGATTGTTTTGAAAAAATGAATTGAATGCATATATTATATGTGAAAAACAAAAAGCATATAGGGCATAAAAATAATTTTGAAGTAAGGAATTTCTTTTCCATGCAACTTAAGAAAAATAAAAATAAGGGTTGTATGTTGTATGTGATAAAAATTTCTGATTTTAGCAAGGAATGTAAGAATTCCTAGGATAATTATCCACTGTTATAAGAGTATCACGGTTTCCAAGAGGAAGTACCTAGAGTTCCTCCTAGATGTGAGTTTTATTTTACTATTGATATCAAACCTAGAAATGAACCAATATCTAAAGCACCATACATAATGAAAAAAACTGAATTAGTCAAACTAAAAGCACAAATTCATGAACTATTGTCTAAAGGACTAATTAGAGTGAGTGCGTCTCCTTTGGTATCAATATTCATCTTTGTTAATAAGAAGGATCACACATTAATATTATGCATAGATTAACACATACATAACAAGGCCACAATTAAGAATAGATATCATTGACCAAGGATTGATAATTTTTTTTTATCATATGCAAGATACATCTGTCTATTCAAAGATTACTTTATGATTAGGATATCATCAAATTAGGATAAAGGATGAAGATATTCATAAGAAATGTTCAAAATAAGATACATGCATTATGAGTTTACACTGTTACCTTTTGGACTCACTTATGAATCAACTTCATTCATGAACTTAATAAACATTTTTTTCAGGAATATCTAGATAAATTTGTGCTAATTTTCTTAGATGAAATTCTGATTTATTTTAAAAACATGGAAGAACATAATGAACACTTGAGAATAGTGTTGGATGTGCTTAGGAAAATAAAACTGTACAAAAAAATTTCAAAGTGTTCTTTTTATAAGAATGAAGTGCAGTACCTTGGGCACATAATCAATAAGGATGGGATTTCAATTGACCCATAAAAATCAAAGCCATAACTAAATGGCCAACACCTAAGAATGTACATGAAGTTAGAAGTTTCATGGGGTTGGCTGGTTATTATAGAAAATTTGTGAAATATTTTTCTAGAGTGGCTGCACCAATAATCTCTCTGACAAGAAATTCATATAGATTGATAAGTGTGAAATATTATTTAATATGCCAAAGGAAAAATTATAACAACACTTGTTTTAAAGGTTCTAGGTCCCAACGGAAGATTCATTGTGGAAACCGATGCCTCCAGGGAAGGTTTGGGTGGAATACCAATACAAAATGATCATGTAATTGTTTATGAGAACAAAAATATGAAGGTGCATGTGTAGAAATATGTTCCCCATGACCTATAATTTGATTCCATAGTTCATACCTTGCATATTTGTAGGTATTACCTACATGAAAACAATTTTAATTGAAAAGAGACCACTTTGTGATTCGAAAGAATTTTAGGTGTTGGAAAGTTTCCTAAAACTCCTAAAATATAACCAAGATATAGAGAATTTTGATACCTTTCCGATGGTATGAAGAACTCCAGAAAAAAATTTGGATACTAAAGATATTATAGGTCAAAGTCTGGTTTGAACACGGGTCAAAATGGGTCAAGTGGAGAGTTACACATTGACACGTGGCATGACTGTAAAAGGTTAAAAATTTGTGTTTTAAATGCCATTGGATGTCTACACATAAAAATTTAGTGGGCCCCGCTATTTTCTAGTGGGACCCTCAAATAAGTTCGACACACTCTTTTGGAGGAGGGGTGCCTTTACCACCTTTTTTATGTTACCATAATCACAATTTTGCTTATAAATGCCACATATTTTTCTAACTCTACCAATATGGGATATTTGTTTGGAGAGTTTAATTTGGCATTGCAAGTTATATATTGCATTGCACCTAGAGTGATTGGGCAAGCTATTATCTAGCTTGGTGGGTTGATTAACCACCCATTGATTTTATCACATTATTACCTACCATATTATTTGGGCTAGCTTTTTATCCTTTCAAACTATCTTGTATACTTTGGAAAGTAAGAAGAGATGGGTTCACATTATTAGTCATGGGAATGACTCAATTCACTGGGTGGATCACGAGATGACTTGCGGTGGATCTATTTTCCATCTTGGCATTATCACCAAATCCCCACAAACCTCGTAACAAAGTCAAACCAACAACTTGGTGCTATGATGCAATGAAATGATCATGACCGGCATCTTGGGGAATCAACCATCCACCTAGCCCATACAAACTTAGGCATGAAACATAATGGGTCACGGTGGGCTATCGATAGCCGAATGGGGTGGTAAAAGGTAATGTGTGGTTGAAGCCACATTAAAATAGGTGACCCAGGCTCTATTTAAACGACCAATTACACCAAACCCCCACCATGTGGGATTTGCCTAGTTTTGAAGTACTTAGAGGCCAAATTTGTCCATGGCATAAAAATGAAAGTTTCTCATAATTTTCGGAGGAATCCAAATATGTGATTATTTTTCCATCGAATACTTTAAATCTCCATTTTTAAGTGTTTTTCTTGTAAATTTTTAGGGGGTTACATTGTGATGATGTTGTAGGGGCCACAGATGGACTTAAAAATGCTTTTCTAGTTAATTTTATGATATCAGCCCATTTTCGGGTAGTAGTGATCTATTGGTATTAGTAATGGTAAAAAATTTAATTCATTGGATTTTAATAGATCAATTTACATTTCGTGAATCCAGATATGTAGCCTTTGGGTGAACTTTTTTATCAATTTCATTTTGTGGATGTTTGAATTTTAGTTTAGATGAATATTTTTATCGATAAATTCATTAGTATGAATTTTTATTAATTTAGATTAAGCAATCATCTTATAACGAGAAAATAGATTTAAGTTCAATTTTAGTATCCATAATCCACAAATTTTAAACGTATGCAAATTTCAGGTGTTATGACTAAAATCATATTGAAGGGCATAAATAAATCAAGAATTAATGAGTTTTGGAGTGTTTAAAATCCATAAAATTAATGTCGAGTTCCAAAATCCTTGTGAATGGTTAAATTTTAAAAATTATAACTTACGTTTTCAAAATGAAATATATCTTTACGCAACCTAATTTAAATGCAAGACAATGTAAGTGGCTTGCATTTTGTCTCAATATGATTTTGATATTAGTTACATTATGTGTACATCGATTAATTAACTTAACTAAAGAATTTATACTACAAAAATCTACATAGTTTCAAATCAAATTAACTAAACATGATCCATACTGATAAGAGCTTAGAGACTTTAAACATTATAAACATGCATATTATAAACTTGAATTAATCCAAACTAACATTGTAAAACTTAATCTCTACTCTCTATGATTACTAAAATATAAACTATGAAATTATGAGGAACATAAGTAATCAAAATGGAATGGTGGAGAACTCAAGAATTGATAATGGAATCTCACCAAGACATGGGTATAATGTCATTTTGTATCTTCCCATAGTACTCAAATTTGAGTGTATGGATGTAAGATGAGAATATTTAATCCAAATCAATGGAGAATGCTCAAAGCCAAATGCCTATAGTTTATGCTATATGCAAAGGATGGTGTGTTTAGATGAAGGAGATTGGTCCTTTATATAACCTGGTTTTTGGAGAGAGATGTGAAACTTGGTGCATGTGGGATAAGGGGAAAAGTAACTTTAGTTTAGTTAACCAAAGCTAGGTGAGTTAACATGTGGGTTAGGAATGGATAAGGTTGCTTTAGTTAAGTTTAATTTGTCATTTAGCAACCATGGGAATTAGGGGGTGTATTAATTAACATAGGGTGATTAATTAATAGATAGGCTAAGGATTATAGAAGATGATTAGAGGCAGATTACTGTGATTTGAGAGATATAAGAGGAACTTGATCAAATATATAAATATTTATTGATTTAGGCTAGCGGTTGTAATTAATTAAGAATAATATAAGTGACCTAGGTAGAAGTGGTCATTGATTAATGAAAGGTCATTAATTGACATCGTGAATGATAGGAAGGATAATTAATTAACGAAAGGTCGTTAATTAATGCATATGAAGAGGAATTTTAACTAATTTGTAGAAAAGCACTAGTTATTACGACATTGACATGAAAGATGATAATTAGTGTAATATTAACATTAACATTGTGTAAGCGGATTTTAGGTGTCTACATTTTCCCCTCTTTGGGGTGGCGTAAGTGACACCACTTCAAAGATAGTAGAAAAATACAGAAAATAATTTTTTTTTAAAGGATGGAAGAAAAATTAATAGATTGGAGGATGCCCTCGAGTGTTGATTGACACTCGAAAAGATGAAAAGAAAAGAATAGAATATTAGAATAATTTATCCTTATACCCCCAAGTTGCTTTGGAAGAATAATGTTGAGAAGAGAATGATAAGGAAGAAAAAATTAAAATGAAGGGATATAAAAATTTCTATCATCTTGCATGATGTAAAATCAACTTTATTTCATCATTTTTCTTATGATCTATGTCATTGATCCTTATTAAAATGTATGCATACAAAAAAGTGTACCATAACATGAAAATCTATAATATAAACATTTTTTCATTGCCAAAAATGATAACTCCATGCAACATACATAAATGCAATGCAATACGAGAAATTAAACAAGATAACATAACAAGGAAACAAGTACAAACACACATACTCAAACAAACAACGTTCAAGATGGTTACACCCATGTTTTTGTTATCAAGATTCAGTTCCCGAATGTTCATGTTTAATGAAAAGGGTTGAAAATGGTGCCCCAAGCAAGGATACATGCAAGGGGAATAACAAAGGACACTTGGGTCCTATGAAAAATCATTCATGATCTATGAAACAATACCTAGCAACTCGTTGTGCCAAAGGCATACATACATAGTAAGCAAACCAAATTTATTAATGGAGGTAGATCTAGATGATCCGTGAGTCGTTGCATGAGAACAAGTGAAAACCAAAGAAATATGATTTTGTAAGACAATTTTTCTATGTTTGAGTACAATGCATTTGACACAGGCTTCAACTGCGTGCATGTCGTTTACCAATTTTTTATATTTTTGAATTTTATATTTTTTTGGTTTTTTGAATATTTAACGGATTTTTGTGTTTCAAATATATTTGAATGTTTTGAGTTTTTCAATTAATATATTTTAATGTTTTTATATTTTGAATATTTTCCAAAGCTATGTATAGGAAAATGAAGAAACGTTGTTGCCACGACATTAAATGGAATGTACAAGGGAAGAATGCAACACATATGTACAATAAGGTGAATATACAAATTTTCCCCAGCCTGTGAGATGGGAATATGCAAAGGAAATAACAACACGTATATACAAGAGGATAGGTTGGATCATGGAAAAAATAAACATGTTCAATCTAATGATGAAAAAAACCCATGAAGTGCCAAGAAGGGGAAGGATGCCCCCAATGTGACTTGCGAAGAAGCCACCTGGTAGAAAGAAGTAAAACATTTTTATTGAATGAAGGGACAACGTTTCCTAAAACTTAGTAAAAAGGAAATCTTATACACATGGATATTCTAAAATAAGAAGAAGAACATAAATGCTATGACAATATATGGTAAATGTAGTTAGAAGGTGGTCGATGAAAAATTGATTAGCCAAAGGAACAAATCAAGAGACAAGTAAAGAACTAAAGAAATAATTTGAACAAGGTGGAAAAATATGACACTTGGTAACATATTATTCCTATTTTCTCCAATAGATTTAATGTATGCATGTGGAAATTAATTATGTCTTGGAGGAAAGCTTTGATAGAACCCAAGTGAAGACAATAACCAATGTGTAGGAATGATTTAATTTGAAAGGTGATTTGTGAATGGATTGTAGAAGGAGATCTACACATTTTTTGGTTTCTATCCAGACATCCATAGACCCCATAGAGATCTATTTGATTCTATTTGCATCATTTCTCTACTTCCAGTCAAGCATCTATAGCCCCAGTAGAGATTATTGGAAATACCCCAAGAGAGATTTATATATCAATTCACTTTTAATTTTAGATTTTAGCTTTTTTTTAATTGATTGATTCTTTTTCTTCCTAAAAATGTATTTCAGATCTCTTGTTTAACAAGGGGTTAAGAACCAAAAATGTCTTGAAGGAAGGATATGGCGATTATTGTGATGACGACATTGGCTAGTGTCAAAAATTGTCCAAAAATTCTTCACAACAAATTTATTAGATGTTGATTGTGATAGGATCTCTAAGAGTTTATTTGTTCTTCAATTTACTACGGTGATAAAAGAACAAGGCAAAATAGATATCTTGTAGCGATAAATTCTGCACAAGGAGTGTAAAAGAAAAACTAAAATATCATTGAAGGGATGAAAATGGTGAGAAACATGAATTGAGAATAGAAAAATTGATCCCTATTATCCCAAAGCATAGAATATAGTGGAAGGAAAGGGAAGCAAGAACATACATGTGTACGCAATACACTGATTACAATGTTTGATCTTTGTATCTTTGATTTCACTTTTGTATTATTTTAATGTTTTCTCATTTCTTTGTATTTTTGAATTATTGTATGATTTTTTTAATTTTTGGGAAGTTAGGACCAAAACCACTCTACCTAATAATATCCAAAAATTATGTCTACAACTTCCTTGATAAGGAGATGAAATGTGTTTGTTTATCAATTGTAATATTATCCCCGATCTTTATAATCACGATGAGTTCACACTCAACAAATTCTTGTGATTTTTTTCAAACATGGGTTTTGTATGTGGGAGCTTGAGTTCCCTATCCATAGGTTTCTACACTTTGCATCATACTTTATGGGTATGTTTGTGTGCATTCTAGTATTGCATTTGATTTTGAATTTTAAAATCATTTGAGTTGTTGAGATCTTTGATCTCTTGAGAGTTTTGATCTTAGTTTGATAAAGAACCCTTCAAGGTTTCTTATAAGCTAATGTTTTACATACCTGATCACAAGAAGTGGGAAGAAAATCTAGACATTTAGAATTGATGAGAGGAATGTGAGGAATGATGGTGGGATTTCCACAATTTTTTTAGAATAATAATTTGATGAATGTAAAGGATATGGTCCAAGAATTGAAGAATATGGGATACCAAGAGGTGAACTAAAAATAGAAGAGGAAGGTATATTAGGATGTGGCCCAAGATTAGAAGGTGATGGATTATTAGGATGTAACCCAAGAATAGAATATGATGGGTGACCCGGAGGTTTCCCATTCATAAAGGAAAAGGGGATACTTGGATGTGGTCCTAGAATAGAAGGTAATGGGATACCCGAGTAGACCCACGAGATAAATGGTGAAGGGAAACTTGGAGGTGGCCCATATATAGAAGAAGACAATAGACTACTTAGTAATGACCTAAAGAGTGATTGTAATTGAGGAATTGTGCTATGTAAAGAAAAATTGGGTGATGAGAAGATGGGCCATGGCTTAATACTAGACATAGGAAATTCATCACATAATGAAGAATGTGAGGATGTAAGAATAAGAGGAGGATTAAGTTGCATGATCTAAGGCTCTTCCTCCATTTGTTAATGAAATGAATCAACCTTTTACCCACAATACGTGAATGCACCAAGGTGTACAGAGAATCCTTTCTCGTAATTTGTTAGAGGGATATCTTTGTGTGCCCTTATAAATGAAATGACTGCTCCTTTGTTCGGAAAGAAATCAATTGATATGGGTTGTTGATCGACCATAGGGGGTTGATTAGAAGAAAAAGGTCCAACTAGTATAGCGAGATTGATTTATAAGAAATTTTTAACAATGATTGATAGAAGAAGGTTACATGGGAGAATAATTAGACCTGGAGCTAGATGTCTCATGAGTAGACGAATGTGGTGTGGACCTACCTATATGATGGTATATTGTCTGTAAACTAGTAGGATTGAGTTCAAAGTCTACAGAATGTGATGCAGGAATCGACTCGGACATTTAACTAGAACGAATTTAAGTCATACAAATATTTAAAGAAGGAATAATTCATGGGGTTGATTGATGAAGAATATCCTATGAAGAAGGGAAGGAACATGATTCAAGAATTACATTAGATAAATAAAAAGGGGTCCTACAAAGAAAATGAGGACCGTGATGTAGGAGTCACACTAAATGGATGATGTATATGGTCTTGCAAAGATAGGGAGGACCATGATTCAATAATTGTATTAGATTTTTTATTGGATGGTTTTAGAGTCATGAATTTATTCAAAGGAAGAGGACATAATTGAGGTGAATGATAATAGGGGTCATACAAAGAAAGGGATGATCGTGACGTAGGAGTCGATTAAATAGATGATGAAGAGGGTCTTGCAAAGATATGGAGGAATGTAATGTAGGATTCACATTAAATCGATGATTAAAAGGTTCCTTTGAAGAAAACAATGAACGTAAAATTTGAGTTGAATTAGATGGATGATAGGAAGAATTTATGGAAAAACAAATCTTTAGGGAAGGATAATATTGTTGAGGTCATTGATTATTCCCTAGAAGAAGGTCAATTTTATGAAGTTTGCAAGAGTGAGGAGAATTTGAATAATAGTTTAGATTAGAATAATCAAGATAATCAACAGAATCAGATGAATGGTTTAGATTATAAGCCTCTAAATCAAAATAATTGTTTAGATTATAATCAAAAGAATCATACCACCTACCATGAGATGAAGGTGGGGAAAGGCATAGCCAAATGTTTTCTCTAGCACGAATAACCAAATGTGGTTTAGTCATGATGGACATTTTTTTATGCAAACTCTGAAATTTTTATTCCTTATTGTCATATGTATAAAAAACCCTACAATAATAAGTCATGTTTGGCATTTTTGGGTCCATATGCCTAGAACTAGATAGTGTGATTGAATTCCTTCAAATAGAAGGAAGTTCCATGTTGATTTGGGTAGCATAATGGAAATCAACTAGACATTTTGCGAAAAATAGGGGATGCTTGTGTGATTTTCCAAAGGGGTTCTAAGGAAAACATACATCGTGATGACACAATTTTGACAATCTAACAAATTTTTGACAACATGTTGGAAGTCTAAATTACAAAGTGGTTGATAAAAATATTTTCCTTGAAAACATAAGTCTACAAGATGAACTATCACAAGGAACAATCATGCAAATTCAAAACAAAAATCCAATCTACGAGGAAATACTCCCTATGAAAACATGCCTCAAAGGTAGTTCGACGTAAGATGATCAACTCAATGTCAACACTTAAGTCAAGTTTAAGACAAAGAAGGCGTAAGTATTAACAAAGGGTTGATGTGATTTCTAATCAAAGTATACTATAGCGAGTTTAGATCCAAGCAAGACCTAAATCCAAAAAGTGGAAGTTACAAATGTGAGAAACGTAACAATACCACTAAGATACATTAACCAAGATTTGTGAAAAGTATGGTATTAGTATCGAAATAATATTAGTATGACTCGCACAAGGTAATGACAACACCTTTGGAAATTGAGGTAATGTTTGAAATAAAACCAAGTCTAAATTATACCAAGGAAATTTTAAGGTGTACATAGTGTAACGTTACAATCTAGACACTTAGGTCGAGTTTTCAAGAAACAAGACATAAGTACCAAAATTTTGTGATGCGATACAAGTAACGTAACACTTCAAAGGAGAATCAAGTGAAGAATCAAGCCTAACTATAGTGAGGATCTTGACATGGGTCTCAAGATCAATATGGATATCAAGATATGAAAATGTACCAACACAATTTTAACGTTTACCATCCATTCTCAAGAAAGGATGAATGTAAATAGGGGAAAAATTGGTGGAATGAATCAATTGATAACACATGTATGTTTTATCTTCTTTTGATCAACAAAGTTTTAAAAGAAAGAAAAAGGAAGTAAATCAAGTGGGCTTGAAAAGTGTTTGACCTCACTTCGATGAAGTTTCTCCCAACCTTATGGCGAGTGATAGACTAAGAAAAAGTAATGCTTCACAAATTTCTTGATGAATGACGAGATAGTTTAAACTTTTATGGATTGTAGCCTTTGTTCGATAAAGAAAGTTTTGACTCGAGAAATTTCTTCATTTACAAAGGATGTTAATAATGATTGGTTTGAATACAGTCAACTTGGCTCCAAGTGAAAATAGCTTCTATGTGGTTCCCTCAACTAGGTGTCACAAGTTATTTAATGCGAGCTTCACACCCGACCTCCCGAGTTCATACCAAGATAGCCGGTGGGGATGGAATACGTGTGGGATGCGAGACAAACTAGTTAGGTAATCTTATGTCTTTGACGTGCACTAGTGGAAACTGTGAATCTAAGGTAAATAAGGCCCTCCTAACCTGAATGGTGTGATAGATCGATCGATAAGGATGACTGCTCAAGGCTCCAATCAATATCGAGCTATGGCACAATTCGGTCTATGGGTTGTGGGATACGCGGAAAATGACCTAGGATAGTTTCGTGTATCTCTCAGACGGGTCATAGGGTGGATGATAAATATAGTTGACTCTATGGGCGATTCTCTGGCCTAGTCCAGAAATTCTTAGCTTTGTTAGATGCTACATCTAACAAGGATAACTGTGTGATGATGATAGGTGGAAGTGGAGTGGATCTAAATATTAATGTGCGTAAGCCAACGTCGTACGTCGATTGACTTTGTGGACTCGTTGGGTTGTGGGATTTGTGGGTCACAACCATAGATTCGTGGTTGTTGTGGACCTGTTATGGTCATGCATGGGATCAATCCTAATCCCTAGTATCCAATAGTCGTATGCCTTCTCGGCCTCTATATTCAGAATTAATAGTTGTGCGATCTTCTCAAAGTATCTCACGGGCATTCTTGCAACTGAATTCTTAAGCTAGTATCTATGTCTGTGAGAGTGTCTCCTGTCTGGCTGTGGGACCAAAGGATCACAACCGAATGTTTGGTCTCTTTCAAACCCTTCTATAGTCATGCGGATATGTATCTAGGGTAATCTGTAGTTTGGCTTATTTGACCAAAACGTGTGCGCTTGGTCATCTTCTATGTTTAACCCTCTTAATTTGTGAGCTGATCTTCATTGCAGTCTGCACATTTGTTGTTCGGAAGACTTGGATTCTAAGATTCGATCTATATCGGTTATTGTTGTGACGATTGGGTTGAGGCACGATTGGCTTGAATATGTATTCTCTGGGTTCCTTCCCTAGGTCCCGTGATTGTCATACAAAAGCAATAATGTAAATCTAACTACAACAAAGTAAAATTAACTATGTGAAGTATATCTACACATATATAACTTCTCTATTTTTGTGTTTTACGAATAACTATTTGAACGAAATTGAAAGAGAAATTTTTTAATATATCTAGCAATTGATAACTAATCTAATAACAAATTTAAAACAAACAAAGCAAACCGAGTATAGCTACTTGCATGCGATTGTGAATCTATTCTAAATAATGAAATAAATGATCTAATCTATTTGAAAGACTCTCGATCCTACCTCAGAAGTGAGGAGTGAATCATAGTTTCTCAGAAACTATCAATCCCCACAGCTTCCTTGGAAATATCAAAAGTAAAATTAACTGAAATAAGATGATTGGCTACTCTATTTGATATGCTTCTAACTAGAACTTTGAAAGCTAGAACCTAGATTTTGCAGAATAGTGGCGAATCCGATGGTGTGTGTGGTTTTGTCCCCTCAGTGTGATCTCCTCGTTCCTTCATGCTCACGTGGATCCAAAAAAGCATGTAATGCTAGCATCAACAAAAGTAGATATTTGGAACAAAGGCATCTTAGGATACAGACTGAATACAATGTGAGTAGGAGAGGGATAGCGCAAGAGTACAGAGCTTGGCTTATGCAATTCCTAGCGGGATTTATTGCGAGTCATGCAGCATAAAATGTCCAGAACCTGAAACTATCTTTTTGATGAGTAAAACCTACAAATTTAATGGCTTCCTACTGAAAATTAAACTATTCTACCTTAATGGATTGCATGAAGTAATGACAACACTTGCACAAGATGGATATGTGGCTTTCTAATGGCAAAATAACACTAACTAAGCATGCAATGAACAAAACTATGAATCTAAGACAAAATGAAAGACTAAACTATTGAAATGAGAAATTGAGAGGCAAATTTGAGGGGCCATTTTCTTGAGCACAAGCCAACTATTTATAGCATTTGCATTTACCCAAAGGTAAAAACCAAATTGATCTCTTAAACCATAAACAATGCCAAAACACTATTCCAGGAACCCAAATCATTAATGCAAGCCAAAGGCAGTGAAAAAAGCTGGTAAATGTTGAAATTTTTATGTGAGTCATGTTAAAAGAGCATTCTGAAAATGTGTGTGAAGGACCGCCGCCCGAGCGGGGCGGCGGGTTACAGAGGACCGCCACCTGTCTGGCGGCGGTCACGAGACCACCCGCCAGGTGGGCGGTGGGTTTCATAAGCTAAGAGAAAAACACAAAGAAAAGAGGGGAGAAGAGAACAAAAAAGCACGCAAGGGGCTAAGCGGGGCATGCGGGATGTTAACGCACACTTGGGGAGCTTTTCTGGATCCCGAACACCTTGCGAGGAGACCTGTATCATCATTGGGGCACGTGTTACGTTGTTTTGACGGTGAAGTACCTTACAATTTTGGGTACGTACATATTGCCCCCTCGGAGAAGCATTTTAGCCATGAAGAGGTGTAAAATGGTGGGTCCAAGTATGGTGGTCTCAAAATGGGAAGTTAGAAGTTATACTTGATACGTCTGTGTGTCGAAATGATGCCATTCAAAATTTCTGCCACCTACGAAATGAAAAGAGGAATCAAGTGCAGATAGACAAAATAGATCGGAAAATAAATACTAAAATAATATGAAATGAGGACATACCATTTGTGCGGGGATAAGAACTTACCTCCATCGGCGCTCCAAACTTGTGAAAAGGGGATTCAAAACAAGTCAGGTTGTTATATATGTAAAAGTGGGCCCATTTTCCTATTCATTTGCGCGTGTTGATTTGGTTGATTTTGAGCTCTGGGACCCACGGTGACGGTTTCTTACAAGTATAGTCAAAATGTTCGGGACGAGATCGTGATCATGCCTCCATGAGCGGAACACCGACCCGCGAGATCACAGGTTAGTTTTTCTCAATTTACCGTTTTTACCCCCAAAATTTTAAAATGCTAAAATCTTTGTCGTGGGGGGGTTATTTTTGAAAATGTTAGTTTTAAAAGGTCTATCTAGGGGGCGCCTATTGGGTAGGCTTTGTTTTAGTCAAAATAGTCCCTTTTTGCATTTTTAGGCATTTTTAGGGTACAAAACCCGTGTGGGTTTTGGGACACGACCGCCACCTGGGTAGGGCGGCGGTTACACATGACCACCTCCTGTTCGGCGGTTACAAGACCGCCGCCTTTAAGGCGGCGGTTGTGAAACCGCCGCCCTGCTCAGGGCTGGCGGTTCTTCACAGAATGCCAAAAGAACACTTGTTTGAAATTGTTTTTGCATTTTTAGCATCTTTATGTGTTTTCATGATTTTTCAAATGTCATTTGGATGCTAACTTGCTCTGTTTTGTGTGTTTTTGGGTGTATGTAGGCGAGGGAGGAGTACATTCGATGGAGCCGAGAGAGAGAGTGTGACTGGCTCCCAGCAGTATTAGATGCCCTTTCACAGGATGAGGTGGACACTCTTCAGAGGGCCGGTATACTGCGTATATCACGGGTTCCACATGTTGCACCATCCAGTCACATACTTTGTGACTTATTTTCATATTGGGATGCTGATCGGAACACCTTCTGATTACCAGGGGTCCGAGGTGAGTGGACCATTACTTTGGAGGATGTTTACCATATCTTGGGGGTCCCGATCATCGGGAGATGACTTACCCTTGAGACAGCAGGTTCACGGGCTCAGATAGCACAGTGGGCCTCTTACATGGGAGATGCAGTTATCTCCACTGGTTTGAAGAAGGGGGTGAGGGTCCGATCTATTCCTAGCCTGCCCATCCCCTTGATTCGTCAGGCCATTATGGGGATCCTTGCCTCGAGATTGATCGGGGACAAGGGAGGAGACACTCTATTATATTGTTGGTCCCCCATCATTGCACAAATTGAGGGACATGGCCGGATTTACGCCTGGGGAGCCGACATACTTGGGACTACCTACCATGATTTGTACAGGGTGGTCCATTTACAGGGGTAGTCTTTGAGCCACCCGACCCTGGTTATGAGCTGGGTTTATGAGCGCTTCATCCCCTATGGCAGAGGTGTAGAGGTGGCAGATCCCGGAGCTGTGAGGGCAGCCAGATGGACAGACATGTCGGTGCTCAGAGCACCTCACCAGCCAGTTGCTTCCCTAACCACTGATGACATGGAGGCCACACCGTATCAGGCCATGGCAGGTTTATGGGGCGAGGAGGCCCTTACTTTGATTTCCTGCTCCACCACAGGGTAGCTTGTTGACAGGGTAGGGAGGGTGGAGATACATCCTTTTGGCCGAGTTCCTCAGTAGTTTGGCCTACCTTACATGGGTATGCTTCCCCGGTGGTGCCAGTATATAGATCAATTTGAGAGGCCAGGGGAGGTCCTAGAGGCCGGGGTTGGACAGTTGTTACTCCTGGTGTTCCTATTGTGGCTAGGCGGGTAGTACGTGCTCGAGGGAGAGCCGGTGCTCCTCAGGCACCCTTACTTCAGATTGCCGCCGGTCCCGCCACAAGCGGATGACCCCCCATTGACATAGACTCCGAGTCTAAGGAGTTCACGGGGGAGAGACGGAGGAGGAGACCGAGGGGCTGAGGCTAGCGAGTCGGGTGGAGAGGAGGACAATGATCTGAGTGGCATGACACTCGGGATATATTTATACGAGCGAGAGGCGGAGCGGAGCGCGGAGAGGGTGACTCTGGTTTCAGAGGAGCCACTCTCCCAGGGCCTTGGTGGGGAGGATGAGTCCGTAGCGGGATGACTACGTTTCTCTAGCCACGGGAGGAGTACCTCAGTCAGCGGCGGCATCTGTGGCGGTCCTGACCCTAGAGATCCATCTTGGAGGCCCGTGATCCGTGAGTTATCTTCCTTCTTTGTAATGTTTTCTTTGAGTTAGGATTGCCTTAATTGCTATCTCTCCCTTTGTTTACATCTATTTTT
This sequence comes from Taxus wallichiana var. yunnanensis, assembly GCA_018340775.1. NCBI lineage: Eukaryota > Viridiplantae > Streptophyta > Pinopsida > Cupressales > Taxaceae > Taxus > Taxus wallichiana. Next base: position 264,069,179 of record CM031244.1, on the reverse strand, counting down.
ATCTCTTGATTATTTCTAATTTGTTTTCTCCTTTGTTTGTAGAGACCAATGATGGTGGCGAGACTGATTCGCGGGGTATGCACCAATACCACGATGATCCCTATGGAGAGACCCGTGCGAGTGTCTTCTGTGGATGCGGGGAGCCTTTAGCGGTGGTAGAGATACCGATGTCTTTTCCCCTATCTGGCATGTGGCCAGGATGGTATCTACCCTCCCACTTGGCTGGCGGGGGTATAGGACATAGCGAGCACACGATGAGGAGTCATTCTCATGGCGAGACCGCAGCTACCCCTCGGGATCGTGAGCCCTCCGTGCACTCAGAGCACCGGCGTAGCCGAGTCCTAGGCATGGGCATGCACCCTCAGAGGGATCTCATAGGGGTTGAGAAGCCACTTGGCTCTTTTAGACTATTTGTATGATGTATTTTATATTTCCCGGGCTCTTTGAGCATTTTGACCATGCTTAGCGCATGATGGCATTGTACAGGAATTTTGACCATTTATATATATATATATATTTTTTTTTGGATCAGACTCTTGGCATCTATGACTTTGTTTCCGTTTCCTCATGTAAACTATGATGTTATGTTTATATGCTTTTTAGAATGTATGCAATGGAGAACAAATGATACAAATGTTTACTTTCTTTTTGTATTTCGTGATGCTGATATGTGATAATGTAGACACAATGTGATTTTGAATTTTAGTTTCTATAAGCAATTCTTGGTACTTCATATTTGTTTTGACAAAGTGTGATGATAAACTTGCCCCACTCCTAACTCCACACAACTAGTAAGATGTGAGGGCTCATCACCGAGAGTTAGAAAGGGCACAAGTTATGAAATGTGTTGAAATGATAGTGATGAAAGATAGAAAAAGCTTTGGTGGAACCAAATTAGGATGCTACAAGCCTACTCTACTCGAGTGACTCCATAGTTTGGGATGCAACTTGCTTTGCGGTTTATCTAGACTTAGATCCGTAGATGGCCACATGGTAGACAAAATCTGGTTTCAGGGTTTTGAACTCTCTTGGAATTTTGGACATCTGATTCATTTGTTTTTGACTCAAGATTTCAAGATTTGAATTGTTTTCTTATGACCTTTAACATTTATTCGTCAAGAGGACCCCCTACACCTTGCCCCATGCTACTAGTAAGAAGTATGGGCTTATCACCATGGACAAGGCATAGGCGAGTAAGGGCATTTCCATCCTTTCCCAACCTTACGTCACTAGTAAGAGACGCAAGCTCATCACCAAAGGTTGGTGGGGCAAGGAAATGTGTAAAATTAAAATTTTCTGTTTGATCTATATTTGACTCATTTATTTGAGCAAAATGTCAGCATGCTCTTACTTCCAAAGAGATATACATACGGGATAGATGTGACACGATGAAGCTTCTAGAATAGACCATAGGCAAGACACCTATCCTAAGAAGAAACCAAAAGTGAGAACAAGCATGCAGACCTTGGTATGGTTACCATTAAGACTTTGTCATATCTAGCTTTATGTGATGAAATGATTCAAAAGCGATGATGATATCATGGAAATGGAGAAGTATGATCGAGAGTGTTTATGCCAATACCATCAGAAGTTTGTAATGAATTGCTTTTAAGAATAAATTCCTTGATCACAAAATTATACGAAACAAGTGAACAAAATGAACCTAATTATATGAAGATGAATGTAGATATAATTATACAAATAATGTTGGCCGCTTATGCGTAGAATCGTTTAAGGTGTAGGGAATTAAATGTTTCACCAAATTCCTCACCTTCTAGTGTACATAAGAGATATGCACCATTTCCATAGTCTCTCTGACTCGGTATATGGCCCAACCATTTGGGCCAGAACTTCCTTCCTTCGCCGGTCTTTTTATCGATCCGACTATCTAGCCTTAGAACTAGATCACCTTCATATATGTCTCGTTCATAGACCTTCTTGTTATACTGCTGGCACATCCGGTCAGCATAGACTCTATGCCACTGTTCAACATCTAACCTAGCTTCATCTAGACTTTCTAGTTGGGAGAGACGTGCTTCTCTATAAGCGTCTTCATCCAGAATCCCTTGTAATGAGATACAGAGACTGGGTATTTCAACCTCAAGCGGGAGAACTGCTTCTGCCCCGAATACCAGCGAGAAAGGAGTCACTCCTGTTGGTGTTCTTATTGATGTTCGGTGGGCCCACAAGGCCGGATATAACTTCAAATGCCAATCTCGTTTGTTTTCTTTCACAGTTTTAAGGAGAATGGCTTTTAACATTTTGTTTGTCACTTCAGCTTGTCCGTTGGCTTGAGGGTAATACAGGAGGCCATATGATGGCTTATTTTAAATTTATTACACAATTTGTGAACTTCGTCATTCTTAAAAGAAGTCCCATTATCTGAGATAATGATTTGTGGGACACCGTACCTGCAAATGATTTGGTTCAAAATGAACTTGGCGATTACAAGACCCTGGAACGTAGTAAGAGGCATGGCCTCTACCCACTTGGTAAAATATTCGGTGGCCGTGATTATGAAATTATGGCCATGTTTGTAGATGAGGGAGAGAATTTCCCTATCAAATCTAGGCCCCACGTAGAAAAGGGCCATGGAGTAGCGATTGGTTGTAGAGCTTGTGCCGGCATGTGGATCTCGTGGGAGAATTCTTGGCACTTATGACACCTTCGTACAAACTCTACTACGTCGTGTTCTAGAGTAGGCCAGAAATAGCCCATCCGATGTATTTTACGAGTGGTGGCATGGCCACAAAGTGGCCTCCACATATTCCACTATGAGATTCATGTGGAGAATCTTCTTGGATTCTTCTGTGTCGACACATCTTAGAAGCATTCCATCAAACGCTTTACGATAGAGCACTTGCTCTATAATGACGTATTTAGCTACGATAATGCATAACCACCTTCTTTGTTGTGGTGTAGCACCTTCTGGATACGTATGGTCCATGATATAATTAATAATATCAGCATACCAAGGACACTTAGAGATAGGAGGTCTGGTTTCGATGTAGTATACGCATTCATCGGGAAAGTCTAGATCTACTAGATTGCCTCCATCTAGTGGGTTATCAGCTAACCAATCCATGATGATTTGTCCTTTAATGGATTTCTAATTTACAAATGTTAATTCAAACTCCCCCATTAAGGTTATAAAGCATCCAACCTTTTTAGACAAGGACCCTTGTGTGAGGAAAGTTCATAAATAGTTTGTCTTTACAATGACCCTTGTTTCTTGATTTAGCATATAATGTCTTAAGCATTTGGTTGCAAAATTATGGCAAGGCATTCTCATTCTACCTATGTATAACATGTTTCATAGTCGAGCAACGTTCGGCTAATGAAATAGATCACGTGTTCTCTCTTGTCATCGTCTTCTTGAGCCAACATACAGGCTAGCGAGACATTGGTAGCTCGCGAATATAAAATTAACGGGTGATCTGGCTTAGGTGGCATTAGCGTAGGTGGTGATAACAAGAAACACTTAACTACGTCAAAAGCTTCATTGCAGTCTTTGGTCCAATCAATACTATAATCTTTTTGAGTAGATTGTTGATTGGATGAATGGTGAAGCTTAAGTCCGGGATGAATCTCCAGATTGCACCAAGCTTTCCGAGAAAAGACCTATTCAGATTCATCCGAAGGTGGGACCATTTCGAGAACAACCTAATTTTGGTTGGTCAACATCGATCCCGCGTGACGATACAATGTAACCTAGGAGCTTCCCTCTTGTTACACCAAAGACACATTTTCTAGATTTAGCGTGACTCCGTATTCTATTAGACGTGAAAGAATGACGATGAAGCACTTCCGGATGGTCACAACGCTTCTTGGCCTTGGCCAACAAGTCATCTACGTAGGATTCCACAATTTTATGAATAAGATCATGAAATATATATGTCATAGCCGCTGGTATGTAGCACCAGCGTTCTTGAGACCGAATGGCATAACAACATAGCAATAGGTTCCCCAAGGAGTTATAAACGTGGTTTTAGCTTGATCTTGTTCGGATATTCTGATTTGATTGTATCCTGAGAATCCATCCATGAGAGACAAAATCTCAAATCCAGCTGTTGCGTCAACAATGACGTCTATGGATGGTAATGGGAAGTCATCCTTAGGACATGCCTTGTTAATGTCTCGGAAGTCTATGCAGATGCGTATCTTCCCATTCTTTTTTAGAACAGGAACGATATTAGATACCCACTGAGAGTAATCGACTGGTTTGATGAATCCTACTTGGAGGAGTTTCATTACCTCCTCTTTCACCATGAGAGCTACCTTAGGTTTCATTGGTCTTGATTTTTGTTTAATCGGCTTTGCGTCTGATTTAGTGATGAGGTTATGTACTGCGATGTGTGGTGCAACCCCTGTCATTTCTTTATAATTAAATGCAAAGCCTTCTGATGTTCTTTGAGGATTCGAGTGTGTATTTCTACTTCTGATGGAGTTAACGAGGATCCTAATTTCAATATCCTTGGTTCATCCTCCATTCTGATGTTAATATCAATTGTTTCTTTGATTAAAGAAGTGTTACCTTCTTGAACTCAGGCGGGGCCGGAGGTAATTCCAGATCGTCTCCATTCTCTACCATGTATATGCTGAGCTCCTTTTGTGGGGGAAGCTCTATCATGGAATTTCCAAAGTAAGAAGATGAATGCGGGATTAAGGATAAATCTATCACGTGATGGGTGAGATGTAACGTTGCATAGGCATTTAAGTAATCAAGAGTGGTTGTATCACTATCAATGTGATCTAGGATAGTAGATTTGTTCTCATCCCTTTTTGTTAAAAGAGAGTTTGATATTTTTTTCACTAATGGTTCGGTACGAAGGGATACCATGAAACGGGTATCTTCCAACTCACTGTTTGGAGTGAAGCGTGATGCCGAGGTCACTATTGAATCGGTGAGAAGATTTTGTTCTCATGGGATTGCTTCAATTGATATGAAGTCAAACTCCTTGCTTAAATTCAATACAACTATTTTGTAGAGCTATAAGTGCTCGGCTTTGGTTTCATACATCTCAGAGACTTGGTTTGCTACCAATTGTGAGTCTCCTAACACCCTGATATTATTAACACCGATCCTCTTAGCTAGGATGAGGCCAAGGAGGAGGGCTTCGTACTCAGCGCCATTGTTTGTACATTCAAAATTTAGTTTAAAGGAAAATGGTAGGACTTTTCCCTCGGGAGAAGTAAAGATTACACCTGCCCCAGCTCATAATGACATCTAGCTCCATCGAAATGGAGAGTCCAATATTTAGCTGGGAATATGGGTGTTGGGATATTTGATGTGTTAACATATTCTACTTCTACCATGCAGAGATCCTCTGTTGGAAGAGAACCAACACCTAGGGTATATCCCATGCCTACAGAATCAAATGGTAGGAACATTGGTAGATCCTGTTCTAGTAATTCAACGATTTTTGTAGTAGTTCCTAATGATACTATTTCTACAATCTTAACCTCATCCTTGAGGGTGGGATCATCTTGACTAGGCTCATAGTCTCAAGATCTGTCATAGGTACCAGCTTTTCCTCTGGTTTTGTGTCGGTGGGTTTATTAAGTTGGTTTGTTGGGAGTTCAAATTCAGTGAATGCTTGGTCTTTTCTTTAAGTCAGCTAGGTGTATATCGAATGGTTTTGGATCACCTTTGGCTATGAACACCTTTCCTAAATGCAAGAATCTTACTTCTTGGAATAATGTAGAAGGGATTGCCTTCATACGATGTATCCATGGTCGGCCAAGGATCATATTATAGTTGGTTTCCCGATCTATAATATAAAACTCAGTCAGGATTGTTTTGGGTCCTAAGGTGACCGGTAGTATTATAGTTCCAATTGACGTGGCTTTAAGGCTATCATAGCCTCTTAGTGTATTTCGAGTCGTGGAACAATTCGTTTCTCCATACCCTAGCTTTTGAAGGAAAGAGAAGGGGACTATGTTAACTATTGCCCCATCATCAACCATCACGCATTTCACATAATTGTTATAAACCCATACTTGCAAATGTAAGGTTGGATCACCTCGGCGTGCAATCTCAGCATCTGTTGGCATTTTGTTTATTTCGAATATGAATTCGGTATCCCTATCCGGCTGCCCCGAGAGGGTGAATATCAAAGTCTATATGGTTTACCTGTTTCGGGAGGTGGAGTGATGTTAATTAAATGACCTAAACCTAATGCCTCTAAAAGAGCAGCCCTGTGGGCAGGAGAGTTCTTTAGTAAGTCTAAAAAAGAAATGTGTGAGAAGGTTTTTGTTAGATCATTAATTAAATCATAGGCACCTACGGGTCTTACTAACATTTGTTGGATGTTATCTATGTCTCGGTAGGTAACTTGGACTTGGCTGAGAGGAATACTCTCGTGTCCTTGTTATAGACTTCCATGGGTAGTTCGGCGTCTAACTCCACTAAACCGACTATCTTGGGTCACGGCTGACTTCCTAATTGTGGCGCAACTAATGGATTTAGTGAAGTTGAGGCTTCATGATCGTTGTTTCCTGTCATTACACCCTTGTTTGTCCCATTCGATTTAACTTTGTTGTTGTGATTTGGGAGCGGATCATTGAAGATCTTAAGGGGTGCATTTTGAGGGGAAACTGCCCCTGTAAAAGTATTTGGTGCCGGTGACGTAGGATCTGCCAAGAACATATCTATGAAAAGTTGTCTTTGTTCCTCTGGAAAATGTTGCATGAATTTATTGTAGTCACGGCATGTTCTAGTGTCATGGCCTCGGATTTTGTGAAAACCACAATACGAGTTAGGATTGTAATTCCTAGTCTGTTGGTTTGGTGTATATTGTGGCCCAAAACTCTGATCAAACCGTTTCCTATTAGGATTAAAGTTTTGCATTTGTTGTTTTTGGTTTTGATTCTAGTTTTGACAACCAGTTGAGTTTTGGCTTGGACCATGTGTAGGGTTTCACCATTGTTGTTGTTGTTGTTGTTGTTGATGATTGAAATCCACTGCATTGATTGTTGGGGTAAAGTTGTTATTTCGTTGGTTGTTCATTAGTGGTGGAGTATTCACAACATTTACCTTTTGGCTTGATCAGTTACTCCATCTGTTGTCACTCCACGATTTTTATTAAGGATTTTAGGTCCTTGATTGGCATTTGTGGTAGTAGGATAAGCCGTAGTATTCTGGTTGGAGGTGATTAACCTCCCATTTGTTCCATACGTCTTATGACCGCTATCTATTGCCGCTTGATCTATTCGGAGAGCGCTCTCAAGTACTTCATCGTAAGTCCTTAGTGGGAACTTCTGGACTTCTTCCTTTACTTCTCTGCTGAGAGAATGAAGGAATAAATCACATAGTTCCATTTGGTCCATATTTGGAGCATTGGATGAAGAATAAAGAACTATACACCACCTCTGGATGAAATGAGCAACAGATTCATTGTGTTCTTGCTTAATGTGCAAGAATTCCCTGATTCCTGTTCTTAATAGTTTGTTCATGTCAAATGCCTTAATGAACTCTGAAATGAGTTGTTTAAATGAATGGATGGAAGCCTCAGGTATTCTATAATACCAATCGAGAGTGATGCCTTCCAAAGTTTTGGGGAATATTTTAGCAACAACCCCATCCCAAGGGAGTAGTTCTCGAATGGCTGTGGCGTAAGCCTTGATATGTGCATTCGGATCTCCCTCACCTTTGTATTTGGGAAAATCGGGAAGAGGTCTTGGAAGCATGACGCTTCGTATGGTGAAATCTAAGGGCTCTTTCAAATATTCTGAATAAGTTCCTATCGCATAGGTTTCGACCATTGATGGTGCTTGCTGAGGGAGCGCGGTGGAATGGGTTGTTGATATGGCGTAGCATATGCATTGGCAGGGGCATAAGGAAACCCCTGTGTTTGAGCAACCATGCTGGGAGAGGAGAACATATCCCCTTGTGGTGATTTGGAGTACATGTTTAAGTATGAAGGGGGATTGTCTAGGAATGGATTATTTTGTACTAGACCGGGAGGTATCGGAGCGGTGTTAGAAATGGTGGTTCTAGTTGGTGTTTGTTGTGAATAGTGAGGAGGCATGCCCAACGTGCCCATTCCTGTGAGGAGGTCTATTTGGCTAGGATGGTGTGGAGGATTATAACTTCTGTGCTATATGAATTGAGAATGGTGATTTTCTGAGCAATTTCTAACCCCCTAACTTTTTCTACTAAAGTCGAAATGACTTCATTTGGTAAAGTCATGGTATTTTGCCTTAGTGGCATTTGTTGTATATATTGGTGTTGTATAGGCATGTGATATCCCTCTATGAACTGATTGTTGCCCTGCCAAGTTTCCCCGAGGGCATTTCCTATATGTAGTGGCATGGAGGTATTTTCTTGAAAAGAGACCTCGGGTTGTGTTGTAAACTCCTATGGGTGGGTACATACTCTGAGAGCGTTGTTCATTCTTGGCATAACGTATTGAATGTTCATCATCTAAAACTAGGTATGGGTCTGATTGTCTACTAATTTGTGGTCTAAGTAGTATCTGAGGAGACAAACCAGATTCTCCTGTGAACGTCATATTGTTCGAGCTTGAAGGCTCTATTTGTTGTGTTTGAGCGAGCTGATCCAACTCCTCTGTTTGGAAGGATGAGGTATATCTAGTCCTTGGAGGTGGAGTTTGTGTTGACAACCGGTTGTCTGAATAATTGTCACCCCATACTGAGAGCGAGGGTGATGATTGTCTATTCAGTTGAGCGTAGTATGCCTCAAGACCTAAGAGAGGTCTGCCATATGCATCAAATCCCGACATATTCGGGGTATGTGAATACCCGAGAATAATGGGAAAGAGAAGGTGGGAAATAGAGAAGAAGGAAAAATGAAGCATTGATTTTCACGTAAGTTTCACCAATTTTGTTGGTAAAGGTCGGGTTCAAGGCTTTTGGTAGAAAAAATGGAAAAGTATTTTAATTGGAAGAGTGTGGAATCGAACCAAGAAGTAGGAATTTCACGTTGGGTTCACCAATTTTGTATGATGGAAAAGTGACAAGCGAGCGATGGGAATCTCAAGTAACTCTTCCTCACACCCGACCTCCCGAGTCAACCGAGACAGTGGTGGGGATGGAATATGTGTGGGATGCGACAAACTAGTTAGGTAATCTTATGTCTTTGACACGCACTAGTGGAAACTACGAATCTAAGGCAAAGAAGGCCCTCCTAACCTGAACTGGTGTGATAGATCGATCAGCGAGGATGACTGCTCGAAGGCTCTAATCAATATCGAGCTCTAGCGTGATTTGGTCTATGGGTTGTGGGATACGCGGAAAATGACCTAGGGATAGTTTCGTGTATGTCTCTAGACAGGGTCATAGGGTGGATGATAAATATAGTTGACTCTATGGGTGATTCTCTAGCCTAGTCCAGAAATTCTTAGCTTTGTTAGCTGCTACGTCTAACAAGGATAACTATGTGATGATGATAGGTGGAAGTGGAGTGGATCTAAATATTAATGTGTGTAAGCCAACGTCAACGTCAGATTGACCTGTGGACTCGTTGGGTTGTGGGATTTGTGGGTCACAACCATAGATTCGTGGTTGTTGTGGACCTGCTATGGTCATGTGTGGAATCAATCCCTAATCCCTAGTATCCAATAGTCGTATGCCTTCTCGGCCTCTATATTCAGAATTAATAGTTGTGCGATCTTCTCAGAGTATCTCACAGGTGTTCTTGCAACCTGAATTCTTAAGCTAGTATCTATGTCTGTGAGAGTGTCTCCTGCGTCTGGTTGTGGGACCAAAGGATCACAACCGAATGTTTGCTCTCTTTCAAGCCCTTCTACAGTCATGCGGATATTTATCTAGGGTAATTTGTAGTTTGGCTGATTTGACCAAAACGTGTGCGCTTGGTCATCTTCTATGTTTAACCCGCTAATTTGTGAGCTGATCTGTTGCAAGTTTGTTGTTGTTCGGAAAACTTGGATTCTAAGATTCTGATCTATGTCGGTTATTGCTGTGACGAGATTGGGTTGAGGCATGATTGGCTCGAATATGTATTCTCTGGGTTCCCTAGGTCCCGTGATTGTCATACAAAAGCAACAATGTAAATCTAACTGCAGCAAAGTAAAATTAACTATGTGAAGTATATCTACAACATATATAACTTCTCTATTTTTGGGTTTTTCTGAACTAACTATTTGAATGAAATTGAAAGAGCAACTTTTTTAATATATCTAGAAATTGACAACTAATCTAATAACGAATTTAAAACAAACAAAGCAACCGAGTATAGCTACTTGCCTGTGCAGTTGTGAATCTATTCTAAATAATGAAATAACTAATCTAATCTATTTGAAAGACTCTCGATCCTACCTCAGAAGTGAGGAGTGAATCATAGTTTCTCAGAAACTATCAATCCCCACAACTTCCCTGGCAATATCGAAAGTAAAATTAACTGAAATAAGATGATTGGCTACTCTATTTGATATGCTTCTAACTAGAACTTTGAAAGCTAGAACCTGGATTTTGCAGAATAGTGGCGAATCCGATGGTGTGTGTGGTTTTGTCCCCTCAGTGTGATCTCCTCGTTCCTTTGTGCTCACATGGATCCAGAAAAGCATGTAATGCTAGCATCAACAAAAGTAGATATTTGGAACAAAGGCAACTTAGGATACATACTGAATACAATGCGAGTGAGTAGGAGAGGGATAGCACAAGAGTACAGAGCTTGGCTTATGCAATTCCTAGCGGGATTTATTACAAGTCATGCAACATAAAACGTCTAGAACCTGAAACTATCTTTTTGATGAGCAAAACCTGCAACTTTAATGGCTTCCTACTGAAAATTAAACTGTTCTACCTTAATGGATTGCATGAAGTAATGAAAACACTTACACAAGATGGATATGTGGCTTTCTTTCTAAAGGAAAAATAACACTAACTAAGCATGTAATGAACAAAAACTATGAATCCTAAGAAAAATGAAAGACTAAGCTATTGAAATGAGAAATTGAGAGGAAAATTTGAGGGCCATTTGCTTGAGCACAAGCCAACTATTTATAGCATTTGCATTTACCCAAAGGTAAAAACCAAATTGATCTCTTAAACCATAAACAATGCCAAAACACTATTCTAGGGAACCAGAATCATTAATGCAAGCCAAAGGCGGTGAAAAAAGCTGGTAAACATTGAAATTTTTACATGAGTCGTGTTAAAAGAGCATTCTGAAAACGCGTGAAGGACCACCGCCCTGAGCAGGGTGGCGGTTATAGGACCGCCTCCTGTCAGGGTGGCGGTTTCATAATCAAGAGAAAAACACAAAGAAAAGAGGAGAAAAGAGAACAACAAAGCACGCAGGGGCTAAGCGGGGCATGCGGGATGTTAACACACACTTGGGGAGCTTTTCACGCACAGGTTCCTCTTGTGTGAACTACTTTGTGCTTCCTAGGACCACCCCCATTGTTGTAGATTAAGGATTTTTCCAAAGAACTGATTTCCTAGTTTTAAGTGGATGGGGCATACCGTTATCCAAAATTGCATCTATAATGTGATGAATGTGGTGTTTTTTTTTATATTTTAGGCTTAATGTGGTTTATTTGTTCACCATTTGGAAACCTGCAACACACGTGTAATTAGAAATCTTGTTTCGATTCTCCTTTCTTTGGAAAGCATTTTTAGGTCCTGCACAAAGAGTTTAGTAGTTTTCCACAAACAAAAGAGGATAAGACATCATTTATGATTCTCAAGATCATCCTAAGATACAAGAGAAGATAATATGTGACATCAAATCCAACTATTCAATCAAGAATAGAAAAACAATTTAACTTAAATGCACAAATTTTTCATTAATAAATTTTTTAATGAGATGTTTTTGAAAGCATGGAAAAGGTGTAGAATTATCTTTGATTCCCAAGATCACCTAAAAGGTATGAGGGAAGAGCATATGTGATCCTAGCCTCATAAAAAAATGTAACATTCATTATCCTTAAACAAACAAAATTTGCAAAAACACAAAGGAAAATAAACCTTACAAAATAGAAGTTACTCTAAAATAAACCCGCAAGGAGTGAGTACATCAAGAACAAGAATCTTTTGAAATTTTTAAAAGAACATTCAAATTCAACACTTTGTGATTCCATTGTACCATTCGGAGTGTGTGTGCGCCCTTAGTAATGTGTGTGAGTGGATAAAAATGTGTGCATGCCTCTACTAAAAATAACAATGAGATGAACAAGTGCGCAAAGAGAACTACATGAGTAGGATTCATAATGCATGCATAAGCAAATTAGTATGTGCGTGGGACTATAAAAAGAGGGTAAAAAAGAGATGCATCAAATGTGTGTGTGGCTTGAGAGATGTATGCGCGTAGTTTTACGCATGTGCATGGAAAACTAGACTATAGAAAATACATAGGAATGGATTTCATGTACGCGGAAGATATTTTTATGTGCAGCCTTTATAATACATGTGTGGGTCTTACGACACGACATAGGGTACCACAGATAATAGAATGTGTGCGCATAATAGAGGGTGTGTGCACGCCATTTTTTAAACCTCTGCGTGTACCTATAGATGACGTTAAAAATAAAGCTCTTACGTATGCATCTTCAAAAAGGTCAATTTTTTCCTAAATTAGATCAAATATAATGACAACCCATCACAATAAACCCCATAAGAGAGACTCAATGCATATAAAGTTAGTGAAATAACCTAATGATTTAAACTTAGTTCACATGTGCATGATTTGTGTTAGCAAAACTTAAGAAAAACTAGTAAAACTCATCAAAATCAAAGAGACTATGAATATATCCCATCGTGGGTGCCAAATGTGTACATAGATTAGTTAACTAAACTAAAGAATTGAAACTACAACAATATACATAGTTCCAAATAAAATTAACTAAACATGAACCATCATGATAAGATCTTAGAGAGACTAAACATTATCAACATGCATATTATAAACTTGAATAAAACCAAACTAACATGCTAAAGCTTAATCTCTACTCTCTATGATTACTAAAATATAAACTATGAACCTATGAGGAACATAAGCAATCAAAATGGAATGTTGACAACCTCAAGAATTGAGAATGGAATCTCACTAAGACATGGCTCCAAGACCATTTTGGATCTTCCCATATTAATCAATTTTGAGTGTATGGATGCAAGATGGGAAGCTTAATCCAAATCAATGGAGAATGCTCAAAGCCAAATGTTGATAGTTTATCCTATTTGAAAAGGATGGTGTGTTTAGATGAAGGATCTTGCTCCTTTATATAACCTAGCTGTTGGAGAGAGATGTGCAACTTGGAGCATGTGGGATAAGGGGAAAAGTAACTTTAGTTTAGTTAACCAACGTTACGTGAGTTAACATGTGGGTTAGGAATGGATAAGGTTGCTTTAGTTAAGTTTAATTTTTCATTTAGCAACCATGGGAATTAAGGGGTATATTAATTAATCCAGGTGATTAATTAATAGATAGAAGAAGGCTTATAGAAGCTGATTAGAGGAATATTAGTGTGATTTGAGAGATATAAGAGGAACTTGATCAAATAGATGAATATTTATTGATTTAGGCTAACGGTCATCATTAATTAAGAATAATTAATTGACCTAGGTAGAAGTGGATATTAATTAACGAAAGGTCATTAATCGACATCCTAAATGATAGGATGGATAATTAATTAATGAAAGGTTGTTAATTAATGGATATGAAGAGGAATGTTAGCTAATTAGCAAAAAGTGCTAATTATTACGACAATGATGGGAAAGATGATAATTAGTGCAATCTTAGCATAAAAATGTGTAAGTGTATTTTACGTGTCTACACATTAAAGTAAAAGAGAACCTAGTGGCTGATGCACTCGAGTCATAGGAAGCATGGTTTTGCTATTATAACCCTCGAGATCATAATTTATAGATGAAGTAAAGAAAAAAATGAAAACTGGTCCTTATTATCTTCATGTAAAAATTACATTAGTAGTAGATCTAAATGATAGAAGATATGATGGTTTTAATTTTGATAATTAAGGAGTCTTGAGATACGAAATAATATTTTATGTACCTTTGGGAAATGACTCGAGAATGAAAGTCATGAAGGAATTTCATGATACTCCTTATTTTGGGCATCCCAAAGGTAATGAAGTCATTGGCTAATGTAGAACATCAATACTTCTAGAAAGGAATGAATAAATACATGACAAATTATAATTGTCATTGCCTTATTTGTAGATGTGTTAAGGTATAACACATGCATCATGGTGGTCTTCTATACCCTCATAACATACTCGTAAATTAAAAATGACAAGTAATTGGCATGGATTTCATGAAAAGAGTGTCATTGTCTAGAAATAAACTTGACAGGAATTTACTAGTGGTTAACAAAATGACTAAAGTATATCACTTCATACTAGGTAATCTAGATGATGATTTACCCGTACTTGCAAAACATTTTCTCGCATGAACTTTTTAGATTTTACGAAGTTCTAGAACTGATTATTTTTTACAAGGATCCTACATTGACCTCTAGATTTTAACAAAATATGAGCTCATCTTTAAGAAAAAAACTAAACATTAGTTTAACTTATCATTTAGAAACTGATGGTAAAACAAAAATATTTCACCATGTTATGGAGGACATTCTCACAATGTATTGCATGGATCAACAATACAAATGGAAATAATACTTGCCATTGGTCAAATTTTCCTATAATTACACTTATAATTTTTTGCCGAAAATATCACCGTTTGAAGCGTTGTATGGGAGAAGGTGTATAACTCCTATCGAAATGATAACATAAATGAAAGAGAGGTATCGAGACCAGAAATGTTAACATAAATGGAAAGGTATGTGAACAATATTTGTGAGCAAATGAAGAAAGCATCTTATATGAAGAACAACTATGTAGATCTAAAAAGAATTGACAGGAAATTTGAGAAATGACATAAAGTATTATTGAGGGTGAAACCAAAAAGAGCTCAATCACATTTGGAAAATGTGAAAAATTGTCACCTAGATACATGAGACCTTTTAAAATTATGGAATTTATAAGTCTAGTGGTATATCGATTAGTATTAACTCCCGCATTGTCTAGAATGCATGATGTTTTTCATATTTCATTTCTTAAAAATATGTATCAAATATAACACATGTCATAAATTAGAACTCTTTACAAGTTTAAGACAGAGGAATAATAGTGGTTGAACCTATACGAGTGTTAGAAAATTTGTGGATGCATCTCACAAATCGAGATATTGCACAATGCAAGGTCTAGTGAGACTAATATTATGAAGATAATGCAACTTAGGAGAATTTAAACCAAAATAAAAAACAACATTTCCTTATTTGTTTCACTGAATACAATTGTTATTTTCCTATTTGATATAGACTTATTATTCGTTACTTGATACATGTGATGACTGCAGTGAAACATTTTTGCTTTATTGTCATCTGTTTTAAAATATTTTCTATTTTGAGGTTGTTGCAGCAAAGATTTTTGAGTTATGATTGAATGAAATTATTGAAAATTTATCTATATTTTATGAAAAAGTAAACTATTTTTTGAGTGATGTCTTGAATGTTTTCAATTGGTATGTTTTATTTCATTAAGGAAAATCATCGGGATGATGATTATTTAAGGGGAAGCATGTGCCACCCCACTATTAATTAGACTTTTCTCGCTATGTTTGATGGTTGATTACTAAATTAATTGTAAAAGTTGATTTTATAATTATACTTATATTATTGTGTATAAAAACATATACATATACATGTATATGTGAAAACATATACATATACGTGTATATGTGAAAACATATACATATACATATAGATGCATATATAAGAATATATGTTTATGTGTGAAAATATTTCATTATACCATTGTTTTGATTCAATAAAAATCTTCTTGGTTGGATGATTGATCTGAAGTTGATTTTTTGGATTTGTTAGACTATCACTTTTTAGTTAACATCGTTGCATGATAATGATTTGAACTAACTTCATTATTGGTTGCAAGTGTTATCGATATTTGGAAAAAGGTTTAAATATTAAAATTATAGAAACTTGGTCTTGGACCTTATTACATTATTCTCGATTTATGATTATGAACCACCTTGGCATCATGAACACGGCCATTGACCATACACAAGGTAATGTGTTACGTTTAAGTTATATTTAAAATGGTCATAGACTGAGGGAGAAAATGATATTTGTTTTGATTAATGGGTCATAGACCACATTATTTGGCATTGACAAGGCTTAAAGTTAATGTTAATTTATAAGGATTATTGATTATTTTTATAATGATCATGGATCACGAGTTGATTAAAGTGATTATTGTTTAGGTTGATAACAATCATTGACCATATGAATTTGTAAAGGAAATATATAACGATTAAATTTTTAACGATTTAGGTGGAATGGTCTTTGGCCATGGAAAAGGTAATAATTATTATTGGTTTATTGTTTATTTGCTAAAACATGGTCACAAACCATACACATTACATGCAAGGAATGGAAAGTGGACTGTAAGTCATTTAATGCATTTATCAAACATGCAGGATATTTGGGAAATTTAAGCTTGTTTGGCAAGCAAAAGGGCATGCAAATTCATTATCCTACTTCCCACGCGTATTTTTGGAGATTTTTTAGTTTTTATTGATATTTGCATGAGGGTTTTTGCTAGAAGATAGAAGGAGACTATTTTGGGTGCCTACATGCATGAAGGAGCTATGTTTAAATTGAAACTTTGTATTTATTCTTACTGTTTACAAATTCTAGGATTTATTTTGTTGGACATACACATTAGAAGTTTCAAGTTTTGTATGAAAAATCAGGAAAAAGTCAAACACTACTAGGAATAGGTTCTCTTACTCATTTTCTTATTGTTTTGGAATGAAATAATGGTATATGTTAAGGTTTATATCTGATATTTAGATCTAGTAAAGAATGGGGAAATAGGATGAAATCTTATTTTGGTTTTCTGGGTTTGAATGGAAAAAAGGTGTAAAAATGTTAAGGAGAAAAACAACTCTATGGAGCTTGACATAAGACATTTTGAAATGGAAATGAACACCCGGTTATCATTTTAAAAAATGTAATGTAATCTTATCTTATTATGAAAACTTGACAAAACAAGAAGGAGAAATGGCTGGAAATAGAAAGGGGTTTTCATTACTATTGTAAAATCTGAATTGTTGATTATTAAGAATATATGGGTCTATTATTTTTAATGAAATTTTAAAGCAAGCCGACTTCATCTATTAGCTCAATTTGAGCCTCCTAAAGTCGATTGGGAATTGGGTATTTTGCTTTTGTTATATTAAGATTTATTCCTTTTCTAAAAATGTGTTTTGATTCATATTAGGTTTTCTTATTTGAAATAAATTTTAAAGTATTTTTGGTGTCTGTAATTTTACCTTGAAATATGCATTAGATTTTGTTTATCAACTTGAATACACTTGCTGCTATTAGACTAAATATTGGGATTTTTTCTTGAGTTTGTATTGTTAAAAATTATGGAATTTCTCTTCAATTTCAGTATGGAGATCTTTGTGAAAAATAGGTAAAATAATAATTAGATTGAGTGTTTGTTGGGAAATAAAAAATTTGTAGTTTTTTTTCATTTTTTATTATGGGTCTTAGTTTTTATGGAAATATATGGAATCATATAATTTGGGGTTTTTGTGGATTTAATTGTTAATGATGATATTAGTCAATTTGGTCAAATACTCTTGTTCGTATATGAATATTATCATTAATAATTCTAAATAAATACCTAAGATCCTTTCATTTTAGTCTAAAATTTTTAATTTCTAATTAACGAATTCAACCCATTTCGGGTTGAGCCATTATTAAGTTGGAACTACTCATTTTGAGTTCACTTGGGTTGGTTGATTTGATATGAAACTATTAATTTACTTGGGTTAATTAAAAAACATAGCCATACTTGTAATAGCTTTTGTTGAGTTATGTTGAATGAAGAAATGAAGATTGGTCAAGTGATGATTATTTAATGAGTTTCTAAAGAAGTTCAAGCTATTTAAAATTACTTTATATTACTACGGAATAGTTAATGATTAATGTAAAATAGGTAATGTGTTTGTTTATGGATTGTTGACTTTTGAGTTGGATGAAGAATAGACACGTTCATTCTTTAAAACCATATAGTTATATTCAAGTAAAGTTTACTTGATGACATAGTTATATTGAAAAGAATGAAAGGATAATATTGTTGATGGTGTAAATCTTAGTCTGGGATATTATTACATTAAAAAATTTACAAGAGTAAGTTGCCTTTGCTAATTAATGTTAGAAATCTAAATTGTACACATGAGTTGTTAGAAATGTATGATTTTTTGATAAGCATGATAGTATTTTATTTCCCTTGTAATATTTTTTTTGGAAAAAGGTGATGAATTATTTAAGTGTATTATTCAAGTATGACTCTTTTACATTGATAAATATTGATTTATTAAGAAGTATCCTTAGGGATATTAATCTTAAGAATGGTTGATGTTGTTATGGAAATTCAGACTAAACTATTGAAAATTTTAATTGCATTTGTTAATTATTTAAATACGTTAAAGCTAGAAAAAAGGATTCTAGTTTGTGATCATAGCTTGTTTCTTATATCATCATTCTATTAATGTAATGAAACATACATGTAATTAATGAATCACGGGTTTATAAGTATTCGTTGAGTAAACATTAACATACTCTTTTATTTTTATTAAACACAACAAGAATATGAGTTGGATAACTCATGCCAGTTCATAGAACTAGCCATGTATACATTTCTCTCTCCTACAGTGTGTAGGATGTAGTGATATTGTGAAGTGAATAATTGGATTGTATATGCATGATTTCTCATTTATATTGTTTAAAAATCCACTCATGGATTATTGTATTTAATTGTAATGCGAAAGTATTATTTTCGCAAGTTGATTGAAGGCATTTTCCTATTGTACTATTCTAAAAAATTGTATGTCATCATTTTGGAAAATAAGGATTTATCCTTATGAAGTTTAAATAAAATTTATTTCTTTTTCATATCACATTTTGTGAGTTATAAAGGTGTTTTTAATGTTGTTTTACAACAAAGTATAAATTAAATTTAATGATGTTATTCTACGAAACTATATCTGGTTTATTGAATCATTATAGTTGAACAAATATGAAGATTTACAAACAAATTTTAATGAGGATAAAAATACAATGAAAACAACGCTTATATCCTTCTTTACCTTATTAAAATGAAAATGTTTAAGTGCTGATTTTAAAAGAAGTGTATAAGTATAATTTGTTAATATTTGCTAAACAAACATATGTAATTTTTATAGTTATGAATGAACAAAAGATTCATCAATGAACATGATATGTTATGGTAAAGGACACAACGTAAACTATGTTACACTAATATTGTACCTTATTAAATAATTTGTAAAATTCATATAGATTCATGATTAAATGAGATAAAGTGTCACACCCCACTTTTTCATGTTGTTATGTTGTGAAAATAAGTTTTAATGTATTAAATAATTAATGAATGAAAGTGGAATAATGTAGTAATGTGATTGTGTTGCAGCTTACAAATATGTACATATTTTACAAAAGGGTGTATACATGTGTGCGGTGCATACCAAACACCGTAACCAAACTTGTAGCCTTCATTCGTTTATTATTCAATATTCGTAACTTTTTCTTGTTGAACATGTTTTGGGATGATTTAACTTTTCCTTGCTTGCTATATGTGATGATTTCGTGTTGTAGACAAATTGGGTACATTTTTGAACTTGTATTATTTTGGTGTTCGAAATAATTTTTTTTTATGTTTTGACTAACCACCTCGTTTTTGTAATATCGGTGATAGACCACAAGGAATTAAAATGGTCTTATTTGTTATTCTATATCAAGTTTATAAAATGACGACATGCTAAATGATACTTGTTTGATTAACCTGCTTAGCAATGTTAATAACGTGAATTATTAATGTTGATATGTTTTTTTAAACATGATGTGGAGAATAATTAGCTGAAACCATAATGTTGAGTTATTTTTGTAAGACAATCTCTAGGTAAGTTAATGTATAGTTATCTTGGATTATCATCATGGATCACAATTGCAATTTTTAGTGATGAGGGGCATAATGAAATGTTATATTGTTTGTTTAATTCTTTAAAGGTCATCGACCATAGAAAAATTGATAAATTTCATTTTATAAAGTTCTAGGACCTTATTAAATTGCAGAGCTATATGATTAGTAAGATATGGTTATTCAAACTTGGAAATATGTGTTATTTAGATGTAAGCTATTGTTTTTCATTATGTTTAATTAAATAACTCTTTGACCTTATCATTAGCTTAGAATTACATAGAAATGTGACTACGCCTTGAACATTATGATAGTTAATAATTATTAACTATTGGTCATAGAATGACTGCCATGGAAAAGAGGTAATAATTTTATTGTTTAATTAATTCGGTATTTGACCATATAAGAATAAATACAAAATCAAACCATGCAACTTTATAAAGGAAAATGCGCACGAGAAAATTGGAGGGTTGTTAAATGGAATCTCACAGAAATTAATATCATTTATTGTTCACACGGATTTCCTGGATTTGAGAAAACTTGTGAATTCCTTGGGCATTTTGGGTTTGGGCATATTGAAAGATCTCCCTTGCTGTTCAAACACATTATTATTCTGATTTGTGCTGGTAAGTGAAGAAGGAAATTTGGAGAAAAGTATTATTTTACTCCAAGAATGGTTATCTAACTCCGATTCTCTTGTTTTTCTTTGAAATAAGAAAATATGGCTTGGGTTTTCTATTTTAATTTCGAATCTAGAAAATATGAAGTTTTATCAATAAATTTTGATAAGGAAATCACTCATAAACTCGTATAAATAAGTGGGCATATTGAAATACGGTTGTTTATGTTGTTCTGAACTAGGTTGTGACTAGTTTTCATATTTATGAACTATTCACATTTTGTAAGTGCATATAAAATAAATGAAGTATGATATATAACAGGAATATAAAAGGTAAAATGGGTAATAGATAATTGCAAATTTTTCCCAGCTATTAGTGACTGTTGTATACTATTTTGAATGTTTTATGGAGGGAATATTGTTCGTTTTCTACTCTATTTTAAAATCAGGAAGATATGTTAGTTAAATTAATAGATTTGATTTAAAAGTTTTGCATAAATGCGTTTATATGAGTGGGTAATTTGTAATATGGTTTTATCTCTATGGTTCGGTTCTGGGTATGAGGCAGTTACAATAATCTTAGACTGTTTGAATTTTGAGATTAGAAATAATGTCGATCTACAAGGTCTTGAGATCTTAGAATAGATGGAGAACTTGGATTATTGTGTGTCAACTATTGAAACAAACTTTGTTAGAATTTTATTCCTTTTTAGCTGCCTTATTTATTTATTTATACTACCCATACTGTTGTATGAAATATTGGGTCCATAACCTTTTTCCAGTTTTAAGTTTTATTAAGTTTATTTGAAATTTAGAGGAAATGCAAGTTGAGTATATGTATGGAAATATGTAAACGTTTCCAATATTTGTTGACTATGAGAGATTTATCTCTCTTCCTAAAAATGACTTGTAGTGACAAATCTTGTTGAAAGATTCATTTGCAAATTTGGTTGTGAACTTTGAGTTTATTTTAGTTATGTGATTTAGGTCTCTTAAGAGCTGGTAAAATTGATATTGTCTTCTTTTAGTTTTAACTATGAATGTATTGTGTTGTCCCCTTAAGAGAAGTAAAAGGGATGGATTAATCTCAATTTTTCTCACTTCAAAATCTATGTCATTTCTTATATATCAAATGAGCTGTATAATTTCTTATTTTAATAAGGAAACAATATTTTGGTCAAAGTGTTAAGGCTGATTTCTATATCTTACTGGGTACTACATTCTCAAATCTATTGGTAAATAATTTGTATGTCATGTGTATTATTATTTTTAGATTGACTATTGAGTCGATTTCTGTATAATATTATCCAAATTTAAAAGTACAGAATCTAATCACTTAGTTGGAAATTAGATGGGGAAGGCTGAACTACTTAGTTGTATAGATACATAAGGGAGAAGTTTGACAGATACAATTGAAAGACTGAACTCCCTTTTGTTTGTGAGATAGATAGTTAATTTCAAATTATCCTTAATGAAACCATCTGTTCTTGAGTGGCCACCTGTAGAATGGTTTACATTCCTTTAAAATGTTGCATCAGACTCTATGTGTGATAAAAAGCTCAAATGATTGACCCCTTTGTTTGTATATGATCAAAGTTGATTGTAGTGTGTAACATTTGTTTCTTATGGATACTGATACTCTTAAATCAAATTGGTTTCATTTGCAGAAGAGGAAGATCAATATAAATTAATGTAGGAAATTTCTTATAAAACTTATATATCAACAAGGTTGTAAGATCATGTGCATAACTTGTCTTATGGCTATTTGGAAGCAAATATATTATTATGATTTCATGAGATTATTGATATGCTGATGAGAATAATAGGACAATTAACTTTAATGTACTTCTTTATTTCAAATTAAAGTGTCATTATTAGATGGTTGATTAACTGAATATGTATAGAATTTTTTTACTACAACATGCATGATGGAGTAATCATTATTAATTTACTTTAAGAGTTGGATGCACATGATTTTTCATGTGGTGTTTATTAAGATTCAGTTTCAGATAATTTTATTGTTGTATTCATATTTTAACAAAATGCGAAAGTATTACTTCATGGTTTATCAAGGAAATATTGCCTATTTTACTTTTAAGATTAACAGCTTGATAATTGTTTCCAAAAAAATGTATTATGTTTATTATGTAATAAATAATGTAATTGCTGTTTTGAATATCATGACTTCGTAAATGAAGAAGTTATACTGCAACAGAGCATGCTTAAGAGGATTGAAGTTATTATTTAAAATTATATATTATCTTATGATGTCGGTATGATTGAGTAACTAGGTTTGTAAACAACATAGATCGACATGATAATGTTAGACAAAAAAATAAAGATACTACCATATGTATGAAACAAGTTATATAGTTTAGTAATGAAAACTTATTAACAATATAGTTATGATTTTTCATGGGAAACATGATTGATAAAACTATTGTTAACAACAACTATATGTTATGATAGTATTATAAAAATGATAATATCTAATGATGATTGATGACACTATGATTCGTTAACACGAATGAGTGGTGTGTATGGACACAATAGAGAAAAAATTACAAAAAAAAATTATATTGCCGACTTCAAATAAAATATTATCAAATGATGATAAATATATTAGATCTTGTAATATCCTTATTTAGTGTTGAAAGGATGAAATTATGTGAGTAATGATCAATTATGACAATCTCAATTAATAGTATGATATACATATCATTATGATAAAATTTACGTTTATAATCTTATCGTCATATTAAATGTAATAGTATTTAAGGGTTGTTATTATATGCAACATGATTAAGGGGGTTATTGATAATAAGTAACAACCTTCATAGAAGTGTAGTTTCTTAAGGATGACAATTATGTCATTAATATCATAGTAACACATCATACTGAAATAGTGACATGAAGTCATGAAGGTAGTATTGTTGTACCTTAATATTAACAAGTAAACTTTTCATGACACCATGATGACACATAAGTATGTATACAAGACCCTCTACCGTAAATAAATGTCGTAACTTGATACTAAATAGATCATCTTTGAGATAAACTTATATACTTAACTCTCTTTTATAACTATAAAATGTAAATGAAGAATAGTCGCGATGTCTAATCATCCTAAGGTGGTATTGATAGGATTCATTGTTAGAATGACGAGTCATGTTCTATGTTGCTTCATACCGAAACTCAATTCTATAATAAATGGAAAAGAATCTTGATAACTATACTAAGATGGTTGTGTGGTGAATGGAAGACAAGTTTCATAGGATAGTGTGCGCCTCAAAATTGGTATGCTACAACAATGCTTGAATACTTTGGCCATAGAAATGTAAATGATTGAATACATCATATGGTCACCATTTCTTCTAATCAAGGGTGTCTTGCATTGGAGGGAAGTACTAGAATAATTTACTAGCTGACACTAAGGTGATGTACAAAAAGTTATCTTAACCTATAATAAAGTTTAAACAAGCATGTACATAGTGTATTCACAAGCGACTAGATATATTAAGGGAGATTGGAAGATGTAAAGGGCCCTCGCAGCTTACACATGTTGAATGTAGGTTGCAAGATATATTTTGGAATATTAAGAAATACTGAACATTTTGTAGTGATCTAAGTATTAATGAATACCTTTCAACATAAAAGGAACTTAAGAGATTTGGTTTTAATAAACTATCTCAAGAATTTTATGGATTATCTAGAGGATCTTTTTTTCTTTTTGAGTGGATAAAATTTGGGGGCATTAGAATTGGTATCGAGTGAAGGTTCATGCTCTCGAACCTCTTGGAGAGTTTGTATCGTGAATGATTATCCACGATCATTGAGGATTTTGAAGAGTGTTGTGATACTATGTTGTGATGTGAGCTATGTGATGTTAACTATGTGTTCTAGGAGAAAAAATGGGATACTTGTCAGAGTCAAAAGAATATCATTATGTGGGAAGACAAGAATGAGAATTTTTTTCAAGTTTTTTCATATATGTGTCTTGTCATGTAGTTTTAGTGTTGTTGTTACAAAGTTATAACCATTTATTATGAACATAATGTGAATTCACATCATTCGATCACTTTGTGTTTTTTGTAAATATTGTATAATGATGTTGTGCATCATACTTGTACTTTTGTTTTATTTTTTAAAATTCGCGCTCGATGTCAAAAGAGGTCTAAGTCCCTTACAAGGATTATGAGATGTACACTCAATGATAGATGTGATTCAATGTATTTTTGATATTGCATATGTTATTATATGTTTTGCAAGCTAAGGCATGATATCCAAGTGCCAAAACTCGATGAGTACCCCTTTGTTGGCTATATAAGGCCACTTAGTGATAGTGATATGATATTTATCTAGAGGTATTTTATTTGTAAATTTGATTTTCTTTACTCTTATTTTTTTGGAACCAATTTTTTTTTTTATTATTCAACTTTTGTTTGAGTTACTACTTGTAATTTTGGGCATTTCATTTGAATATTACACTATCATAATTATTTTTGCACTAATTTCCTCTAATTATCCTTTTACTTCGTGTTGATCCGGTTATAAGACTAAGTACCTAAGGTGTGAAGGGTTTTGTCGCGTGCGAGCAAGGCGCAAAGGCTCAAGCCAAAGTAGCTTCGGATGAGCACGAAGGTTCACACCTAGCCAAAAAGGCTCAACACTTAGCTCCATTTTGGGCCACGCTTATAGTTGTAATGAAGAAAAAGTCGAGATGCGTCCATGATTGATTTTGCATAAGGTTAAAGCATGGAGACTTACAGACAAAAAAATCCTACTTTAGGATATGATCATTATGCTAGGATTAAGAGCTGTAAAGTAGAGTTAGTTATGGTTTAGTTGTCATTAGGGGAAAGATTACATGCTTAGGGTACTTGAGTATGGCAAGGCATGATGAAATTTAGAATGCGGCCTACTCTTGAGTGATGAATAGGTGGTGGAGGGAAAGTCTCCACCCTTCTCGATGATATGTATTGATTTAGATGGCAACAGGAAGGGAAACCTATGTGAGAGAGAGATGCAAGGGAATGTTGTTGGAATTGTCATTGTAGGGTTAGAATGTTATTTTGTTGATGTATTTGGTTTGAATATGGTCCTTATGATGTATTTGGCTATTGTAACAATGGTGGATTAATACAATGGTGTTTTTTCTGAATATCAGTGCTTATGGATCTCAATGTTTGTGTTCATATTGTGTTCATGGTTTAGATCTGATTCCTACATGTTTTTTTTTATGTTCATAGTCATAATATGGTTCATCTATGCTTGGGTCTAGTTTATTTATTCTTGTTATAGGATGTATGCATTTACGATTGTGCACTACTCCACCATTCATGGTAACATTCTTGAAAAAGTTCACATTTCGGTTCCTTCGTACGCTTTGGGTGAGTGTCCTTTAGGTTGGGTCATATGCCAATGCACTGGGAATTAAAGGGTTAGGAAAAGTGACTACATCTTGGTTTTGTTATCGGGACATCTTTTAAAGTTGTTGCATGAATGGTGTGTAATGACGTAATGCTTGACCATGGCCAATGTGGAGAATTTGATTAAGAACACAGAGGATGAGTTTGCATAGAGATTCAACAATGGACCTGATTTTGATGCACGTACATGGGTAAAGGAGAATCTATATCATAAGCTCTATGAGACATTAGTTTGTTGTTTTCAAGTAGAAATGTATGAATGGTATTTGGTGTATGCATCGAGTAATAGTTAGTATTATTGAGCTCATGTTTAGACCCAAGAAGATAATCAATGGCTACATGATGCTTTGATATGATCTCGACATGTTTTTTTATCATTATTGAGTGGTGTGTTAACTAGCTACATATTAGAGTATGTAGTTTCTACTTATTCTTGTCTAGAGGTTACTGAGTTTAATTTCTTATGAGAACCAAGAGGATCTTTCTTGCGTGCTTTACCATTAGCCATTAAGATCTTGATCATCACTCTCAGTTTAGAAGTGTTTCCTATGGCTAGATATACTCCCACCGGGTATGGGGCATGAAAGCAGGTGTGGTAAGAGATGGCGGATCCTATGGTAGAAGTGGAGAGAGAGGAAATGTGACTCAAGTATAATGAAGCATGGGAGAGGGAATTAGATAAAAAACACTAGATTTCGGGAGCGATGGATGTATGAAGGAAAATGTTGTAGGAAGGATTTGAGGTTCTTGCAGAGGATATGAAACTCCGAGCAAAGTATTTTCTACCCCATTTTGAAAGCGCATAAGAAGAAACTCCTCGGTTTCGATAAGATCTTGTTAGATGAAGAAATGAGATAGACCGTAGGCGAGCATTTGAACCCACATGGTGACCTAACCCTTGCACTTGGTTTTCCAATTCTTGAGAAAATTATTTCTAGTCTAGTTGGTATTGGTGTTGGTAATCGATTAGCATCACGTAGATATCATTTTATATTGAGTTCATCTATGGCCACGTAGAAATTTCATGTCTTTGGTGGTGTCCTATTTGGTATATCATTTGGACGGGTTGTGTCAGGCGCACATAACATGGGTATCACATCTTGAAGTAGTTAAATTGATCGATCTGTTGGAGCTCGGTTTAACACAATGGTGGGAATGCATAGTAACACTACTTCATGCCATGTACTTGATATAATATGAGGATTTGGTGGATCTAGAGGATCAGGAGCTAACCGATCTAGTGGATTTGGTGGTGGAATAAATACAAGAGGGAATCATTGTTCTAGATCCGGTGGGAAAGGAATTATAGACACCAAATTTTGGTATCACCCCGATTTTTATCTCCTTCAAGAGGCTTATCCACATGAATCCCATTTCCCAACAAACCTACATGTTTGATCAATTAATTAATCTCCTTTAAATCCCTAAACCTCATTATGTGTTAATAATATACAAATATTCCAATTAAATCAGATCACCCCACTCAATCAAATAGTCTACCCTACCATCCAAATCATGAACCCTACTCAATCAAATCAAATATATTATCTCACCTAATCACCAAATCATTTCCCCCGAATCACCCCGACTAGGGTTACTATATCAAACCTTGGTTACCCTTTAAACCCTAAGCTACCCCATATCCAAGCTATAAATATAGTTCTTTTCCCCTCTTTCAAAAAAAAAAAAAAAGGAAAATTTTGAAATAAGTTTTGCATGTTTGAGGTCAAGGAAAACCTTTTCCAAAGTTAGAAGTTAGAGGTGAGGAGTGTTGGAGAAAGCGTTGACATTGTTTGTTATCTTGCCATCTTGATGCCCATTTCATCTCCATATCATAAAGACAAGCTAAGTCCCCTCATCATTCCAAGCACTTGACATTTATTATTTCATTGTTTCGCATGTTATCTATTGTTCACATTTTATTTCCATTTTTATAGACATGGGGTTTGAAATCCTCCAAGGAGTTTGTAACCTCTTATAACTAAAATTGTCCAAAGAAACCCCGCATATTGTTATATAATCACATTTGTTTCAGCTTTTCATACATTATCATATATCCATCTTCTTTCCGCCTATAGATTCATATCCGCATCCGAGGTCCGAAGTCCTCCATCATTCAAAGTTACTAGTGGCTTCTAGTATTGGCATTCACCGTGTGAGAGAAAATTTTCCCCGTCCAACATTCTCGCATACCCCATGGGACCGGACCCAAAATATGTTCATTTTTATTACTTTACTTGTTTTGTACAGATTTGTAAGTATCACGGTTATCTAGAATCATAATTCTTGTCAATTTAGAGATATTTTATGAATATTTCATGTTTTTCCCGGCTCACTTGTTTCCGGATTTAACTGGTGATTATTGCATTGTGGTGTCCTTCTTACATTTAGGGGTCTATGTCGTCTTGGAGGTAGGTAGTTTTTAAAGGATTTCTAAATTAGTTATTTATAATGGGTCTAAGGGTTTTATTGTCATTATTGAAAAAATTAAAACTAAAAATATAATTAGTATTAATTATAATTAAATTAAATTATATTAAAAAAATTTAGAATCCTAAAATTACCTACCCTATCCCTCACCCAACTTGACTCCCTTCTCTCCACGACCCACCTCTTCCTATCCTACTACCCAACTCGACTCATTACTTCCCATCACAACTGAGCTACAACATATTTATCCATGTCCACTCGACTTGATATCCAGGGCCGAATTAAAGGTCGGGAATGCCCTAGGTAATAGCTTGAATGGGCGCCCTCCTCAAAAATTTATTTAATATTTTTTTTCCATAAAGTAAATAAATAAAATTTGTCTATATTTTTGAAATTTTAAATTTACATCATGGTCATAATGAAATAATAATAAAAATATATTAATAAATTATCACGGAAGGATGAAAAATATTTTGTGGATGGAATACATTAGTCATAGGAGATGCTCATAATGCAAAAAATACAATATTTTATACAAGGCTTCTTACAAGTCTAATCTAGCCATATCAAGTAGGCGACATGAACTCTATCCTGAAATAAAACACCATTTCTTTGCAAAGAAACAAAAATGTTTATGTAGCTCCCATGGTTTTGTGAAGAGCCATATTTGGAATAAGCCCACGGGTTCCTCCATAACAAAATAATATAAATTTTCCCCAAAAAACTAAGAATAGAAAATCAAATACTTTTTTCCTTTAATTATACTCACCTCTACTAAATACACTAGCAACATTCTAAAAATACATTAACCTTTTTTTAGAACAAATTACATACCTACATAATCTGGAGCTACATTAGAGAATGGGTAACAATACCAAAAAAATTATGTGTTTATAAATATGTGATATTTTCTTTTACTTATAAAAATATTACAAAACTTTTTTATGTGTATGCGTGAAATTTATGTTACTATACAATAATATCTATAAATGGGGTGATCAATATTAAGTCTTCAGATAAATTATTTTAAGGTTAAGTTCTAAAATTAACCAACAAAAGGAAATTTTTAGATTCAGGCGCCCCCCGAACTGTTGGCGCCCTAGGCAACTACCTAGTTTGCCTAAGGCTTAATCCCCTCTGATTGCCATTGCTTTTTTTTGGCTTCTGCATCTTAAATGAGGAATACTGGAACGAAGTCTAGAGGGGTACTGGGGAGCTACTTATTTGTACTACTTCCCCTGAGCTGTAAAGGGCCTAGCAGCTTATACTTGTTAGCAGATAAGGATATTTGTGCATGGAAGAAGTACTGGGTAATCTATGTTGTTGCGGAACTGGACTTTCATGCGCTGCACCGCTCATCATCATCTCGCGGTGGACAAGTACTAGTCCTGGTGGGTGTGCTTGCACCGGAATAAACAAAAAGCTGAGAGAAGCCCGACCAGGCATGTCTATTCCAAGGCCCCTAGGGTGGCCCATTATCGGAAGCCTAATGGAAATGAGCGGCGGCCATGCTCACCGTAAGCTTGCTGACTTGGCTCGTGTTCACGGGGCCAGAAAGCTGATGGCCTTCAGCTTGGGGTCGACCCGGGCAGTGGTAACGTCCGACCCGGAGGTGGCCAGAGAACTCCTCACCTCCTCTCACTTTGCGATGACCCCTTATACAATCTACCCAGCAGCTAATGTTTGGGAGGGCTATCGACTTTGCACCCAGCGGCGAATACTGGAGGATGCTGCGTAGGATTTCGGTTGCTCATCTGTTTACCCCATGAGGAATTGGTGCGCATGAAGGCGGGCGTCAAGCAGATTGTGAAACCATGGTGTGTAATATACGCAACGAGTAGGGCCGAATTAAAGGTCGGGAACGCCTAGGCAATAGTTTGAATGGGCGCCCTCCTTAAAAATTTATTTAATATTTTTTTCCGTAAAGTAACACTACAACATATTAGATCTTTTACCACAATTTTTCAACAATATTTTTGTGGTTATATGGTATTTCAAAATTAAAATTGTGGCATTGGAATTGTAGCTAATCCACATTTTGATATATTATTGTAGTTTTTCCACAATTCATTATACCGTGGATGGTCCACAATTTATAAAATTTATAGCTAACCTCCATTTTTTAATTGTACATTGTCCACATTTCATGATGTTTGTAACATTTCTACATTTTTATTTTTGTTAGTATTCCACAATTTTCACCAAAATGTAGTTTTTCTATAGATTCAATCTTTGTAGAAATTCCACAACTTAAAATTTTTGTATTTCTCATCAATTTTATATTTGTGGAAATTTCAACAAATTTTTCTACAATTTTCCTTACCACATAAAACTTGTAGGTGGAAGCTACAATTTGATTGCCACAAAAATTAATTGTGAAATTTTCTTTTATAAAAATGTAGAAATATTTTATGTGGATTGTCTACATTTAAAACACACGAAAATATATAATTTTATTTTTAAATAAGAATATATTTAAACAATCTAAATCAATTTTTCCCTCTATGTATGCAGTATCTAATTTACCAAGAAACTAGTTCACATAAAAAAAATACCAAATTTAACCTATCACTATTTTCATTGGATTTATTAATTTTTTCCATATTTCATTAATCTGTTTATAAAACCCTCTTTTCCAGCAAATCCTATATTAAGCTTTTACATGAACACCGTAACTCTCCAAATCAATGCAATCAACCAAAGTAATTAATTTTTTTGTTAATATGATGTAATTGCTCATTTACCTATGTCTGCATTTCTTTTTATTACTCTATCACATGTTAATAAACAAGATTTTTGGTCCAAGTAAATGGATCTTTAATGCAAAGACCATCAAACTACAAGATTTATTTTCTTGTATGTATACTAAAATTGATTTTGAAAAACCATTACAACTAATGAATTGGATGAACTCCAACAAGAAAGTTGTCAACCATCTGCGCAAAAAAGCTAACAATGCACTTTTAATTAATTTTTAGTAGTCTCTTCACTTTACACACAAAAGAGATCCGAACGATAATGGGAGGATAGGTCCATGACCATGTGAGAGGCCCCGAGAAAAGTCCAAAATGGGCATGGGCAGCTGCAAATAGGTTGGTTCCTTGATGAACATGACTTTACAAATTGTCGAAATAACACAACATGTCTTGAAGGCCGAGTAAATGACCCTGCTTGTTGGCATCGCAGAGGAGCATCCACATTCAGCCCTTATTTGTGTGTGGCATGCTATATTTAAATTTATAAAAAATACGCATTTCATCTCTTAGGTAAATGTATATGCCAATAACATAATGAGTTGTAATCAATTTTCAAATAGAAAATTTAATTTCAGCCTTCCATTGATACATTAATACATTACACAGAATAAAATGTACTAAAAATGGTTAATTTTGATCTCTTAATGTGGCTATACAAGGACAAAAAAATTGAAAAAATACTGAAACTTTGAATGAGGAACATGAAACCAAAAATGTTATCTTAGTTTTCACTTTGTCGGTGCATACATCTGCAGACTTTGAAGGAAATAACTACAATTTTAAAAGAAGATGAAGAAACGGACTGCACTTAACTAGCAAGGAAATGCGTTAAGCCAAAGACTTGGCAAATGGTGAATAGGAGAAAATCATGCAAAGATATGGTTGGAATAAATACAATATATCATGTATAACAACTAGTAGTTATGCATTTATTTATAATAAAACAGGTAATATTTATATTAAAAATGTATTGATAATAATATAAATAACTAAAATAGTAAAGTCAATTATAAATATTTAAATAACCGTATGTGATTATTTTTTATTAATTGTTTAATTTTTTAATTATTATTCTAAAAATAATAATTATTGTTTATCGCAACTATATATTTCCACTAATTTGTTTTTTATTGTTATGAATTATTATTTTTAGACGAGTCTTTTAAATTTAGTTTTTAAATATATGTTATTGATGTATTTAGCATGGTAAGTGGTAGGTATAATTTATGTTAAATTTCATGTATTTTAATTTTTTCGGTATAATATAGTATTTTCAAACTATTTAATGTAGCAATTTTACAATATTTTATAATTATAAATTTACGAGATATTTTTAAGTAATTTTTTTTAAAATGTGGCATGTCTAGATTAATATATTTTTATAATAATTAAATATAAATATTTAATAATTGAAATTAAATATGGTAGTATATATAGTTAATGTGCTAATTACTCAATATAATCTAAATTAGAATTTAAATACTGTAATAATTTATTATTAATATTCTTAATATATGTTATCCTTAACATAAATATTCTTAATTTACATTTATATTTTATTTTTATATAGATTTTTTAAAATATCTAAAAATGGTAAATTTTCAATAATGTGGCAGGTCTACAATTCCAATATTAAGATAATTTTATATTAATTTTAAAATAATATTCCATAAGTGTAAATATGGGGGATATTCCAATGATAATTTTCTATTTTGTTTCCTTAAAAATTGTCAATTTTCCATGATGAAGGGCTAGATATGTAGGTTCTCTACAAATTATTATTACTATGTTTAAATCGTAGAACATCCACAAAACCTAAACATGAATAAATGAAAATTTCATAGAAATGCCACAAATATTCTACATTTATATCAAATTGTAGGTATTTTGTGGAATAATTGTGGTAAAAAGAGCTTGTTTGTTGTAGTGTTAATAAATAAAATTTGTCTATATTTTTGAATTTTTAAATTTACATCATGGTCATAATGAAATAATAATAAAAATATATTAATAAATTATCACGGAAGGATGAAAAATATTTTGTGGATGGAATACATTAGTCATAGGAGATGCTCATAATGCAAAAAATACAATATTTTATACAAGGCTTCTTACAAGTCTGATTTAGCCATATCAAGTAGGTGACATGAACTCTATCCTGAAATAAAACACCATTTCTTTGCAAAGAAATAAAAATGTTTATGTAGCTCCCATGGTTTTGTGAAGAGTCGTATTTGGACTAGGCCTACGGGTTCCTCCATAACAAAATAATAGAAATTTTCCCCAAAAACTAAGAATAGAAAATCAAATACTTTTTTCCTTTAATTATACTCACCTCTACTAAATACACTAGCAACATTATAAAAATACATTAACCTTTTTCTAGAACAAATTACACACCTACATAATCTAGAGCTACATCAGAGAATGGGTAACAATACCAAAAAAATCATGTGTTTATAAATATGTGATATTTTCTTTTACTTATAAAAATATTACAAAACTTTTTTATGTGTATGCGTGAAATTTATGTTACTATACAATAATATCTATAAATGGGGTGATCAATATTAAGTCTTCAGATAAATTATTTTAAGGTTAAGTTCTAAAATTAATCGACAAAAAGGAAATTTTTAGATTCAGGCACCCCCTGATTGTTGGCGCCCTAGGCAACTGCCTAGTTTGCCTAAGGCTTAATCCCCTCTCGTTGATATCACTCAACTTCCACTTCACTCTCTGACCCATCTCCCTTCCCAAAAATCCCTCTCCTTACACGGTTCCTCATCCGAGCCAATCCCACTACACCCTGCCTCCGCCTCACCCCCTTCTCACCAAGCTCCCCATCTTCCAACACACCCAACCATCCATCTCCCAATGCCACCTCTCAACCAAGCTCCTAACTTCCCTAACCGCAAGCTCCTAACCTTTCGGCCATCCTACAAATAAAGCCATTACCACCCCACCTTTCTATTATACTCTCCCACTCACTCCTCTCTCCGTGAGCTCCCATATTCACCGTCCCCATGACCTGTCTCGAGCCCTCGGCTCACACTCCCCACCTATTCCCTTACCTACGTTGTTCCACTCCGCCCCAATTCACCTCACCCGATCAAGCCACTCGGATCCACATGGATCACCTACTTATCCACTGAGCTACCTCCGTTCTCTGCCCAAGCTCGATCCTTAACACCCCTTCGCTCACCACTCCAGTCTAAATTCACTCACCTCTCTCCTAAATCTTCTTTACTCCACTCTTCCCATATATGCTCCACCCAACAACCTCTCTCCTCGGTCGAGTCATCCTACCCACGCAGCTCTCACCTCTCTCCTCTACCTAAGTCCCTCTCTCCCAACCACCTCTTTCAACAAGCCACCTCATTCCTGATCTCCCCTCAACGTCGAGCTATAACCACAATCCCCTTGGCTAAACCCCGACTATCTCATCCCCAACTCCACGTAGCCCTCTCTCGGTCACGCCCCTACCTGTCATGTAAATACCTCGACCCCTCATACCTCCACGTTCTCTTTCGTAGGGACCCTGATTTGGTTTGAATATTTACATTTGCAACGAATATCGTTAGAATATGTATCTCCCCACACTCTACAACGAGTAAGCATTTGTTGGGATTCACCACCCGCATTTTACATCAAGTAAGATATTTCTTCCTACTTCCTCCGCTCTCTACTTCTTACTACCTTCTGCACATGTGGATGAGCCAAGATGGTGTGTGTAATGATTAGAACACGGAGGACTGCTTCTTAGGATGGAAACAATGATTGTTTTCTTCAAAGCCAATCAATTTTGAATCTCCTGTGAGGTCTCTGCATACTCCTGAGACATAACTCTCATGGCAGACTTGATATACGTTTGACAAACCTGATAAATACGTTAGCCAGAGTCTAGCCAAAGAAGAGCTCCTCATGGAAATTTCTTATATGTTCAAAGCCATCCAAATCAAGGAAATAATCTAATTATTTTCACTAATCATACAATAAACGATCATCATCCACTATTAAACGATGAACCAATGGAAATATAAGAGCAACTGACTTTGTAATTCCTTCTGCGGGTTTGTTAAGATCTGTGCTAACACAATCGACCTCTGGTTTGGCATGCATAGGAAAACCATTGACCCACGTATAACCACGACTCTCCATGAGGATAAAGTGAATATCCATGCAGACTCACAAGAATTCGATGCTTGATTCTTCTAACTTTTTCTTGCTCAGTTTCAAATTCATGCAAAGCTTTGTGGGCAGTGACTGTAAAGTCTCTTTATAACAATCATCTTACAATTATTTACAATACATTTATAAACACAGTTCACACCACCATAACCGATTATATATTTTTTGTTTATTATGTCATCGTACATGTGACGATCCATGTCCAGTATGACCAATTATGTAGAACCTAAATGCAACAAAGAGATGTGTCAATAAAGAAATTCTAATAAGATATTGATGTCAATCGACCCATCTCCATCCTTCACCCTACGCCGAGCTATCCTTTCCAACCACACTCCTCAATGCAGACAACCACGTTTTCCTACCTGATCTCCCACATTCCTTCTCATGAACCAACTACTCCACTTCCAATACACTTCAAGTAATCAACCATTTTCTAATCCAAGTTTGCTAATCTACTCATTCACCAAATTATTTGATTTTCATCACCAGTGTCAAAGTAAATTATTTCTAGTATTCCCTTTCTACATCATGTATTTTTTCTTTTAGAAAATCTATAACGGTCTAAGTAATTTATTTTGTCCATAGGATTCTCTTATTTAGAAATTTTTTCATTTATCTTTTCCTTTTCTCCTTTTGGTCTAGCTTTTCTCATCAGTCTATAGTTTATATTATTCATATTGTTCTTATTTGCGTCAAATTGTTTATATTGTGTTTATTAATCTTGCATTTATATAGCTAGCTTTTGTAGCTCTTTTTTTACTCTAATTGAATAAGATGTTGAATATATTTAATCATTTTGAGTGCTAATAAAACATAGTTTATCATAAAGTACATAGTTTGTTTGTTTATAGGATTTTCCATTTATCGTTTGTTTCATAATATAGATTAATTATTTCTTAATTTAAATTACTTATTTCATAGTTTAAATTCACTATTTTTTGTTTTGTTTATACTTTTTGTACACAAATGACTTACGACATTTGCATCATTTTTCTTAACCATATTAACTAATTACATTTTATTTTCTTTTACAGGTGAATTCTACAAACTCCAAAAAGTTTCGACCACAAAATTACGCCATCAAAGATCAATTACTAAACCATAAACACGCCAAAAATCCCTTTCACCGACCCCATCCAAGATCATGGACGGTACAATTCTAGGCCACCAAGACATTCCCGACCATCGACTACCACCTTCACAAATGTTATTATCATGTGCAATCAAATCATGACGGAAGACGTTCTATAATTATTCCTCATTTTTTCATATTTTCTCCTTTCTACATTCTAATTTCCCTTTTCGAGTGATTTTCTACATTGAATGTCACATTTGGTTTGGCTTAAAAAGAACCTTTCTTTTCGCATCCCACCCGATCACATAACTTAAATAGGGTTTTTACTCTCCCCATCACACATTTTACCACACATTAAAACTACTAGAACTAGGATCATTTATCCACATTGTTATCCACAAAAAAATGATTTTGTGGAAAATTTGTGAATTATCAACATCAAATGGATAGATTCTATAAACATGATGTAGATTTTGCACAATTTTATAAAAGTCACATTTAAATATGTGAAATATCTACATTCTTTAAAATTCATTGTGGAAAAATTATATTTTATCATGTTTTAATAAATAATTTCTACTATTTCATAAGAGTGAAATTTAAACATGTGAAATATCCACATTGTTGAAATTTTGTTGTGAAAAATTCACAATTTCTCTTCATAATTTTTTTAAAAAATGTTGGACCTTTGAAAATAGAATTATGGATAGTCTATACAACATAAATATAAAATCACATGATTTTATTTTTTCAAAAAAATTCTTAAAATGGAATATAAGTTAATTTGGACTATTCAAAACACCAATTAACCTTATTTATTGATAATCTACATTATAAAAAGTATCATGGTTTCAAAATTTTATCTCATTTTTAAAGTTCAAATAAAAGTGAGAAAGTTATAAAATCTAACATATTAGAATTGTAATATCCAAAAAATATAAAATAGATACATAATAGATAATTTAGTGTAGATATTAACTTCAAGTTTTAATAATATACAATTCCAAAATAAACTATACTCTAGTTTATGGATAATCTACTCTCATTAATTCAATATCAGTAACAAAGAGAAAGAAGTAATTAAATCATAAATAATATATATCATCAATGTTAGTTTTGATATTATGTTATGGCTAAATCAAGTAATAAATAATATTAAAAATCACAAGTAATAACATCATTTTTAATCAAATCTCCTATAAATCATCCAAAACATTAAAATATTATTTGATGATAATCTACATAATATTAAAAATCACAAATAATAACATCATTTTTAATCAAATCTCCCCATAAATTATCAAAAACATTAAAATATTATTTGATGATAATCCACATTATTACAAATGACTTCAATAATCATCTCTCAAAGGGTGAAAGATAAATTATCTACATAAATGAAAAGTTTATATG
Organism: Taxus wallichiana var. yunnanensis; assembly: GCA_018340775.1. Taxonomy (NCBI): domain Eukaryota; kingdom Viridiplantae; phylum Streptophyta; class Pinopsida; order Cupressales; family Taxaceae; genus Taxus; species Taxus wallichiana. Next base: position 264,031,242 of record CM031244.1, on the reverse strand, counting down.
AAAAGCTAAATTTATATTTGTAGCATATCTACATTCTTAAATTTTAACTATAAAAAATTACATTTTGACCCTATATTAGAAAAAACTATATTTTTGTATTGTGAGACTCTTTATTGTGGATTATCTAAAAAAGTAACAATATACACATTGTGACAGGTTGAGTACATCACATAATTAATTTGTTTAATCCACAATTTATATTATGTATCACGATTCTATTTAAGTTTTTGTACCATTTCTATGGTTTAAATTCAAATTATAGAAGTTTTACACCACTAAAATATTGATAGTTTATTTCTATAAAATATACATATATACAATGCAAATACTTCTTACACCATATACCTCTATTTTTATTAGTGTACACTAATAAATTATAATTCTAGATAATCCACATTACCAAAATTGTGTTGCGAGATAGTGTAATAAATCAATAAACATATTATACTTTTAAAGAATAAATTTAATATACATCACCATTAGAAATAAGACCATTTATCCACAATTTGTTGTCCTTCAAATTATTTTTGTGGAAAATATTTTCAATGAACAACATGAAAAAGATTAGATTCTCTTAAATATAATATGTATATTCAAAAAATATTAAAATTGAAAATTTAAATTTGTTAATAAGAGTGCCACTTCCATTATTGTGTAACCTCCATTGGAAGGTCCACTTCACATTTTGTTAGTACTAAGACCAATTGACATTATTTTAGTACGAGGGTCACTTGCATTATAGTGGCCCTCATTATTGTAATGATCATGTTATATTGGGGTTTTTTTGGTGTCGCATATGAAACCTACTAACAAAAAATATTAATGAGGATTTGTGAGTTATTGTAGCATTTCAAGCATACACTTAATAGGGATATCCATGTTATTGTAGCATTTCAAACATGCACTTAATAGGGATATCCATGAAATGGATAAGGAAAGGCCAAGAAGGAAATTAAAATCATCCATGGGATGCAAACTTTCAACCATTATACGAGTAAGGGGTCCACTTATATTGTTGTGTCATCTACGCTTACATAACAATCATGGTAAATTGAGATTTATATGTTTCCAATGGACATTTATAAGATAATACATAGTAGAAGTACACTTGATGTTCTCAATTGAAGTGTAGCAACTAGAACTCTATATTGAAATGTCTCTATGAAATTACACATGGTTTATGTGACTCATCGTGATTATACAAAAAAAAATTATCTAAAGAACAACTAATAAATATTCCTTTTTTGTTACGTACCATTTAAATGTTGGAATAATTTATAATGAAAGAGGAAAAATTAAAATTAAATATATATTTATTGTTATCTTTAAAATTGATGGTAAAATATTGATTGCAATACACACATATTATATAATATTTAGAATTAATATTAAAATAATTCATTATGAAGGAAGAAATATACATAAGCAATCCCTAAAATTTTAAACAACCTTCTTAATTTCCAAAACACTTTAAAACGATCATTAAATAAACTATTTTTTTAATTGTGAAAAAGTATTTAATATAATGTAATCTAATATTGATCACGTTTGAGGATTAAGATGAAAATAAAATATCAATTAGTTTTTAAAATGTTATTTGTGAATATATTTATTACAAAAATAATTAAAATACAATAACAAGTTTATATTGAATAGCTTCTTTTCGCACAAATATGATGTGCTATACCAAAAATAAGATTTAACTTTATATTCCAGCGTTCACTAGGATCGGGAAGATTATTTGTGAACCCTTGATTAAGCACTTCGATCTGACGGTAGCTATACACTCCCTCCACACAACTAAATTTTTATTGTATTCCTTATTACATGGTTTCTCTACTATTATTTTTGAACTGAGTGTGGCATATAGAATGTTATTGAGGTTTGGGAAGTGATTTGTAGATTCATCATGCATTGCCTTATTCAAGATACCAGATCTATTAGATCTATACATTAGAGATAATGATTTGAGAGGAGATCTGACATAACAAAGAGTCATGACATTTTCAAATCCTGAAGAATGTGTTTTCATGGAGAAACTGCTTTCCATAGCATCAACAAAGACAAAAGATGGAGCAACTTTTCCTGACATTTTTTGGGTGATGTTTTTAATTTTTAATTTTTTCATTATTTTCAAAGGCAATATTTCTTTCTATAGAAATGCAGGTCTGCAATATAATATGAATTTTTTTAGAAAACTTTATTCCATGTTTTTAAAAATTATTCATAAAATCATGTAATCTATATTTAAATATTGTAATGTATCAGTGCTCTTCCCCATGAATTATTCATTTTGATCTCTCAACAGCAGGTGTAATCCTAAAACGTTTATCCAAAAAAACACAATTTTTTTAAATTTTTGGAGATCTAATGCAAAAACGTTAAAACAAAACTCACAAATTTGTTTTTTAATTATTTTAACTTACAGAATAAAATAAGTAGAATATACCTAATGTGGAATAAATCCTCTCAAAAAAACTAGATTCAACTTTTTTGCACACTAACCATTAATTTTTTGTTTTCTTTTGTTTTTATGTATTGTGCGTTTGATAAAGGAGGCAATGGGGAAGCTCTTCCAAAATTGAAACTCAGAGATCCGAATCCTTAGCCGACATGCAAGCTTGTGGGTCATTACCTCTTGGAGTCTTGGCCCATTACATGCGATAAGTTAGCTAGATGTCATATTAATTTTAAATTTCTTTATAAACATTATGAATGCATGGACATCTAAATAATTTCTTTCTAAACATTATGAATGCAGGAAAGGAAATGGACAGATCGAAGGCTAGCAAGACATAATGTAACATAAAATTGGGGCGCTCACATGGAAAAAATTGCAATCATCAATCTATTTTGAGTGGGCCCAACTGTCAAGACAACTGATTAACACGAACGCGACACTTATACGATATAATAAAACTTATGTGATGATTGATGGAACAAATCAAACCAATGTATATGGAAAATTTGTAAATGCAAGAGGTTGATTTTTTCTAATAATGTCTTAATCTATTTTTTGTTTGGAAATAAATAAATTCAATGAAAGTAAAAATTGAAAATGCTTACATAAATCGAGGTTGAAGGAGAGATATTCACCAAATACAATAGTATGACTGCTCTCTTCTAATTCGAAAATTTAGGTTACCTCAGTGCTTGGCCACAATTTATATTCTCCGAGTTTCATAGACATTTATATAATTAATTTCAAATGAGATTCCTTAATTCTTGCATGTAATTTTTAGAAATATTTGTATTCAATTCCTTAAAATTTAATATTTTAATTTTATTTTTATTATATATTTTTGAAAATAATAATAAGATATTTTTCAAAGTGTCTATTTATAATTTATTATCATGTCATGTTTATTTTTTTTTACAATTTTTTAAACTTAAAAATTCATTTTATTCAATAAAAATAATTAAATAATAAATTTTCTTTTTTATAATACAAAAATATTTAAAATGTTAAAGAAGTATTATTTAAAAAATAAAAATATATAATAAAATATTTAACATGTTATTTAATAAAATATAATATAAATATATATAATGAATATTTATATAATAATATTTTAATCTATAATTTTAGTGATTTTATAGTAATAAAAAAATTTCATAACAAAAACTTGAATGTTTCACATTATTAAAAACCACATCACTTTTATTATGTAATTGTAATAATACAAATTTACAAAATATTGTTTATAATATTTAAAATTATATGTGTAAAAATTAAAAGAATATAGAAATAGTTACAATTTTAACAATGTGGATAAATATACAATTTATTTATGTGGAATATGTCACAATTTTAATATTGTAGATTCACAACATTGTTGAAATTAATTGTAGATATACAACAATATTAAAATTGTGAAAATGTCACGATTAATTTTTTGAAATTTTCACATTGTTTTCTATTGTGGAATTTTCATAATTTTTGTCACATATAATGTATTCACAAATAAATTGTAGGTGGAGTCCACAAAATTGGATTTACAATTTTGAATAAGATTTCCACATAAAAATTGTGGAGAATTTGTGAATAAAGGACCCATTTTCTTGTAGTGATTGCACTAAAACTTCACGAAAAAAATAAACACATCAAAACATTCCTTTCACCTGGTTCACTGATTGGGATTTGAACCCCCAACAAGAAACCGTTTCAAACATTTCCCTAGTCAAAACTACCTAAAACGAGCCTTAGAATTCCATTCTTTAGGCACCTTCATTATCCACTTTGCTTTTCTTTTCACATCTCATAGTTAATCAGGACAATAAAAAATATGTTTCTTGATTTGTTTGTCAAAAAATTGCTTAAACAGATGTTTCTCTACTTCACACCTATTGTCACTCTCTCAAATAAAAAAAAAACAATGTCCTTTTCCCAATAAAATTGCTTCCTTTAAGGATCTCACCGAACAAGATTCTAAACTCAAAAACACGACTTTAGTTTCCTAACCCCTTGTCTCCATGGCCTTGGTTCATGAGGACCGTGTCATACATAATAATTCTTGTCTTGAAACTAATTCTTGTATCTCTCACCAATCCAATCTTCCTAAATCAACCACACCCCATCTCCCACTCCTTTACAAACTCTTGGACCAGTTTCTAACCCCATTTATGACTTCTTACCTCGTAAATCTCCCAAAATTTCTCAATCTAATAAGTCTACTCATTTGGTGGATCATGTTACACCCACGTCCCTTTCTCAACTCTACTCTATTCGCTAACAAAGATGCCTATAAGACCATGCCAACTTTTTAGCACTTACAAATCCTACCCACCATATGCTCCAGCCATCTCAATCTCATAACATTCATATCCCAACTTCTCATTTACCAAAATAACCTACCCAACTTCAACGATCACATCACGTCCCTATTTTTCAACATCGATCATCAGAGCAACATATCAAATCTTAACCCATGACGCATGTTATTTCTTATCCAACAAGTCCCCAAACACCCACACATTCATAAATTAATCAACTGTCTTATCAAACAATTCCATAAACATCCTACCCACAAGATTTCCAACCACCTTATCAAACAGCTTCCCAAAACACCCACACATCCACAAACGTATCATTTACCTTAAAAACTACATTTCAAACGACACAACCGATATACTCTCAACCTTACATTGCATCAAATGATCATACTCATGCTTTGGTGAATAGGTCGCTAGTCTAGAAGTCATGTTACCTTGGCACCCAAAGTTACTTTATCTTGCAAAATATTTGTAACAAACCAATTCATCCATCGCTTTCCTATCAAACCTTACCCTCCTCATTAGAAACTTCCCGAGTTTAGTAAGTTCAACAAAAAGAAATATCACCAATAGTATCACCGCACATTTAAATACGTATGTTGTCCTATATGCGCATGATCACAATCTACTACTTCACACTTTCCCCATGTCCTTGTTTGGTTCTGCATTGGAATGGTACAACCATATCTCAAAATGTTCCATATTCTCTTTTTCCCATCTTACACAACTATTCTTAGAACACTTTTCAATTAACATTGCATGCAAAACTACTATAGCTGACCTATACACCATCCAATAGTTTGATGATGAGTCCATTGCCTACTTTTTCGTACAATGGCATGGCATTATAAATCAACCGTTCTTCACTCTTCCACAAACCTGAAATCATAGAAATATTCTCACATTCATGTGCGAAACATATATAATCTACCTTGAAAATCCAATCATTTCGAACCTTTGATGAATCTTTCACAATGGCTCGCAAACTCAAAACCTGCGCCATTGAACAAGGTCATCTTAAACTTAGATTGGTCAAAACTAAACTTGAATCTACTAAACAATCCACACATAACAACACATTTAAAGGTACATCCAACATCGTTGTTATTAATTGCTCATCCACTTCTACATCCAAAGACATGGCCTCATCAATGAGCCCCACAACAAATAATAAACTATATTCCCTTGGGAGAATCCTATACCTTTGTATTTGAAAAATTTATGGCCGTAAACTCCATCCAACTTCCCCCATATGACCCGTGGACAATTTGCAAAGCCAAGACTATTTGGTATCATAAAGCCCACTGTTGTAAATATCATCGGTTAAAGGTCACAACATTGAGAAATGTCATTCTTTCAAAGATTGTATCTAATAACTCATAAATCAAGGGGATATCCAACTAGATATCTCCACCACTTCATCTAACCTACCGCTTAACACAATTAGGAAACCTTTTTCTAATTAACCATCAAGGAATCAAACTACCCTTTTACATCTCAACTATTAAATGCTTACGCAATTGGCACCATTAGTCAAGATCTTATCCTATCACCAACTCCGCATGTTCCCACCTTATACATTATTCCCACTCCTTATTCAAAACCTAACACACCTATGTAAATTCTTACTACTTTTCTTGAACCTACACCTTCTTCTACCCTTACCACATATACATCAAATTTTACTATAAAATCTACTTTATCCACTTCAATCATGCCTCAATCCACCACATCATATTCATCCTTAGCACCTATTTAATCCCCAATGATATCCACACATATCCCTACATCTCTCACATCTATTCCTTCACCCACATCTACATCAAACACACCTATTACTACATCTGCATCACTCATCCGTACAACCATCCAAACTAAACTCATTTCTATAACATGTACCTTTACAACCCCACCTCCGATATCAACCCCATTAGAAAACATATCATTCTTACCCTTGAAACATTTATGAAACAACTAGCCCTACCTACTTCTACACCCGATAATACTCCCGCATTTGATGCATTACCTATAATGTTTACTCCATTGGTTACCACATCCCCTTTACAAGATTTGACTACCTTATCTACATCTATTTCACCTTCACCCATTATACCATCCCTAGAGTTAATCCCGCTTCCTCCTTCTACACATTCTTTCGTACATACCACACCAACGACCCTAACCACATCCACTTCGCCTGAGTAAACATACCTCTTTATCCACATCTCTCATGCCCCAACCCGTCATATTCAACCCCTCATCAAACATGCCCATCACCATATGCCCCACATCTCCAAATATCCAAAATATTCCTACATCCCTATCTATCCCAACTACCCCTATATTTATCATCTCAACAAATCCACCTATCCCTACCTTGACATATTTACCTATATCCTTACACATCGCCACATCACCCGGTCTATCCCAATACTCTATACTTAATCCTTCTATCACAACGACCAAATCCTCTTGATCTGCAACCCTATCAAAGATACCATTTGAAACATCTATTGAACAAACACCTCCACCTAAGTCAAATAAATATGGTTTTCATTCTCTAAAATTAACTCTTTTCATGTCAAAACCTAAACAATCCACATCTCACACAGATCTCATGAATCGCATCATAGAAACACCTATTTCTCTATTAATATCCTTATCTTGTTTTAGGACATTTTTTCCATCAATATCCACACCACCATTATCAAATCCTCCAATTTAGATTATTATCATCGCTGCTAAGGGTAAATCTTCTTGATCAAAGTCTACGGCTCATAGCAAACATCCTCGATAGGTCCATGCGCATCCTTGTAGACATTCACATTTTACCTCTTTTCAAAAATCCAATGCCACAAAATTTATTTTAGGAACAGTCCCTCCATCTACGATATCTCACAATGATCAATCCACATCCAAACAATCCAAGCCTCCAATTGAATTTGATTTGTCATTTTAGACATATAATCTACCCATCCAATGTACATCCTCACTAAAATCCCAATCCAAACAATCTAGTCCTCCAACTAAATTTTATTTATCTAATTCACCCATCCAATATATATCAATAGCTAAGTTCAAGCCAAAACATCATATGATTTATTTTCCTTTTAACACTTCAATGGGGTCCTATGCAAATATCCTTCAACATTTAACTCAAATTTACACTATCATGCTTCCTCCCATTAAATTCTTTAATACTTATGTTATAAAGCCATCATTGTTCAATCCTAATTGCGGTTGCTAATCATCGTACCATCAGACATGACATTGTAAGGACTTTCGGATAATCGTCGACAACATTATTGAGAAAGATGATTTCCTTATTAAGGAGAAATATCCTTCTCCATCTACATTTAATCTAATTTGTATCCCATCCGTTGGGTTTCCCACAATTCCTCCATCCATATCATCCCTTAACATCCCTCTTGCACATGACATTCCTCCTAAGGAAGGTCCTCCATTGTTCATTAATATAACTTATCTTTCCAAGCACACTTGTGGTCTCTGACCGTTTATTCAATCCAAATCCAAGAAAATCTCATCTAAATTCTTTTGGCATCCTTTAACTCATCCACATCAAATTTTACTATAGTGATATAATATATTTTGGTGGGGAGGATCCTTCCCAGCCATTGAACATATCATCCGCATTAACTATCTAAACAACTTCCTTGATCCTGGGGACTTCACTCCTTGACATTGTCTTATTTACCTCATCCAAATCTATCCAATCTAAATCAATCATGTTCAATTATTCATTTCATTTTAATTCTTCCTTGGAGGCCATGTTTGTCCTTCCATTGAGAGCAAGAAGAGATATGCACATTGACAAGTAAACTCATCGGTGTCTTCCATCCTTGCTGAAATTTTTTATTCCATTGAAATCACGTAGTTGTCTATAATTGTTTGAGCTTTTGCTGGGAGAACCTTTGCCACTTCAGCATTAATTTTTCTTTTTGAAATTTTTTTCACTTCCTCTAAAATCGTTTTTTCTTTTCGTTTATTCTCTTCTTCAAGGAGTACACACAACCGACATTAATGAGATTCATGTAGACCAAAATTTTCAACAATATTACCTTGATATTTACTTTTCATATATTTTAGAAATTTTCCTCTAATTATTCTATCTTTTACTAATTATAAGTAAGAATCAAAAGTATCTGCTATGATGCCTTCTTCAACAAAGCCAATTAGCCATACTTTCCCTGATTGCACTTTACTTGCTAGAATTGATAGCTCCTCATTGATCATTCCTCTAGTAGTCCTAAAGGAATTCACTATGAACCTTGAGAGTGAATTTTCTTGAAAATTAGGTTGGTTGTCCTTAAAAGTTGAATAAGCAATCCCACCTTATTTAAAAAACATAAACATTTTTTCCATTTCATCCATATGTCCTCGGAAAAAATAGAAATGTCATTTTGTCGAAAGACTATCTACCTTAACCACTTTTAAAATAACAAGACATTTCTTCTCTTAGGGTAAATATATTATTACATTAATTAATTATGCATTGTATATTAGTTAGTTTATTTATTAATTGTTATATGGTTATATTTAATTCTAACCATCTATTTTGTTTTATTCAACATACCGAAATTGTATTTTTTAACAATATTATTGTTTGTATTGTTTCACGGTTGCACACTGCAGGCAACCAATTTATTTATTTGTATATTGTTGTCCAATATGTATAAATACTGTAGCACATATTTTATAATTTGATTTTGATAATTAATAAAATATTACAAGCTTTTGTCCCTGTTCTACATTTGGTACCAGAGTTGGTTGAAGCTCCTGGAAAGGTTGGAGAAAGATTGCAGAGGAAGGAAAAGTTTTGGAGAAGAAAATTGCTTCATCGGAGAGCCAACATTGCTGTAGTAGCTTCCTAGATCTCCCTCCAGTCCCACAACCTTCTGTGTGATATCAAGATAACCCTAACACAATGTTTTTGCCTTGGTACCCTCTGCACTGAGAAATTAAAAAAATAATATATTTTTCCCCATTAGGGGTTTTGTCTCTAATATTAAAGAAGCATTTAGTATTATAAAATTTGGCAAAAGGAATCCATAGAGCCAAGCATCGACCCATTAAAGGAACACCCTACCGAGTTGTTTCAAGAGCTTAGACCCGGGCTACATCTCTCATTGAAGGCGAGTTGCATAGGATCTTTGTTTCCATTCCCAATCAAGTCATCTTATTTTGGCACTGGGTGGCCAAGGCATTGCCGTATTCATTGATCTAAACCGAGTGCTATATTGATCGGGCCACTTTCATATTCATTGCATTGTTAATTTGTAGCAGGTGGGTTACGTTGTTGGCCGAGCCAAGCAAGACAACATTTTCTTTTGAGGCATTGATCATTTTTAGGCGTCCGAGTCTATCGAGCAGTGCAAAGACTCCCCACCGAGCTATTTTTTACACAGACTTGCATCCAAATAGGATAAACCCCTCCTGCATTGGCGGTTGAGCCATCTCTGTACATGTAGACCCTATCGACTGAGCCCTTTGTTTGGATCTACCTCCACTCCAATGACCCTGCCATAACATACAGTGGATCAATGAAAACATCACAGTAAGCTCCACTCTCATCCACGTCCCTGTAGTTTAAAACGCAGCACAAAAAAAAAAGCCGATAACCAGAGCCTAAGACCTGCGTGAGGAAAACAAACAAATACGAATGTGGAGGAAAAATAAAGAACGACGACCAAAAACAATACATTGGCAAAGGAAAGCAGATAAGGAAAGCAGATCCGCTCCACACGGAAACCCTAAATGAATTCAATATAATCAAAAGCCACGTGTCCCTCCCAGCCACATCAGCCTTAAAAAAAAGGTTAGTCAATTTCTAATACATACTTATATATTTTTCTTCATAGTCTTTTCTATGTGTATAACCGGCTAGGTTAGATAGTTTAAATGCTTTGGGGGATATAAGTTCATGGTTGGAACGCCACTATAAAAATTTGTTTTAACAAAGGTTGCAAATTTGTGAAATATTTGGAAAAAATGCTAACTATAGAAGCCTATTTAGCCGTGAAAACATCTTTAAATCCTTAGTTATAACTAAAGCCATTGCTAAAAATAGTGAGAAAAACCCTAGAATGGGTCAAAAAAATATTTTATTTTTTTTCCAAAATTTCTCAATTTTTTATTCAGGAATTTTTTTCCAAAGGAGGGGTAGTTGAAAATAGAATTTTGAGGCACTTTTTTATGGTTTTTTTACTCACAAAGTCAGATTGGGCTCCATAAACCACTAGGGCCTCAAAAACAAAAAACAAAATTGTCTGCTTTCAATTTTCACAATTTTTTGAATGTAATTTGTATACTTCAAAGTGTATTGTCCTAATTTTTAGGTTGATAGTCAACCGCAAACATTGTAACTACTCAAAACCGGAAGATAATTGTAATAAAAATAGTGAAATTTGGTTCAAACACTCATAAGATTCTAGATCTCATTCGCAGATTCGATATATACAATGCCTCCGGGAAGCGCTTATGGGTAAAGCCGTGGGGACTACTACTATGCACTTAATGCCTAATATAGTCAGAATAATGTCGTCTGGGCATCAACCCTTTAAATCAACAGGGAGTAATAAGGACACAATGCACACACTATGAGCCATCCCATCTGTCTATGAATGATTGCATGACATAAATCCAGACTGAGAAATTATCTAAGTATATAGAAAAGTTACACATGCATATGAGGATATTTCTTTGAGCTAGTGTCAATAATCACACAGACCCCTTTCAATATTGTCTTAGTACCACGTATCAAATTCTTTCACATACGTTAACGCCTCTTTCACATACCGGGTATATAGAAAGGGTGAGATGTTTCCATGTATGGATAGGTATATCGGAAGGGCGTGTATATAGACAGTTCGGTATATCTAATTGACGATATATAGATTGGGAGACCTTATACCTAGAGTAATAAGAGCCTAGCCACCGCGTCGTGATTTTGCAAATGGGCACAAATTCCCCCAAATTATTTGTTCCAAATTCACAACTACTCGTGAGGAATCAACTATGTTGCATGGAAGACTAAAATTAAGAAACAACTTGAGTTTGAAGAGTTCTGGCTTGTTGTGAATGGCACTATGACTAGATCAATTATTGATATAACACAACAATGAAAGTTTGATATATCAGATCAGAAAGAAAAGATCATCATATTGTTTGGAGTGTCCAATAATGTACAACCCCATATTTGAGATGCCAAAACAACAAAAGAATCGTGGATAAGTTAAGCACTTGTGTATGAGGCCGAAAACAAGAATGTCATTATGAATATGAAGAGTCGATTACATACATTGAAGTTTAAGCAAAATGAAAAAATAGAATCTTTCTTGAGAAGATTTCCCAAGTTAAGGGCTTAATTTCTAGCCATAGGAGAGGAGGTCATTGATGACGCTCTCAATCAAATTGTTCTGAGAGCCCTCCCTTCTTCATATTGCATTTTTGGGACAACACTATACTCGTTAGATATGACAATTACTTTTGACAAATGTGTAAATCTACTGCAACAAGAGGAAGCCCTGTATAATAAGGATAATGAAGAGGAGAAGGCACTTTATTCTCATCAAAAATGGAAAGGAAAAGGGAAAGGAAAACCTAATTCCTATCAAAAATCCAATATTAGAATCAAAATCAACAAGGGGATAAGCAATAGAAGAAGAAATGTCCAATCTGCAAAAGAGGACATGAATTGAAAGATTGTTGGTATAATACTTATAAGAAAGGTTCATCAAGAAACTATGGACCTCAACACTAAAAATCTCAAGAGACATATAAACTACAATCAAGGGAAGAAAAATGGGAATTGGAAAATAAGACCCCATCAACAAGGAAATATTGTTAAGAAAGAAGAACATTCAAATACTAAAGACTACTTGTACACTACTCGATCAAGTGAACCTTCTACATCATCTATTGATGTCTGGTATGTTGATTCTGGAACCAATTGACACATGATCGGTTATAAAGACTTGTTTACTAAAATGAGGGACAAACCTTTGAAAAACCATGTTTCGTTAGGTGATGATTCTTCATACACATTTTAGGGGATTGGAAACATTTCTCTATCCCTTGGTTCATGCAACTGTAGATTGTCGGATGTACTATATGTCCTGGATTTACTAATTTTTTTATCAATTAGTCAAATCCTTGATCATAATCTAAAAATTGACTTTGATAGTCATTCCGACAATAAATTGTGTCTAATTTGAGACAAATCACAATGCTCAAAAATAGTTACAAAATCCTCCAATGTGGGACGCATATTCCAACTTGATTTGGTTCACAGAGATGATCAAGTGCTTATGGCTAATAAATCTACCTCTGCACAATTGTGGCATCAGAGAGTTGGTCATATAAGTTTTAAGTATCTCAAGACACTTCATTGGTGCAATATGGTAAATGGTTTTCCATCTCTTCAAAAGGATACAGACAAGTGTCCTCAATGCCAAGAAGGAAAAAAACACAGAGCTTCATTCAAGAAGAGTATTTATTGAGCTTATGGTAATCTTAATCTGGTTCATACTGATCTTTGTGGTCCAATGCAACAAAGTCATTCTAGGTTCTAATACCTCATGCTTTGTGTTGATGACTATTCAAGAAAAATGTGGATTTTTTGTCTTCGCAAGAAAAGTGAATCTTTTGAAAACTTCAAGAAGTTCAAAGTGATTGTTGAGAATGAAACCGATCGTCACATCATTAATCTCCACTCATATTGAGGGGGTAAATTCACCAGTAATGAGTTCAAAGACTACCTACAAGCTCACAGGATTCATAGACAAATACCTCCTCCACACACACCACAACAAAATGGTGTTGTTAAGAGAAGAAATTGTATTATCATCGAAATGGTGTGATGTATGATCGATGAATCTAGACTAGAAAAGACATTCTAGGTAGAAGAAACAAAGACAACAATGTATTTGTTGAAAAAAGTGCCCATAGTTGCTCTTGATGGAGTAACACCACATGAAGCATGGTTAAAGAAAAAACCATATATTTCACACCTCATAGTATTCGGGTGTAAAGCGAGTATGCACATACCTAAGAAGAATAGAAAGAAACTAGATATGAAATCATAAAAAATCATCTTCATTAGGTACAATGAAGAGACTCTTGGGTACAAATTGATGGATCCGAAGACCAAGAGAGTCTACACCAGCATAGATGTTGAGTTCTTTGAGAAGAAGGAAGTAGAGTCTCCTCCTCCAGACTCACCTGATGTAGATTCTTCACTAGTTATAAAAACTGAAGTTGATGTTCCCGTAGATGATGAAAGTGATGATGGGGATGATGGTGATGATCTGATAGAACCACGACCCATGGGAACTACTCAACGTATGCCCAAGTGGTATAATAGCATGTTACGAGATGCAAGAATGGATGCTCCACTGGATACATCCACCCCGGATGACGAAATCATAATAAAGAAAGATAAGAAGTGAAATTTTCTTTGATTATTAGAGTTATTACATCTGATGAGCCCTCTATAGTATAGAAAGCCCTACAATCAAAATCTTAGAAAGATTCCATGGACGCTAAATATAACTCGGTGATGAAAAATAATACTTGGAAGATTTCAATCTTCCACTAGGAAAGAAACCCATTGATACAGATGGATATTCAAAAAAAAGTACAAAGAAAATGGGATAGTAAACAAGTACAATTTGAGACTAGTAGCAATGGGGTACGCAAAAATAAGAATTTGACTATGAGGAGACATTTTTTCCCATAGCTAAGATCAAAATGATCGGGATGATATTTTCTTTAGCTCCTCATTTTGGTTGGAAAGTCCATCGATGGACGTCAAAAGTGCCTTTCTTAAAGGATATTTACAAGAAGAAGTCTACATGACTCAACCTAAGGGATATGTTATACCCGGTCAAGAAGAAAAGGTATGCAAACTTAGGAAATCTTTGTATGGCCTCAAACAAGCACCTCGGGAATGGTACATCAAAATTTATGAGCATCTCATACAACATGGATTTGTTATAAATCTATACTATCCCAATATTTACATCAAAAATAAAAGGGGGATTGTGATTTTCCTTGTCTATGTCCACGATCTAGTCATCACTAGTAATTTAGTGAGGATGATCAATGCAACAAAGCAATATATTAATCGATCGTTTTACATGACAGATATCGGGCTGATGCATTATTGTCTTGGATTGGAAGTATGGCGAAAAGAGAATCATATATTTGTTTCTCGGTTAAAATTTACCAAGACGACACTTGAGAAAGTCGGGATGATGGATTACACACGAATTTCTACACCTATGGAGAACAGTTTACATTTATCTCATTCGGATCCATCTCTTGCGGTAAATGTAAATCTCTATCGACCATTTATTAGGAGTGTCATTTACTTGACCTACACTACACTATATATCAACTTTGCAGTGAGCTATCTATCTAGGTTCATGCAGAAACCAAATTTTTCATTGGAAGGAAGCACGACGCATCTTGAGATATCTCAAGGGAATAGTTGATCTTGGTCTAGAATAAAAGAAGAATGACAATTTCTTCTTGTGGTGATATTTGGATTTAGATCATGCAGAAAACATTGATGAAATAAAATCCACATTAGAGTTAGTGTTCTTTATGGTTTCTATACCAATATCATGGGGAAGCAAGAAACAACTCTTTGTTTCTCGCTCTTCCGAAGAAATTGAGTATTTTCTATAGGTGAAGCTATTTTTGAAGAGATATGGCTACGTCCATATACTCGAAAGATGTGGAATACCATAGGACAAACCGAACAACATGTTTGTAGACAATGAAGTTGTTCTCAAAATTGTTCACAATCTAATTTTTGATGAAAGAAAAATCACATTGAGGTACAAGTACATTTCATACGTGAGCATTTTTTGAAGAAAAATATCCAACTTCAATTTTTTCCAACAACTTAACAACAAGTAGATATCTTCATAAAGTCACTTGCATGTGACAAGTTTAAGTTGTGCACAGAGTTCCTCTCCTCATCCCTTGAGGCAATGCAAAATTATGGGGGAGAATTTTAGGGTAAATATATTATTACCTAATTAATCATGCATTGCATAGTTATTTTGTTTATTTATTAATTTTTATATGGTTATATTTAATTATAATCATCAATTTTGTTTTATTCAACATACGGGAGTTGTTGTATTGTTTTAACAATACTGTTTATATTGGTTCATGTTTGTACTTGTGCAACCCATTTATTTGTTTGTATATTGTTGTTGAATATGTATAAATATTGCAACACATATTTTGTAATTTGATTTTGATAATTAATAAAATGTTACATGCATCCTCCCATGTTCTACACTTCTCAAAACACTACATTAAAAGAGGAAATAGTATATTTACTCTCTGCATAGTACCAAAAAAATTGAGTACAAATGCATTAAAATTAAGCTTCATTACCTTCAACTCATATGTATTTATGTTTCCCACTCCAAGCCTTTGAGGAAATCCTAGGGATCTCCAAATCATTTGATCCTTCTAGAGTACGTAAATAAAATTGGATTCAATCCTAATTTTATTTATCTCGTGATGCTTCTTGTAAATATTAATAATTTCTTCACTATAAACGTTTGAAGACGTAATGTAAGCCTTTCTATCCCGTTTCTTAATATGTAATGACTTGTATTTGCTTTCAGCTAAATTTGTCTTCTTTACGCACAAATGGTATGTTGGTTGTCAAGAATTTATAATTGCGCATCTTCTCTTTTCAGTCATCAAGATTTTTAGTTCCACAAGTTTCTTTGTAGAATATAAAAAGGGAATAATAATTTCATCCCTCAATGTAGTAATAAAATTAATAAACATTGAATGGACAAGAAGTTAAATATTCTCATCATGGACATGATGGTATTGATATTCTAGAGGTGTTACATGACACCTAGAAACTTTAATTGGAAATACATCACCATTGAATAAAAACTATTTTAATTTTTCAGATTTGAATATTCTGCTTTCTCAAATATATTAGTCACTTTCTTCAGCAATAAAAAGTTGATCTGTTATTAATTTTAAACACTTGTAACTTTTCCTTAGAGGGATTTATCTCTAATTTAGAAAAATAAGATCACCTTAGAATTGTAAATATATTTGCATGTTTCGGTGGAGAAAGAAAATTTCTTCTATTCAAATAATGACAAATAGAAGAGGTATTATCGATTCTATAAAAAATTTTGAAAACCAAATTCATGTTATTATGAATTTGAAGTGTATTTTCACAACTTGATTTTTTCGAGTGTATGAACTTCCTTGAATTCTAGCCATATTTAGAACAAAAACATGTCCGACTTTCTCTCGAATCCTTCATTTCAGCTTTCTTGAAAAATGAAACTTAACTCCATGTCAAGAATAAGGAACTTATTCATTTCAATGTTAATGCATTCAACCTAAATACACAAAGTTTTTTTGGGTAAGTGCAGTAAGTTGGTGGACAATTAAGTGGACATAAAAACCCAAAATTTAGGTACCACAAGCGTGGTTTATAAAATATGCTCATGGTTTCTAAATTGTGCTCACATAATTGATTTTTATAGGTTCGGTGATTTCCAAACCTAAAACCGTGATCGCGGTCCTCTGAGAAAAAAAAGACCCGTGACTCCTCATTTTCCCCCATTTTTCCTTTCCAACCACGATTTCTCCTAGACCTTTGGCACTCACACTTTGAATACCCCCTAAAAATTACTCTTCGAGACTTCTAGATCATGATAGTTTCAACCATGCCACCAAGACAAAGAGGTAAGCCCTCGATTTTGATCAATTTGTTTGCATTTTAGGTTATTTTTGTGATTTTCATGGGTTTTTAATTTTTAGTTTATGTGTACAATTTTTTTGTTTTGTTAGTTTTTCAAAGAAAGATCGTAATCTTGCAAACCACCAAAATATTCCTCAAAACCCTCCAAACAATCCTCAAAACCCTCCAAAATTTCGCAAAACCCTCCTCCAAACATAGATTTGCCTCCTGTGGCTCCTTCATGTTGCCACGGAACCAACAGAACACAAGCTGATATCATTGGAAGAATCGACAAAATAAAAATGTCATTGAGAACCTTATTCAGACTATAAGAGAAAATCATGCCACAAATTCATCCTACATGACTTTAGCCAACACATTAAAAACATTGGTTGGCAAAGTTGACTCCGCAACCAACCAAATAGACAGATGGAATACCCTTAGAGGTAATTGTAGGTAGTGGTATGCAGATAAACTATCCCATGTGGCTATAAAAGACAAAAAAATTGGAAAAGACTACATTTATGCATTATTTACTGACCCAAGAACCAATGCCCCCCCACAAATACTTGCAAACAGTTCCCGATTCATGGGTGCCATGATGACCGAATCAAGAACAATTTTTGAGACCGATGGTGGATGGTTACGATTATCCACCATGTAATAAAAATGATGTTCCTCTCTATTTTTTGAAGAAATTATATTGTGAGTTCATGCTTAATGAGGTCCCAAATTATTTTGACTTTTCTAATTTTTATGGGCGAGGTGGTGGCTTTGCATAGAGTAGACCCGGTGCACGCGTAGGTCAACAAAGGATCCCCATGCCCCGAAATGCTCACTTCCTTTAGTTATACCTCCTACGGTGAAGGAGGTATTGGATATGGACACACTACATGCATTGAGGGATCTCACTACACTCTGACCTAGAATAGTGAGTAGATTGCATCTGGTGATGTTGGTGGAGGCGCCAGTTCTAACAAACCACACCACTTTGTGGATCATGTGGTGCCGTATGCACTTGTGGGTGAGACATCATTTCTTGGGTTAAATGATTTCTTTTCTCTAGATGAGATTATGGCATATGTTTTTGGAAATGGTCCAAAGCAGCTTTTGGTCTTTCACTAGTAAATGTCAAATAAATATTTAATATATATATATACAATAGTTTAATTCATGTTTGATATTTTAATATATATGTATTTTATTGTACGTTATGTACATACATGTAAAAACTAATTTTTTATTTTATTTTAAATAGCAAGAGCCGGTGAACGAAACATTCGGCGGCGACATGCTTGTTTCACTTGATTCTAGAGCGTTTCTTTGAATGTTGATGAAACAGATAAGGGTAAAGGGCTAGGAGGAATACCTGTTAAGATGTTGGTTGTAGGTTGTTGCGCGCATATGACTTCTTGGATCCACAGCTGATCATGAGAGCTTCCTTTTTGCTTGGAGGAACTACCTAAAATGGAAAACAAGACCACCAAATAACAGTTAAACAATGTATATGCAGTGGACTACCTAAGCATGTGTGCTAGATCCGGGAAGTGTGATACTTCCTAGATGGCTATCAATCCACTGTTTAAAACAACTTAATGCTAACAATAAAGGAAATCCTACTGTAGTTAAAATGATTTAGGTATCTCATTCGTCTACAATAAGCAAATTTGTTCACAACAAGCTAAGCTATGACTAAATATGAAGGTCAAGGTCTTGGTTAGGGTACCGTGCGGGTCGGGGTTAGGTTCTCAAATTGTTTTGGGTATTTGGTGGAGGTTTTAAGCTCTATTCTTGGTTTCTGGTCAAAAACACAGAGACCAACGTCGGTCTGGTATGACCAATGTCAGTTTAGGTTAACTGGTGACGGTTGTGGGCAATCGGCATCGGTATGGTTGGGTACGTAAAAACTCAATAAAAACTTGGCAAGGTGATAGATCTAAGGCTAGGTGGAAATGGAAGGGCAATGGTCAGATTCGTGTGGGTCCTAGGTATGCACATGAATGATTAAAATCTAGATATGGGAAGTTCAAGGGTGTGGGTAAAGGGATGGTCAAGTTTGCATGGAGGTAAAATGGTGGGGAATGGGAATGGGAGCAAAAACTAACAACAGAAGTAAAAGGATCTACTCAAATGATAATGAACCAGTGCAGGTTAACAAAACTTACTGTTTGTACGAGCTTGATGTCTGGTTGGCAATGGTGGGTGATCAAATGGAAGGAACTCGGTGTGGTGTTGGCGCTTCCTCGGATGCTCCTGTGAAGGAAAATGGCTTTGTAGTTGCTTTTGGTGTTGGCTATGGATGCTTTGATGTCGTATACGGATGCTAGTTCTGCTTGCATGCAGCTCTGGTTTTGTCACTTGTTCTCAGAAGATGTATCAACCTCTCTGAAATGTGCCAACCTCGAAATAAGGTTGTTTTGGGGTTAAATGGTAACCGATGGTGGTTCTGGGTTGATTGGCGGTGGTTTAGGGTGACCGGCGTTGGTTAGGGCAGGATTTCCTAGGTTTTCTAAAATGGGCAGATCCTTTTGATTTTCTGGGATCTCATTCGTTTGGCTCCCATGATTAGAATGGAAGCTTCCCTTTTCAACATGCGGGAATGTGGTTAGAGGGAATGTAGGCTTTGATTTTTAGGGTTTGGGTAGGTCTTAGTTAGTTATGGTAACTTACTAAGAATAGGTCTTAGGGTGAGGTGGATATGTGGGTACTATCCCAATTAGGATATGTAAATAATAAATATTGTGAGGATATTGAATTAATTTAATTAAATTAATTAATTTAATATTAGAGTGGGATGAAAGGGGCCATGGTTAGGTGAATGTGTTTAAGGTGTTTATTTGATGAGAAACCAAGGAGAGTGTGACCTAATTTTTGTGTCTACATCGCTAGCTTCTATATTTGGGCATGTTACAAATGTAAATTTCAAGTTGTACTTAAACTTTTAAATTTCATTTGATTATGCACTTGTATTATTATAATATTTCACATGTACATGTGCATATTAATATATTTTTGTCTTTTATACATAGGAGCCTAGCGGGTCATCATCTACTCTGGGAACTGAGGCTACTGGCATGCCTCACATGACTTTTACACAAGTTAGTTTCTCTTTACACTTTGTTTCTAATTGTGGAAGTTCACGTGGATTATGCTTTGGCTCTGTTATGTGGCAGTCATGTAGATTAATATTGATTTGTACATGTTTTTTGTATAGCTTATGACTGCTAGAGAGACTCCTCCATATATGTAGACTATGGAGGCTATTGTAGATACTGCCATAGCATCTGCAGATCCACTAACTGAGGTACAATTTTTCAAATTTGTTAAATTTATTTAGGAATTATTTCTTATTACTTAAATCTACAATATCAAATTTTGTACATGAAATATTTAATTTGAAATTTAATTATTTGTATGTAGCTTACCCCTCGTGAGTCTACTGTTGTCCTTGCCACGCATCAACGAAAAATTGATAGGGATCATGACATTGCGGTAAGATTTCACATGCATTTTAACTAAATTCTAAGTTTCTAAATTTTGAATGTATTTTAAAAATCTGGGTGTTAAAAACTTGTTTATGAATGTGCAGGTTAGGTTGCAGGCCTGCTTAGAGATGCCTAGGACCACATGGATGAAATCCGTAGTGGCATCTCCCTCCACTACATCCCCAAGTCGTGGACATGCTACTTCTAGCAGGGCTGAAGAGAGGGAATATGTTTCATGATTAGATTCATAGGACCTGGATGTATATATATATATATATATATATATGGGCCAACTGGTCCTAGTTCATGATTCTTCATAGGACATTGTATATATAGCCTTATGTGACCACATGTGGTCCTATATGTATGACACACTTAGTTCGAGATGTACACATGTTATGAACTTATATTTTCAAAGACATGTGTTCAACACACTTAGTTTGATACATTATATATCCATGTGTTGGTTTTCATAATGATATTACTTCTATGTTTGATTCGAATTCATTGCACATGATATCCTTCTATGTATGTATATTCTATGTATATTAGTTCTATATGTATGTTTGATTTAAAATTAAAAACTATGGTGCAACATATATGAATATAACATTACTATGGTGCAACATTGCATGGTACAATTGTTAAGAAATTAAGGGAAGCATGTGTATTCCTCCATCAACATGGGAAACTTATAATTTTCCTCTTAAGTCATGGAAAATATTTCATACCTTGAATCTTGAAATAAAATGTCTTCCCTTGGGTCATTTGGTTTTTGAACTGTGTATTTAATTTTATTTATCAGAAGGATATTATTCATTTTACCATTGATGAGTATGGTGGTGTATGACCAATCCATCTTTATATCCCCACCAATATCATGATAGAAACTTTGGCTCAACAATATACCATACGTAGCTAGCATGTCTTCCACAAGTATTTCCATCTTGATTTTCTTGTCAGGGAAGTCTGCAAATTCTACTTGAGAATCTTTCACCTAGCCAAAAAGAGGTAATTATTTTGTTTTCATGTAGTAATAATGGCCAATAGCAGGGCTAAGAGTAATACCAATAGAGTTAGAAAATTTTATAAGCATGACATTGTCAGAGGTGCCGAGTCAATAATGTAATTATTCAATTTATACCCATTGACCAACAAGAAAAGATAGAAAGGTTCTTATTTCCTAGAAGAGGAGGATTTTAAGGAAAGAAGGTTATAGGAATGAGTGGTTCTAGGAGTGGGAAGTGATTCTTTAGTATTGGTAGGATTCTTGGAACATGTATTTTTACTACTTCCTTTGATAAACTAGATGATTTTATCAAAATGCATGGGACATTTTTTTATGTACTCATATTCAGATATTTGAATTTTATCTTTCTTAAAATGGTCATTGATGTAAAAATATGAGGAAGTGGTAGGCACATTAGGAACTGTGGAATCCTTGACATGAGTAGGATTTTCATTCATAGGAATAATTGAAATAGAAATCGATTTGACAAGAGGAGGTGCAAGAGACTTACTCAAAGAGGTATATGGAGTCTTGGCTAAATTACTATTAGGATTCTTCTTGGATGATGCCATAGAATTAGGAAATGATGTTCCTTTTTTTTTTTTTCTATCGATTCACCATTTGAGGATTAAAGTGTTTTGCTTGGGAAGTAGAAGAAGAGGCTTATTTATTTATTTATGAGTGGGTGAACATTAAACAAGAATAATTATTCATATCATCTATGGATTATTTAGGATCTTTGTTGGGTGACTATTAACAATAACCAATAACTACATAACCATCTTCTTTCTCTCTTTCAATTTCTAATTCAACAATTTCTTAAAAAAGTTGTAATGGTTGAAAAAGTTGCAATTGTTGAAAAATTTGTAATTGTTGAAAAATTTGAAAAATTTAATGAAAACGGAATGAGTTTTTGAAGAGGAACCTATTATAAAGGTGAAGAATCTACAACTTTCTTCTTTTTCTTGTTCTTGTTCTTTTTCTTCTTTTTATGTTTCTGAGAAGAATCATGACTTTTTCAACAATTATGACTCAAGTGGCACCTAAGGATGTATCCTTCAATCCTACATCTCGGTGAAAGGACCCTCTGTAATAGCCTGTCTCAGTTTTTTCCTTCTCCAATCGGTGCTCTCATTGCCCTATTGTTTATGAACGCAGCGCTAAATAGTGTAGTTTGAGACATTATAAGGCTTGCCAAATGGTATATTTTGTAAATGGTGGGTCAGTGGCACCAAACGGACTACACCGAAACATTTGGGTGGCTAGAAGAATGCTAGAGGAGGCATCGTTTTGGTATGAAACAACGTCGTTGCTTCCATGCTACTTCGTTCGGGCATAGTCCCTTAAGAGCTCTGAGACAAAAAAATCATTCAACTTTGACGGGTGACTATGCAGACTGTACGGAACCTAAGGATGTATCATTCAATCCTACACATCGGCATAGGGACCCTATGAAATAGCCTATCTCAGTTTTCCTTCTCCAATCAGTGCTCTCGTTGTCGTATTGTTTGTAAATGCCCTAAATAGTGTAGTTTGAGACAATGTAAGGATGTCAAATGGTATATTTTGCAAACGGTGGGTCGTGACACCAAGAAAAATGTGCCAAAACATTTGGGTGGCTAGGTGAACACAAGAGCAGGTGTCTTTTTGGTGTGTGAAAACTTCGTTGCTTTTGGGCTACCTCGTTCGGGCGTAGTCCCTT
Source organism: Taxus wallichiana var. yunnanensis (assembly GCA_018340775.1). NCBI lineage: Eukaryota > Viridiplantae > Streptophyta > Pinopsida > Cupressales > Taxaceae > Taxus > Taxus wallichiana. The sequence goes on along the minus strand of CM031244.1, from coordinate 264,007,513 downwards.
AAGAGCCTTGAGACCAAAAAATCGGTTAACTTTGACGGGTGACTACGTGTACTCCATGGCACCTAAGGAGGTATCCTTTGATCCTAAACCTCAGTGTAGGGACCCTCTACGATAAAATATCTCAGTTTTTTCCTTCTCCAATCGGTGCTCGTTGTCCTATTGTTTGCAAACACGCCAAATAGTGTAGTTTGAGGCAATGTAAGGATGTCAAATGCTATCTTTTGTAAACGGTGGGTTGTGCCACTTTGAAACCACTATGCTTTGACACATTTAGGTGGCTAGTCGAACATTAGAGGAGGTTTCGTTTCAGTTCACGACAACGTCATTGCTTGAGGATACCTCATTCGGGTGTAGTCCCTTAAGAGCCCTGAGACCAAAAAATCGTTTAACTTAGACAGGGTGACTACGTGCACTCCGTGGCACCTAGAGATGTCTCATTTGATCCTACACCTTGATGTAGGGACCCTATACAATATCATGTGTTAGTTTTTTCCTTCTCTAATCAGTGCTCTCGCTACCCTATTGTTTGCAAACGCGCCAAATAGTGTAGTTTGAGACAATGTAAGGCTGTCAAATGGTATATTTTGTAAACGGTGGGTCATGGAACCAAACCAACCATGCTTGACACATCTTTGTGGCTAGGTGAATGCTAAAGGAGGTGTCGTTTTGGTGCACGAAAATGTCGTTGCTTCCGGCTACCTCGTTTGGGCATAGTCCCTTAAGAGTCATGAGACCAAAAAAATTTCAACTTCGACGGGTGACTACATGCACTCCATGGCACCTAAAGACATCTCATCCGATTCTACACCTTAGCGTAGGGACCCTCTATAATATCCTGTCTCAATTTTTTCCTTCTCCAATCGGTTCTCTCACTACCTTATTGTTTGCAAACACATGGAATAGTGTAGTTTGAGCCAGTGTAAGGCTATCAAATGGTATATTTTGCAAATGGTGGGTTGTGGCACCAAACCGACTATTGTGACACATCCGAGTGGATAGGTGAACACTAGAGGAGGTGTCATTTTGGTGCATGAAAATTTCATTGCTTCCGGCTACCTTGTTCGGGCGTAGTCCCTTAAGATCCCTGAGACCAAAAAATTGTTCAACTTCGATGGGTGGCTATGTGCACCCGTGACACCTAAATATGTCTCGTCTAATTCTACACCTTGGTGTAGGGACCCTATACAATAGCGTATCTCAGTTTTTTTCTTATCCAATTGGTTCTCTCGCTGCATTATTGTTTGCACATGCATCGAATAGTGTAGTTTGAGCCAAAGTGTAAGGTCATTTATCAAATGGTATATTTTACAAACGGTGGGTCATGACACCAAACCAACTGTGTAAACACGTAGGGATGGTCTTTTAAACACTTTGGGAGGTGTCATTTTGGTTCTCTAAGCTCCAGGTCCTTCTGAGATACCTCCTTCGGAGCCGAGAACCCCCTCCACAGGTACATAAATCGTTGTTAATTGCTTCTCTTTTCTTGTAAAACAATGAAAGCTTCTCTTATCTTCAAGAATTTAGAATTCTCTGATAAAAGTGCTAACCACGTGAAGGTGGAAGCTTTTCTAGCACCACTAACCTACACATAAAAGTGTTAGTCAAAGAAATTTAAGTTTCAAATCAAAACCATACTAGATATATACAAAATACACAAATTTAATAAAATATATGAACTTAAATTTATCTAACAAATTTATATATACCAAAGAAATTATATATACCAGACATGAGCATTATAAATTCATTCCAATGAACCATCAGGATCGGATCTACTCTGAATAGCTAACATGATTGCTTCATGATCTAACTCTCGAACCTTCCAAAGAATCTTGTTATTAGGCCTTCCTCAATATCTATACAACTAAATATTTGTCACTAGAACTAGATGCGAATATAAGAGTATTTTCCTGTGTGTCTCAAATTTTTCAAACACCCAAACAAAGGAGCTTTTTAATGGATACCATCAAAGCCAAGTTCCAATGAACTACCACCGACCTGTAGGGTAATCAATATCTTTGCCATCTATAATGGGAGAAGTCAACTTCTTTCTTTCCTTGATGCAACGACATAATCAATAGTCTGTTCCTTCTTCATTGTCTTCGATTAATAACTGCGCAAACACATGTCCTACAAAAAGGTTTCAAGTCAAATTTAAATTGTACAAATTAAAATTTCAATGGACATAACTCAATAAAAAATTGTAAATAACCATAAATACCTTGTCGCACAAAAATCAAAATTTCGTGAAAGTCCTTGGATGTTACAAATTCATATGCGAAAAAGTCATAATTCTTGTGGAGGTTGATAACTAGGAAGAAGAGTTAGAGGCCTACAAATCAATCCATCCACCCATTCTTGTGAATCACACTCAACAAAGTGACAAATTTGATACAAGATGCACACAAACATGTCAAATATCTTATCCATGTGGTCCACGAAGTAACGTCTGAGATAGAAAATGAGTGCATATCACTGGACCTAGTGAGTGTCATACAATCCTCGTAGTTAGAAATTTGTTGTTCCTCTATCAACCAAAAATATCTATGAACTGTGGAATTTTCTTAAGAACCTTAGGCCATGTTGTCAATACACCTTTCCACTATGCTTTTTGCATCTTTCAATTTAGCACCATATTTGTACTTCAACTCTTCTCTTGCAAAAGCACTTTTCACACATGCCCCTGCACTGTTATGCTCTCCTTTTCCATGTCCATCCTTAGTGAAACTCCACTTATGTTACACACCCATCTTGATGTGCATTCTTAAACTAAGACATGCAATTATCTAACCATATATAATTTTGTTTGAAGTGGATGTCCCTCTTAGACAAGTTTCCATAAAATAACTAGAAACACCCTTGCACAAATTCCTTAGAATGAGTACGATAATCATTGATATAAAAGTGGTACTCTCTTAAAAATTTCAATCATTCTCTAGTACTATTAGGAGAATGAATAAATGTTATATGCACAAAAATGGTAACTTGTCTTGCTGTAATATTGTGATTGAACCTCCATTTATGGTTGCAATGTGTAATTCTCTGCAAAATTGAGCACCTTTGAAACAATATTACCAATAGGAAATGTGTCTTTGCATATCTTGAACTATTCATCCAACCATCGAGCTCTGTGTGTATGCCTAGCATACTCATAAACAATTTCATCCTTAAATTTTCTCATAAATTGAAAAATATGCATATGTTTTGTAACTAGCTCACACCATTTAGACTCTTTTCCATATTTCAATTAGTATGAAACTGATTTATATTTATCAAACTCAACTAAATTATGTCCTATTACACCTTCAATTTTCTCATGGATGAAACTTTCCAATTTAGGTAATCCACCACATGTACCAAAACTTCCATCTAAACAATCCTGACTATAAAAAAGTTGTCCAACTTCTTTTTCACAAAATATCATAGGAATGAAATCCTTGGAAGATATTGGTGGAATTTAGACACCACATTCCGATAAAATAGTTTCGAATGAAAAATAGATCTAATACATAAAAATTTAGAATAATGCATCACAAATTCAACATGTTGCCTACAACAACAAGTGGTACGAGCATGGTTGATTTTCACATAGAATGGTTTTAACATTTCAAATAAACGTTGACTAATTTTAATTTCCAAATGCTCTTGTTCAAACTTATGAAAAAATTGAGTTTGAGTCATATCTAATAAATTCTTTAGATGTGGTTTGCGATTAGTAGAACCAACTCTCCGTTTTACAACATCTCTTGTATTAGGTGAAACTCTAGTGTTATCATGCCAAAATTGAATAACAAATTCTCTTATAACATCATAATTATATTTTTCCTTACGTGGTGCTTTAGTAGAAAATGCCCAAAATTTGGTGTTATTGAGTGATTGAAGGATATTACATCTTTCAATTTCTTTCATTAGAGTTTTTCAATTAACTTGCAACATTCGACTTGTTTGCATAATCAAACATTGTTTTTTATTGATTCACTTACAACACTAGTAGCAAGTACACGATGCACAATATTACCATCCCTAGTGTATGTCTTGACACCAATAGTGTGATATGCATCATGAAGGTTTTCAACAATTTTAGAGGTTTCACCACGTATATTAGATGTTGTCAATCCTAAGGTGTTTAATGTAAGTCTCATTTTATTCAATTTCATCAAACTAACCAACTGACATCTTTAGGAATCATTTAAAATTTCAAAATGATTATCCCAAATTTCAGTGGATTTTCTTCGATTTTCTGTTAAGAAATTTTATCACACATTGGTTTCAAAATGTTTTCATCAATTTCAATAAAATAATTAGGTTTCTTACGGAAAATCCTAGGAGGTGTTTTTGTCAAATTTTTCTTGTCTACAATTTCAACTGAATTTCCTTATTCACATTTTAATTTTCTCCTTCAATTTCAACATTTGCTACATCACGAGTATTTAATTTTTCTTCAAAATTGACGGTAAAAACATCTTCATCACAAGTATTTAATTCAACTTCAACATTGACAGTATAAACATTACTTGGTTCCTAATTTCTTATAATAATAGGGGTTGAAGATGAACCTATTCTTGATTAACGAAGATTCCGCATTCGCTCATCATTTTGAAATATATTTTCCTCTAATTCGTTTGGTGTTTTTTTACTTAATGACTTCCTTTTTTGACTTCGTTTCTTGTCTCCCATGATGTTTTGCTTCGGTGATAAGAAAAATGTGTAGAAAATGACAAAATTTTATAGTAATTCGTATGGTAAATTCAAACAATAAAAATCACATGGTAATTAGAACATTGGGATGTGTGTAAATATGATTTATGAACCGTGCTTGTGGTTTATAAAGCATGATCGTGGTTCTTGTTTAAAAACCCGCGATCGCGGTTTGTAAACCACGATCATAGTTCTATCTATATCATCAAATCTGACCCCGAGGCTCAGAAATTTTTTTTTTGCCAATCAAAGCTATGGAAGGTCATTATGAAGTGTAAAGGGTAAAAAACTTCAAATTTTCTCTTCCACAGACTTGAACCATGCTGAAAAACTGAAAACATTTCACATAAATGGTGCCATTGCGTAGGGGATGTTGGTACCCAAATTTAACCTCCTTCAGAGACCGAGCAACATCATGGGTTTGATAGGACACTCAGAGGTAGATAGACAATCATGTATGTTGTTTTGTAGCCGGGAAACAATCTATCTGACTTGTTAGCACTCAGGATCTGAAGGGAGTGGGTAGCACATGCAAAAGGATGTGATCTGATCCTAACTATTTTAGGTTGTGCCTTTCAACCAAGGTAAGAGAACCTATTTTGTAACCTCTATTATTTGAAAGGAGATACAAGTACCTTTATTTTGCATAAATTTTATAAAGAAGGCCTTGGGGAAAATATGATCAACACACCAAATCTGACTCTCACGAGTTATCACTTCTAGATTATGGAGATATTCTCACAGCAAGGCAAAGGTTACTAAAGACATTTGAGACCCTGATTATTTCTACATGTTTTGGTAACAGAGATTATGCATTTGTGTACACACATGAAAAATAGGGGTATTATGGGTAGGATTTGTTGTTAAATGAATTTTTGTGGGAGGGGAGATAGGATGGACTTGACTCACCAAATCCTTGGGATCTTATGCAAAATGGAAAGATTCAATTAACAAAATGCCACAAAAAGTTAAATTGTTTCCTCAATTAGAATATGTGCTTCAATGGAGGCCCAGATCAGCACTCTTTCACACAACTTGTGGAATTATGTCATGAAGGCTCGAGTCAAAGGACCCAATAAAGCACCAATATTTAAACCAAGTCACGCCTGAGTTACACCCAGAGGCTTACAAATAATCTGTATCAACAAAATGAAAGAAAATGAATTTTAAACCATTTATCCCCATTCCCAGATGAAGGCTCTTTTGAGAAATAAAATTACACATGCCACTAAACCATCACAAGGACTAAGACCTATGTGATTGGACTATATTTTGGTACAAGATTTTAATAGAAACAAGAAAATCTACCCGTATGCATTCATAAATGAAATAAATACACTTTACTCAAGATTGAAACCGAATAACTCAAAGTTTGATCAAATCTATCGTGAAGGGAAAGTTTCCGAACAATCTCAAATATTTTTAATGGTCAGTACACTTGCAACCACCTTGGCATGATCAAATTTGACACAAAGAGAGATATACAGGCTTCTCTTGATGGCTTCTCAAAATGGTGGGCTTTGTCAAGCTTTTTCTGGTGGAGAAAATAAGTCCTGATCTTGTTAGGGATAATATTGGATATTGTGAACATTATTATGAGTGTGGAAATAAATAATATAGTTTAATGTAATACAACTATTTATGAGTTGTTAACTCATGTAAATAGTTGTAACTAGATAATGTTTGTTGTGAGAAAATAATGGGATTGAGAGTTTGAGTGAGATATTGTGGGGATTAGGAGAGATATGTGGGATGAGTGTTGACTCCTAGAATCAAGGAGATCAAACTCTATAAATATAATGTAACCTCTACCTGTGAATAATATATCCCGAATGAATAAAGAAGAAGCTTTATAATATTATTTCGGCCATTTGATTAGTTTTTTGTGCATGCAAACTGAACCAACTTCTAGATTTGGTATCAGAGTAGGCAGGGTCACTGTAAATGATTGTTATTTTTCCATTGATTAGCTGTCTCTTGTTTCTTTCTTCGCACAAGCTTTTGATGCCCTTTGAAGACCAACACGTCTAGATTTGCAGCACCAACATGTGCAGTCTTTGATGTCTTCGTTGAATGGTTCAAAATATTTATGCATGTAGTTTTGTATTCGATATACATTGGATTTCTAAAGATTCATCTGCTTGTGACTGGTTTGGATCTGCACGAGAATGAGGATTCAGTTTTGAAAATTCAATTTGTTAATTCTGATTTGGATTATGGTTAGAAAAGGCACGTGGAGTTTGCAAGATCTGAACATGGTACATTGACTGAACAAGTTGTGCAGTTCCCTAGGGCCGTGTATTGAAAAACGTATTGTACTGCCAGTTCGTGATTCAATTTGCATTGAATCTGTTATATACCTGTGCGCTGAGATCTCCTTGTGCTCGTTGATGTCTCTATGGTGCCTGATTTGACTGTCATAGATCTCCAGATCTATTTGCTTGTGTTAAGGAACCTTACGAATCCGATATATGATGATGGGTCTGAGATACAGAAGCTGCTACTAGTGATCATCTTCCTGCATTTTTTGCATTGGACTGATCTCCATTTACAGCCCATCCGCGGATCTGGTCTACACAGGAGATTCATGGAATTACATGCAATTCAGCGCCTGATAAAACAATTATTTGGTATAAAGCTTCACGTTTTCTCCAAGTCTATTGTCTTCTCCAAGTCTCCACGTATTTCTCTATCCATGCACATCAAAAGTCAGTTCTAATATATTATTGTGTAATGACTTGAGTCTCTAGCCTTCATTTTTAGTGTGTCATAAATGTCTCATCTCCATTTACGTTTTATTTGAGGTTTTATAAGTCTGAGTATTTAAATGTCCTTCCATTTTTTTGTCCATTAAAATAAGAGTCATTAAGTATTTTTGTCTTATTGTCTTGTTATTTAGTTTTAAGAATATATTGTTTAAAAAATACCATACCCGTTAAACTAAAAAGAAGTATTTATTTAGGTTTATTCTTATTTATATAAAGTAATATAATAATATTACTTTTTCTTTATAATAAAAATGTGTTAAGTAATAGTTTTTTCATTTTTTTCTTTATGTTATTTTTAAGTCAAGTTTATTTAATGTTCGGTTAAAGTTTTTTTTTTTTTTTTTTTTTAAATGATTTAAATTTAGTAATTTGTAAAAGTAATATTTTATTATTTTTTAAATATATTATCATGTTGTGTCATGTTTTGTAAGAGTAAAATGTAATTGTCAAAGTCAATAATTATTATTGAGTCTAAAATTGTCATTTAGGTGATTATTAGGAAAACTGAATTAAAAAAAAAAAGTTGCCCGCATTTCTTCTGGTCGTATTTTCACTTGTACGCGGCGACCAAGTTTAAATTGAGGGGAGACATTTCATATTGAGCTTCATTTTCAAATTTGTTGAGTAAGTAAGTAGTTTCTGATGGAGGCAGGAGGCAACGGAGGAAGGAGGACAATCAATGTCCTCTCGCTAGCCAAGTGACGGGGCCGCATAATGAGTTTGTGGCATATTTTCAGTTGTGTGTTTCATTTTTTGTAATAAGAACAGATGTCACATTCCTGTTCAGAGTTGTATTTCCTTTTATAACCTCCTGATGTAAATATGTTGTAGTAGAAAGATAAAAGCACAAGAAAAAGCAGCATCATGTTTTTCTTGAAGAGGATGAATAGAGGTTCATGAGCAGGGGCTCGTACCTAGGACAGAGGTCTGTTTTTGTCGAACAGGGGTTCGTATTGATGAACAGAGGTTCATGAACAGGGGTTCTTACCTTGGACTGAGGTCCATATGTGTACCAAGATCATGAGCAAATAGGGGTGTGCAAGCTGCAGAGAAAGTGTAACTATTCTTTTCTACATTGTTCACATTAGGGGAGTGTATGTGTGGAAATAATAATGTTAACAATAGGGGAGTGAATGTTAGGAATAATATTAGATATTGTGAACATTATTATGAGTGTGGAAATAAATAATATAGTGTAATGTAATACAACTATTTATGAGTTGTTAACTCATGTAAATAGTTGTAACTAGATAATGTTTGTTGTGAGAAAATAATGGGATTGAGAGTTTGAGTGAGATATTGTGGGGATTAGGAGAGATATGTGGGATGAGTGTTGACTCCTAGAATCAAGGAGATCAGAATCTATATATATAATGTAACCTCTACCTATGAATAATATATCCCGATGAATAAAGAAGAAGCTTTATAATATTATTTCTGGCGTCATTTGATTAGATTTGTGTGCATGCAAACTGAACCAACTTCTAGAGATCTTTCCGAAAAGTCCCAACCATTTGCACGATGAATTCATGCCCTTTATAGCATATCCAACAGAGCCCCTTCCTCCCAAAAGACAAAAAAATTTAAATGCACCAGTGCTTGCCATGATTCTTTCATGATTCACGTAATCGATCTCGTAAAAGTCTCCGAGTGATTGAGGAAAATCTCTTCAATTTATTTTTGCATTCAACTCCTTTCTTGGAAAAAACATGCCTCTATCCATTCACCAACCAATTCCTCCCCATATATATCAAATCTAGCCCCTTGCATGCTCGGGAGAAGAAAAATGGAAAACCATATCGAGCTTGAGAGTCGATCGCTTTTAATGATGAAAGACGTCGCGATCTTTCCCACCAAACTCTAGATATCAAAATTAACTCACTCCTCTGTTTGGCATGTAGAAAATAGCAAGAAATCATGAAGACTCACACTCCCAGGAGTTTTACAGAAAAAATGGGGGAAAATCAGATTTAGATGCTCATTAGTTGTTGATCTTTGATTTTGAATGTGGGCCGTCCATGTGGAAGATGTAAAATTAGACTCGGGGCTTCCTTTTATTGTTTCTGACCCTTTTGAAAAAATGGAAAAATTTCCCATTTTGCTCTCGCACCTCCACTTCTAAAAATGGGCCTAACACATGTCCTGAGGTGGGTCCCAAAGGAACTGCGAAAAATTCTAGCCATTTGACTCTCTTTTGGAAAAAAGGAAATTTTTCCAAGTTTCCCCAGCCTCCGCCCTTCCGCTTCAAGTCCCTAATGTGGGTCCCAGTGGAACCCCAGGTCCTTTTATGCCTTTAACTCCTTTTCCCTCAAAGGGAAATTTTTTCACTTTTCCTCCGAAATCCTGCACCTCTGTTGACCAGGGCAAAACATTGACTATTTCCCATCAGGCTTGCGGGCCATTTTTGATATTTTAACCTTTATGAGGCAAAGAGGAAAAAGTTTAAGTTTCCTCCGATGGTCCACCTCGCCCCTTATGACTTTTCAAATTGCCATGTGTCACAATGGCACACCTTGAGGCGGCCCCAAAAATTTGATACCTTGAACAAGCGCAGGCTCGCCACGTGTCCTGCTCCAAAAAAATTTGTTTGAAGGCTTGAAGCTCTGCAGAGGGCACCACATGTCAAGCTCCGAGGCAGTCTTCCTTGGTCATTGAAAATTCCAAGAAAATATGCAAAGTGAGTGGAATGCCCCACGTGTCCTCATGGTGCTTCTTCAAAATGGTGCCCAAGTTGAAGACCTTGAATGAGTGCGGGCTTCGCCACATGTCCCTATTCCGCCAAACTGTTTCCAGCTACATAATTTTTTTCTAAGTATAGGAAAGCAATGGAAGCTGCTACGTGTCCTCCCGGTGCTACTCCAAGGCAAATCCCAAAAGTAGATCTTCAAATGAGCATCATTCCTCCATGTGTCCTGGACTTCCCAAAACCTTTTGAAAATTTTCTAAGTATGGGAAACCCAGTGGAATCCTCCATGTGTCCTCTCGGCACTACTTCAAATCCAAACGAAAAGTTGATTCTCAAACGAGTGTAGTTCCTCCACATGGACACATTTTAAAGTTGAGGCTTTTTATAGAATTTTCGAAGTGTCCGGCTGAGCCACATCTAACCAAAGGAAGACACGTTTCCCTATTGATACAAGGATACAAATTTGACCTGGGAAATGCTCACAAACAGTAAAGCACAGAGAAGAGATCATTTGAGCCTGAAAGTGAATTTTTATTCAAGGAAAAATATTTTAGAAATATTACAAGACTCAAATACATTCCTGGGACACATCAATTCATTTCTCTTTGAGTATTTAGGGAAAAAATGGTAGGGACAATAGATCTTGACTGTGGAAAATGGAGGAAACAAGAAAACGTGAGTTTTGAAGGAACAAAGCACGGAGACTCAAAATATAGAGCTTTTCTAGAGGAATAAAGGAACCATGAGACAAATATGGACCCACACATGATATTTGACCTAGGAGTAGATTAAAATGGCAACAAAGACTGGGCAAACACAATACGGGAAGGATAAAATGACAGAGGCTAGAAATCGATAAATTATCAAAGGTAAATTGGGGTGAGACTACTTTGAGCACCAATAGGGAGACTAATAGCTTCATAGAAATATTGATTTTAAAGTGAATAGATTAAGATAAATATCTTTTTATAATTTTTTACTAACAATAGGTCTTTAAGACATTTTTTCCCGCGAATGTTCATGTCTACGTTTAAGAATGCAAACTTTGTTTTGCTTATCAAAATGTGATAAAACTTATACCATCCCAAGCATGGAGAAATTCTATACACGTTAGAAAAAAATTTGATTTTGAGATTTTTTGATATAATTATGGTGGGCAAACGGAAAGCGCTCCATTTTCTAAATCTTTTCAGACCACTTTCATGGAAAAATTCATAAAAAAATTATTGCTCAAAAAAATACAAAATAAAATCCATCCCAAGATAGACAACTACATCTAACTTTTCACCAAATGAAAAAAATAAAAGATTTGGTCATCCAAATCACGGGCAAACGGACTACAATCTTATAGGTTTTTTCAAAAACAAAAACCAAGTCATATAATTTTAAGTGTTTAATATAGCTAAACTTGTCTGTTTTAAATTTTTTTGTTAGTTTAGAAACTAGATTCTGGATGCTACGATTTATATTCATATATTTTTTTATAATTTTGAGTGCACATATTGCTAATAATCCATACAAGTTGAGATTTTTCTATTTTTTGCAATATGACGTCCACTTATGACCCCTTTTTTGTCCACCAACTTTCTACACTTACCCTTTTGATCCATAACTTCTAAAGTTAGTACCACACGACTACACTAACAATGTCTTCATCAACAAAAAATAGCCACATATCACCATGGTAATTTTCCAGGAATGAATTTATATGAACCATTCATCGTCTCTCTTTTCATATCCTCTTCTCCTTCAATCAAAGTAATTTTCATGAATGGAGTGTGACCAATGGAAGACATATTTCTTGAAAAAGGAAATTAAATAAATTAATAATTTGTAAGTAATTGGGAAGGATAGATATTTTTTTCAATAGTGCAATAGTAAGGAGATGTTGTATCTTGATTTCATTATTTTCATAGAGTAAAAGTAAATAGGAATGGATATTTATAGCTTAACAATCACTATGCATACTTCAACCCTCCTTTAGTAATAAAATAAATAAATCATTAACAAAAATATTTGTTATGCATTGCACTAAGCAATTTAAATAATTAATCTATATTAAATTTGGTTTCTTTCAAGTTGTAAATTTTGTCCTAGAAGTGAATTCTAGTGGCCACCGACATCTATCTATTCTAGGATATATTTCACAATGTAAGAAATAATCAATATATATTTAGGATAGAGGAGATAATAGTGGATTGATGGCTATCTTCCCATCAATGTATAGAACAAATTTGAGTTACATTACATCATTGTGGAAACCCTAAATCACACATGGGTGATACTGGTTAAGAATTCAATAATTAATCATAACAAATATTACATGTCATGATGTGATCCAATAAAAAAATTCATAGAAACCCAGTGTGTCTGCTACCTAGCGGTATATACTAGGCTTACGATTTTGTGTTCGACTACATGTATACTAGAAAATTGTAAATATTTGTCTTGTCTTTGAATATTTTTTGTCTTGTATTATAATGGAATATCCAAGAAAATACATAAACATGAACCCTAATGGTGGCTAGTCTTGGAACATCGTATTGTACAATCTAAATATAATAATGGAGCTTAGTTCAATTGTTACTAATTTTCCGTATACAAGAAAGAAAATATACTAGTGTCAGCTAACCTCAAGTCTTTGTGATGTTGCAAAAATTCTATGTAATACTCTTTGAAATTAGAAACTACCTAATTTTGAATCTCATGTGATAGAATTCGAATATAATATTTAACTCAGCTACCACTAGGCTCAAACTTTCATTTTTAATTACGTGTATTCACGAAGTTCGTAAATATTTTACTTGTCTTTATGATTTTCCACCCATGCTATGAAATTTTCTTCAAGCTTAACGAACGCTAAGCTTCAAGTATCATGTTAGGCTAGGAATATCAATTAATAGATTTTGAATAAAATGTTGTACTTGTAGGCCTAGAGGCTTAAAATTTTGTTTTTAATTATGCGCATTCAGAAATTAAGAAATATTTTTATTTTCTTGAAATATCTTACGTCTTCTCTTTTCTTGTAACATTAAAGAAATGTAATAATCATCGACCCTAGTGGTTGCTAGTCTTTGAAGATAGTCTTGTAAAATTTAAATACAATAATGGAGCATAGTTAGTTTTTCAATTGAGTCATTACTACTTGTCCTATATGCAAGACAAAAAATATCCTAGCAGCCGTTAACCTTAATTCTTTCTCGATTTTCCACACGCGCTATACAAATTTCTTTGAAATTAGTGGCCACTAGGCTTCTAATATTGTGTTAGGATAAGAATATCATGTAAGATATTTACAATAAAATTTTGTAATCATAGGCCGCTAGGCTAAAGTTTTTGTTTTTAACTACATGTATTCAAGAAAGTCAAAAATATTTTTCTTATTCTGGAATATTTGTTGTCTTCTCTTGTCTTGGAACATTAAATAAAGGTAGTAAGAATCCATCCTAGCATTCATTATTCTTCGAAGATATTCTTGTAAAATTTAAATATAATAATGGATTATACTTTCTTTTTTTTTTTCAAATCAGTCGTTATTACGTGTCCTGTATGCAAGACGACAAATATCTTAGTGGCCGTTAACCTCAAGTCTTTGTGATTTTCCACCCGTGCTATGAAATTATCTTCAACTTTAAAGGCCACTAGGCTTTGAATTTCATGTTACGCTAGGAATATCATGTAATATATTTCTAATAACATGTTGTAATCAGAGGCTGGTAGGCTTAACATTTTGTTTTGAGTTACATGTATTTAGGAAAGTCAAAAATATTATTCTTCTCTTATAATATTTTTTGTCTTTTGTTGTCTTGGAACATTAAATTAAGGTATTAAGAATCCACCCTAGTGTTTGCTAGTCTTTGAATATAGTATTTTAAATTTAAATATAATAATGGAGCATAGTTAGTTTTTTCAGTCGAGTCATCACTACTTATCGTGTATGCAAGAAAAAATATATCCTAACTCCGCCATTCACCTGAAGTATTTGTGATATTCCACCCCGTTATGCAAATATCTTCGACGTTAGTGGCCACTAAGCTTCAATATCATGTTAGGATATGAATATCATGTTATTTCGAATAACGTGTTTTACTTAGAGGCCACTAGGCTTAAAATTTCATTTTGAATTATGTGTATTGAGGAAGTTCAAAAATATTTTCTTATCTTAGAATATTTTTTATTTTCTCTTTTCTTAGAAAATTAAAGAAAGGTAGTAAGCATCCACCCCAAAGGGTCACTAGTCTTTGAATATAGGCTTATAAAATTGTAACTTTAATAATGGAGCATTGTTTGTTTTTCCATCGCGTCGTTACCTCTTGTCCTGTATGTAAGATAAAAATATCCTAACGGATGCTAACCTCAACAGCTTTGTGATTTTCCACCCACTATATGTAATTTACTTCAACCTTAGCGGAAACTAGGCTTTGAATATCGTGTTAGGCTAGGAATAACATGTAATATTTTTCTAATAACATGTTATACTCAAAGATTTCTACGCTTACATATTCATTTTTAATTGCGTGTTTATAGGAAAGTCGAAATATTTTTCTTGTCTTTGAATATTTGTTGTCTTCTCTTGTCTTGGAGCACCTAATAAAGGAATTAATCATCCACCCTAGTATCCGCTAGTCTTTGAAGATAGTCCTATAAATTTTAAACATAATAATCCAACATAGTTAGTTTTTTAGTCGAGTCGTTACTACTTGTCCTATTTGCAAGACAACAAATATCCTACCGATCGCTAACCTCAAGTCTTTGTGATTTTTCACCTACGCTATGCAATTATCTTGGAATGTAGAGGCCACTAGGCTTTGAATATTGTGTTAGGCTTGGAATATCATGTAATATATTTTGAATAGCATGTTGTACTTAGAGGATGCTATGATTAAACTTTTCTGATTAGAGATTAGTTCATTTTTCAAGAGAGTCGTTAAACACTATCTTGAATGAAAGAAAAAAATTATCCTAGTGGCTACTAATTTAAAGTATTCATATTACACCGATGTAGTGGAATAATATACAACCTTAACAATTGCTAGTGTTCGAATATCACATGTTAGACTTCGAATAATAATTGAACTCAACGGCCACAATTCATAAAATTTAATTTTGGAATATGGGTAATCTACAAAATCGTTAAAATTTATCTTGACTTGAAATATTTGTTATCGTAGAACATCAAATAAATAAAGTAAAAATCCACCCTAGGAAAGGAAAAAAATATCCTAGTGGTCACCAATCTTAAATATTTTTTATGTTCCACCAATGCTATTTAATAATCTTTGACATTAACGGCCTCTACGCTTCAAATACTATGCTAGGATCCGGATATCATAATACAAAACTATCACTATAATAATGGTGCTTAGCTTAGTTTCCGTGAGTCATCACTTTTTGTATTGTATGCAAGTCAACTAGTATCTTAGTGATCGCTAATTTGCATTCTTGTTTGAATAAATGTAATCGGGAGAATATTTATTGTTTGTTTTGTCTTGTAATATTTGTTTCCTTGTGTTTTATTTTAATAGCTAATAAATGTTATAAAAATCCATCTTAGCGGCCACTAGTCTTGGAATAAGGTATTGGAGAATTTAAAAATTAAACTTCAGTTGGCTCGATCTTATCAAGTACGTTGTTACTAATTTTTTTCTACATGAATGCTTTCAAAAACAAGAATTATACCTCTATGGCAGTTAGGATAAACACAAATTTTCTTGATTGACTTTACAAAAAGGTATATAAATATATGAGTACAATCTTGTATTAATATATTTCAAAAAATCTAAACTCAACCAATGATATGTAGCATAATAAAAATATATGGCATAACATAAGGTCCACAAAATGAAATATATGTTTGTAAATAAAATGATTAACATTTATATTTAATAATATTTATGAGTACATATATCCAAAGCTTAGTAAAAGCTAAAATAGGTGGGAATGAACAATGGAGAGGGAGGCATCTACCTTTCTAATGACAAAAAATTTGAATTTTGGTTACCATGACATTGTTCTAGAGGTTCCTAAGAGTTGGCTATTGGCTATGACACATTCTGAGATGCATGTTCATGGAGAGATTTCCAAAGATCCTTTATCTAAGGGACCCGATGTATCAAATAATGATAAATATGAAACCACTAGGTATTCTAAAGTTGTATCTATAGTTTCCCCTCTAAATATTGTTCAAACATTGAGGTTGGTCTTAAGAAAATTGTCCCCCACTATCTAAGCCGGGCATGTCGGTGGGTTTATTCAAAAATATTTAGGTTAGAACATGGACCCCATCGATATCGAAGCTCCCTTAATACCCTCTATTTTATCATGCTCCAAGGACAAAAAAGGAATCCATCACATATATACAGATAAGATCTACCTCAATAGAGCAATTCAAAAGAATAAAAAGGCACTAATAGCTAAGTGTCCGAGACCTAGACCCAATATTGATGTTGTTAGGAGATGGGCTTTAAGAAAATGCAACCCTTTTGGAATTGTGTTGGTATCCTCCATGGCCAATGGATTTTTCATTTTTAAGTTTTCTCTTCAAGAAGACATAGATACTATGATTTTGGGAATTCCATGGTGCTTGGGTAATATGGGTCTATTTGTAAAATATTGGTACCCTAGATTTGACCCTTTTAAGGAAAATATCAACACCATACCTTTATGGTGTAGGCTCCCTAGTCTCCCAATGTAATTCTAGGAGGACAAGATTCTCGTTAAACATTACAAGATCTATTGGATTTCCCATTGGGCCAAATAGCACTACAAGAAATCAATCAAGGTTGAATTAAGCAAGGTTTTGTGTCTCTTCTGATATGGAATAAGAGCTCCCAAATTAGATCATTTTTGAAACAAGGCTTGGACCTTGCAACCAAAATATTATGTATGAATCCCTCCGATGAGGTGCTCTAAATGCTAGAAGCTCGGTCATTTAACAAGGAAATGTCTATACCCCATGGTCATTATTAAAGGTAATAAAAAAGAAAAAATGGCGCACGTGTAGAATGTAAATCAACAAAAAGGGCCCTTTGAAAAAAACCCAAGAGAAGGTCTTCAAATGCCGCTTAAGAAATAACCAAATTCAAAGGAACCTCTGGATTCCTAAAAATCTAATCAAGAAATTTGATCTTTGTTAGGAAATAAGGGATAAAATATGTGGAATAATCCCTCATAGAATCACAATAGTAGAAACTAATATGTAGAAAATATTATAGATCTCAAATAAAAGTGTAGAATAAAATAACAAAACACAAAGAGACAATATTTAACATGGTTCACCCAATTTAGGCTACGTCCACCAAGAATCACTTGTTCAAATTTTATTACAAGCCATCGCTCTCTCAATACAATACCCAAATTTATTTGGAGCTATGCTCAACAAAATCTACAGAATTCACACCTGAATTCAAAACACATATGCAAAGTGTTACATATTACCTACCATATGCATAAAACCATATAAGGAGACAATAGCTTAAGTAGTTTTACAAAATCAGGTATCAAAACCATGGGCCAAAACCATCCCATAAACCTATGGGTCAAAATCTCGCCCATATGACAAAAATGTGTTTCCCAAGATATCAAGCACGTTTTAAGACCAAAATGTTTTTCTCCGTGGTCGCGCCCTGAACCCCTCGCTCTGTGTGCTACCGTCCCTAGAACTCCACTCGGGGCTCGACCCAACCCCGAACTCCCGTGAGACAACTATGGAAAGTGTACAGTACTCTTAGTGTATAGTCTTCAACACTTTCTCACATGAAAACATGCTCCACAACCTAACAATATGCCACTTAAAGACTAGTTTTCCTCTGAGCAAGATTATTAACTCTTTACTAGTTTCCGTGAAAACGAAACAAAGATGAACATAGCTTTAATTTTTCACTTGTGACCACCTTGGTCATCATGTCTACAGGATTGTGACTAGTATGAATCTTCTCCATCTTTAACTTCTCATCCTCCAAAGTTGTCTTGATGAAATGGTAACTTAACTATATATGCTTCATCCTAGAGTGGAAAATAGAGTTCTTAGGTAGGTGTATAACACTATGACTATCACTATGTAGCTTTCCTTCCTCCTTATTATGCCACAAATCCTCAAGAAATTGTTGTAACTAAATAATTTCTTTTCGTGCCTCATGGTAGCAACATACTTAGTCTCTGTGGTTGACAAAGCCACCACTTCTTCGTAGTCACGAAATTCAACTTATTATTGTCCCACCTACAGTGTAAACATAACCTATTTTGATCCTTATGCTTTCTACATCTCCAGCCATATCTGAATCTACATAACCACACAAAGTGGTGTTTGATCCACAGTAGCAAAAACTGTCCCCATGGTCCCTCTTAAATACCAAAGGATCCACTTTACTGTCCCTTTAGTGATCTCTACCCGGATCACTCATAAATCTACTCACCACTCCCACCGCATGGGAAATGTCAGGCCTGGTACACATCATGGCATACATCAAACTTCTAACCACTAATGACTAAGGTACCTTGGACATCCGGTTTTTCTCTTGCTCTATCTTGGGATATTGCTCGTTTGATAAGTTGAAATGGCCTACCAAAGGAGTCCCAACCGGTTTAGCATCCTGCATATTAAACCTCTCCAAGACTTTCTTAATGTACTCTTCCTGAGATAAAGTTAGCTTCCATTGCTTCCTATCTTGAGATATCCTTATACCAAGGATTTGTTTGGCTGCCCCCAAATCCTTCATAGCAAAGGATTCACTTAGCTACTTCTTGAGTACTTTTATTTCCTGCATGTTTTTACCTACAACCAATATGTCATCCACATATAGACAAAGGATAATATAACTTCCATCCTTAAATTTATTTGTATACATGCAATGGTCAGAATGAAATCTAATATAACCTTGCTCCATCATGAAGCTATCAAATTTCTTATACCATTGACGTGGAGCTTGTTTCAAGCCATACAAGCTCCTCTTCAATTTACACACCATCTCCTCTTTACCTTTGACCTCATAGCCCTCTGGTTGTTGCATATATAGTTCCTCCTCCAAATCACCATCGAGAAATGCGCTTTACATCAAGATATTCTAAGTGAAAGTCTTCTATTGCAACTATTCCTAGAACAGTTCTAATATAAGTCATTTTTACTACAGGAGAAAAAATCTCATCAAAATCTATACCTTTTTTCTGTGCAAACCCCTTGACCACCAATCGGGCCTTGTATCTTTTCTTTCCTCCTTATTCCTATTTGACTCTGAACACCCACTTGTTCTATAATTCTCTTTTTCCTTCAGTAGCTTCACCAAATCCCATTTCTAGTTCTCTATGAGAGCCTAATGCTCCTCATCCATGGCTTACTCCCACTTCTTCCTAGCATCTACCTGCATTGCTTCATCAAATCTCTCTAGCTCTCCACTATCAGTGAGTAATAAATAATAAAGATAAGGAGAAAAACATTCAGGTTATCTTCTTACCCTAGAAGACCTCCTCAATATAGGATTTTGGGGTTCTTATTGAGAGGTTCCTAAATTGATTCATGTGTCACTTTCCCATCTAGAAGATCCTCTACTGCTGCATATTCTTTCTTGGATTCTTCCCTATTTTCCTACAACTATTGCTTATACATGAATTTCTCATTAAAGACCACATCCCTAGATCAAATGATTTTCTTGTCTTTAATACTCCAACATTTATATCCAAAGTCATCACCACCATAACCAATGAAAGTACATTTTTCTGATTTAGCCTCTAGCTTGGTCCTATCATCCTTGTCTATATGAAAAACCACCTCACATCCAAAGACTCTAAGAAATGAATAATAAACTTTCTTACCATACCAAGCCTCCTCAGGTATGCCTCCATCTAAGGCACTTGAGGGTCCTCTATTTGTCAAGTACATAACTATGCTCACTACTTATGCCCAAAAAGAAAGAGGCAGTCCCGCATGTAACCTCATGCTCCTAGCACGTTCCATTATTGTTTTGTTAATCCTTTTTGACACCCCATTCCTAGAATTGTCTATTTCCTTTAGATTCCATTCTTAGAACAATAATCATCAAATTTATAACTACAATACTCCCCTCCATTATTTGACCTAAGACATTTTAACTTAGTACCTATTTCATTCTCTACCAAGGATTTCCATTTAACAAAAGTGTCAAATACATCAGATTTGTTTCTAATACAATAAACACAAAATTTTCTTGTTGCATTATCAATAAAAGTAGCATAATAAATTGAACCCCAAGAGATGATACCCGAGCCAACCCTCACACATCGAGTGCACGAGCTCTAACTCACTCTATTTCTTTGTAGGTCTAACCTCGAGAAACCTTACTCACTTTTGTTTCCCATTTATGCAATCCTCACGTAACTCCAAACCTATTTCTCAGTATATCCGAGAAAATTGTTCTTTATGATCTCCATGCCCTTATGGCTCATATTCCAAAGCCTATAGTGCCACAATGTTGTTTCTACATCTGAAGCCACAAGATTACAAAAATTAGTACTCTAAGTGGTTAAATACAAGGTTCCAACTTTCTTACCTCTTGCCAACACAAGAGCACCCTTGGTAACCATCCAAGAGTCCACTATAAATATTACAATACAACCATCACTTCCCAACTAGCCTCATTGATATCGATTTTATTTTAAAGTAAGAACATGTCGAACTCCTTCAATAGCCATGTGTTCCCATTCTACATCTTAACTCGAATGTATCATTTTCCAATTATACCGCAAGGCTCATCATCACCAAGAAAAACATGCCAAAATCCCCTTAAACATAATCGACAAAATAATTCCTTTTTAGAGTAGCATGGAAAGAAGCCCCGAATCTAAAACCCAAGATTCAAGAATATTGTGCAAAGAAATAATCAAAGCATCATGAAATACATTACCCATTGCCACATTTGCCTCCTTGTTTTCTTCTTGTTGTTTCTTCTTGTCCTCAAGTTCCCAACAAATTCCTTCTTTACATGTTCGGACTTTCCATAGTGCCAACATACTATCTTACTTTAGGATTTTGACCTTGTCGATCCTATGATTTTCCATGACTTCCTCTATTCCTCTTTCTCCTCTAGTTTCCACTATCAAAGCATTCCCAGAAGTAGGCTATTCCCATATATTTTTCTTTGCATTTCCTCGCTCGTAATCACCCCTACAACATCCTTAAACTTTAGCTTTGAGTTAGCTAGAACCGAGAGTTGCTTACCGCCATTACTGTGCTATTCCAACTCTTAGGTAAAGAGCACAGAACAAATAAAGCCCTAACTTCTTCATCAATTTCTATTGAATCAAGCTAACATATTTAAAACCGTATTAAAATCATTTAAATGATCTGCTACTAAACCATTCTCATACATCTTCATATTAAACAAGTTTTTCATTAAAAATATCTTATTTGAGGTAGAGGGTTTTTAATACAACTTCCCTAATGCATCCATCAATTCTTTTGTAGTCTTTTCCTTTGAAACATTAAATAATACCAAAGATGCAAGACATAGCTAGATTGTCCCAAGTGCCTTCCTATCCATAAAATCCCATTTCGTATCCATCATGCTCGAGGGTTTGTTCACCTTCTCAGACAATGGAATATAAAGATCCTTCCGATAAAGGTAATCTTCCATCTGTATCTTCCAAAGACTGAAATTCTTCCCATTGAATTTATCAACCCTAGATCTTCCATCATCTGCCATAGCTCACACTCAAGATAAAAATTTCCCTACAATTCAACACTTCAGCAAACCAAACCAGGCTCTGATACCAATTGTTAGGAAATAAGGGATAAAATATGTGGAATAATCCTCATAGAATCACAACAAGAGAAACTCATATGAAGAAAATATTACGTAGATCTCAAATAAAAGTGCGTAATAAAATAACACAACACAAAGAGACAATATTTAACATGGTTCACCCAATTTGGGCTACGTCCACTAAGAAATGCTTGCTCATATTTTATTACAAGCCATTGCTATCTCAATACAATACCTAGAACTATTTGAAGCTATGCTCAACAAACTCTACAGAGTTCACAAGATAATTCAAATAACATTTGCAATGTTACATAATACCTACCATATGCATAAAACCATATAAGTAGACAAATCGCTTAAGCATTTTTACAAAACTATGGGTATCAATACCATGGGCCAAAACCGTCCCATAAACCTATGGGTAAAAATACCGCCATATGAGAAAAACACGTTTCCCAAGATATCGAGCACGTTTTAAGGCCAATCTTTTTTTCTCGAGGGTCGTGCCTCAACCCTGGTAAGACAACCGTGGAAAGTGTACAATAATTTTAGTGTACAATCTTCAACACTTTCTCATATGAAAATAGCCTCCACACTATTATGTATGAATCCCTCCGGATGAGGTGTTCTAAATGCTAGAAGCTTGGTCATTTAACAAGGAAATGTCTAGATCTCATGATCCTTATTGGAGGTGATAAAAAAGAAAAAATGGTGCACACGTAGAATGTAAATAAAAAAAAAAGGGACCTTTCTAAAAACCCAAGAGAAGGTATTCAAAATTCTAATTAAGAAACAACTAGTTTGAAGGACTCTCTGGATTCCTAAAAATCTGATCAAGAAAGTTGATCTTAACAAAGGATTGACTGTTACTGTGGAAACAAAATAAAAACTTGTGGATCTCATCCTAAAGGAAAATGAAGAGCTTCAAACGGTAAAGGTCACCCTTTAACAATGTTGTGTAAGCTGAATTGATAAGCTATGATTGACTCTAATTCAAGATGAAATTCCTATCCCTCGTGCCATCTTAGAGGTTATGAATCTTAATTACATTCCTACAATAGTAATGCAAGAGCTTGTGTTCCATCCAAATATGACATTTCCTTTGGAGAAACTACTAAGGATAATAACTTAGTTCAGGATCTTGTTTCTCTTAAAAGTGGTGGAAAAAATAAATCTCCTCTCTGGAAAGGATTCTTTTGTAAACAAGTTAATATTTGAGTCATGTCAACCTCCCAAAGTAAATAAGATCAGCCCCTATATAGACTCTACCTAACATTATTTTAGCAATTTCGAAGCTTTTCCTTCACCTATGTTAAAGAGAATCATTGAAGGAATAAAAATGTCCCCTATCCTAGATAAGGAAGAGGGATAACTCACACTTACTAAGAGTAGCATTATGAAGGATCACACTAATACTCACTCCCGTGAGTCTACTCTAGTTAGCAAGAAAATGATAAAATATAAACGTTATGACAATATCCCAGATGCCTTGTTTTTTGACAAGAAAAAGTCACTGGGAAACTAGACAACTTCTAGTTCCAGGGTGACTATATCTTCTATAAGGAAAGAAAATATAGGGGAAAATACTACAAAGGGTAGGCCTACCAAAAATGATCAAAGAATACAGATAACAATAAGGCACTCACAGATGGTACTCAGTCTTCTTTAGACCATCTGGTTCATTCTTCCCCCCACATATTTAAATGAATATAGTTTCTTGGAATATCAGAGGCCTTAATGGAAGTGGTAAGCAATGTACTCTTAAATATCTAAGAAATACCTACAATCCCACTATTATGGCCATTAAAGAAACCACTATGAACACTAAATCATTAAATATTTGTTCTAAAAAAGTTTGGAAAAAAGATGATTGTGTGGTTGTTGACTCAAGAGGAGTCTCACGTGGTATGGTTGTCTTCTGGGATCCTAACAAGTTATCAAGTAAAATAATTCTTTCCATTTACTCCCATCTTTCTCTTACTTTCCACACTTTTCACAAGTAGAGCTGGATTTTTTCAGTTATCTATGCCCCTAACACATTGCATGGTAGAAGACAACTCTGGAAGGATCTTCAAAGCTTCCAAAATAATTTTTCTAGTTAGAAATGGCTTCTCATGGGTGATTTTACCACACCTCTATCTCATTGGTGAAAAAGAGGAGGATCTATTGATCATATAATTAGTATGGATGAATTAGTTGAATTTATTTCTCACTCCAATCTCTTTGATTTAGAACTCCATGGGAATCCTTACACTTGGTCCAATAAGAGACTTGGAGACAACCTTATTCAAGTTCATCTTGATAGAGCACTCATCTCTCATATCTTCCCAAGATTGGATCGGACCATAATCCCATTGTTTTAAACATGCTAAATAATGATAGACATACACATCCTTCTTTTAAATATGGAAAAATGTGGTTCAATCATTTGGATATCCAAGATAGAATTAAGGAATGTTGGCCTAATTCAGATTTGTGTAAAAACTTAAAACATTAAAAGAAAAGTCATGACTTATAACAATAGAGTTTTTGGTAATATCCTCATTCACAAAAAGAAGATAAAATACAAAATTGAAGCTTTGGAAACAAAATTTGCATCATTTGGAATCAATCAAGAGGACTATGCTCATGAAAAATATCTTTTGGTAAATTTCCATACTATCTGCGCTAGAGAAGAATCCTTCTGGAGACAAAAATTAGAGCAGTGTGGCTTAAAGAAGGAGATAAGAGCACTAAATTTTTTCATATGAAAACTCTCAAGCACAGGGGCCCAAAATAGGATTTCCGAAGTCACATTACAAAATGTCAATACCAATGCTGATCTAAGCTACATTAAAGAGGAAGATGTAAATTTTTATAAGAACCTTTTAATGATACTCCCTCCTTGTCAACCAAAGAAATAAATATTATTTTGAACTCTATTCCTAATAACCTTGTGAGGCTTTAAGAATTCAACATTTTCAGCAAACCTAACACTATGGAAGTGATACAAAAGGAATTTTTCTCAATGGAGGGAGATAAATCCCCGAGGCCCAAGTTTTTTCTTATTTTTTCTATAAAAATTCTAGGATATATGTGTTGATGATCTCCTCAAAGCGGACAACAAATTGTTACTACTGGTAGGCTTTTAAAATAAATTAATAACACTTTTATTGTTCATGTTTCTTAAAAAGTTAAGAGCCAAAGATTTCAAATAGTTCAGGACTATTAGTTTTACTAATGTCCTTTATAAGATATTTAATAAAATTATTAATAAAATTCTTCCTTCTAGAATTCAAGTGCAACTCTCTCGCATTATTTATAGCCAACATGAGGGACTTTTGAAGGGTAAGCTTATTAAGGATGGACTAGTTATGGTTCATGAAACCATACACTCAATGGAGAAAAGTAAGAAGGAAGACATGGTTTTTAAGTTGGATATGAACAAATCCTTTGATAGGGTGTCATGGTCCTTCCTAGATAAAGTGATGGAGAATTTTTCTTTTGATGTACATTTGAAAAATTCATTTACACTTGCATTTCATCCTCCAGATTCTTTGTAATTGTTAATGGTACCCCTCTAGTATTTTATTCAAGTAGCAAAGGCGTCCACCAAGGAGATCCAATCTCTCCCATTCTATTCATTATCATGGTGGATAGTCTTATGCGCACCATAACAAGAATTTTTCCATGGCTTTAATCCCATGTCTCTGGACATTAAGGTATCTCATCAGCACTTTTCGGATGACACTATTCTCTTGTTTCTTGCTTCTATTCTTCAAGCCAAAATGATGAAGCATATCCTATAACTCTATGAAGAATCTTGAGGGCATACTTCTTTAACACTCCTCCTACTAGGTAGAGGAAAATTTCTCAAATTTTAGGATGTGATATCAAATCCTTTCCTACTACTTACCTTGGTCTTCCGCTAGGTACTAACAAGGTGTAGATGAGTATTTTTAATGCTTTGGTTGAGAGGTTTGAAACAAATCTATCCTGGTTGGAAGGGTGTCACCCTTTATTGTGTGGGAAAAAATATGCACATTAAAAGAACACTTCAAAACCTTCCAATTTATATCATGTCTCTCTTCTTCATTCCCGTATAAGCGATTCTGAAAATTTGGAGAATTTAAAAAAATTTCTTTAGACAGGCACAAAAGAGAAAAACATAATTCCCCAGTTGCATGGGATAAGGCTTGTAACAACAAAAATATGGGGTATTGTAACAAAAATATCAGAATTATGAATGCAACTCTTGTTTCAAAAATGGGATGGAGATTAATCAAGGAGGAACATCCATGGAAAGACCTTATCAAAGCCAAATATCTAAATCAAGGTAATGTGCAAGATTTCTTCAACAATGCCACTCATCCCAATGGTTCAAACTTTTGGAACAATTTGGTTAAGACAAGAAAAGACCTTGTTTCAGGTGGTAAGTGGATTCTTGTTCCTAGAGAAAAAATTAATTCTTGTAATGATAAGTGGGATAATTTTATTAATTTGGATAATAATGAGTATTGTGAACAACTTAAAAATATCATTGCTATAGCTCTGGGTCAGCAATTCAACGGATATATTCAGAATACAAAAGGCAACCTACATTGGAGAAATCTTGATTCTATTCTCCCAGATCAAAAGGAATATCTAGTGGACCTACAAATATTTCGAGACATATTCCTATTAGTCAAATTCAGACAAGGATGATTTTATATGGTCTCATTCTTTTGATGACAACTACATGGTGAGATCAGGTTATCAACTTTATGCTAATGAGCCCACCTACAACTTTCCTTGGAGCAATATTTGGTTCAAATAACTCACCCTAAAAATAAACCAATTTATGTGGATGGTCCTAAACAAATGTATTCTAACCATTGATAATATTATCAAAAGGGGATCCACCATGCCCAATAGATGTTATCACTATAAAAATATAATGCAACCATCCAACGTCTTCTTTTACACCACTTGTTAGGAAATAAGGGATAAAATATGTGGAATAATCCCTCATAGAATCGCAATAGTAGAAACTAATATGAAAAAAAATATTACAGATCTCAAATAAAAGTTCAGAATAAAATAACACAACACAAAGAGACATCATTTAACATGGTTCACGCAATTTGGGCTACATCCACTAATAATCACTTGCTCATATTTTATTACAAGCCACCGCTCTCTCAATACAATACCTAGACATGTTTGGATTTATGCTTAACAAACTGTACAAAATTAACATCCGAATTCAAAACACATCTGCAAAGTTACATAATGTCTACCATATGCATAAAACCATATAGGTAGATAACTACTTAAGCACTTTTACAAAACCATGGGTATCCAAAACCATGGGCCAAAACCATCCCATAAACCTATGGGTCAAAATCCCACCCATATGAGAAAAACATGTTTCCCGGTATATCGGGCACATTTTAAGGCAAAAAAATTAAACCCCAATGAGACAATCCGTAGAAAGTGTACAAGGTGCTCTTAGTGTATAGTCTTCAACACTTTCTCACATGAAAATAGGCTCCACAACCTAACACCGCCTGCATTGTTAGTCTTTGTTTGAAGCTCATTTTAAATAGGTTTGGTATTATTTGGTCCCTCCTTGATGACATTGTGTAGGGCTAGATTTAGTTTTAGCCTCCTTTCAAACATGCTCTATGTCGTAGACTTTGGAGGCTCATCATTCCACACACTATATGGAGAATATGAAAGGCTCAAAACTCCCTTATCTTTAGCGATACGAACAAAACCATCAAAATATTTCGAATGAAATTAGAGTTAAAACAAAATAAAACATCCTGAAGTTTAAAACCCCAAACAAACTCAGTATCCTAAAGAAAAGGAGAAATTTTTAAAGGCCTTGAACATTAATATTTAGTGTATTTCAGCTCCACTTTCCAAAATCGACAAATCTCTTATTTAGTGGATTCCCCCAAAAGATGGTTAGCATAAGTTAAACTTTGATGCATCCTCTAAAGGCAACCCAGTCGTAACAGGTGGTTGTGGTCTCATTCAAAACCATCAGGGTCAACTTATTACTTCCTGCATTGGTCCCATGCGTAAGTAATCTAATCATTTTGCAAAAGCCCTAGCTTCTCTCTGGGGAATCAAATCGGCTAGGATTCTCAAAGTTAACAATCTCATTGTGGAGGGGTATTGTATGAATATCATTAACGATATCTCTAGAATCCAAACACCTAATAGGACCATTATTTATTTAATTAATTAAGATACTATACATTGAAATGGTCTCACTATTATGTTCCAACATGTTTAGAGGGAGGGTAACTTGTTCGCGAATGCTCTAGCCAATGTAGGGGTTCACATTAATAATTATTGTGAGTGGTATGATATCAAGGACACCCCCTATGAAGTTCATCCCATCATCATTAATGAATCCAATGCACATCTCATCATTACTCCTTAAGTGACGACTTCTACACATGTGGAACTCTCCATTTAGATTTTTGATGCAAATCAAATTTATTTAGTTTTATTTTCTCCACACCTTGAGCTTTGAGTTCTTTTTTAATTTCAAATAGGCTTAGAGAAAGGTGTCGGGTTTCATATGAGAAGAAACTCCACACTTAGGATACCAGTTGCTTTGAGAAGGCCTACCTACTTGGTGTCTTCACTAAAACCCAATATGTCTCTAGATTATTTCAAAAATGGGGTGAACACCCTACATATTCGAGCCTATATTTGATCCTCAATGGAAGGAAAATGTTGAACTTTGGGAAAACCTCAAAATTAGGGGTTTCACTGATTTCATTCAAAGGATTAAGGGTCATGATCAACATATCACCCATCATTTTTTCTAAAATTGGAAGGATAGGAACATAAAGTATAAAGGAAGAGTCCTTAACATCTCTCGAAAAATTCATCTCCTTCAATACAGGCTTAAGCATGGAGGGAATTTTTTTTTCTAGAACAAGTTTGATAAAGAGGCAAAGGGAAGGATATTCAAGGATGATGATGAAACAATTGAAATCAAATGTGAAGGCATCATCTGCGCCTCTATCCTACAACCCTTTGAAAAAGTTTCTCACATGATGCTTTACTACATTACACTTGAAGGAAGGTTTTGAACTCTCCTCTCGCATCATCTGGTGCTACTCAACCACTTCAAGTGTGAATCAAAGGTTATTTTTCCATATTACATTCTGCACTCCTTAGGAAAATATATTTTCAAGGTCCAATGGCGGAGGAGAGACTCGCCACTCCATTAAGGAGTTTTTTTCTTATCCATCGGTTCATCTTTGATGTAGTGTCTAATGACCCCAACCCTTCTTTAGTCACTCCACCTCCCTAACAACCCCACATCATAACTAAGAATCCCCTTTTCCAGGACTGTGTTACTGAACCTCCTCCCAAGGGGATTCTTAGAAGCAAAAAAGGATAAGGAGTTAATTTTTTAAGAAAGACCTCCTAAATTCAGCCCCAAGTTAGCCCTAGTGACTAAGGTACCCCTTCGGTGCTCTAAAAATTCAAATTTCAAGATGAAATCTGTGAAGACCATGGAAGATAATGTTGAGTTTATCCACAAGAATGGTAGCATAAAATCTTATTTTTCTTCCATTTTGAGCCTTAGAGAGGAATTTAAAACTCCTACTCAAATCAGATCTCTTGAAGAAAAACATAACAACCAATTGGCCATTCATAGAGTTGTCCTCGATCTTCTTTAGGTTCACATTCATCAGATCTATGATATCAGTGGGATTCCTGCTTCAGCTTGGAAGAATGGAAGGATCACCAAGAAGTTCAAAGCATCCAACTGGGACCCTAATATTGGTACAACAATGAATCTGTATGACGCACTTAGGATTTATCTTAAGGTATATAATAAGTCTTTGAATTAGTGGCTTTGTCTTTTTATTTGTTTGTGTAGTTGTTGTGGTATTGTTGTCAAGATGCTATTTTGATGTTGTATGTATGGTGTCGGGCTTCTTGTAGGAACTTGGCCCCTGCCTTAGTACTTTTATTGTTTTATCCTTCTTTTTGGATTTATGTTGGGATGTGGCCCCCATGTATTAAAAAATGACCTTGTTATATCTTATTTATCTTGGTTGTTGAGTCTTTTTGGTTTTACTTCAGGGTATGGTCCCTTTAAAACCATTTACCTTTAATAAAAAAAATATTTATTAGTACATATAGTGTTCTTATCTTTTATTAAACATAAAAAAACTTGCTAAAGACATTACATTTATCTATTTATACATGGGAAAATGAATATAATTAACTACATATACATCTCTATGGTAATAATGTAAGCATTGAACATTGAAATAATTATTCAAAACTATTTATCTCATATTAAAAAATCATTAAAGGAGGTCAAAAAGATTACCTAAAATATACAAAATCGAACCATTACTATTTTATTTAGAAATGAATATGCAACTCAAGTTTTGCAACTGGGCATAGATACCACCACTTACAGAAACATTAAACACAAAAAGGAAAATAAAAAGTCTACAAAAATTAACCAGAGAGACACATAGAAGGGCTAAACAAGCAACCCGTTCAATAGACATGAATACGGGAGCTATGGTTGAACATAAAATGGGTTTTCTCAAAGAGTAATTATTGTAAAAGGGATTACAATTTCTTTGGTCAGGGTAGGACAAAAAAATGGTTTCGAGATAGAGCAACGCATTTTCCCAAGGAGGTGACACGTAACTACAAAGGCAATAGAGGGACAATAAGGGATAGATTGTGCTAAAAATACAAGAATTATGAAAATATAGACCCAATTAAAGTGTCCACCATCAACTATGGTACACATAAAATAACATAGATGATTTTGATAAATACATATTTTAGTAGTATCTAAAATTTTCACATGTTTGATAGATAATGTCTATTAAAGGTCCGTGTTCTCTCTTAAAAAAAAAAATCTGCAAGATTTTATCTGCAAGATGTTTTGCTTGTCTCATTTGATTCCATCCTTTGTGGGCCACTGATCTACACTCGTACCCATGATCTATCCACAATCACTATTTTTTTCTCATTTTTTACCCCGAATGATATTATAATCACTACCTCAACTTTTTGTTCCAAAAAATGTCCAAGAATAGAACACTCAAACCAATAAATTAGTGCCTATGCATTTTGTATTTTGATTTCAAGATATATTTTTCTACGATTTCAAAATAAAAATGAAAATCTAATATATATTTATCGGGTGTACTTAATTTTTTCCAAACAAATTCAACGAAATCAAATCTGAAAATTGTAGAAAAGGGGGATTATAAAATTTCAAAAATTTAATTTCTCCTTTGTAGAAGAGAAAGTGTGGGATTTTGAAATTTCAAATATTTGCATTTAATGCGTGGTATTTTGCATATCAAACTTTGAATGTACCCCTCATCCATAATTTAATTCAAGGGATAGCGTGGAATACGCGGTAATAAAATTTATTAATTTTACTTTAAAAACAAGTGGGACAACAACAATTGTTTCCTTATGAAATTGCGGGAAAACAAAAGAATATTAATTTAAGCATAAAAATAAACCATTTAGAAAATAGAAGTTTTTATAGCAACGTAATTATTTTAATTGAAAAAACCCTTTCATAGATTATGATTTTTTCAATATACAAATTTTCTTTTGAGCAAGACATTTAAATTAAGTATTTTTTTAATAGAAAGAAATTTAAGGTGACCTATTACTTAGGAATAAAGTCACCATTTATGGAATGCCTATGTGTCACCATTTCATTGGTTACCTTATTGATGTGACTTGCTTTATTGATTGGTTTATATTTAATTTATAATTTTGAAAATGACTTGTCCTCACTTAAATTGAAACAACTAATGGTACTTTCCCATTCATGGTCATTGGCTCATACATGGTCATTGGCACATTTATTATTATTTTTATCGAATGTGAATTCAATATTTTTAAATACTTTGCACGTTAATTTAAAATAAAAAATCTAATAAAATATGACATCTTACAAGTTTGAGCTAGTTAATTAAACAATTATATAATAGACACATTTATTAAGAAATTTTAATTAACAATAGAATTAACAAATACTTTTACCTATAAAAATCCTCCATATTAAGTTATAATCTGTAATCCATTAAAATATTGACACATGGCATGAAATTTCTAATATATCTTGTGATTGTCAATATTTTGGTGTTATTTACACTTTTTCCCGTAAAAACTAAAACATAATTTTATTCTTCACAAAAATTTGAGAGTACGAAAACTAAGCTCCATTAGAATGATATTTTTCAACACCAATTTCAAAATAATAAATAATTAGATTTTATAGGGGACCAGGCTATTCTTTTTAGTACATGTTAATGAACAAATATACATATCGTATGGTATCCATATATTTGTTGAGAAAATAATAGCGGTCGCTACCCTCTACAACTCCTATGTTTCCTTTCTAGAAATGTAAAAAAATATCTCTACAACTATGGATCACTGGTATTTTTCATTAACTATAATCATATCTTATTAGCTATACAATCCCATTCACAGTTGAGTTCGACACTACATACTTTTTGAAAGATATCACAACGTCTATATTACTCATAAGTTTTTTTTTGTCTAACACATAATTTATATTGGTTCGTATCTAGTAAAATACTTAGCAACCGCTAAGCTCCATTACTTGAAAAATATCAATCAAACAATTCGTATGAAAGAAAATGCTTGATGACCATTAAGATCAAATAATTACATAAATGAATGATTGTGCGAAAATAGGATAAACATTTTTCTTAATTTTAACATAGGGCCGGAATAAAAATCATAGTAATAGATATTAGCGGGCCCTAGGCATTTTCCATAATATATTTCGATGACAGATATGTGAGATATAGAAATTTTTTATTTTCTAAAGATATGGAGGTATTTTCATAGTCGAGAAGAAACATGGTTATTAAAAATATTTTTAGGGTGATCATATAACTTTATAGTGAATGCTAGGCACACACTTTTGAATATTTTCTTTTTTACACATCGATGGGCATCAATGAAAAATCTTAGTGACCACTAAGCCTCGCTACTTATTATAAGGAATAGATTAGCGGCTGCTAGGCTTAACTAAATTTTAATTTTGAATATAGAGATCAAACAACAATTCATATTCAATAAAATACTCAACAACCACTAAGCTATAATACTTACATAAAGGAATGATATGGGGGCAATAGGGATAAACATGTCTTATTTCGAACTTAATGTTCTAATAACATATAAAAGTAACAAATATTCTCGGTATTAGGAATTTTAATAATATATTTAGATGATTAATATGTGAGATATGAAAATTGTTTACTCTCAAAAGCTATGCGAGTCTTTGAGAAAGTAATATATTAGTGGCCTCAAAGATAAATTGTTTATTAATTACAAAATAGAGATAAAAAAATAACTCGTATTAAATAGAATTATTAGTGACCTTTAAGCTCGAATACTTATATAATATAGCGCTCTATGATTATTTTTTATTATATATTGAGAAATGGATATCTTAGTAGCATCTAGAATAAATTATTTCTTAATTATGAAAAAGAGATAAAAATAATTCGTTTTAAAGAAAATGCTTGGCAATTGTTAATCTAGAATACTTACAGAACATAGCGCTCAGAAAATAGATCATATGAATGGATAAAATGTGGTCACAAGTCATTTTTCATGTCGGTTAAGTAGCAAATAAAATGGATAGCGATTGATAACCTACATTACTTACAAAGGAGGTGTTTGGCTTGCACTAGGCTCTACTATTTCTATTTTTAAAAATTGACTTAATAAAAATCATTGTTTACCTTATAAAAAAAGATAAGAGTTAGAGAATAATGATAGAAGTACATGTTTTAAACTGGAAGACGCATCTTGATCATCTTGGCCCTCCATATTTCTAGAAATAACCCATTAAAAAAAATATTCCCAAAGTTTTTCGAGAAATAGAGGGTGAAGATGAACATGAATATTTCTCAGGAATAAATGCTCTGAGTCCATGAAGAAAAAAACATATTTTATGTTTAACAATAATTCGTTGATGAGAAGGAAATTGACCACTAGCCTCTATATTGTCGATGAATCCATTTTAACAATGCAAAAATAAATCTCAACAGGTTTGTTGTCATTATTTGTAATTATATTATATTTGATGGACTATCCCTAGTAGAGCCAAGTCCTTGAATACATACCTTTGAGAACAATGATACATTATGTAGTTCACATTTGATATATTGTGCATAAAACATAATTCATATCTTTTTCATATAAACAAAAATATTTGCAACAGATAAGCGTCGCTAGTTGATGAAATGGAAGGATTTTCTATTGGTATGATCAACATTTTCTAGTAATAAAAGTATCCACCTAGTATGGCAAGGTTAGATCATCGTAACAAATAAACATTATTTAAACCTGAAGAAGTATCTTGTCCATCTTGGCCTTGCATATTTTATTAACATCATCCTTTAAATCAAATAAACCTAAATGATTTACCACATACGAAGGGAGAAGGTGAACATGATTCTCATGCAAGATTCAATGAAAAAATTTAATTACATTGATCTAATCTTGCTGATAGAATATTTTTTTATTTCCATTTATACGTTTTCTATTATGAGGATCCCCAATTGTGTGTTTGATAAAAACAAAAATTTTTTTGGCCTATCTCTAGCAAGGAACCGGTGAGACCAAGAAAATACCTATTGTTAAATGGGTTGACGTTTCACTTTTTAAAGATTATGGGGAAGCGGGGATTTTCAAATAGGAAAAACAAAAATTTGGGTCTAAGTGCTAAATTTGTTTGGTAGCCTCTATCCAATCATCGAAGCATGTTTTTCAAGATAGCCATGAAAAGAAGGGTGACCTTCTTCCAAAGGCTAATATCATAATTAATAACATGACCAATGAATATAATTTTTATAAATTAATTGTTGTATAAATCAATAAATTAAAGTGCTAGAACATTTTTTTCCATGGCTAATGAATTGAGTAGTAATGGATTAATTATTGGAGGCGAATATCGTATTATTGCTTACATAACCATCAAAAATCTTGTGTGAATAAAATTCATTTTTTATTATTTTATTAATTATATATTGGACCTTTAATATTATATAATTGGAGGCTACTAAATACGTGAATTTTATATAAATTCGAGAGAGAACAAGAATTTTGTGATAAGATTGGTAATAAATCTCGAGATAATTAAATATCGGAACACAAAGAGATCACCATGGTAGTTATTCTTGAATATTTATTCATACATACAATGCATATATAAAGAGATACTACTCCTAAATATAAGGAAATACAATCCTTCGAATATCTCCTACAACTTATCCCAAAACTATAATCTATTCATGATATATTTTTATAACAATATATGACCAAAAAATACATCCATACAACCATATTATTCATACGAGTTGTTAAAACAACTCCAACTAATATATTATTGTTTATATAACAAAAATATAGCTAACTAATTATTATTTAACTTTCAAGTAAATATCCCACTATCATGAAAACAATATATTTCCTAACATTCCCCATTAATGTTTACATGATAAAACATATCTCATTCTTTGATTGTAGTGTGCCACCTTTGTGTGCCCATGACTAACTCCTCAGCTGTGCAACATTGAGCTTGCACAAAACTTTACACATGTGTCAGCACACATTTCTTTCACTAATGGTTTTCTCCATCTTCTACTAACAACCTTACACAATTGGTTTTATAGGTGTACCAATAACCTCTCACAATTGGTTTTATAGGTTTACCAAAAAGAAAACAAAATTAGTTTTACGAGTTCACCAAAACCTTACACAATTGGTTTTCCTAGTTTATCAAAAACCTTCACATCATGATTGTTGTCATAAATTTTGATTAATATTCTACAATGCTTTTAACAAAAGGGGATAAATGAGAAATACACACAAGTGAATAAGAATTTACATCATTTGTTCTTATTTTTCATGCCATCTTGAAAAACATGAATGTCATCATACCAAAAGTGTGGCCCCATCATTGATGACCGTGACGATAGGTCACTTTCTAACCTCTTTCCTCTATTTCCTTCATTCTCCAGTAGAAAATTATCTAGTAGGGGAAATCTTCATCACTTTTATTTTCTATACGAGTAGTATTTACTTCCTCTTCATTATCTCCTTCATGAACAACCATGACATTGTCTTGCAGTTTCCCATTAAGTAAATCTTGTGCTCTTTTCCCCGTAGTTTGTAGATATATGATCGATTTTTTTACAATTGTAGTAGGTAATTTGTTTCTTTGTACCTACGGAAGTTGAACCATATTTGGATTTTTTAACAAATCCTGTTTCTTTTTGTTTTTACCATACATTTTAGTTTCTTTTGGTTCAATGATCATAATTATTTTTGCTTCTTCGAGTAAAGAAGAAATGAGATATTCTAAACTCAAATTAATTTTACTTAATGTAAAAACCATATTACAATAACATGTTCACATGCTATTCAATAAACTAACCTTTGCATCATCATCAAGTACATCTGTTTTAATTCCAACTAACTAATTTGAGATGGATCAAAACTTACTAGATGTGCTCTACCATGCTGTTGCCTTCTTCCATTTTAAGAAAAAATAATATTTTCTTCAAGGCTATTGTTGCGCTTCCATCTTGTGAACCAAACAATTTGTTTAATGTATTCCAAATTGTATGAGAGGATTTAGAAAATCTATATGATGCAAATAGGCATCAAATCATCCCAGTCTAATGATTGTTGTGGATTTTCATTCTTTGCTCTCCCATTTTACTGCTTCGTCTGCATCCACTGGTTTCTTCACTTTTCCATCAATGATATCCCACAAGTATTTATTAATAAGAAATAGTTGTGTTTGTACTTTCCATGTGTGGAAATAATTTCCATCAAATTTTTGAATATGACTTAATTTATCCATGCCAATACAATTTTGACTTACCACATAATGTGATGTCCTCCTAGATAGTTTTTTTTGCAACAATATTGTAGAGACATGGAAGATGAATAAAATACACATAAAACTGAAGCAAATACATATAAGAGTGCATAGATGTCTTCCTTTATTGACTTCAGGTGTCAAAACAAATGTGACTTGGAAGAAATACTTAAAAATATGACCTCAGGCGACATAGCAATTTCAATTCTGAATCCACAGATTTTCTATGTGTTGAAGGTGAATTTCATCCCACCACTTGTATTCACCTTCACTAAAAATACCATAGTTCTACATATGCATAAATACCACCTGTAGCATTACCTAGCTAGGGAATCAATGCATGTTGATGGCTCGATTGTATAGTGAGTCCGATCTGGAATTGTTTTCATTACATTCCTTATTCACCTTATGTGCACATAACTTGGTCTATGAGAATATGGACTGCATCTTGTTAGTTGGCACATCTATTTTGGAGGAATTACCACTGTGCATTTTTTCATGTGGATATAATACCAAATAATAATTACGAGGGGGTTGTAATCTAGATGTCCAATGTGGCAAGTGAAAGTATGGATCTCCAGGGAGAGAGCTCAACATATCGATTGGAAAGGAGGGCTCCAACCCAATTCAATGCAAGGTCCAAAACTTATGCAGAATCAAACACAATATAACAGATCAAATTTAAAATGAAGGGGTCGACATTGAGCTACTCAGGAGGATTCTATAATGGACTGCAAACAAAGCCATGAATGGATGCTAGATGCAGAATTGATGGTAGATGGGCACAGATGTTGTACGGGGAATGTTAACCAACACTGCAACATCAATATCTTCCACTCATTAGAGAAACTTTAATGACAATAAAGCTGCCCCTACACTCTCAAGGATCCATAACACTCTGATACCAAATATCGAGAATTAAAGATCCGAACACAAAGAGATCACCATGGTAATGATTCTTCAATATTTATTCATACATATAATGCATATATAAAGGAGAGACTGCTCCTAAATATAAGGAAATCCAATCCCTTGAATATCTCCTACAACTTCTCCCAAAACTATAATCTATTCATGATATATTGTTATAACAATATATGACCAAACAATATATCCGTACTACCATATTAATCACATGATTTGTTAAAACAACTCGACTAATATATTATTGTTCATATAAAAATAATATAGCTAACTAATTATTATTTACCTTTCGGTAAATATCCCACTATAATGAAAAATTATATTACCTAACAAGAAATATGTTGATTAGCGAGAATCATCACCTTTTCCAATAAAGGTTGATATTAAATCCCCTAGCAAGCTTGTATTAATTACAAACATGTGATGGCATAGTCACTCCATATATTTACCAATCCGTTCTCCCTTATTTTCACACCTTTTAGGTTTATTTCACTAGCTTTAATTTCATCTATCATGGCCTTTCCAATGTTTCCTTTCATGCAATTTTCTGCATTGGTTCGTGAAATGGGATTTTATACAAAAATTTACATCGCCATTTGAAATCCATTTTTAGATTGAATCAGAGAAGACACGGTTTCTATTGAGGGAGTTCTTGGAGATGATTATATTTCTTTGGAGGGATATTTGAGGGTAAATGTGGAAGTTGTTTTGATGTTCATTTTCATCTTCTTATCATACATTTGGTGAAGGATTGAGCTTCAAAGATTGGTCATCACTAGATCAAGGTATCATATAGGGTTGGCATGGAAGAAGAAATGGAAAAAACCTTGATTACGTCATGTCCCTCTCTTTCTCACACTCATTATATACAAGAAGGTTTGAAAAACATGATTTTTTTTTTGGATTTTTTTAATCGGTTTGACGTCCTAATACGTTTCATGTTTGGTGTGTCTAAATGGAGTGAGAGATCGAGGGTGAGACCTAGTTTGCTCCACTTACATGACCTGGATGATATGTTTTCGCTACTACAACAGAACCATCATTTTGGATCTTCTTCACATGCAAGGTCATGAGGTGTATGATTTGTTAACGATTCAAGATTTTGCAGGTTTAAGAGCTTCTTTTACGGAACCACTGCGTAAATAGTTTTCATCGTTGTTAAAGTGGAGGGTACAGAGATGTCATCTGATTCAGTTAAATAAGTTCTTCTAAAATCCCTCATTTTGTATCTTTGTTTTGGTTTTTTTATAGAATTTCAAGTTACATTATCATCAAATCATCCTTTCTGTCTAACTGGTCTGGCAATTTTTTGCATTCCCAACCATTTGTGTTTCTAGCATAGGCCCTTACATTTTTATAAAGAAGTGTTGATGGATCGCTCAGGTTTTTAGATTGATCCTCTCATTATATATTTACTGTAAAGGTAAAGGGACCCTTCAACCTTCATTTATTTATAAAAAATAAGAAATCATTAATATTTTTTTGTTATGCATTGTACTAAACATTTTAAACAATTAATCGCTATTCAATATTGTTTCTTTGAAGTTGTCAATTTGTTTCTATAAGTGAATACTAATGGCCATTAACATCTATATATTCTAGGATATCTTTATGTCAATGTCAAAAAAAACTTGTGTAGCTTTAGGATAGAAGAGATAATAGTGGATTAATGGTTATCTTGCCATCACTATAAAAAACAAATTTGAGTTACACTATATCATTGCTGAAACTTGGAGGTATTTACGGTGGAAATATATGGAGGTCTTTGAGAAAGGAATAAATTTAATTCTCTTTCACTCATAATAAAATATATTGTAAGTGACTCTATTTCTTTTAGAAAAACCTCTCTTATAATAATTTTTTTGTGAAAATTCTTGTCATTAAAAACTTATCATCTTTTCCTCCTTACGGTGTAGATATAAGCACAAATTTTATTTCTAGACCAATTCAGTTTTGTTTCTTATGATTTTTGGATATCAATAATTAACTGATGCAAGAAATAGTAGATATATTTTAAATAGCTCAAGTTTCGTATCCATTCTTCAATTATTATCAAAAATTTGGTAAACTTGGATATGTATGATGTTTTGTAATAAAATTGTGTCCCAATGTAATGAATGACATCCATCTCAAAAGCTGGAATTTTTGCACCTATTTGGGTTTAGTACTACTATTGTGCAAAATTATAGCTCTATACCATTCAAATCATCCAAACACATTTACAAAAGGCTCTAGAAACAAAATGGAGCAAGGTGTTAAAACTAACATGGACATACATGATTTCATACTATATAGATTATTAGACAACAAATCATAAATCAATATCTTATTACAATTTATTTTTGACACTTTTATTTGTTACATTTCGGTTCTCTAAGGCTTTTCATACTACAAATGAACATGGCTCTCTACATGCATGATGACATAATGACAATAAAAAATATAAACGATAAATATGTAATTGGATATAGTGGTACAGTACTATTTATTAATGTGATAAAAAATTCTAAGCCAATTCTTTGTAAAGAGAATGTACAATCGCTACCCATTAAGCTTGCTTGTATTTGAAAGCTGATGTGGAAACACTTGACAACACTAAGCATTGAAATATTGAGAGTGTGCATGGATATTCTCTTTCTCCACTTCGAAACCTATTGTTTTATGATTACATAGTAAATGGAAGTCTATGGGAAATCCTATATGGTGAATAAAATTATTATGTTATGAAGAAAAATGGATATGTACATTGTATTTTCATATTTTAAAATAGAATCATCCAATCAATCTCTAACCTTCATATTAAAATAGATTATTGGAAAATATAACAAGTGTTTTATTAATTTTATATTTTCATAGAGCGTCATCAAATAAGATTAAGATAAATTGGAACACTCGGCTAAAGATTACGATGGTTCTCAAGAAGGATAGCCATATCTTCATTATGACTCTAAACCATGCATTTTGACAGGGATGTGAAGACTTCTAACTTTCTTTTGGATTATAGTTTTGATGATGAAAATTTGTCATAATTTGGCATTGCCAAGTGCATTTCCTCTACCAAAAACCATACCTCTACCTATGTTATGGGTACCTTTGGATACAATGACCCAAAATATGCAAGAACATCAAGGATTAATGAGAAATATGATGTATACTGATTCAAAATTGCTTTTCTGGAGTTTTTGACTTGAAAGAAATTGTGGCCAATAACTCAAATCTACCAAAGTTGGTAATATTTCTATTTGTTAATTTTCATTTAGAGCTTATACTATACATTGTTGAAGTATTTTTAACTTTTTTTTCTACAACATGGAATAATCAAATGTGGATGGAATTTTCGTTGAAACTAGAAAGTGAACCCAGATTCTATAAAAAAAAAACAACACAATCATGAAAACTATTGATAGATAGGTTGCGGTAACTGCAGGATGTTGTTATTGTAAGAAAATTCTAGTTGGCATTGTTTTACACCAAGAAATGACTCTCTAATCAACCCACCATGCATGACATTGTCATATTTCTAAATTCGATGTCGTCATTGCTTGTTCCTACACAATTTCCTAGTATTTGAATGAACCAATTGACCCCTATTAATAATTATAGGAGGATTTTAAATGAATATCCAGATGGTAAGCACATCGATGTTATAGGGAGAATAAGCTACATTTGTGATAGGCATTTGTTGGTAATATTTAGAAAGGTGATATCAAAAACATAGTTTGACTAGAACGTGACTTAGACAGAGTATTGTGATAGAAAAAAGCATCCCCGGAGTCCTCTCTATCACAGGGGTCTATGTTTCTCAATGACTGAGATGATTTTCAAACAAACAATGATCAATTTTTATTGTTACTGTCCAAGTTTTTTTCCATAATAATTCAGACCACTCGGATCTCTTAAAATAGATAAAAGTGTGCTCAAATTTATTTTTGAAGTGGAAATATTGGGTTTCGGGCATTTTTTTCCTTTCCCACTTGACAGATAAGATTATTTTCATCATAGCTAAATCAACCCACTTCTAATACTAGTACACTCTATTGGTGCTTCCTACTCATAAATACTAGTCTCTATTTTGATAGCACCTCCACTACTACTTTAATCAACACTACTTGTATCCAAAGTGGTAGTCCTGTTCAAGAGGCAGCAAATGTATTCATGTTTTGTGCATATTAAATTGTCCACAAAATATGATCACACATCATATAATATTTGAAAATGTATATGCATGAAGTTGTAACAAATTCTAAATGTACAAATAGAACCTTTGATGTAAAGATGATGACAGATCGAGTTATATTATTCTAAGCTACTTCTATCATCACAAAAATTAGAACAAGATACGATGTACCATGATTTAATATTCATAGGAAACCATTAATTCTCCAAACCTACATTCTCTATGAAGAGAAACGAGACATGGAGAAGTGTATATACCTCTAGTTTGAACTTGTTGGTGCTCAGATTTGTTTCACCCCATTTACCATTATTTTCCTCTGATCTGTGTGTTCTGAAATATTTTGTCTCTCAATGTGGGTGTTATGAAAGCTTCTACCTCCATTTGAAATGCTTCGAATTGTTTGCAAAATCCATTGTCATGTCCCTCCTTGAAGGAGTCTCTAAGTTTTCCCTGTTCTTGCCCTAATTTCTTCAAAATCCACTGGATTTGTCATTTTCCCTATCTTTCCGCAACCATGGAAGCTTGAGAATGATCAATTTACATTTTTATGCCTTTGAAAATCCAAACCCATGGTCAAAAGATGCTCAAAACCATGATTCACTTGGTTTTGTTTCAAAAATTTCATCCTTAGCGAAAAAATCGGGTTCTGGGCATGAATGATGAATTTCTATGTTTTTGACATTCGACGGGTGTCCTTTTCCTGTCAAAATTATTCCTTAGCATTCGGCGGTCACGTGGCTTCTTTTGGAT
The DNA here is from genome assembly GCA_018340775.1 of Taxus wallichiana var. yunnanensis. Classification (NCBI taxonomy): domain Eukaryota; kingdom Viridiplantae; phylum Streptophyta; class Pinopsida; order Cupressales; family Taxaceae; genus Taxus; species Taxus wallichiana. Next base: position 263,964,852 of record CM031244.1, on the reverse strand, counting down.
TGGTCAGGGGATGACGGGAAAATTTTTTAACTTATCACTTTTTGATTTTTTGGCAAAAGGGAAAATTTGGTCCCGTGGCTCCGCTCATTTTTGATTGGTTCTTTTGGTGCTTACGTGGCTTCTTCTAATTAGATGGGGTGCGGCGGGTTTATTTTTGAACTTGTTCCTTTTGGCTACTTCATCAAAAGGTCTGAAATTTCCTCGCAGCCCACGCTTTGATTAAAGAAAATTTTTAAGTGGCACGGAAAAGGTCTTACTTTGACCTCATAGGAGGACACGTGACAAAGCTAATGGCGAGATGCAGGCCTTCAAAGGTAAGTTGGATGTTTTTCCCTTTTGGAAAAATGGAATAAAATTCTAAAATGGAAGCACGCCCCCACCAAATCATTTTGAAACCTTAAGGTTTTTGAAGTTGTGCCATAACGACATGTGGCGAGCCCACGCTCATTCAAGGTCTCAACTTTTGGGGATCATCTCAAGATGCACCATTGTGATGCATGGCAGTTTGAAAAGTCAAAAGGGGTGGGGAAGCGGACCATCAAGGGAAACTTAGAATTTTTTCCTCTTATTCTCAAAAGGGTTAAAATATCAAAAATGGCTCACAGGCCCAACAAAGGATCAGTTAAGGTTTGTTTCAAAGTCGATGGTGGTGTTACAAACCCTCACAGAAAATTTGGAAAATTTTCATTTTAGGATAAAAGAGTTAAAAGTGAAAAGAGAAGTGTGGTTCCATTGGGACACGTGTTAGGCCCATTTTTCAAGGGCGAGCTGTGGGGAAAACTTGGAAATTTTTCCCTTTTCCAAAAAAGAGGTGAAATGGAAGAATTTGGCCACAGTTCCTTTAGGACCCACCTTAGGACATGTGTCAGGCTCATTTCTCAAGGGTGGAGGTGTGGAGAAAATGTGAAAATTTTACATTTTTCCAAAAGTTGTAAAAGGAAAAAGGAACCCACAGCCCGCTCTAAAATTGAATCTTCCACATGGATGGCCCAAATTCAAAGTAAAGATCAACGAAAAGCTGTGTATCTGAATCTGATTTTCCCCCCATTTTTATTGAAAATCTCCTGGAAGTGCAAGTCTTCATGATTTCTTGGTATTTCCTACACGCCAAATAGAGAGGGGAGTTAATTTTGATATCTAAGTTTGGTGGGGGAGATCTGAGACATCTATCGCCATTAAAATGATCTGGCTATTGGGCTTGATATGATCTTCCATTTTTCTTCTCCGAGCACGTAATGAATGAGATTTGACAAATTAGGGTGGAAGTAGTTGGCGAATAGAAGGAAGAGTTATTTTCCAGAGGAAGGAGTTGAATGCGGGAGATATTCGATGAGATCTGCCCCTTGAGCACCTGGTGACCTTTTGTAGATTTGATTCTTGGAATCGTGATTGTAATCATGGAAAGCACTGGTGCACTCAATTTTTGGGTTTTTTGGGGAAAACTCTGTTGCAAAATGTTATAAATGGCATGATTTTTTCCGTGAAAGAGGTTGGAGTGTTAGGGGTCGGGACTGATTTTTCTAATCAAAAAAGCTTGATAGAGCCCATCCTTTTGAGAAGCTATTTGAGAAGCCTGTATATCTCTTTTGTATTAAATTTGATTGTGTCAAGGTGGTTACCAATGTATAGCCATTGAAAATCTATGAGATTGTTCTAGAAACTTTCCCCTACTGATAAATTTAATCAAACTCGAGTTATTATGTGTTGATCTTATGAAAAATGTGTTTGTTTTATTTATGAATGTCTGCAAATAGTTTTTCTTGTTCCTATTGCAATCTTGTATCAAAATCTATCTCAATCACACAGGTCTCAATCCTTGTGATAGTTTAGTGGCATCTGTAATTTCATTTCTCAGAAGAGCTTTCATCTGGGAGTGAAATAAATGATTTAAAATCACTTTTCTTTCATCTATTGATAGATTTGGTATGCAAGCCTTTTAGTGTACCTTAGGCGTGATTGGGCTCAGATCTTGATGCTTTTTTGGGTTTTCCAACTCGAGCCTTCATGTTAGAATCTCATAGATTGTATGAAAAAGTGCTAATTTGGGCCTCCATTGAAGCACATATTCTGGTTAAAGAAACATTTTAGCTGCTTTGTGGCATTCTGTTGGTTTAGTTTTCCATTTTGTAAAATCTCTCAAGGATCTGGTGAATCAAGTTCATCCTACCTCACCTCCCACAAAAATCTATTAAAAACATCCAATCTTACCCGTACTACCCCTGTTTGTCCTATGTGTATACAAATGCATAGTTTCTATTACCAAAGCATGCAGAAACAATCAGGATTTCAAATGTCTCTAGTGGCCTAAACTTTGTCTAGAAAATATCTCCACTATCTAGAGTGACAACTCGTGAGAGTTATATTTTGTTGCATTGATCATATTTTCTTCAAGTTCTCTTTAACAAATTCATAACGAAGGATATCTCCATCTCCTCCATAACTAAAAGGCTACAAAAAGGTTTCTCTTACCTTGGTTGAAAAGCACAACCTAAAATAATGATGATAGATAAAATCCTCTTGAGGGTGCTACCCATTTATCCACATCGAGTGAAAAATGCCCAATTAGATCCCATCCACAGCTAGAAAATGAGTCATTATGATCTATCTTTCTCTAAGCTTCTTGTTAGTACTTATGATGCTACTCCAACATTGAGGAGAATCAATCAGGTAATAACACCTAAGTAGCACCATTGTCAAGGACTTATTTGAGTTGCTAAGACTATTTTACTGATTCACTACTAGTTCATATCTATTTATCCTGTCAACAACACCTAAGTGGCGCCATTTTTGGGGACTTATTTGAGTTGTTGAGACTATTTTTCTGATTCACTACTAGTTCATATCTATTTATCCCATCAACAGCAAGTTCAGTTCACGATCTTTTTTTGGGACATAGTGATTGTAGTTCATATTCAGACCTTGGTAAACACTTCTTGTATGCTCAAAGTGCTAATACATCTTTTTAGGCATCATCGTGTTTAGGCCTGTAAGAAGTTTCAAAATTACAAATGCTATGTGAAATACTTCAATTTGCTACTGTTATTGCACTAAGTTTCATTGATAAATCTGAGTAAAGAAGATTCAGAAACTTTCCTTGTCTAGTTTCTAGTGTTGACAAACATTTGACAGATCATATTTAGTGCATTTTCACAACTAAGGTGGAAATCCTTTGTGGTGAATTCCTATTGATTCAATTCTTAATGAATATCGGTGTCTTAACCTCTTTCAAGTGAGATTTGTTACTAACCTTTGTAAATCTAGAAGGAAGACAATCTTTCTTTGCTAGGGACCCTGTTAGGACATTATTTCTATAGCTAGGAAAATCAAAATCAGAAGGAAGAAAATCCTAGAGAGTTGTGGGATATCAACAGACAAGAAGAGGGATCTCCATTCATGAAAGTGATCAGACTATCATTGAATACTTCCATTCAAGTGCTTACAATCGGTAGCCTCTTTGTGAAGTTGAATTCTCCAATTGGAGAGGGGCCTTCATTTGATTTTGAAAAGTTTGCTTCTCATTCTACCCCTGTCTTTTCAGAATTTGATAGGGATTTCCAAGAAACAAGGCCTTTAGGGGATATCCATTTTGAAAGTTATACCCTCGTGTTTCAAATACCCTATACCCCTTATCAATATGTTAGCCCTCCAGGGTCACCTCCTCAAAACAACATGGCCTTGCTCCCACCCAGACCTCCATTTGTTGTAAATACCTTTGGACCTACAATTTTTGTAGGGATGACTTGTTATCCAAATGCGGTTCCTCAAGATGTAAGGAACAAACTACCAAAGTTCTAAGGAATCTATCTTAACCGGTGATCAACATCTGAAGCTTTTTATCAATATGATGGAAGACTTTGAGATTGAACATGAAGATTTATATATGAAGTTGTTTATCCATACTTTGGAAGAGGATGCAAAGGATTGGTATAAGACTTTTCCAAATAACTCTATTGATTCTTGGACTGAGATGAAAAATGCATTTAGATTGTCATATGGTGATAGAACTGACCTTAGGTTTCTTCTATCAGAATTTGAAAACATCAAGAAGATTCCTAATGCGTCAGTACATGATTTCAACACAAGGTTTAACAAGACCTTGAAAATATTTCCTGTTAGGATAAGGCCATGTGATGAATCATGTTAATAAAAAAGTTTCTTACTATTTGAGGGACAAAAACCCTAATAATTTGAGGAAAACCTTCACCATGGCTCTGTAAATAAAGAACAATATTAAGGCAATTGGAAATCCTTCAAAAAGGGAGGGTGTAAAAATAATTAACCCGAAAAAACCGTAGACAAGCAATTTGTTGATTTGGAGGAAGTTGTGAAAATTTTGGCAGGGGTTGTCAAGAAAATATCATACAAACTAGGTCAAGCAAAGAAGGGGATTGGGTAGAGCTCACAAGGTCAACATAAGCAGCAAGGCCAAGAAAGGTTAATGAATCACCAAAGATCTGATGACAGAGGCAAGGGACCTATTGGATTTGGAAATAGGCATCCCTAAGGTAGGGAAAACATAATGGTGCCTAATCCTTTGGCTATAAGAGTTGATGTTGTGGAAGAAACTAAGGTCAGTGATTGGTGTGATAAATTTTTCATGCCCCATGCTCCTTGTGAATAAGATCAAAAATAAGAAGAAGAATCTTATGATGATAATGATGATGATTTATACATGGTGGGTTTCTCCACAAGCTCGTAATAAGGGGAAAATTTAACTGAAGTGATAAGTGCCCAGGACTACTGCCACTTTTTGGGACTGCATTCATAGGGTACCTATTCTTCCTCCCTCTCATACTTTAGAAGTAGATATTGTACAAGCTTTTGAATTTCCCAATAATGACTTTGAATATTTAAGGGATTTAATGATAAAGAAGTATGATGGAGGAATCCCATCTGAGGAAGATAGACAGTTATTGATGAATGTTGTTGTTTCTCAAGAGAAGGAATATAACAAAATAAGTAAGGCTATCAAAGGGACATGGCCTCAAGCCAAGGAAAATCTACCTTACTTTAAAACATTCCTAAAGAGGTTCCTAAGAAAGATGCATCCACAAAAATCCCTACAGTTCCAAAAAAATTATACCCCTCCTCATGCCCAAGCTGTCAAAAATCTTGTACTGCCTAGTGAGTGTGTTATCTTTCCTTCCAATACTGCCTTGCCATCCAATGTTGCCTTGCCAAAGAATGTCCCATATGACATTGCCCAAGTTTTAAGTCAAATCAAATTTTCTGTTCCAATTTTTGAGTTGCTTAGGATTCCTGAGCACAAGAAAAGAGCATTTGAATACTTGGGATTGAAAGAGGGGAAGATTAGCAAAAATATAAACATTGTGGAGACTCCACCAATCATAGAAGAATTAGAGGTGCCACTAGCATCAGAAGAGCTAGATGAACCACCTGAGGTTTATTTGGGAACATCCTTGGTAGATTCTCAGCTGAATGTGGACCCATTCTTCACTACTCGATCATTAAGGATAGATTGCTGCACAACTGTATGTTTGATTCAGGGGCATCATGCAATGTTATGCCTCTAGAAGTTATGAATGAACTAAATATCAAAGTAATAGCTGCATATGGGAAGTTCACTACTATGGAATCCATAGAGGTGCTAGTTGTGGGGTGTGTGAAGGGTCTGGTGGTGAAACTTGTAGCCTATCCGGTAGTAATTTGAAGCTTGATATAGTTATTGTTGATTTCTTTGTGCAAGTGGGGTATGTTGTTATCTAGAAAGTAGGCTACAAGTGTTGATGGGAGTTTTCAAATGGATATGTCCTATGCCACCATCCAAATTGAGGGAAGCCTTGTCAAGTTTTATGGGGAAAAGAAGATGTTGCACCTGATTGAAGACCCAAGCAATGCATCTTATGAAGTTTTGCAAGCAGATGTTGATCTTAACAACTTTGTGAGTTTTGTGGATTTCAAGAAGTATGAAAATGTTGAAAACAAAGCTCCTAAGTATGTTTTTTTCTCTGGGAATTTGGTCTATGATTCAGCCTTGAAAAATGTTAAAGAATTTGACTTAAACACAATGGAGGAGCTTCAGAGAACATGGATGGTTTACAAACTAAACAAAGAAGAAAAGGAGGTATATTTCCAGTTGATGAAAACATATCGAACCTTTTGGCATGGTCATATCCAGGATGGCAGGCACTTGAAGATTTTCCTTGATTTTTTTCTTTGAATCAAGCTAAAAAATATTTTATATAGTGTATAGTTGGTTGTTTGTTCCTTATCTTTTATGTTTTTACTCGAGTTCTAGTCCTTGGTGAATTGTTTTCGCTGGTTTCTCTATTTCATTTTTGGGAGATGGATCTGTTTCTCTACTCTGTAAGCTCAATCCTTTGCCTAATGGATATTTTTGGCACTTGGTCTACCTTTGTTCTTGTGGCACTCATAGGGAGTTCCCATCCCCGAGTTGGAGCCGATGTTGGTGCTTAGATTTATTTCACCCCATTTGCCATTATTTTCCTCGATTTGTGTGTTCTGAAACATTTTGTCTCTCGATGTGGGTGTTCTAAAAGCTTCTACCTCCATTTGAAATGCTTTGAATTGTTTGTAAAATATTTTGTCATGTCCCTCCTTGAAGGAGTCTCCGAGTTTTCCCTGTTCTTGCCCTAATTTCTTCAAAATCCATGGGCTTTGTCATTTTCCCTATCTTTCCCCAACCATGGAAGCTCGAGAATGATCAATTTACATTTGTATGCCTTTGAAAATCCAAACCCATGGTTGAAAGATGCTCAAAACCATGATTCACTTGGTTTTGTTTCAAAAAAAATCATCCTTAGCGAAAAAATCAGGTTTTGGGCATGAATGATGAATTTATGTGTTTTTGTGATCTGGTGGGTGTCCTTTTCCTGTCAAAATTATTCCTCAGCATTCGGTGGTCACATGGATTATTTTGGATTGGTCAGGGGACAATGGGAAAATGCTTTAACTTATCGCTTTTTGCTTTTTTGGCAAAAGGGAAAATTTGGTCCCGTGGCTCCGCTCATTTCTGATTGGTTCTTTTGGTGCTTATGTGGCTTCTTCTAATTGGATGGGGTGTGATAGGTTTGTTTTTGAACTTGTTACTTTTGGCTACTTCGGTGAAAGCTTTGAACTTGCCCCACAACCCCACTAGGCTCTGATTAAAGAAAATTTTAAGTGGCAGAGAAAAGGTCTTACCTTGACCTTGTAGGAGGACATGTGGCAAAGTTAATGGTGGAGATGTAGGCCTTCGGAGGTAAGTTGAATGTTTTTCCCTTTTGGAAAAATGGAATAAAATTCTAAAATGGAAGCGTGCCCTTGCAAAATCATTTTGAAACCTTAAGGTTTTTAAAGTTGCGCCATAACAACACGTGGCGAGCCCATGCTCATTCAAGGTCTCAACTTTTGGGGATAATCTCAAGATGCGCCATTATGACTCATGGCAGTTTGAAAATTCAAAAGGGTAGGGAAGCCGGACCATTGGGGGCAACTTAAACTTTTATCCTCTTATTCCCAAAAGGGTTAAAATATCAAAAATGGCTCGGAGACCCGACAAAGGATCGGTCAAGGTTTGTTTCCAAGTCAAGGATGGTGGTGTGGACCCTCGGGGAAAATTTTATTTTTAGGAGAAAAGAGTTAAAAGTGAAATGGGAAGCGTGGTTCTGATGGGACCCACATTAGGACACGTGTTAGGCCCATTTTTCAAGATCGAGCTACGGGAAAACTCGAAATTTTTCCCTTTTCCAAAAAAGAGGTGAAATGGTAGAATTTTGCCACGGTTTTTTGGGACCCACCTTAGGACACGTGTCAGGATCATTTCTCAAGGGTGGAGGTGCAGAGAAAAATGTGAAAATTTTACATTTTTCCAAAAGTTGTAAAAGGAAAAAAGGAACCCACAGGCCTACTCTAAAATTGAATCTTCCACATGGATGGCCCAAATTCAAAGAAAAGATCAATGACAACTATGTGTATGAATATGATTTTCCCGTAATTTTCTTGGAAAACCTCCTAGAAGTGCAAGTCTTCGTGATTTCTTGGTATTTCCTACATGCCAAACAGGGAGGGGAGTTAATTTTGATAACTAAGTTTGGTTAGGGAGATCTTGAAATGTTTATCGCCATTAAAATGATTTGGCTATTAGTCTCGATATAATATTCTATTCTTTTTCTCTTGAGCATGCAAGGAACCAGATTTGATAGATTAGGGCTGGAAGTGGCTAGCGAATAGAAGGAAGAGTGATTTGCCAAAGGAGTTGAATGCGGGAGATATTTGACGAGATCTTCCCTTGATCACCTGTGACCTTTTGTAGTTCGATTCGGGAATCATGATCATTATCATGGCAAGCATTGGTGCACTCAATGTTTGGGTTTTTTGGGGGAAAAATCTGTTGCAAAATGTTATAAATGGCATGATTTTTTCCATGAAAGAGGTTGGAGTGTTAGGGGTCGGGACTAATTTTTCTAATCGAAAAAAGCTTGATAGAGCCCATCCTTTTGAGAAGCTATTTGAGAAGCCCGTATATCTATTTTGTATTTAATTTGATCATGTTAAGGTGGTTGTGAGTGTACAACCATTGAAAATCTCTGAGATTGTTCTAGAAACTTTCCCCTGTTGATAAATTTAATCAAACTCGAGTTATTTTGTGTTGATCTTATGTAAAATGTGTTTGTTTTATTTTTGAATGTCTGCAAATAGTTTTTCTTGTTCCTATTGCAATCTTGTATCAAAATCTATCTCAATCACACAGTCTCTATCCTTGTGATAGTTTAGTGGCATCTATATTTTCATCTCTCAGAAGAGATTTCATTTAGGAGTGAAATAAACGATTTAAAATCACTTTTCTTTCTTCTATTGGCAGAGATTGTATGTAAGCCTCTAGGTGTACCTGAGGCATGATTGGGCTTAGATCTTGATGCTTTGTTGGGTTTTCCAACTCAAGCCTTCATGTTAGAATCTCATAGATTATTATAAAAAGTGCTAATCTGGGCCTCCATTGAAGCACATATTTTGGTTAAAGAAACATTTTAGCTTCTCTATGGAATTCTGTTGGTTTAGTTTTCCATATTTTAAATTCTCTCAAGGATCTAGTGAATCAAGTTTATCCTAGCTTACCTCCCACCAAAATCTATTTAAAAAATAAAATCTTACCTGTATAACCCCTATTTGTCCTATGTGTATACAAATGCATAGTTTCTATTACCAAAGCATGCAGAAATAATCAGGATTTGAAATGTCTCTAGTGGCCTAAACTTTGTATAGAAAATATCTCCACTATCTAGAGTGACAACTCGTGAGAGTTATATTTTTGCATTGATCATATTTTCTTCAAGGTCTCTTTAACAACTTCATAAGGAAGGATATCTCCATCTCCTCCATAAACAACAGGCTACAAAAGGGTTCTCTTACCTTGGTTGAAAGGCACAACCTAAAATAGTGAGGATAGATCAAATCCTCTTGAGGGTGCTACCCATTTCTCCACATCTAAGTGACAAAAGGCTAGTTAGATCCCATCCCCAGCTACAAAACAACTCATTATGATCTATCTATCTCTAAGCTTCTTGTCAATACTTGTGATGCTTTGCTCAGACATTGAGGGAGAATCAATTTGGGTAACAAAAGAACCAACAAAATATTTTCATATTTACTATTTTGTCTGAAATATGCATCATTGATTTGGATTTCAAAATCCTTAAAAATTATATTCCAATCAAAATCCTCAAGAATAACAAGGGCCTAGAACTATTACAAGGCTAAGGGAATGGGATAGAAGAGGGAGACTAGTGAAAATAAGCGAGAAAATCATTATACCACATTAAGGGGTATGATGAAAATGTAACTCATTCGCATGGAACAACATTGGGAAAAGGGTGCTGGCATTTATCAACTCACAAATAATAAAATTATGGAATGATGAATATTTTGATTGATGCAAACTATATAATAGTGGTTCAATGTATCTCAGAGGGTGTAAAACTATGTTTCTCAAAAACATTTTTTTGTATTGTGACAAAGGATAATTTCATTTTCTTTCTCACGGAAGTGACTCATCGTTTATATGGAGAATGGAACAATTTACAACCATAAATTCAACTATCTTTCAAATTAATATAATTTATGACATATATAAACTTCCAACTATTTTTTATTTTATTTTATTGATTACTCAAAGATATACTTTATAATAATAAGCACTAGTGAACTTAATGTCATGTACAATATAAGAAAAAAATACTCGAGTTATTCAAGTTATATTTCTAGGTTGCAACATAATTTTACTGTAAGTTCCACCGAAATAAAAATAACACCACTAGAATTTAAGCTCAAAGTAAAATTTAAGGATGCACATAATAAACATTGAAAATGCGAACCTCGCACTTTGAAAGTATGATCCACGCACTTATAAATTTGAGGCTTGCACTTTAAAAATTTTAGGCTTGCAGACTATGAAAGTGTGAACCTCATACTATGAAAGTGTGAGGCACGTGCTTTAAGAGTGTCGGGATCACATTTTCAGAGTGTGGGGCTCATAAATAATCTTTATGTGTGAGGCTTACAAATTTGACAATGTGTGCTTGCACTTTAAAAGTGTGAGTCTCATATTTTTGCAACTTTGAAAGTGTGAGTCTCGTAAATTTGACAATGCAAGGTTCTCCATTTGTAACTTAATATTGTAGGGATTTATTACTAGTTTTGAATTTTTATTTAAAAAAATAGGATCATGACTTATAATAGTTAATGGTAGCTAACCTTACATCAAGGATTTTTCACTTTCATTTAATACAATGGCCTAATCAATTATAATAGTTATTGACCAAACAAACATGCATAACCAAACATGCGGGTTATGGAAAATGATATTGATTATTACTCAGAGGATTTAGAGGCGTATGAAGAAGAGGATTAGATTCCTTTAGGGAATCATGTTCCCTCTCTTGATGAGGGTGGTGGCGGGTTGGTTTTACCGCCTAATTTGGATCCCCCTTCAAGTACTATTTCAAGATACTAAAACATATAATTTGTTGAAGAAATGAAATGTCAAAGACATTGAGAGCTTGGAGGTCTTGGTTCCAATACATTCAGATGAAAAATTGAATCCTAACAAGAGTGAGGGTTGGACAGTTGTGAACAGAAAAAATAAAGGTAGGCCTCTCACTGCTCCTCTTCAAATGCACTTGAGATCCCATGGACGTGTGCCTCATCGGTAATCATCTTTGTTGTTTGATGTTACTAGGGGTGTTGTATTTTGGTCAAGGACCATGCTTCACTTTGTACCCTGTTGTGCTTTGTTGCATACCTTTCAGTTTGTATAGGGTGGTTGTTCCTTTCTTTATTGTGGTTTTTGTTGTGGTTTGGTTCTTTGGTAGAGGCCTCTTCATTTGAGCTTCATAGCTATATATTTCCTCCCTTTGTACTTGGGGTTTTTGGTCCCCTTAAAACCAAACCATTTTTACCCTATCTAAAAAAATAGTTAGTGACCACTCACCTTACATCGAGGCTTTTACAGGAAGTTATGTTTAATTTTTAATTTTATTTTTTTAATATTGGTAAATAGTTTTTGAAAGGGACTATACCCTTGTGTACAAAAAGGAGGCCTAAAAGCCTGAATAAGAGAGAGGAGCAGAGAAGTCAGTATCAAAGCACAAAAGTTACAGAAAAGAACACCGAATCCTAAAACAAAAACACAAACGAGACTTAACAAAGAAAACAACGGCAACAAAATGAAAATGTAAAGAAGCGGTAGTGAGTAAACTGGACTACTTCTTGGCCGCTTGATCAATACTCATCTTTACTTTTTCCAAGCATGATACATACCCAATGGTCATATGAGCAGGTCTTATCGAGCTCCTCTCTGGTTCTTTTACTCTCTTTCTCATTGCCCCAAAGAGTAATCGGGACACCGCCGAGATGCGAAACACTTCTTGCATGACCTTCGATGAATTCCTCTATGGCCCCCGAATAATATTATACTCATGCCTAGTCTTCGTTTTCCCAAGGCGGGAGTCTAGGGAGGTCGAGCTTTTTGTATATTTCATCAAGTCTGGCTATTGCCAATGCTCCTTCTCCCTCAATGCTTTTTTTTTGCCTTTTTGCTTAGCAAGATTTTTTACCTCATCCTTCAAATTTTAAGCTCACCTCTAAGGCCTCCAATCTTCTAGAAGGGTTATCCGTTGGTGCCGCTGGGGTGGCACTACTAATGTTCAAAGATCACGAGCAATGTCAACTAAAGGTTCAATCGGCAGAGACTCAAGGTTGAGTCTCTAGAAGCTCCCGTGACACGTTTAGAAGAAGAGAATAGAAGGAGAAGCATGAGCAGCCTGCGCATGGGGCATCAAGACTTGGGCGGGGCGCAGCAGCAGGGACAGCGGGGAGACAGATCGCAGAACGGAGCCCAACAAAGCCGAAGCCGGAGAGGAAGGGAGACCGGGAATTTGATAAGGCAAAGGCTTGTGAATAAGCGAATAAGCCCTTGGTGAAGGGGAACCGCCGGTATGCTTCGGAACTCCAAAATGGAGCGCTCAAGATTTAACAGATAGTGGGGGAAGCAAACCAACCTACTCCTACAAAGTGATTCAAAAGACAAGGTGCTTGGCACAAGAATAAAAACTCCTTCCAAGGATTAATTTTTAATTTTATTAATCCAATGGGTTCATGCCTTAAAATAGCTAGCGGTTGCAATTACTTACTCCCAAAATGAAAATGTAAAAATGTAAAAATTTGAATCTAATAATAGTGATATTGGAATCCATTAATAAGCGAAATCAATCCAATAATAGTGCGATTGGAATCCAATAATATTGAAATTAGAACTCAAATAAGTACAATAATGACAATATTGGAATCGATATTATTACTTAATGGAATCCAACAATAGTAATAATAGAATCCAAAGATAGACACAAATTGAATCCAATATAGGAAAAAGTTGTGATAGATTACTTCTAAAACATGTAATCTTGAGTCCAGATTTGTTGGAATATGTCTAGATTTAGTGAAATAAGTGTTTAATAAGATTTGAGTGAGTAGGTATTGTAATTCATTATCAATTAAGATATTTATCATATTGTTAATAAATTTTTATAATGTAACACATAATCATAACTATGTTCATTATATTGTTGTCATATTTGATCCAATTATGCATAAGAAATGTTGTCCTCAATATTGGTAGATAATTTTTCAAAAAAGAGAATTTCAAAAGTAGTAAATGAAGATATAGAATGAGTGGGAAGAGAGTAAAACTACTACAATTTAAAATCCAACGAGAATTCGGGTAAAAAAATTGGTAAGCAAGATGACATTAGAATCATAATCAAAGAAAGAAACATGAAATGAATGAATATGTTCAACAGGGATCCCCTTCATCATCATAGATAAGAAATTTAGGAGAAATAGTACTAATAACTAATTGATAAGAAATCACTTCAAGTGAAACCGGATTGTGAAGTAACTTTGTATAATCCATATCATTACAATAATTTTATGCATATTGATTCAATTGTAAGATTTGTGTTTGTAAAGTATGAATAATGGATTTGAGATCTTACATGCGAGAAAAAGATATAGGCGAACCATGGGGAGTAGATGTGGGATGTGTGGTAATAATTGTTGTTATAGGAATATGCATAGAGATATTTAGCATTGATAGATGATGTGTACTTAAAGGGGTAGGCAACCCATATGTAGGAACAATACATGTCAAGTTTTGTGATAATTCAACATTCTTAAATAGATAAAATGTAGTGTAGAGTAGGTTAAATTTATATTAATTAGGTTCTACTGCAAGATTTGATCAAATTATTAGGCATCCTCATCTAAAATACCTTGGTCATGTTGGTCAAGTTGATAGCTAGAGACCTGTCCTTCACTTGTGAACAATAATGATACTAAGGAACCATTAGTGATTAGATCATGTGTTAGATTAGCAGAATGAGGAGGATGAAAAACATTATGAGTGGAAAATTCTATAGGAGTAGAATCAATGGTGAATTGTAGATGTTTAATAGGAAGTATTATCACGTAATGAGAAGTAATTGGTGAATTGTCATGGCCTTTTTAGGGAAGGTTGGTGTTTCTTATAATCATAAACATACATAGGAACAAGTGTGTGGATAAGAATAGTTATAATTACAAGATCAATATCACTGTTAGCTTGAGGGGTGATACTATATTTAATTTGATGAAATAACTCAAGGATAAATTTTTTCAAAAAAATTGGTGGTAATATTTTAGGAATCTATTTGGTTACAATAAATGTGTCCAAATCAATATAATACTTGTGAGCCACAAAAAAACAAGTGAGGAGTGACCACGAGTAGAAGGTATGATGATAAACATAAGGAAACACAAGCCTAGAAATATAAGCATGTACCCAAATAGATACCCTAAATCAAATAGGGTTTATATTTCATTGGGCCTAATACATAAAGAACTAAAAAGACCCTAGATTAGTTGAAGGGTCCTATTGAAATATGGTGTACCAAATTTTTAACCCTTAATTAAAATTTAGGTCAATTTAATTAGGTGTAGATTAGAATAGAGTTAATTTACAAATATAAGAAAGATTATACAATAAAAATACTAATTCAGATTTGTAACCTAGATCAAATAGGAAGAATTCACATGCACAAATTAACCTAATACGTAATTTAAAGCACAAAATAAAGGTATAGAATCAATTTCTTGATTCCCGATTATTTTGTGAAAGATCTAAGACTATGAAATAATGAAACGATAATATTTTAACCTAACTAACCCTCATAACCTAAACATGAACTATAATTACAGTTGGGTCTTAACTATATCATCAGGTCAAGAGTTTACCATATGGACATCCCATTGTGTATATTATTAGACATTCTCTAAACCTACATATTTAAATTTATAGGTTTCTCTCTTTCTTAGATTTGTCCATTTCATTTAATCCCTAGTTGTCACACATGTAATGAAGCTCTTTGAATGGAATTTGGTACTATTCGAAAGAGGCCTCAAATCAAATGTCATTCTCCACCAATAATGTGATATCTAAATAAATCAATCAAATTTCAAAACTTCATTGACCTTGATTTCTTGAATTTTATATTACTAGAAGCACTTGCAGAGAATATATTTGGATGCTTGTAGATGACATATGTAGTTGCTTTTACTTGGTTTGTATCTTTACACCAAATGTGTGTACTACCGTAATGACCGTAGTTGTGTAATTATGATGTTTAGGGAGATTTGGATGCCTTTTATGAGTGTCTCGAAATGAGTAATGTAGTGATTTTCCTTAAGAATTCCAATTTAGTAAATGAGCTAGTGTTTACTTTCTTATATATAGTTACACGATTATTTTTCTAATAAATTACGACCCACATGAAATATAATACCAAATGAAATATTTGAATTTGAAGCTACGGTTCAAAGACATGTTAGTCTAGGACCATATAATGAATTCAAGAACATATGATATGGTCTTAAGTAAACCGTATGGTCCCGACAAGGAGGAGGGAATGCGCCAAATGAAGTTTGGATATTTTCATATGGATTTTTGTGCATTTCATTCTTATAATGTTTCAACATGTCAATGTGTAAGGATTGAAAATATAAACAATGGATGTCAAAAATTCATAATAAGGAATGAAGAAGTATTATTTATCATAGAAAGATTCATATTGAAATAAAGGGTTACTAAATTGTAAATTACCAAATTCGAGTATATAAAAAGACAATAAATATACTCAAAGCATCAGCTACCTAGATTTATATTCCTCACTAATTATTTGAGAAAAAATGTAACCCTGAAAGAATCAAGCCCACTTTGCATGCTTACTATTAAAATTCTTTAGCGTATTCAAATTTTTTTAAGGAATGGTGGTTTTTATACAAAATAAACTCCTTTGACACTAAGTAATTCGTGTAATGCCTTAATGATTTTACAATTGTATAAAATTCAATATCATAAGTAGAATATTTTTTTATACCTCATTTATCTTATCACTATAGTATAATATAGCCATTCATTCTTGAGTTAAAACAACACAAATTCCCATATATGAAGAATCACAATAAACCTAAAATATTTTGTTAAAATTAGGTGAGGCCAAAGCGGGGACATTTTTCACCCCCTTCTTTAATAATTAAAATCATTCAATCATTTCCTTTGTCAATAAAAACTATCTTCCTTTCATTTGTTTTGGTATTGGTGCCACAATATTACTAAAATTCTGATAAAATTTATGTAATAATTAATCAATCTATGGAAAATTTGTACCTTTGTTACACTTCTTGGGATATTTTATTCTAAAATTACATTTACCTTTCCTACATCCATCATCACACTATATTTTGAAACTAAAAACCCCAACAATACCAATCTCCTCTCTGTATAAATTGACATTTCTTCACATTTTTATATAAATTATCTTTCCTTAATACTTGAAACAATATCCTCTAATAAAAGAAATTTTCGTCTTCACTTCTACTGAATATAAACAAATCATCAAAATAGAATACCACAAACTTATCAATGTAATATCATCAGAACTTGATTCATCATCCTCATAAAGTTACTAGGTATATTAGATAATATGAATGCTATTATAACCACTCATATATAGCATACCAAGTTTTTCATGTTGTCTTCCATTCATCACCTTCTCAGATTTGTACTTGATATTATCTCCTCATTAGATCAAATTTTCAAAAAACAAAATCCTACAAGAACGTCTCTCATGTCATCCAGGTTGGGTATATGAAACTTATATTTAATTGTAATTTTATTTCTAGCTCTATTATATGTACACATCCTCCACACCCCATATTTTATGGGAGCAAATGGAACTGGAGTTGTACATGGGCTCATACTTTCTCTTATAGCCCCTTTCTTCACCAATTTTGATATCTATCTATTTAACTCTACATGTAATATTGGGCTTATGCTATATATGAAAAATGAGTTGGTAGGTATGATCCGTAAGTCAAATCAATTTTATGTTGAATATTTCTCTTAGGTGACAACCCATATGGTAACTCTTCCAGATTACATTTGAAAAAATCTTCTAGTACCTTTGTTGCATCACTTGGTATGGGTACACACTTTGAATATTCTTTCATCACAATTAATTCATAGAAAAACCTTATCATCATCATCTCTATGATAAAATATTATTTTGACAACCTACTCTCTTTCTATTTTTCTTTATTAAGTGGTAATAAAACTACTTTTAATCCAATTTTCCAAAATTTGTGAATATTATTTTACCCATCATGAATTAGCTTTCTATTAAATTTCTATGGTCTCTAGAAATAATACGACATGCATCCAATAGAATTACATTACACCAAATATCATCCTTACAAGTATCTCCTATTAAAAAAATTAATCATACATCTCATATCTACAATAACTTCATTTTATTTCTTAAACCATAAGACCCGATAGGGAAAAAACATGCTTTTCCTATTGAAACCGTAACTTATCTACCATTTCTTTGGAAATAATATTTTCAAAACTTCTACCATCAATGATAATGGTATACACATTTCTTCAATATGTAGACCTTATTTAGAAAAAAATTCTTGATCCTTGATTCACCACCTTAACAACGTTCTTTCCTTAAGACACTCGTTATTCTTCTCATCATGATATTCCCTCCCACCTCTCACACAAGTTATGTCTCTTGTTCTTCAACCTCATCTGTGATCAAATTTTCTCTAGGATGATCCTCTATCTCTCCTCACTTGCACACAATATTATAAACATTTGAATTGCATATGCCTTTATTTACCATACCTATATAAAATATAAGGTTTGCGTGAACCATTCCATCCTCTTCCTTTACCATAATTATTATTTTCATAATCTCTCCCTCTCTTAATCCCTCATCCTCTATCATTGTTTTGAAAAATATTACATCTTATCCTATTTGTAGAGAATATATGTTTCTCCTCTTGTGTTATTATACCCACCTTATCCTCTTATTATAGATTATGTTCCTCTCTTTTCTACTTCAAATATCCTGAAACCTCGCTCTAGTATATTTTTATTCTACCACCAAGGCTAATTGGTAAGGTTTGACCATGTTATTCCTCCTATGTGTGCCTATTTCATCTTGAATAGAAAATTTCAAAAAAATTACATACCTTGCAGCCATTTTATCTTTCATCTTATCATTCTCTACTTGAATTGACAAATTCTAAAATTCATCAGTATAATTTTAGACAATGTAATATTTTTCCTCAAATTTTGAAATCTTTTCTATAAATTTTGAGCGTAGTCCATAGGTAATGAATTTTTCTCCATCTTCATCTCCATATTTCGAAACTCTTAATATTCTCTTTTTATTTTCAATGTCACTCATTTTTCAAGTGATCTCACCATATCATTGTGTGTCACTTCAAATTTTTCTTGCAAATTTAACCTTATTCTCTTCTATCATAGGCTTCCATTGAAATTAACTTTCCATGTTTTTTAACCACCTATCAACAACTCTAGTTCGAATGCGCATCATATTTATAAAAATTTACCACAATTCAATAATTCCTTCCTTAAAAATATTTAATCAACCTTTCTTCAATGGTTCGTTGTTTCTTCTTCTTGATCTGAATCTTCTTCTGTATCATCTCCTCTACAACTTCTCCATAAATGTATAATAACTTATAATAACTCTTATACCCACTTATGTAATTTTGTAGAGTTTGATGAATTTTTGAATAACTTCCTTGACCTATATCAATCGTATCCTGAACCTATGCTTTGATACCAAATGATGGGGTTGGAAAAAAACAACCAAATTATAATACGAAAAGTAAAATTCTCAAATAAAATTATATTAATGTTGGTTATTCTTTGTAATTTCAATTAGATTATATGCCCTCTTATTTGATTTAAAAATAATCCTAATTACACATGAATTCTAAGCCAAGCATACTATACTCACTATATTTATAAAAACATACTATTTTTGGAATAGCTATTTTTAGTAAGTTTTAAATTTAGCTATTTTTATTTTAGACAATGTAATCTTTTTCCTCAAATTTTGAAATCTTTTCTATAAATTTTGAGCGTAGTCCATAGGTAATGAATTTTTCTCCATCTTCATCTCCATATTTCTAAAACTCTTAATATTCTCTTTTTATTTTCAATGTCACTCATTTTTCAAGTGATCTCACCATATCATTGTGTGTCACTTCAAATTTTTTCTTGCAAATTTTACCTTATTCTCTTCTATCATAGGCTTCCATTGAAATTAACTTTCCATGTTTTTTAACCAGTCTATCAACAACTCTAGTTCTGAATGCGCATCATATTTATAAAAATTTACCACAATTCAATAATTCCTTCCTTAAAAATATTTAATCAACCTTTCTTCAATGGTTCGTTGTTTCTTCTTCTTGATCTGAATCTTCTTTTGTATCATCTCCTCTACAACTTCTCCATAAATGTATAATAACTTATAATAACTCTTATACCCACTTATGTAATTTTGTAGAGTTTGATGAATTTTTGAATAACTTCCTTGACCTATATCAATCGTATCCTAAACCTATGCTTTGATACCAAATGATGGGGTTGGAAAAAAACAACCAAATTATAATACGAAAAGTAAAATTCTCAAATAAAATTATATTAATGTTGGTTATTCTTTGTAATTTCAATTAGATTATATGCCCTCTTATTTGATTTAAAAAATAATCCTAATTACACATGAATTCTAAGCCAAGCATACTATACTCACTATATTTATAAAAACATACTATTTTTGGAATAGCTATTTTTAGTAAGTTTTAAATTTAGCTATTTTTATTTTAGACAATGTAATCTTTTTTCCTCAAATTTTGAAATCTTTTCTATAAATTTTGAGCGTAGTCCATAGGTAATGAATTTTTCTCCATCTTCATCTCCATATTTCTAAAACTCTTAATATTCTCTTTTTATTTTCAATGTCACTCATTTTTCAAGTGATCTCACCATATCATTGTGTGTCACTTCAAATTTTTTCTTGCAAATTTTACCTTATTCTCTTCTATCATAGGCTTCCATTGAAATTAACTTTCCATGTTTTTAACCATCTATCAACAACTCTAGTTCGAATGCGCATCATATTTATAAAAATTTACCACAATTCAATAATTCCTTCCTTAAAAATATTTATCAACCTTTCTTCAATGGGTCGTTGTTTCTTCTTCTTGATCTGAATCTTCTTTTGTATCATCTCCTCTACAACTTCTCCATAAATGTATAATAACTTATAATAACTCTTATACCTACTTATGTAATTTTGTAGAGTTTGATGAATTTTTGAATAACTTCCTTGACCTATATCAATCGTATCCTAAACCTATGCTTTGATACCAAATGATGGGGTTGGAAAAAAAACAACCAAATTATAATACGAAAAGTAAAATTCTCAAATAAAATTATATTAATGTTGGTTATTCTTTGTAATTTCAATTAGATTATATGCCCTCTTATTTGATTTCAAAAATAATCCTAATTACACATGAATTCTAAGCCAAGCATACTATACTCACTATATTTATAAAAACATACTATTTTTGGAATAGCTATTTTTAGTAAGTTTTAAATTTAGCTTTCTAGATTATATACACCTATGCATATTAACCATATGCATAAACTAATTTTTTATTGAGTTGTAACTCAAGTTGAATCACGAATATAAAGATACAATATTTGTATTTCTTTAAATGAAAAATACTTCAAACCCATTTTATAGTCCTTAGATGGATGATTTCAGCCTCCATAAAGTATCGAATTGACAATAAATAATTAACGTTTCTTAAAATGACATATATATTTTTGATATATTTATATAAAATATGGATTCATTTTGGTTTGCAAATATAAATTGATGGCCTCCACGAGATAGGACACAAAATAAAATTATAGAATGATAACTTAGTGTGATGTAATTTCATTTATAAACTAATACTAATCCCCTTTTTCACATTAATACCTTTGCAATGTTAGGAGTGAGGTTATCATATAAATATATGGCTCTAGTACCTTTGCATTATTTGTAATCAATGGAGATAAACTATTGAACAAAGTTTGAGTGCTTTTGACTTGTGTGGTGGCTTCTATAAATTATGTGACACTACTCTCGGATCATGTAGAAGATCCTGAAGCTATTTAGTGTTGATATTTACAACAAGATTTCTTGACAATTATAGGTGAGTTAGAAAGTGCAATTAAAATTCATATAAAATAATTTAAAGGTTAAATATATTCATTATGGATGACCTAAAGAAGATGAAATGACACATATAAATATTTAAAATGGAAAAAAATTGTTAGATGAAGAGGTATGGAATTATATACTTCATTCTGACTAAAGTATTTTGTAATGTTATCCTCTATGGTCCTCGACAAGCATTCGGTGATAAAAGATCCGGACTCACGAAAATATTCTTATAGGTAGATTATTTCTTTGGACAATTATCTTAGAATGTCACCCTTTTATTAATATAGGAATAGATTCAAAATTGTCATCGCAAAAAGATAAGTTAGAAAATTTTAGTAAATACACTTTATTAACTTCTCTTTTACTTGCAAGAATTTATATAAACCATGATGTCGCAACACGGTGTTGTATGTGACCATTTATTAAAATTTTATCAAAATTTATCTTATAATGAAAATAGTGTAGTTTACACTAGTTTAAACATCTAACAAAATCAACATAAAATATCCCATATATACATGTTGAACAATATTTAATTAAGGTTTTCTTGTTTTGATATTATACAAATTAATGTTTTAGTAGTTGATAATCATAAAAAAAGCATTATTTTTTCATTGTTTTGTAAAGTTTTCTATAAGGGGCCCTTTCATGCTATGTTATTACACTATTGTTTCTAATGTACTAAAATCAAGGAGGTAACATGCTTCTTATCGTTGTTCCCTAGATTTTTGTAAATATGATGTTGCCTCATTTCAGCTTACTTTTTATAGTACTTATAGTATTTGAAAAAAATTTCAAGCTAATTAAATTGTTCTAGATTTATTTTTTACATTTTATTCTACAATGCATCTAAATATTTTAGTATTATCTAATAATTTGAGAGTTAGTTTTAATCAAATATCTAAAAATATATATTTAAAGAACTCCCCTCATTTTATAAGTAATATAGATATTTTTATTAGTAGTAAAAAAGGGTTGAGGGGAATCTACCATGCACTAAAGGAAATATCTAGGAAATAAAAAAACAAGGCCAACGGTATACCCATCAAGAAAAACTAAATTAGAAAAATAGATAAACTAACAATGAACATAACCCAAACTAAAAACATAATAAGTAACAACATTAAAACTAACAAAAACAAAAAGGGAACTCTTCTTAACATCACATAATTAGGTAGCTATGAATCATTCCTTAATTAGGTCACCCACAGTATGTGTGTAGTCATTCCACTACTTAACCAATCCAACAATGGTTGTCTCCCAATATTCGTAGTTTGGTTCAATCATTTCCCTTTTGGGAAAAGTGTCATCCTTATCCAAATTATTTTTTCCTTGCATATATTGTATCATTTATGTTGTTACAATTTAAGGATTCTAATAAATACATATTTAATCAACTTACATATTATATAATGTTACAACAAATATTTAAATAAAGATTACATCATAACATAAGTAAATAAAGAAATAATTACGAAATAAATAACACATGTGACACAATATTTATAGTGAAAAACCTCAATAGGGTAAAAACCACCTTGAAAATAACCTTTTACTTCGAGAACTTATTTTACATCCAAAGAAGATCACCTCCTCCTTTAAAACCCTATTTACCAAGGGTAAAACCAAATCACTTGATTTACACACCTTTGATATATTTCTCCAATATATCAAATGAGGACCTAAAGTTCTTTTTATATATGGTGATCGGGTATGTCTCCCGACCTACCCTTTCAACCTAAAATGGTTTACACATACACCTAGGTTTATAATATTTAATATTAGAAATATAATCATTTCATGATATTAAATATTTAACCTAAAGTATATACCTAGGTTAACATATTTAATAATAGAAATATAAATATTTCATATTATTAAATATTAACCTATATATTAGTGATGGACCCATATACATTAAGGGTTGGCCAAACCACTTAATCATTATGTTCCAACACTCCCCCTTAATGTTAAGTGGGATAACATAACATATGCCAATAGATTACCTACCCGTGGTACACTAAATGATTTACTGGTCCTTAAACCATAAAGGTTTTCGGATAGACAAAGATATCGATTGAAGGAATTATAACAACTTCATCATACTCAAATTACCTTTTGGTACAAAAGGATTTGGAATCCCAAATATCATCCTATGATCGTGGCTAAGTATATTATGTGAGTTTTACATGTTCTCACAGGTTCTCATAAAAGGTTATTGAACCCAAGCATATAGGATCCTTTTACAACAAAGGAACTCCTTAAAAATATGCTTGTATTGGATGTTTACCAGTAAACTCAATAACAATAAAGAGTTTACTTGAATACCACTTTTAAGATATTTTTACACTTCTTTCTAAAAAATAAGATGAGGAGGTATACATGCCTCAAGGTCTTTTTACACTTTCTCGAAGGTCTTTTTACACTTGCCCGAAGTTTTTTTACATATGTCCAAGGTCTTTTTACAAACACCAAGTTCCATTAGGAGGTGAAATTGTAATGCACACTCCCCCTCAACGGAAATTCTGATAATCCAAGCTTTTCATGAAAGTGAAAAAAATGTGCAGCACTTAGGGACTTTTTGAAGATGTCAAATGACCTACTCTTCACCAACATGAACTTCAGATTTATCTCATCACTTTACAACTTCTCACGGGTGAAGCATATATGTATCTTAATGTTATTCATCCTCCGATGTTGAATTGGATTCTTAATAAAGAGTACTACAACTCGACCACCACATAGAGGAAAAATACTTCATTTATCTTACATGTGTATCTCTACCAACAGTTGTTGTAGCCACATGGCTTCTTTACTTCTTCCATTGTACTTCTCTACCTCAGTAGAATAAATGGATACTGTTGATTGTATTTTTTTTTCCAAGTAATGGTTCCTACACCAAAAACTTAAACACATGTAGTATATTTTATAACACAACATTGGTATGGTTAGAATCACAAAATCTATATAAGATAGCATTTTAATTCTTATTATAATGCAACCCATAATTGATTGTTCCTTTCAAATATCTAAAAAATATTTTTGCAAGATTCTAATGATCTCTAAAAAAGGTTCCTGCATAAACCTTGAAGTAATTCCTACTGTATAGGAAATGTATGATCTAGTTATAGATAGATAAATCAAATTATCAACTAACAACGTATATAAAATAGGATCAACCTTTTTCATATGCAGATTTAGGATCAATATTTTTTCTAACTTCCATTGAAGTAGAAAATGGTTTACAATCAATCATAAAAAAAAAATTTCAATACAATGGTTGCATATTGTGTTTTAATAAATAACAATAGAATGAAATACAATCATACTAATAACATGATGTGAGAAACCTAACTCATTCATTTCAAAGTATTGATTCAATTTCTCTTTAATCCTATGAATTAAATCATAATTTTCACCAAACATAAACAAATCATCAAAATATATACATTTAATGATAATATGTGAGCCTTATTGCTTAATGAATAAATCATTATTAGAATAACAATTAACAAAACCTAACAATTTAAAGAATGAGACAATTTTCACATACCAAGCTCTAAGAGCTTGTTTTAAACCATACAAGGATTTCTCAACTTACAATCATAGTTTTTACCAATTTATTCTAATCCTTTGGGTTGAAACATGTAAAGTTATTCTTTTAAATCACAATTCAAAATAGTATTTTTCTTATCCATTTCGTGGATTTCCCACCAAAATTGAGTGGAAATTACAAATAAATCCCTAACAAAGACTCATTTTAGCTACGGAAATGTATAAACATAATCAATACTAGGTTTCGAGTGAAACCTCTAAGCAACAAGTCTAGCTTTATGTTTGTTAATACTACCATCAGCATAAATTTTACTTTTTATATCCATCTAGACCCAATAATACTCCACGACTCAGGTTCATACAAGGTAATTAATTCATGGTATAGGATGGCTTCTGGTCATTTTTCTAAGGTTAATAGGATTTGAACTTTCTAGCATAGATTGAGCCCAATTTAATTTATTATCTAGGAAGATAAGATTTTCTCAAACATCTATAGCATCAAAACATCATCATTACCTTTTACTAAATTAGAATCAAAACCATCATTTAGAAGTATTTAATGAACTAACTTCAAAAGAAGAAGATAACACATGTAAATTTTTCACTAGATTATATCTAGACATTTCATATAAGCTTTGATAATTAACATGTCTTAACCTTTCATGCCATAGTTTTGAATTATTCAAACTTTGAGATATAAAACAAGATGCAAAAGTGAAATCATAAAAATATACGAACTTTTATTCGAATTCCTGCAGCTATTTTAATCTCATTACTATTATTGATATACCAAGTATCCTTCATACATGGATTCTAGTTGTGTCCATACCTCTTTCGGATGTTCGATATTACCAATGTGTAGAAGGTACTCATTGTTCACATTGCGTAGAATCATAGAAAGAGCCTCTTGCATTCATTGCAAGAATGTATTCATGTTATCTATAGTTTCTTGACAACCGGTGGGAGCAACCTCAGATCCAAAAATAATCATCCAAAGTTTTTTCACCATAAATTTTGTTTTGACCCAAATGTTATAGTTGGTTTCATTCAGGATTTGGGTTTTGTCAAGACAAAAATAGTTAGATGCCATTGTTTTCCTAAACTTGTAAAACACACCCCATTATAATATATAATGTACCATATAGTTAGATACATATTTATCGATAATAAAAACAACACTTTTAATAGAATCAGATCTAAATTTTATAGATCTAAAGAAACTATTTGATCATAACTAATTATGTCATTACAATACATACTAATTAACCTCCCATGATCAAAATAATAACCTGCAATATAAAGGGCTCTGCATTATACCCCAAATTTATATAAAAATATTTTTGACCATATAGAAGTGAAGAAGAGACCCCTAAAAATGCATAACTTCAAATTTCTAAAAAAATTAATGTAGACAAAAATCGCCAATTTAAATTTGACGTCTAAATGACTGTCATAATGGCTTATTTTTTGGTCTGTCATGACGATCATTTGACCATCAATTTTAACACAATGAAAGTTTTCTGGAACCTACGAGCTTAAATTTGACGTCTAAATGACCATCATATTGTCTTATGTTTGGTCTACTATGATGGTCATTTGACCATCAAATTTAATAAAACTAAAACTTGCTTTGTGTATTTCCAGAATGTGAAATTCTAGAATTTCTTCTTTTGTATAATATTAGGAGGTTATATTTTAACACATTATAATAACCTATTATAATTTATAATGTAAAAATATATACACTTTAAAAAAAAGGTATATAGTTTATAGAATGTAAATAAAAAACAACATATAGTTCATAAAAATTATAAACTATAGTATATTTTTTTATATAAAAACACATAACCCTTATTAAAGGGGTTTAAAAGACATAGACCGGTTAATTAAATTTTACTAGGTGCAAATAGATTTATGAGAGTATAGATTAGCTTGTATATTTTACGAGGGGACAAGTAATTTTACCCTATCAATGAAATAAATTCAAATCCCTATTTTCATGAACCTTGTCTCCTCCCTTAATTTACTCTTAATTTTACCCTACACACATATAAAACTATGGAAATATTGTAAAATATTTTATAAAATTTTTACAAGCTAAAAACTTTAAAACTTTTATGTGGCTATAAATACAAATATTTTTATAAATATTTACCACACTTCACGTGGGCCACCAATAAACTAGCCCTTTTTTTCAATTCTTCATTTATACTTGAGAATTCCACATTTATACCTGAGATATTATCTCATTTTATTTTTCACTCCCACTCTTATATAAAAGAAAACCTTTAAATAAGTTCATTTATATAGTTTTTATAAACTATAAGATATTAAGGAATGGGGTCGCCCCCTTACATGGATAATAAAAATGGTTAGGGACACATGTTAGGTTTTATTTAATAAGTAATCCCTTCATGGCCAAGCAATAAACACAGGTCCCCTTTCCAAAAAGAGTAAGCACTTAAATTTTTTTAAAACATATATAAACATAATCTGATAAAATTTATATTTTAAGCATTTTAAACTAACCATATATATAAAATATGATTTAAACTTAGGTTTGTTTCTTTTAAAAAAACTATATATGCCTAGATTTATAAGTTAAGTTTAAATATGATTTAATCTTACACTTAGAATATGGTCTATTGACTCTTCCTCGATCCCTAGAAAACATGCAAATTATTTCATATAGTAATAAATATTTTCTTTTTTGTATGTGATTTTTACGCAGTAAATATTTGCATCCCCTTTTACGTGTGTACACATCAATCTCTAAACAAAAATTAATTTCATATAATTTTAAAAATGTAAATGAATGTAAGAATCATATCATATTACATCTCTCCCCCCCCCCCACAAAAAAAAAAAAAAAAAAAAATTAGAGATTTAAAATTGAAAAAACCTAAAATTTTTACCAAGAGTTTAGTTACACAAATGTAATGCCAAAATAAATTGAGGGAAAAAATAAGGCAACCAGATACTTTTAAATACCCTTACATGTTGGTTGAAAAAACTGTATAAATTAAATAAACAAAATATATAACATTTGATCTTAATTTATTTAATTTACCTCACTCTGTTACCATGTTAGAAATTGAGGATTCTAATAAATACAGATTTAATCAACTTACATATTACATAATGTTACAATAAATATTTAAATAAAGATTACATCATAACATAAGTAAATAAAGAAATACTTACAGAAATAAATAGCACAAGTGACACAATATTTATATTGGAAAACCCTAATCGGTAAAAACCACTTTGAAAATAACCTTTTACTTCGAGAACTCATTTTACATCCAAAGAAGATCACCTCCTCCTTCAAAACCCTATTTACCAAAGGTAAAACCAAATCACTTGATTTTCACACCTTTGATATATTTCCCGAATATATCAAATGAGGACCTAGAGTCCTTTATATATAAGGTGATCGGGTATATCTCCCTAACCACCCTTTCAACCTAAATATGCCGACACATACACCTAGGTTTATAATATTTAATATTAGAAATATAATCATTTCATGATAGTAAATATTTAACCTAAAGTATATACCTAGGTTAACATATTTAATAATAGAAATATAAATATTTCATATTATTAAATATTAACCTATATATTAGTGACGGACCCATGTACATTAAGGGTTAGCCAAACCACTTAATCATTATGCTCCAACATATGCCAATAGTTTTAGGTTATGTATAGTTCTCTTCACATTTAGAAGGAGGACCTCTTCGATTTACATGATGATTTCCTTATATTTCAAAATGTTTTTCTCCATAGATATACATCTTTCATTTGTATTCTATAAATTATCACTAATCACAATAGTGGTAAGCTTATTCATTTTCTCTTATAGTTCCCTTAGATTGATAGTCACCATACTTGATTTTGCGCCTATTAATATCTCTGTCTCCAATCTACACTTCTCAAACTTTTTAAAAATCATTAGATTTCACCGCAAAGTCTTGAGTTGTAGAACAAGAGTTTTGGGAAAATTTTAGCGCATGAAGGATCATAATGCCCTCATTTTTATTACGAGAGTGAAAATCAGATGTTTCTTCCTTTTCCATCCTTTTGGGAGGGATATCAGTCTACACTGCCATTTTATTGCCATTATCCTCTTTATTCTTCATTTTGCAAATCCTGTTACTTACCTCCCCGGTCAAAACCTTCCTTCTTCCTCCGAATCGAGATGACCTCAATGTTATCATGTTTTCTCGAGGCTTCTTCCTCCTTCCTTTTCTTTAAATAAAATAGATCTCGTCCTTTTCACCACCGCTTTACCATCCTCTTCCAGGCTAGGGTTTCCCAATTTGACACTAAGTTTCACAGTTTTCCCAACTATAGGTGTACTGTCTTAACCAAGGCTTTAAGAAGACCTTGATATAGGGGAAAGATGAATGTATCTACTACCTTTCTAACCTACTCCATAGATTTAGCTAGATAAATGTAAAGAAAATTAGGAAAGTTATAAAGTCTACCATTTTTGATACGGTGGAGCATGGGGAAATTATAACAGTAAACCACCTTGAAACGACCTTAAAGAACAATTTAGGACATGAGTAGTAAGGATATTTGATTGTAAGGTGGAGGTAATTCCTCTCTATTTAAATTATTGAAATGTTTCTTTAAATTACCCTTACCTTACATAAAATTTTCCACCTCCAGGTTGTAATCCAATTTGGGTTTGAAAATGCACCTTCCATCCAAAGAAAGATAGGTGACTTTTGCTTAAACCATGGAGATATTGTGAAAGATATTCTTTGAACAAAAACATGACCTTCATTCTAGGATCTCATGATATGATAATTCATCTCTTCATCATACCCATTAATTGCTTTTAAAATTTTTAACAACCCTAATTTTTCTAATATCACAAAGGGCCTCCTCCGATATGTCGGGCATAGTAGTAGGTTCAGTTCTCACTAAATACCCCCATTTTACTACAGTAACCCATCTTTATTTTCTCACAATTTTTTTTCTTTTTGTCATGTAAATGTGAAACAGGAAATTAAATATTTTCTAGAATGAAAACGATACCCCTATGCCAAACGTTTGAGTTCTATCCATCCCAGGAACCCTGTAAACTTAGTTAGTGTAGTGACCTCATATATGATGTTAAATCAGTCCCATAGTCGATTTAGGAAATTCAATTCAACCCCCATAGGTGATTTTAGTTGTTCTTGGAAAAGGAAAATTTCAGCGGTAATGGGAAGGGCTATCACTGGTCTTCCTAGAACAAGCACAACCCCTAGAAAAAATAATTAGAGAAAAATAAATGAGGAAGTGAATTGAATGTCTAGAAACATCTTGGAAGTGATTTCGGAAGAGTTAGGGAAGATTTGGAGAGTTTGGAGCAGTTTGATAAAAAACAGGGGATCACCGCCAAGGTAGTGCACAAGCTAAAAATGTTGTTGACCTTCTAAGGTGATTTTGGGAGCTCCGGATGGAGTTAGAAGATAAGAAAGACATATTTATAAAAGTAATTAAAATACATACAATATGGTGAAATTATTTTTTTCATAAAATTTTGGCGCAATATGTCTGCAATCAGTTTTTCTCAAGCCTAGCGATCTAGAGGGCCTAAAAACAACTAAACTTTAGGAAGTGATTCCGAGAGTTATAGATGGAGCTAAGAGATATAAAAATCATTGGAAGGGGAATCAAAATAACTAAAATATGAAAAAAAAAAAAATTCAAAATAGGTTGTACAATAGGTTTGCAATCGCTTTTTAAAAGGCTCGCCTAAGGAACCAGAAAACAAAATCCAAATTTTCATGGAATATATGGAATACTCAAGAGTTGAGAAAGCCACAATTGGATTCCAAATAAAAATTCTAGTTAAACTCATATAAAATTTCACCAAATAATTCTGTTGGGAGCTCAATTTATCGTTGTTTTAAGTTCTCTCTCAAGACCTCATACTTAGTCAAATTTTGAACATGAAACGTGTCAGATCAAGGAGCTTGGCACATTTTTGTGTCCCTTACATGCCTCAAGCTAAGGAAAATGGGGGTAAAGAAATTTATCCCATCCCCTAAAATCCATCTGGACCCACATACAACCTCCAAGATTTCCATTTCAGCCCATAGGTGCTTATGGGAGCTAAAATCCTTCACCATTGGATCTCTGCCACATGTCATCACTTGACGCATCATGAAAACTAATATACCTCATGTCCCTTTGAGGTGGGGGATATCAGAGAAAAAAATTGCTCCCAGCCCCAAAGGAGACTCTTGGTCACCCATGTGACCTCTTCAAGACCAATTTTTCAGCCCCGGGAGCTAGTGGAGCCTTCATCCCCTATCGTCGGATCAAGTGCCACATGTCATCATGAGGTGCCGCATGTAATTTTATGTCCCTCATGTCCCTTTGAGCTGGGGGAAATCAAGGACAATAAAATTTTCCTAGCCCCCCTGGAATGTAATTTTTGAATGTATTTAAATCTTGTACTTAGTCGTTCTTTCCCCATTTCTTCTTCATAGCTTCACACCCTTCCATAACTTTGTTCATGCTTGTCTAGACACCCATTCCACCATTGATAATATAAATGAGCTCCATTATAGCCACCAAATCCTTAAATATCTTAAAATATATAGGTTTCAGGGGAAGGATTGATTAAAAGAGTTGAAGAAACGAAGAACAAAGAGAAAATAAAGATTTTTTGCTAGATAACCACAAAGTCACCTAATCAAAAAATATTCATATCTTTCAAAATAAAATTCGGATTGAGATGTCATATTTTTTAGACTTATCATTTTTAAGATGATAAAGATGAAATAATTGAGAGGTTGAATGGTTCATTGAAACATTTTTTCAAACAAAAATCCCATTTAATTCCCTAGTTCATATTCGCGATTTCCAATCAATGCTGAAATGGAAACAAGATAAAAATGTAGAGATGAAATCCAAATTAAAAACCTATCACAATTCAGTTAATTTCATCGTGATCAAACATAAAAAAACACACCTACAATTTTGAGCTCCACCGATGTCCATCATAGCAGCTCTGTGCCCTAAGCCACTACCACATGAAATTTTTAAATTTTATTTCCAAGCATTATAATGGAAAAAATCAATTGAAATTTGGTGGACATCACCATGACGATGAATTGAGTCAAAAAAATCTTACATCACAAACCAAGCAGTGTAAGTTCACTTTCTAAAAATTGTAAGTTTTCCTATACATACTTGCTATGTTTGGGAAGTCACCATCAAAAGCAGCTATAGAAAGGTAGTGTGCATTGAAGATCACTACAAAGCCGTAATGATTGTCGAGAGTATAAAATAGTTAAAATCACCACTTACTAAAAATAGCAATCTCCTATATGGGTTCTTACTAAAAGTAATAAGTGACTTTAAGAAGTGCTCAAGGCGAAGGTAGTGTACAAAAGAGTGAATGATGGATTTCATCACATCACTATGGTCAAGAAAAGGAAAAAATCACCTCTTACAAAAAATAGTAAGTCTCCCATTTGGGCACTTGCTATTAATAGTAAGTCACACTCAATGGGACATAGAGGGATGATCATTTAGGTCAACAACATCATTTGGGATCATCACATGCATCTCTTAGAGGGAATTTGAGATCCATCTCAGGGAACTTGATAGTGTTTTTTGACACTCACTATGTGGTTCGGGTCACATGTATATCATATGTAGGGTGGAAGTTGCAATCATCAGTGAAACAATTCATTCAACTTGGTAGGATTGGTTTTGAGTTCTTATCTCTTTGGAAAGGATATTTATGAGTTAGTGTTCATGGTCATTAGTGAAGTCATTCAATAAGTGTTTTTGAACACTTAAACCCAAGGTGTCCTTGAACCATCCAAAGGAGTTTCTCACGATGTAAAGGATTTAGAGATTCATATTTTAGTATAGTGGAGCAATTCATTAGATCATCTAACAAGGATTTGAGGACTTTCTCAGAGGGGGATCTTCTTCATTGACACTCCTCTTTAGTTCTCTCTCTCCCCTTCTTCTCTCTTCTCTTCCCCCAATTTCTCTCTCCCCATTCTAATTCTTCATTGGGTTGCACTTTTTCATAATTCCTTTAATTAATTTAAAATGACTTTTTTTTAATGTAACAAGTCACCCTTAAGTCATAAAAGGGTACTTAATCTTTTCCTAAGAATGTAAAAGGTCATCCATTGTAATAAGGCATATGAAAAGGAATTGGGGGTAGATGAAGAGTCATATCTCATTCTATAAATTTTAAATCGATTCCCGTTTCAAATGGTTGGTGATTGATTTTTAAACTCAAGAGTACATAGAGAGAATGAAGGAGATATCCAAATTCTTCCATTCCCCCATTCTCAAATTTCATGCATTTCTCCACTATGTGTAACTTTTATTAAGCAATCAATACAAGAAGAAGGAGTTTCTAGCCTTTTTGATGAAGGGATTTATTGATACTTTGTGCTCATAAATTATAATCATTCTTGTTGCTATTTATAGAGTTATTTCCTCTTAATGTAGTGCGTGTGATAAAACTTCTAACTAGTGTATGCAGGAATTTGATTTGCTACCTGCAACATTAGTTCTCCTACCTCATTTCTCACACCCCTTTCTCAATTTATAGACAAAGTCCTCTCTACCAAGAAATTTATATCTTTACCGCAGGGTCTGTGGAGTGCCCCTGTTTGATCCCTGATGACAAGGCTACTAGGTAAATGAACATTTTTACTCACACAAGCATTTACAACATGTTCACTAGTTAAGTAGAGGGACTTAGATTCCCACAATGTTGGCAAGAAATCCACAATTTTGTCCAGCCGAAAAATTTTATCACCAAAATTTTTTGGTGACCACCATGGGATAGATTTAATAGTATTTGTGCCCAAAATACAACCTCAAGGTCAAAAATATCCAAAAATTTGAAAAATCTAAAAAATTGGAGTTAATGGAAGTCCATTGCTGAAAGACATGATATTGATTCTTGTAATTGATATTTTGTATTCCACAGTGCCTTTTCATATTCCTATTGTAAAAATTTTCAGTGCTAGAATTTAAAGATAAAATTTCTAAAGTAAAATTTAAAGTGACAACAATGAAATATAAAGCACAAAGACCAAAATCATCATTCCATGGGGAAGAAATATATGCTTTCTTACTCTTGAACCCCTTCTTCATGATTTACCAATAGGTTCCCACCAAAAAATTTCCAAAGTTTAAAGTCGATGGCACACAGATACCTAAAGAACACATCGCCACTTTCACCACATCATTTGGGATTCTTGGATTTGAACATGAAGACATTTTTGTAAGACTATTCATGGAGTCCCTCTAAGAAAAATAAATAAAACGGTTCTACCTCCTACCTATCCAATCCATAACTTGTTGGAATGATATCAAAAGGAAGTTCAAGGAAAGATTCAGATTCACTAAGGATGGTCAAGATCTCCTTATTTAATTAGAAGAAATGAAGAAAGGAGAAAATGAAGCTACGAGAGACTTCGTGTCTCGTTTCAACCAGTTGGTCAATAGGATGCCGGAAGAGGATTCACCATTAGAGAACAATGTCAAGAGATTATTTATTAGTGCTCCATAGCTAGAGGTAGGGTTTTTCCTACAAATATTTCAACCAAGGGATATTGTAGAAGCATAAATATTACCCATTAAACTAGATGGTGATATCATCCTATCTAGAAAGATTATGAATCCCTCAAATGGTAAAGCTCAATGTCTGGGAGATGAAAGAATAGATCTGTTACTGCAAAAATTAGTGAATGAGATTGTGTCATTTAAGAGGTAATTTTTTGAATGAGCATCTTCCCTTGGAGGCCCCACATATTAATGTAAGTTGTAGGAATCAGGAAAATGAAGAATATCTTGAAGAAGAAAGTGAACGAGGTGATTTTCTAGAAGTTGATAAACTTGAGAATGATACAAAAATAAAATTCTGTGAGTATTCTGGAGGTGACGAGGATGACAATGAAGATGCACCCAGTTTCTCATGTGTTGTATTCACTCTTTCTTAGTGTGGGAAAGGAGCATCTCCTTCCACTACTGCAAAGAAAAAGAAGACTCAAGATTCTCCCCGTGTGTTGACTCTAGTAAAAAAATAATCAGTTGAGGATCTTCGATCCCACCCTCTATGGAGTCTACATTGTTGAAGCCTAATCCTTTAGAAATTAAGATGACTCCCACATATCCAAGTAAGTATTTTGATGCCTCTTCCAATTCTAAATCTAAATCTTCTCTTGTAAAAAGTAATGCTTCAAAAGTTCCTAGTGTGTCATTCAAAATACCATCCATTCCCCAAGCATCAAAACCTGTTACCAAAAATACCTCAAATAAAAATTAGTCCCTTCATTTCCCTTATCCACATATTCTCCCTTTGACTTCATAGCATATGTGAACAAATCCAAGGTGCAGATTAGTGAAACTGAATATTTTCATACTCGCTTTGAACAATTCAAGAGGTTTATTCAATACATCAAGAGTGGTAGTTTAATACCAAATGATGTAGATCCTATTTCTAGAGGAATAATACCAAACCCACCTACACATCCCTCATAGAAAATGGCTTCTTTGAGTGCATCAAAGACTTATAAGGTTGAACCTTTCTATGTCTCCCTTCTTGTTGGAGAATATGTATTCAAAAACTGCACAATAGATTCCGTGGCTTCAATAATGTAATGCCTATAAAGGTGGCCAAGGATATCAAACTCACCTTGACTCAACTTAGTGGCTCTTGTTGCTCCATAGAGTCAAAATAGGTCCCACTTTTAAGGAAGGTAAAATATGCACCGGTGGCTCTCGCCATATTTCTAGACAATAAAGTTTCAACAATGATTTTAGTAACAAACATTTTGGATTCATTTGGAATGTTGCTAAGAAGGGGTTTATCTTATTAGTTGGGGGTAAAATTCAGATTAATTAGTCTTCTACAACAATACTAGTGAAGGGGGACATGGAGAAATTTCTTCTAGAGAATAATATGGGGTAGACATTGTGAAAATATGGAATCTTAGAAAGCAACATCTTGTATCAAGATAACAAGTGGATGCATTACTTTGTGACAACCAAGGAGGAAGATGATAGTCCCCCTTGATAGGGTCGAACATGCCTTATTGGATACTTATGTACCTCGAATAAGCATTGAGTAGATTCAAGTTACAAGAAGGCAGCCCCTAATTTCTAGAAGATGCAAACCATGAAGAAGAGGAAATGGTTCTTGATGATTTTCAAGCAGAAAAATAATCTTATGTTTTTATCCATGATAAGGAGATATTCTCATTCACATTTGAATATGAGCACTTCCTCGATCATCTCACCCATGAATATAAAAATCCAATACGCAATGAGCCCTTAAACAATGGGAAAGAACCGTATGTACAACAACTACTAAGAGTCACGGAAGAAATAGAATACCCTGAGCTTAGTGTCAAAATCCTGATGCATGCCATGAATCTACAAGACAAGTGTGAATCTGATTTGTAAGCCTTAACCGATGTTAATGTTGACCATGTTGAAAGAAATCAAGATGACGAATCAAACATCTCCCATGAGCTAATAATTTATGGATACAATGACAAAATGGAGGTATTTTATTCCCCATTTGAACATGAATACCCTTTCCTTGACGAAGAAATTGAAGCAAGGAGTTTTGAGGCCTTTGAATCTAAAGATCCTCTTGATGAAGGTTTGATAGAATGCAACAATTCTAAATATAATGAAGTAATCTCCCGGATAGTTACATTGAGTTGGAAAATAAAGATTCTACGGAGGCGTACATATATGAGCTACAAAAAGTAACGAAGAAGATCTTTATGCCAAAAATATTAGATGTAGAGGAATTTTTGGAAGCCCCAGAGATGATTATTTATCTCTTAACTCATGCCACAACCATATAATACAAGTATGAGTTTTCCTCCGATCCTTTTGTCATTACTCAAACACATCACATAGGAGTAGAGATAAAGGATGAATTTAAGGTTTCTCATGGAGGAGTTATCAATGAGCATAGATCGGGAATTAAAGTAACTCAAAATATTAAAGAAATTTTAATGAAAATCATATTTGGGGTAGTGATGATATGGTCAATGAAGAATCAGCTATGTGGAGAAACACGAAGGCAAGTGGCACTATGAAATTGATTTCAAAGGGCGTGAAGCAATGGAATTTTTAAGCGAACGCTTGAGCATGAAGAATATCATATAGAATTGCTCCTACTAAGTACACATATAATCATGGAGGCACTTGGATTTCATAAACTTTTAAGGAAAGGAGGCTACTTTCCGTAAACAAGTCAATGGATTTCTAGAATAACATCACTCAATGTTTCACACTCACGGGTAACTTTTGAGGAATAAAAATTATTTCGATGAAAGAGGGTTATCTCGTGCCTTGTATGATAGGTGATTGTTAGGTTTTGTTCCCTTTATGTGGTGTTTTTCTCTTTATTTTTGTGTTTCATTTCCTTTCCATGTGTTTTGTGTGTTTCCTTTCGTGGCTTTTGGTGTGTGTGTTTGTGTTTTGTTCTTCACTCTCTCTCTCTCTCTTGTTGTAAGTTGTACATGACTCCGAGAGGTCCCCATAGATAAATAAATGGTCAATGGATTATATGGTGTAAGGATGAGATTATAGATTCTCCATGTAATGTCTTCGATTCCCTAATTCCATGTCATATCCCCAAGATAGAGCCATCTGTTTTCATGCAAATGTGCAATAGGGAAATTGAAAATTTTCTAGCATGATAATGATACCCTTGTGCCAAAATTTTCAAGTCCTATCCTTCCTAAGAACCCTAGGTCCACTCAGTTAGTCTAGTGACCTCCTATATGATGTTAAATCAGTCCCCTAGGTGATTTAGGAAAGTCAATTCAACCCCCTAGGTGATTTTAGGTGTTCTTGGAAAATGCAAATTTCAAGCAGAATGGGAAGGGCTATCACGAGTCTTCCTAGAATGAGTGCAACCCCTTGGAGAAAAACATTAGAGAAAAAATCAATGCAGATGTGAATTGAATGTATAGAAACATCATGGAAGTGATTTTGGAAGATTCGGGAATATTTGGATAGTTTAGAGTAGTTTGATCAAAAGCAGGGTTCATAGGCCTAGGCAGTGCAATGCCAAAAAAGTTGTTGATCTTTAGAAGGTGATTTTGGGAGTTGTGGACGGAATTAGAAACAAAAAAGAGATATTTAGAAAGGTAATTAAAATACCTAAACTATGGTGAAATTAATTTTTCACAACACTTTAGTGCAATATTTCCGCAATTAGTTTTTTCTCAAGCCTAGGCAAAGTGAACAAGGCCTAAAAATCAACCGAACTTTGGCAAGTGATTCAAAGAGCTCTAGATGGAGTTAATATCTGAATAGAACATAATTTGAAAGGGAACTCATATCCCTACAATATGGTGAAATTATTGTTTTAACAAAAATTTAGTGTAATAGGTTTGTAATTAGTTTTTTCAAGGCTCAAACTATGGAACAAAAATAAAAATCAATTTTTTCAAGGCATAGATGGAAGAATCAAGAGCTAATCCCCCACCATTGGATTAAGAAGAAAAACTAAATTTAAATTTGTATAATATTTCACCAAAAATTCCATTAGGGCCTTAAGTTATCATCATTTAAATATTTCTCTAAAGACCTCATATTTAGTCAAATTTCTAATAGGACATGTGTCGGCACCAAGAGCTTGGTGCATTTTTGTCTATCTTACGTCCCTCAAGATCAAGGAAACAAGGGTCAAGAAATTTCACCCGGCCCCTAAAATCCCTCTATTCCCACATACGACCTCCAAGATCACTAGTTCATCCCCTAGGTGTTTCCCGGAGCTTAAAGCCTTCACCGTTTGATCACTTCCACATGTCATCGCCTGGTGTGTCATGTAAATTGATGTCCCTCATGTACCTTTGAGGTGGTGGAAATAAGGGTAAAGAAAATGCACCCATCTCCCAAGGAGAGTCTTGGTTACCCATTTGACCTCTTCAAGACAAATGTTTTGGCCTCGGGAGCTAGTTGAGCCTTCATCCCCTATCGTCGGATCAAGTGCCACACGTCATCGTGAGGCACCTTGTGTAATTCAATGTCCCTCATGTCTCTTTGAGCTAGGGGACATTAAGGACAAAAAAATGTGCCCATCCCCGCATTGGAATTCAATTGAATGTATTTAAATCTTGCACTTAGTCATTATTTCCCCCCATTTCTCCTTCACAACTTCACACCTTGCCATAGCTTTGTTCATGCTTGTCCGACACCCATTATGCCATTACTAATTTGAAATAGCTCCATTATTTCCATTAAATCCTCCAATCTATGAAAATATATAGGTTTTAGAGGAAGGATTGATCAAAATATTTGAAGAAACTAAGAACAAAGATAAAAAAATTAGTTTTTGCCGATAACCATGAAATCACCCAATCAAAAATCTTCAAATATTGCAAAAATACAAGTCAGATTGAGCTATCATCTCTAGTATACTTTATCATTTTTTATAAGATCAAGATATAATAAATGGGAGGTTGAATGGTGCCCTAAAACATTTGTTTCAATTAAAATCACATTTCATGCCCTAGCTCATATTAAGCGATTTCCCCATCAATCGACAATGGAAACAAGATAAAAAATTACACATGAACTACAAATGGTAAAACCTATAACAATGGAGTTAATTTTGATCTCCATTAATGGTTGTTATTGCATATATGTTCCTGAAGACACTCCGAGGAGAAAATTTTATATTTTTATTTCCAAGAATTATAATGGAAAAATCAAGTGAAATTTGGACGACGTGACCGCGACAATGAGACAAGTCAGAAAAAATATGTTCCATTACAAACCGACCAGTGGAAGTTCACTTTCTAAAAATAGTAAGTTTTCCTATGATACTTGCTATGTGTGGGAAGTCACCACCAAAAGTGGTTATAGAAAAGGTAGTGTGTATTGAAGATCACCAGGAAGCCAAAATGATTGTCCAGAGTAGAAAATAGTGAAAATGACCACTTACTAAAAATAGTAAGCCCCCTATATGGGTGCTTACTAAAAATAGTAAGTCACCCCAAGAAGTGGTCAAGGTGAAGGTAGTGTGCACAAGAGCGAATGATGGAGTTCATCACATCACGATGGTTAAGAAGAGGCAAAAATAACCTCTTACAA
Source organism: Taxus wallichiana var. yunnanensis (assembly GCA_018340775.1). Lineage (NCBI taxonomy): Eukaryota > Viridiplantae > Streptophyta > Pinopsida > Cupressales > Taxaceae > Taxus > Taxus wallichiana. Next base: position 263,925,028 of record CM031244.1, on the reverse strand, counting down.
AAAATAGTAAGTCTCCCATCTAGGAACTTGTTATTAATAGTAAGTCACACTCAAAGGGAATTTTTGGCACAATGGGACATAGAGGGATGATCATTCAGGTCAACATCATCATTCAAGATCATCATAGGCATTTATCATAGGGCATTCGAGATCCATCTCAAGGAGTTCGATAGATTTTTTGACACTCACTATGTGGTTCGGGTCACAGGTATATCATATGTAGGGTGGAAGTTGTGATCATCAGTAAAACAATTCATTCAACTTGGCAGGATCAGTTTTGAGTTCCTATCTCTTCGGAAAGGATATTTATGAGTCAATTTTTGTGGTCATCAATGAAGTCATTCAATAAGTGTTTTTGAACACTTAAACCCAAGGTGTCTTTGAACCATCCAAAGGATTTTCTCAAGGTGTAAAGGATTAAGATATTTAGAGTTCACTATAGTAGAGCACTTCATCAGATCATCTAATAAGGATATCAAGACTTCCCGAGAGGCGGGTTTTTCTATATTTCCATTCCTCTTTATTTCTCTCTCTCACATTTTTCTCTCTTCTCTTCCCCCACTTTCTCTCCCCCCATTCTAATTCTTCATTGGGGTTGCACTTATTCAAAATTCCTTTAATTAATTTATAATGACTTTAATTTTAATGTAATAAGTAACCCTTAATTCATAAAAGGGGACTTAATCTTTTCCTAAGAATGTAAAAGGTCATAAGTTGTAATAAGGCATATGAAAAGGCATTGGGGGTAGATGAAGAGTCATATCTCATTCTATAAATTGTAAATCCATTCCTATTTCAAAGGTTTGGTGATTGATTTTGTAAACTCAAGAGTGCATTGAGAGAACAAAGGAGATAGCCAAATTATTTTGTTCCCCCATTCTCAAATTTCCTCTATTTCTCCACTATTTGTAACTTTTTTTAAGTAATCGGTATAAGGAGTTTCTAGCCTTTTTTTGACCGAGGGATTTATTTATACATTGTGCTCATGAATTCTAATCAATCTTGTTGCTATTTAAAGAGTTGTTTCTTCTTATAAATGCATGTGTTGAAATTTATAATTATTGTGTGTAAGAATCTTATTTTCTACTTACGACATTAGTTCTCCTATCTCATTTATCACCCCCTTTCCCAATTTACAGACAAGTCCTCTCTAGAAATAAATTTCTAGCTTTGTCGAAGGGTCGAGGAGTTCCCTTGTTAGATCCCTAGTTGCAACTCCACTAGGAAAATAAAACCTTTTACTTGCGTATGCATATATGACATCTACACTGTTAAGTAGAGGGACTTAGATTCCCAGAGCAGCATTGCCAAGAAATCCACAAGTTTTGGCACCCAAAATCTTTTTGCACCAATAGTTCTCTACCCACAAGCTTCCTAACAGACCAATTTTACCTTTTAGGGTTGAGTTTTCTAAGGAGTCGGTGATTGGAATATTTTCCCTATCTTTCTAATCTTTGGACTAATTAGAGGATGATTTAGGCATGACCATAGAATGTATATCCATCATTTTTAAATCTACCATCTTTTCATTATCAAAAACCTTAGTTTTTATCATGATAATGGCTTAGGTTTGGTGTCTAAGTATTCTTTAATGATTATAATAGTTTGATGATGCAAAGTAGCTATATTTTAATCACATTAAAATATTTTGGGATCACACCCTTATTAGTGAGAATGTCTCAAACTATTTCCTTCACGGTATATATGTTGAAAATATATAGAAGTGAAGGAGGTATTTCTACTTTTGGTACTCATTATTAAATATTCTATTGTCAAAGAAATAGAGTTTCTTCCCAATATACTATAAATTATATTCAAGGAGTCACCTTCAACAATCAAAGATTTAAAATTTCTTTCTTCCATAATCTTAACTCCCCAAAACATCACCATAGCCTCAGCCACATGATTGGTTTGTATACCCAAATAAAATAAGTAGGAAAGAACAAATTTAACTTTGAACTCACGGAAAATGCCACCTCCACCCATTTTCTTGGGGTTCCCCTTTGTTGCATCATCAAAATTTAGCTTTATAAAACCTTCCGGAGGGTTAGTCCATCTAATTTCTTCTCTTGTGTTACTTTTTCTTACATGTTCAACACATGTTAGATTCCAATTACTAAAGATGTGTTTTTCTCTTTCCACTATTTCTACTTCCTTATTTTTAAGGATTGAGAAATTGTTTTTAACAACTTGTATACATCTTTTGGAAATAAGATTGTGAGGAAGTCTCTTCCCTTTGAAAATCCTATTATTCCTTTCTTTCCAAACCTCCCACCATAGGTGTCCAAGACTCATGATCCATAGGTTCTTTAGACCTTGGATTTTGAAACGAAAACTCCATTGAGCCTAGGCAGATTTGATGTGATTAGATCTTACCCAATTAACTAAAAATAAATAAAGTGTTATATATATCAAGCACTAAGAGGGGGTGAATTAGTTTAGATTAAAACTTTTACACTCTTGATTCAATTTTATATTTTTACCAATATATATATATATATGAGCAACATATAATCAATCAAGTATTCATCAAACACATAAACACTGAACAAAAAGATTTACCATGGGAATTCCTTTTGGGAGAAAAACCCACCAAGACCGTTGCTTATATTACAAAAATCAAGGACACATAATAATAGAAGACCTCTTACAAGATTTGTTTAGTGAGACACAAATCCCTTAAGGAACACCAACCCCTACACCTATGATGATATTACACATAACAAAGGACTCAAATGAATATTACACATCAAAAGAGATTAATTTTTATAGGCACACACCTACAAGGAATCTATAACTACCTGAATGTGCTAAGCTAAAACTTATAATTCTTTACCTATACATTTTGATCATGTAGTTATGGAAATTGTTAATTCACTGAATTATGATCACTTTCCTAACTCTATTTGTGTTCTTCTATCACTCTCTTCTACTCATTCAAACTTCCATCTTTATGCTCTTCTTAGCTTGATTGCATATTATTTTCTTCTCTTTGTCTCTATCACTCTCTTGGTTCTAGTGCCTTAGTTCTATCTCATGAGAAACAACTCCTTTGAATCACTTAGAGTGTTTCTTTTATTGTGCTATTGAAAAATGCTTACTTTGATATTTTCATCATGTATTCTTCTTGATCCATCACCTGTGAATCTCAATCTTTAACTTTTCCCGCTTAAGTCCATATTTTATTATTTCATTGTTCGGCTTCATTCCTCCTTTCATGCATCTAAAAACCAATTAAATAGTTGTTTTCCAAAAATAGAAAACTTGCATTGTTTATAATTTGTATCATCAAATTAAAATGGTAATCCATCTTATTTGCATTATTTTAATTTTCCTTGAAATCGGAATTCTCCATCAAGATTATAATGAAATTGCCTCATGGTCAATATGCATTAATTGGTAGTAGCTAGAACAAATAATTTCATTAGTTTATGCAAAGTTCCAGTTGTACTTGTAGTTGCAATTATCTTTCAATAAAGTATCCTTCAAAATATGAATGCAAACGCTTCACTCTTTCAATTTGAACCCTAACTAAATTTCCTTGATCCAATCTAGTTCACTTTAGTCATTCTATGGATTCCTTTGGCATATTTGATATTTTCCTTCATGTCATGACTACTCCTTTTGTCCTTCAGATTTGCTATTCTCTATGTGGATTTTTAGTTATCTACAAAATATGTCTACATTGTGTAGATTTTTAACTTCTCGTAGATTCCTTCCTCCTTTTTCTACCTTCCATGAATTTTCTCCTTATCTAGTTCTTCGTGGATTTCCTTCTATCTACGGAAATCTTCTATAATTAGTGGCTTTTCTCATTTATCGGCGCTTTGCATCTTTTCCTTTATACGCAACATTCTACAAATCTTCATATACATAGATTTACTTTCTAACCTTCTTCATTCTATGGCACTCTCCCGCCTTCGATGGATTCTTCTCGGAGATTTTTTTAGTCCGTGGTTCCTTCCTTGAGCTTCTTTACTCTATGGCTCTCTTTTGTACTTGGTGGCTAGCACCTTATCTCCACGGCTTGCACAAGTGTTGTCTAGGTCCTTTAGGACTTATGCTTTACCATCTCAAATCCTTTGTGAGTTGACACTACCAATCAATCATCATCCTTCTTTCATGCTTACTTTACCAATTGACTCCTTTTTCTATCAATGAAACTTGATATCAAGTCATCAATCTTGACATCAATGAAAACACATATAACAATGAAAAATATTCAACTATCTCCCCCTTTTTCATTTATTACAACACTCCATCATGTAGAAACCTATATAACCTTATAAAATTTTGATGGAAAAATGATTACATACCTGAATTTTCCTTTCTCTTGTTCTCCTATATCCCCATACTCCTTTCTCTTTCTCTTTTATATCCATGTAATGGTTTCTAGTTTCTTTATCTCTCTCGCTTTGACAAAAATGACAAAGGGACATCTATGCCACACATAACTAAATATACTTGTAAGTTTGTTTCTTCTTGTGATTACCTCAAGAATATCCACATAGGATTATGCTTTTTATCCATATGTCCTAGTGTTTGCATGGCAATGCTCCCCTGAGCTGATGTATACTTTGATAAATTTACCATAATAGATTAGAACCCCCTCACTTTGGCACTATGTTTAGGATCAAATAATACTTGAGAATTCTCCTTCCTTCTCTCGAACACCCTCCATTTGTCTATGGGATCACAAATGACCCCTAATTCATTCCTTAGGTGCTCAAATGTTTATCTTCAAAGTGGCTTAGTCATTATGTCCGTAATTTCTTCTTTAGTTCTTACATATTCTATATTTAGCTTCCTGTCATTCACTTGTTCCCTTAAGAAATGATATCTTATAGGTATATGATTGGTATTTGAGTGGAACACTGGATTCTTAGAGACACTTATTGCACTTGTACTATCACATAACAAAGGAATTGGATTTTCAGATTTTACCTTGTAATCTTCCAATGTCTGCTTCATCCATAGAACTTGAGTGCAACACATCGCAGTAGCTATATATTATGCTTCACATGTTGAGAGATCCATTGATGATTGTTTCTTGCTTAACCAATATACTAAGTACTTTCCAACAAAGAATTCTCATCCACTTGTATTCTTCCTGTCATCAACATTGTCTTCCCAATCAGCATATGTATATGCCTTTATGCTGAAATAATTGCTTATGGGGTACCATAGTCCATACGCAGTGTTTCCCGTGAAATATCTAAAATTTTATTGACTTCCTTGAGGTGTGTTTCCCTTCGATACTTTTGAAACCTTCCAACAAGTCCTACCAATTTCATTATATCAGGTCTTGATGCTATAGAGTAAAGTAGAATTCATATCATGGATTTGTATAGTTTTTTCTACCTTAGGTGATGATCATCTCTTATAAACTTTAACCCAACTTCCATTGGTGTATCAATTAGTCTGCATTCTTCCTTTTAAATCTTTTCAGAATTTCCTTGATAAACTTGCATTGTGAGATGAACATACCTCTATCTCGATTGATTGATTTTTAGTCCTAGAAAGAAATATATTTCTCCCAAAGATTGACATCTCAAATAATTCTTTCATCAAGTGTAAAAATCATATGTAATTTTCTCATAATCTACTCCAAAAATTATGTCATCGACATATACTATTACTATTCTCGGATGTTATCCTTCTTATTTTATCTATATATTTTTTTTTACAAATCCTTTTCAAACCTCGTCGATGAGGTATGAGTCTAATTTGTTGTACCAAGCTCTAGGAGATTTATTTAATCCATACAAATCTTTCTTCAACCTACACACATAATATTTATCTTCAGTCAGTGTGAATCCATCAGGTTATGTAATGTATACCTCTTCATTCAAGAAACCATTAATGAAGTTTGATTTCATGTCCATCTAGAACACTTTGATCTTCTTTTATGTTGTGTAAGATAGAAACAACCTTATTGCCTCCATTCTTACAACTAGTGAAAATTTCTCAACAAATTCATTCCCTTCCATTTGTGTGTATCCTCTGCATACTAGTATGGCCTTGTTGCACGTAACTTCACATTTTTCATTCATATTATTCTTGAAGACCCAGTTGGTTCCAATCACATTCTTGTCTCACGATTTGGGTAACAATTCCCATGTCTCATTATTTTTTTCTCGATCCAATTCTTCATTCATGGCATCTACCCAATGTTTATATTTGGCTGCTTCAACAATATTCTTGGGTTCTATGATGGACATGAGTGTTATATATTCATGACTCTATAACTCTATGAGTCTCATTCTTGTTAGGATGATGCCATCCTTATTTCCAACAATCTAGTTTGTAGGATGATCCTTCTTGAATTTCCTAGAGGGTTCCTTAGTGTTTAGTATTTCTTCTTATTCTTATGCTTCTTCACACAAATCCGTAAAAGTCTTCATCATATTCTTGTTCTTCATTTCTTCCAGTATGCTAAGTGTTGGTTTTCCCATATTGTGCCTCATATAACTTCACATTAGTGCTTTCCATTATATTTTGCAACCACTTGTTGTAGCATCTCGTAGGCCGTGCTAACCGTTGTAGCATCTCGTAGGCTGCGTTAACCTTCATCACTCCTTGAGTTAAATTTTCTTAAGTTTTCTTCATCCCTTTTGATGTAGCATTTACTTCCAAAGACTCGATGTGCTTCACATTTTTATGCCTCTTCTTCCATAGTTCATAGAGGGCCTTATCACTATTTACTCTCGGTTGAGATCTGTCAAAAGATAGAATATGGTATACATTTCTTTACTCCAATACACTGTAAGGGATTTTTATTCATTTAACATGGTCCTTGTTATCTCTTACAATGTTATATTCATCCTTTCAAAAATCCATTTTTCGGAAGAGTCTCGCATGACTAATAATTGTCTCCCGATTCCATGTTCTTCAAAGAAATCATCAAAGTCATTTGACTAGAATTCACCACCTCTGTCTAATCTTAGGAATTTCAATTCCTTCTTCTTTTCATTTTCAACTAATTCCTTGAAACTCTTAAATATATATAGGGATTTAGACTTGTACTTTAAACATGCTACCCATGTCATTCTTGTATAATCATTTATAAGAAATATAGAATATACTTCACTTGATATTCTTTCAATTCTAATAGGGCCACACATTTCGTATTGATCAATTCTAGTGGTCTTGTTGTAGAGTACTCATTTGAATTGAAAAAATCCTTATCTATTTATAATGTAGAAAAGTCTAGCATAGTGTATATGTGGGTTTGATAATCTTAGGCATGTGTCTCACACACCCTTTAGCACTCGCTTTAACTAAATTCTCAAAGCTCGTATGTCCAATTCTTCGTGCCACATCTAGTTATAATTAGATTTACTAGTGACGCATTTCTCATTGTTTATCTTATTTAGCACATACATGTTGTTCTTTGTCCACTTAGCCCTAGAACCTCTTTTGCTTTCCCGTTGATAATATCACATCCTCGGTCCATGGAATATGACATTGTATCATGTTTTACACATTTAACTCACACTTATCGTGTTATGTTTCAATCCTTCAACATATAGAACATTTTTGTAATAGTCTTTCCATTATCTAAACTTAATGTGCTTTTTCCAACTATGGTGGTAGGGTTGTCATCACCAAATCTCACAACACCTAATGTATTATTTGACAAAGAAATAAATTTTCTTTTATCACCTATCATGTGACTAGAACATCCACTATCCAAATATAAAATTTTATCCTCATTTTATACATCGAATGCACTTTGTACAACCGAGAACCATTCTTTTGTCTTAATCATATCTTTCTTCACATATATCCACTATTGTTGATTAGGAGGCTCTTGTTTCCTTACTAGTAGATTATTTCTTTTCTTGTGATAGGTGTACTACACAATATTAAAGTTTTCACCGGTGTAAGATGGGCCAAAGTTTCTTCTATAGTCTCTAGAGTTCTCTCTATACTTTACGACTTTATGTCCAAACTGATTACAAGAGAAACAATACCCATAAAAGAAATGGGTGTACCTCATTACATAGGTTATCCTAGCAATAATGTTTCTTCTTCTCACATGATTTGTGGAAATATTTATTTGTAGGAGAGGAAGTACTTAGTTTTGCCGCAGACTTATTTTCTTTAGTTTTTACTTGACTCTTTATCCTTGTTTTCTCCCTTGAAACCAATTAAAAACTTGTCAGATGTATCACATTGGTTGTTGAGTATATCCATTAGCATGATAGAGCTCTATTCTATCTTTTCATACATAATCAGTTTGTTGAACATTTGGTCCATCTTAGATTTCAACTCCTCCAGTTTTTGATAAACTTTGTGCACTCCTCCTTTTTGATTTTTAGGACTTAGATATCTTATCTAGATAATTTTCAAGTTCCTATAGCTTTTCTTTTCTCAAAGATGTGGATTTTTTCCTCATTATACTTTAATGTACATCTTAGTTTATGCTTTTTCTTTCTACATAGTTTTAGTTCTTCAATTAAACCTACCAACTCTACTTTAAGATTTACCTCAGCTTCCTCTTCATCGCATCTTCATATTGAACTGATTTCCTCCCCAAGAGTTTCTTTCTTCATCTACATCCATAGCCATAAATAGACATTTTGATTGATCTTCATTATCTTTATTTTTTGAGTTTTCTGTGTTTTCCAAATCTGATTCACTAGATTCTTCTTTAGAATAGAATTTTCTTTTGTTCTTGAAGAATATATTGTTGTTATCTTTCTTTTTATACTCAATTTATGTGCTATTTTTTTTTATGACCGTGCTCTTCATGTTCTAACTTATTGTCTTTATTCGGTTTGGGCATATGCTAGAAAAAATGACCTACCTATCCTCAAGTATAGAATTTGAATGGGATTTTTCCTTTGTACCTACCAAAGGCTCTTTTCAATTTCCTTAGGAAAAATGCCTCAATTTTTTCTTCATCCATCTCATTCAGAGAACTCCGATTCTTATTCATCTTCTTGACTAGATTTTTTTCTTTCTTGACCTTGAAATCTACTTCTTTCTTAGTGGTCTTGGTTCGAACATTTCTCATCTCGTATGCAGAAAGGGTTCTTTGTAGCTCATCTATTGTCGAGTCTTCATGTCCTTTGCTTCCTCTATGGCGAAACCTTTTTATCATACTTGTTGGTCGGGATCTCAAAACCTTTTGAACAATGAAATATTCTTCTAGCTTTACTCCGAAGCCTCTAATCATGTTTAACACCTCATATGTTCTCTACATATATGTCGTGATGCTCTCATCATCCTTCATTTTCAGATTCTCAAACTTAGCTATGTAATTTTGCAACTTTTCTGATTTAACTTTCTCATCTCCTTCATAGATGCTCTATAATTTGGTCCATATCTCCTTTTTGTTGTGTAGTCGATACATAAAATAACATTCATAGCTCTTGATTTGCACTCATATTTAGCCTTATTCGTGAATAGGTGATTGGTGTGGGTAGAGTTGTATATACTTTCTCAATGCATTCCCATATGTCAAACCCAAGTGAGATCAAATATGTCTTCATCCTTATTATCCAAAATACATAATTTGGTCTTGTGAACAGATGTGATCTAGATAGTGATAAACCTCCTTATGCTCCGACTTGATGTCATGCTTGTGGTAGGAGGATGTCCTTGAAAATTTTAGGCTTCGTAAAAGGACTCACTCGATACCAATTTTTGCAAATCACAAGCACCGAGAGAGGGGGTGAATCATTGCATATTAAAACTTTTACACTCTTGATTCACTTTTATATTCTTTACCAATCTATATGTATGAGCAACATATAATCAATCAAGTGTTCATCAAACACATAAACAATGATCACATATATTTACTTGTAATGCCTCATTTTATTATTAAAAAAGTATAATAATAATAATAATAAAAATTATTCCTCCACACATACGTGGACATGGCATAAGTTAAGGGTTTATTTAAAATAACCGTAGTTATGGCTAACTTGGGTAAAGTAACTCAGTTGAGCGATTAGGGAAAAGGAGACTCCTTATGGTATTTTTTTCTGTCTTTTGCTGAAGGAAGATAGCAGCCACCACCATGGAAGCTTCGAACCAGTCTCTGGCGCACTCACCACACTGTTGAAGGAAACGTGGTTTCTTGTAATGCAATGGTCGCAGCCTCTGCACAGATCCGTTTTGTTAAGGGTGCCTTCTTGTTGTTTTCAAAGAAATGCCTCACCAGATGTCATCTCATGGGGTGCCATAGATTGTTTGTGACTGTGCCAGATCCTCTCGTGCTGTATAAAAGAATATGAGTTTTGGGACCCGCGTGGATAGTCTAAAACATAAACTGAAGAGGCATTTTGTCAGATGTTGTAGTTGCAATGCGTTAGGGACGTTGTTGTAGGGTTTGACCAAATGAAAGAACTAGACAACTTCTCAAGAAACATGATTTCAGTTGGATGTGGAGTGCGTGGGGTTTTCCTCAAGAGATAGTCACACTGTTTCACATATAAAGCAACCCCTCCAACTCCGCTCGCTTTCCTTGGCTAGCATACTCCCAGCTTGCACCAAAATAAGAGCTTTGAAACTGATGTAGACATCCACCAAAGCATTATGGAGAAGGTATTTTTGTATGTTTTAGTTGTAAGTGCCTGAAAATACATATGTAAAATATGGAAGCATGTGAAATGTTCGATAATGCCTGAAAGAAATGTGCTTTATGGACTACAATGATTGCAGGATGTGCAAAAATGAGTTTGTTGAAAAGGCCTTGGAAACTTTCAAGAAAATGCAATTGGTATGTGTAAATCTAGACTCCACAACCTTTTTCAGCATCCTCCTAGCCTCTATCAAAATGGGAGCTTTAGAACAGGCCTTGGAAAACCATCAAAGCATAATGGTAGAGGTTTTTAGTTGCATAAGTGCGCTAGTAGACAAGTATGTAAATTGTGGAAGCATACACAAGGCAAGTCAACTGTTTGATAGAATGCCTCAAAGAAATGTAGTCTCATGGAATGCCATGATGGTAGGATATGCACAAATGGGTTGTTGAACAGGCTTTAGAAATTTATGAGAAAATCAGAATCGCGAGATCTAAACCTGATTCCATAACCTTTGCTAGATCTCCGTCCCGTGCCGATGTGAGTTGTGGAACATTTTTTGGAAATCCTTCAAATTATAAAGTAGAGAAATGGTTTTAAATCTGCAATTACAAATGGTGGAGCTATGGATGCTCATGAACTGGTTGGCGAAGTGCCCAAGCGAGATGCTTGAACCGAATCTCACAGTTTTGACCGACTTCATTCTCTAGGCATGGTTCATCTTCCCTTACCTCTCATAATTCTCATGTTTTAGCTCTCTTTTGCAACTTAATAGAACTTTAAAATATTAGGATTTTAATACCGTCAAATGTTTATTTTAACTCCTTGCAAAAACAATGTAATGTCATGTCGAAAACTCACTAAGCCAAAATAACCCGTTTGCATTAAAACATGAACTCCCACCCTCATTCTGAGGTGATGTAGAAAACTTCCTACCCAACTGGATCACTACAACATTGTCTCATCAACCAAACAAAATTGACTTTCCAGTAATAATGTTGACCTTCTCCCTATTTTAAATAGTTAATTTTTGCATTTTTCGGAGACGCATTAAGTACCCTTTGGAACTCTGAAAACGAGATGTTAGGCTTCATTCATGTACCTTGTTATGTGAGGAATCACCTGGACCATTAGATTGACCCCAAATGAACATTTGTGATCTTTTTGATGCTCTTATAGGAGCCCTGTTACATTGGTTTACAGTAGTAGAAAGCTGTCAAATCTAGAAAGTTGGCTTTCGTTTTGAACCGCCATTTGAAACTGGATAGAGAAATTATTTCCTGTCTTCGCAAACCTCTAGTTTTTATACTAGAAAATTACATGGAACACTCAGTTTAGGGAAAAGCACTCTTCTGGATATTTTGGAAAATCCATTTTGTAGGCCTTCGGCCATAGTTTGATGAGTTCAAACTGGACCCATTTCGACTTGTCACTCCAGAAAACTTGTCGCCGTTTGAAAATGGTTTTCTAGTTCTCAGTCCCATCGAATCTAATGAATTATCCTTATATAGGGGAACTAATAGGAAGTGTCTCATTGCGTTCTCATCCACCAAACATCATTTTTGGATATGGATTTCTGAGCCCTCGAACTAACTTTTGTTCTTTTGCAACTGGGTCAACTACAACCAATGGCCTTAGAGAACTAGCCACCAAACGCAAACCGTTTACTTTTTCCCAATTCCGTCAGTTACTATGAACTCTTGATATATCTGGGGACATGTAGAAATTTGATTTTAGTGTGCATTCTCATTGGTAAATAACTTTTGGAAGTGGTTTCTTAGCCTCCGAGCCTGTTTTGTACATTTTTGTAGTTAGTAAAAAAATGTAAAAATAGAATCTCATGGACCCTCGTAGGGTTGCCAGATCACCCTGTAAACTCTTAACACTTACAAATAACTATTTAAAACTCTATAGTGGAACTTGTTGTGTGCATTAGAACTTTTGACAAAATGGTGTTTTCTCTCTCTTCCCTTCTCTTTCTCTCTCCTAGATTACAAAATGAAGAAAAATGAAATGTAATGAATACATGTCTCTAGACCTTTTTATTTCGATTGCAAATTGTAATTATTATCATATGTAAATGGGAAACTGAAAAATGATACTTATGTTAGGTTAGGGTGGATGCCATGCCAGCGATTTATCGTTGATATCTTGCTCACGTGGTTTTTGTAGGATGGAAGAATGACGACAAAAGGTGATGTGTAATTCATTAATTATCATTGTAATTTATATAGTTCATTGTTAAAGGAATAAATGTATAATGTAGTCCTGTGTTTTAGAAGGTTATATTTGATAAATTGTTGTTGTGTATGAGATGCTAGGTTTCAAGGACATCTAGGAAATGTGCATTTAATCATAGGTCAATTTGATTTATAGTATGCCTGGTAAAAAGGTTTGATAGTGATATAAGGTACATGAAATTGAAGTGGTACCTTGTAGTGTATATTTATTGTTCAATCAATGATTAATGTGTCATTTTGTGCATTCATACTTGTAAATGTAATAAAGAGGATTAAATCAAAACACTCTACCCTTGTTCAATATCTCGAGCATAACTTGTTTTCATGTGTGTTACTTTTACCCTAGAAGACCTTGAAAACCGTAGGATGAACTTAATCTTTGCTCTCGATGGAACGTCCTAATTTAGGCAAATCAGAGCTCAAGATTGGACTTATTGTCTTAGTCAGTAGGTTTAGTGACATCGACATAAACCAGACATATAGGAGCAACATAGTCAAACATGATCTGGAATAAGTAGAGCTTACTCTTCTTTCATATCCTAGTGGACTACCTTGTCTTCCGAAGGTAGATTTAGAATTAAATTTTCTACATTGAATGAACTTCTTGTGGGATCCAGATGACATCATGGAGCCAGTGAAATAGTGGTTTTATCACTTAAAATTTTGTTAATGAATAGATCCTCTTAGCTATATGTACTAACTTTGGCTAGTGACAATATAGTGCTTTGATATTTTATGGAGGGTTTATAGGGTGAATATGTATTGAATCTTAATCTAATCTATAATAGGGATTAAAGCCTTGGGTGAAAATTGGAATTAAGCTTAACCTTAGTTGTTTTGGTGGTTAACATGTGGATAGAAAATTATAAGTAACTCTTTGCAAAACAAAGTTGTTTTGAAAGATGTTGACTTTAGAGAACCCAAGAAACCAAAATCTTGTTCCGTAATACCTTGTTAGATCCGTTTATGACATTAAGAATTTAAATAATCTTTCGCATGTGGAATCATGAAAGGTAGAAAGATGGGACCCTACCTTGAACACAAATCACTTGTGGTTCAGGTGTAGTTTATAATGCTTCTAACCATGTACTTCTTTAAGATGTCAGGAAAGTACTTTCGTAACTCTTTTGTTTTAAAGCGATGGTAAAAATCAGACCATAATGCGATGTAAAAGTAAAGTATAGAAGAGTAAAGATGAGTTTTGAGGTTAGGGATAATGCCACTCTTGGAGTCTTTATAACTCAATTAAATATATTCATGTGTCACAAGGAATATGAGTTTTCCCTTGGTGAGATCAAACTTGGAGAAAAAAAAAAGATATTTATATAAAATCTAAATACAATTTCTTGTTGTGAGAATGTTGAATCGGGAAATAAAGATACCGTGATAGAAGAATGTTCATGGGAAAAATGTATCTTGAAATCTAAACCCCCCACCCCTTCCTTAATCAACTAATATTGCCTGCTGGACATCAAGTTAGATTCTCTTGAGTTGTAAGAGTAATAAGGTAGTCATTGAATATATGTTCGAGAAGAATATTCTTCACATAAGAACAAGATAATTAAGCATTTTGTATGCATTTGAACTAAGCCATGTAAGTATGCAAGTTATGGAAACTTTTGTAAAGAATAAGAAACCAACTTAAAAGGGGTGAACGATAATTTAATCACGGTATGAACTTAAGAATATGTAGGTGGAAAACGAGAAGTTTATACTTGCACAATAATGTTCTTGGAATGTAAATCGTAACTAAAATACATTTAAAGAAATGATGTGTTGTGGGTTCGCCGTTCCTGAAGTCATGTTTCTTGTGGTTGGGTCATTGCTAGTATTCGTTCATTGGGAAAGTGTGGCATCGACATGCCTATGTCATTTTCATGGGTCTATGTGAGTCGATGACTTATGTGGTTATCGTAGGTGAGTCGGTGACTTATGTGGTTGTCGTATGTGAGTCGAGTTTATGTACTTGGAGCCCTTGTTGTGTTGTGTGTAGTGAGAAATGTAAGTAAAAAAAAATAATTATCCTGGTATTTTGCTGTTGTATTTGGGTGCGTAAAATGTGGGCACTAAATTTACCATAGGAAACCCTTTCAGGAGAAAAACCCACCAAAACCATTGCTTATATTACACAAAGCATGGAATCATAAGAATATAACACATATTACAATATTTGTTTAGTGAGATGCCAATGCCATAGAGAATACCAACCCCTACACCTATGCTGATATTACACACACCAAAGGACTCAGGTGAATATTACACATCACAAGAGATTATTTTCTGTAAGAACCCACCTACAAGGAAGCTACAACTCTCTAAATGTGCTAATATACAAATTAGAATTATTTACATATACATTTTGATCATGTAGTTACAACAATTGTTAATATCATGAATTATGATCACTTTCCTAGATGGATCTATGTTCTTCATATTTCACTCTATTTTGCTCATTCAAATTTTCATCTTTATGCTCTTCTTATCTGATCATGTTCTTCATTATTTTCTTGATCTCACCTCTTTTAGTTGCTTCACTGTTGTATCTTTTCTTAGCTTGATTGCATCATATTTTTTTCTCTACCTTTGTCACTCTCTTAGATATTGTGCCTTAGTTCTATCTCATGAGCCAAAAATCCTTTGAATCTCTTAAAGTGTTTCTTTTATTGCACTATTGACCAATAATGCTTTCTTTGAGATTTACATTGTCTACTCTTCTTTTTCGCCTATGAATATGAATCATTAAATGTTCCCATCTAAGTCTAGATTTTATTCTTTTCTTGTTTGGATTCATTCCTCCTTCTTCCAAGCATTTGAAAAACCAATTAAATAGTCATCTTCAAAAAATAGAAAACTTGCATTGTTTAAAATTTGCATCGTGAAATTAAAACCACGATCCATCTTTTTGAATTATTTTAATTTTCTTTGAAATCGGGAATCTCCATGAAGCTTATAACCAAATTGTCTCATGGTCAACATGCATTAAATGTTGGTAGTTGGAAAAATAATTTCATTAGTCTTTGTGAAGTTCTAGTTTTACTTGTAGTTGCAATTCTCTTTTAATCAAGTATGCTTCAAAATATTAATTCAAACATCCACTCTTTCATTTTTAAATATAACTAATTATCATTGATCCACTCTAGTTCACTTTGAAAATTCCACGACTTCCTTTGGCATCTTTGATCTTCTCCTACACGCCGGACTTGTCCTTTTATCCTTTGGATTTTCCCTTCTTTACGTGTCTTTTTAGTTATTTGTGGCATTTATCTACATTGTGTGGATTTTTTAACTTCTCATGGATTCCTTCCTCCTTGTTTGCTATGTTCCACATATTTTATCCTTTTCTAGTTCATCGCAACTTTCCTTCTATCGCAGAAATATTTTATACCAAGATTTTCTATTCATCACCTATTTTGCATCTTTTCCCTTTATATGTGGCATTTTTCAAATCTTCATATCCACAACTTTACCTTCTAACCTTCTTCACTTTGTAGATATATCTTGTCTTCAATGGCTTCTTCTGAGCTATCCTTTAGTCTACGCTTCCTTCATTGAGCCTTTGTACTCCACGACTCTCTTATGTACTTGGGGATAACACCTTTTATCTACAACTTACACAAATTCTTTCTAAGTCCTTTAGGACTTATGCTTAACCATCTCAAAGCCTTTATGAGTTGACATTACCAATCAACCTTCATCTTGCTTACATGCTCACTTTACCAATTGAATTCTTTTTCCATCAATCCAAATTGATATCAACTCATCAATCTTGACATCAATAAAAACACATATAACAATGAAAAATATTCAACACAAAGATCGAGGATATGATTTGGAGGGAGAAAGTATATTCCATAAGCATATGGTTAACTACGATATTATTTTCACATAAAAGACATATGTTTACCATGTGAAATCCTCTTTTAGTGAGATTGTCAACGCTAATATCATATTTATCATAGTGATCCGATGAACATGTTAACCTTTGGGACGATATTTCTATTCCATATTTTTTCAGCTAATAAATCTTCATCATCAACTTCTTCTTCTAAAAATTGAGCGTACACAGATTTGACCGAGAAAATACCATTTTCTTATTTGTACCAAACAACTATGTCTTTTTCCTTTTGTTGTAGACAATTGATTGTGAATAAAGTCATTTAAACTTTCCATTTTCCATTTAAGGTTCTCTCTTTCCAACTATATATGTTTCCAAGTCTGAAAACTCACTTCTTCCCTCATGTAATTTTTCACAATAATCCCATATTTTGCTTCTAACAACTTAGATATTAGTGAAAATTTATCCTCTAACTTGGAATTGCTTACCCATTTATCTTCCCAAAAAAAAATTTTAGTGTCATCTCTTATTTTCCATCTGCACCCTTTTTAAAAATTTCCTTTACCTAATTTATGTCCTTCCAAATACTCAACCCATTGAAAGAAGCATGTTAAAAATACATCTCTCGACATTGACATCCTCTCAATATTTTTTTTTAGAATATTTTTCTAAGAACCTTCTTCGCTAATAAACCTCCAACCAATTTTGGCTAGTAAGGATTTGTTCATTTTAATCCAGTCTCTAAGGCCTAAGCCACCCATCTTCTTTGGTTTGCACACTCTTTCCCATGGGACCAATGGAATACAATATTTTTTTTCTGTGTCACTCCATAGAAAAATTTCTTGAATACTTTCAAGTTTCTCAACAACTTTAAATGGGAGCTGATAAATAGACATCACATACACTGGAAGACTTTGAAGGGATATATTCAAAAGAGTAACTTTTCTTGGTTCTCGATAGAAGGTTAGCTTTCCAAATAGCTAATTTCCTTTCAACCCTTTATATTAGGAAGTTCCATTCCCAATGAGGGGTATATTATCCCCTAATGGCATAACCAAGTGGAAGTAGGGAGATGTTTTAATGTCACATCCAAGAACTTTTGCAATCTTCTTTATCCTACTAGCCATAGTATTTAGAAAATAAATGGAACTTTTTCTATAATTGACAAGCTACCCAGAAACCACCATGTAGTCATCTAGCACCATCTTAAAAGAATTAGCTTCTGCGAGTGAGGATTCACCCATAAATATAGTGTCGTAAAAAATGTTGATGGAAGACATTTTCCATTCCCTCAGGGAGATATTCCTTTGCTCATTGCTTTACGAGCTTCACCATTTAATCTCCTACTAAGAGCTTCATTCATTAGAATAAAAATAAAAGGGGATATTGGATCCCCTTGTCTCAAACGTTGTGAACTTGGGAAGAAGCCAGATGGGGTTCTATCGAGGAGGACATAAAACCAAGAACCTAAAATGCATGTATTGACCATACTCACGAAAGGAACCACAAAGCCAAACTTTCTTAGGATTTTTCATGGAAGCTCTAAGAGACACTGTGATATTCCTTATCCATATCCAATTTAATGATCATACTTTCCATTTTTATAAGTTTATTCATGTGGATAGTCTCTTTAACAATAATGATCTCATCTTGGATTTGTTTGCCAATAACAAAATCCCATTGCTATTTATAAATAATGGAAGGAAGAAGCAACATTAAGTGAAGAGCAATAATATTTGTGCATATATTATAAGTTATATTACATAGACTTATAGGATGAAAGTATTTTAATTCCATAGAATTTCCACACTTCGTGAAAAGATCCAAAAAAGTGCAGTTCATATCCTTTAGCATTTTCTTAGGGTTGAAAAATTATTCATTGCTTTGTAGACATATTTTTTAATTATATCCCAAAACATTGTAAGAACAAAGCATGAAAACCATCTATTCTAGGGGCCTTATCTCGGGGATAATATGGTTGACCATGAATTTTACCTCTTCAATCGATGGAGTATAAGAGAGAATTTTGTTATCTTCTTCCAACACCGAGAGATGGAATGCAATTAAGAAAATCATTTTCATTTTCCAAATTAGGACTAATTTGTTTAGTCAACAATAGCATTGATAGATCTACTGTACAATGGATCTAGCCTCCCACTGCATGGCACAAACTGAAATTTGATGGAGCTTTAAAAGGTAATCCTGGGGATTCGGGAGGTGGTGGGGTGATTAGAGATCACAGAGGCTGCTTTGTTGCCACTTTTTCTGGCAAGATGGGTAAGAAAACAAATCACTACTCGGAAGCTTTAGCAGCACTCTAGGGAATAAGGTTGGCTAGAGATTGTAATATTTCCAATATTATAATTGAGGGGGATTCATTGAACATCATTAATTTGTTAAATCAAAAGCAACCTCCAAGCTGGTCCATCAAGGACTTCATTAATGAAGCTATTGAAATATGCAATGGTTTTGATAATTATAAGATTATCCACACCTACCATGAAGGCAATAGAGTGGCCGATCATTTAGCAAATATTGGGGTCAACAATACAATGCAAACTTGGCTAAGTGGCGACCCCCTTCCTGCCAAAGTACTTGATGACATCACTAAAGATATACATGATTTTAAATGCAATCATTAATAGATATAGAGAAGATGCTAAGGAGGTGCTTATTAATTACAAAGTTAAGTTTAATGATGCTCTTAAAATTGCAGCTTTAGAGGTCTTCAAAAGCAGAGGTAGTGTTGAGTCATATGGGATTCAAAAATTTTATACCATTGTGCAGAGTAGAAACAATACAGGAAAAATGGGGGACCTCCATGCAAAACTGAACCCATTCATGATCCAGCCTAGAAAAATGACACAATTCTTTGGAATTATCTACAAAT
Source organism: Taxus wallichiana var. yunnanensis (assembly GCA_018340775.1). Taxonomy (NCBI): domain Eukaryota; kingdom Viridiplantae; phylum Streptophyta; class Pinopsida; order Cupressales; family Taxaceae; genus Taxus; species Taxus wallichiana. The sequence goes on along the minus strand of CM031244.1, from coordinate 263,905,525 downwards.
GGGGGGTATTTCAAATTTCATTGAAAGAATGAAGGGATTCGACTAGGACATTTCGGTGAAATTTTCTAATGGATGGAGAAATCATGCGGTTGAGTATGGGGATGTCAAGGTTGAGATCTCTGAGGAACTCATTTCCCAAGTCACAAGGCTAAACCTAGAAGGAGCCAAGTTCTTCAACAAATGAGTCGATAGAGAGGTGGAGGCAAAAAAATTTCTTGATGAAGGGGAGAACCTTGAGTTTGTTGTGGCTGGCATAAAGGTGACCTCTATCCCTGAGCCCTTTGCTGAGATTGCACATATGATGGTCAGGTATGTCTCTTTGGAGGGAAGATATGTCACCATTCCCCTGAAACATTTAATTTTCCTCAATCACTTTCACAAGAATCTTATCATCAATTTCCTACATTATTTACTAAACTCCTTAGAGAAGTCTGTTCTTGAAGTTCAGAAACATACCAGGGTTGTTCCCCTCCACCAAGGCCTAATCCTACTCATCCACCACCATTGCTTCTCTAGCTCTCACCCTCTACCTACTCCCCCTATTATTATCCCTCTCCCAGCTGATAGAGATCTGGACACTGCTACCTCGGACAGAAGAGGAAAGACAAGAAGGCTAAGGTTACTCTACCTTCTTCACAGAGAATTTTGCGTAGTCATAGGGATTTGGAGCTTGCGGAGAACTTATTGCACATAAGTAAACTTGTTGATAATTCTAGAGAAGTGGACCTTCTTACCAGGGTTAGTAAGCTTGAAGAGGAGATCAAAGACCTCAAAAATGCTATGAGGAATATGGAAAAAACAAAAGGTAAGAGGAAGCTACAAAGTTCTGAGGACATGGATACTATTGCTGAGATTTTCAAAAGCTACTTTCACTTGATACTAGGCTGGGCAATGCCAAGGTGCATCAGGATTACATCCTCTCTACTCTGAAAGGTGTCTATAACTTTATGGAACAACACATGAGAAGTGTGTGCAGCCTTAGCGGCATTCCAGAAAACATTTGGGATTCCAACGAGACCCGTGACCTTGCACTTGCTCAGGCGGACATGAACAATCCTTCTCATGCCACGGCCATTGTGCTCTTCACCTCTCTCCAGAAAATTAAGGTCAAGATTGATAGGGCAGTCAAGTGATGTGGTGCCCAGATGCTTCTTTGTTATTGTGAAGGTGTTGTTTTTCGGTGGTTTTGATTCTTTTTCTTCTTTGGGATGCCCTGTTTTGGATCCGTCTTTGCTATTTTTTGGCCCTTTTGTTCTTCTTCGATCATCCTTTGTCTAGATTGATCATTTTTTTTTTATCTACCGATGTATCCGGATTTTGAGCCTCCATATTTAAGGTGTTTAGCCTTTCTTATATGGGTTTTATCCTTTTGATATCTGGATTTTTGAGCCTTTTATACACAGGTATAGTCCCTTCAAAACTATTTATCCTTAATAAAAAAACAATCTTTTAAAAAATAAATTAATTCATCATCTATCCCTTCCTTTTCTTCCAAAATTTACCCCTCCATTTTCCTAATTTTATGAATCCTATTAAAACTTCTTCTCTTGAGAGTGGTCAAGGGAAAGAATCTTTTATTTTTGTCATCTTTTTTGACACAAGTTATTCTCGATTTTTTCCTCCAAAAAGTTTATTTCTTAGCTAAGATGGTGTGGTATTCTTAGAGGATTATTTAGTTTTCATAATCTTCCATTTTTTTCTTGAACCACTCCTTTTGCTCTACATCCGCATATTAAGTATATCCATTTTTAGTTCAGTTTTCTTCTGGAAAATGTTTGCAAAACTATTTTTATTCCATTTTTAAGGTTCATTTTTACATGCTGCAACTTTTTGGTCAATCTCCACATAGTAGTTCCTTGAACATTTAATCCCCACCATTCCTTAATGAGGTCTTTTATCTCGCTCAATTTAGAGCCACATTTTTTCAAACCTAAATGGAATCTTCCTTCTTGTAGGGTCCTTTACTATCAAAAGAATTTGGTTGTGATCACATCCAATCTTATGGAGCGATAAGAGAGAAATATCCTTCTTGAACCATTCTTTCGAAGCCAAGATCCTATCAAGTCTCGCTTGGATAAGATGGGACCCAACTCTTATGTTTGACCATGTAAAGTTTTTACCCTTCAAATCTATATTAGAAAATTTTTAATTAAGGAGAAAATAATTGAAATCCTCCATCCCAATAGTATACTCCATGGATCCTCCTTTTTTTCTAAGGGAGAATATGGAGTATTGAAATCACCCACCACTAACTATTCTAATCCGTAGATGATAATGCATAATTAAATGACTTAATTTTACATGATGAATAAATATTGGCCTTTTATCATCACCATTATTTCATAAGTTTCTATCCATAAAAGTATCATACATTTTGTTTAAAATCAATAACCTTTTGTATTAGATATGTTATGATATTTCTTTGTTATCTCGTAACTCTAGTAAGTGTCCATCAAATATGTTATGGCACATTTTTTTGTATACAATTTTATAGGTTTCCAAATTTCTTATCTATATTCTCATGGGTTTGGAAACTATGAAGAAATCTTACATTGACATTTATTAAAATAACTCCATTAATGAGGAGAGACAATTTTTTCATAACATATATATTCAAGTAACATAGTGTTATGGAAATTTATATTAAATACTTATGAAACTTTTCATATAAAATAAAAATTGTTATAAAATAATGTTTTTCTTTAGAGACACTTATAGAGTTTTAATGAAGTAATTATAAATGGGTATAATTTTTTTATAAGAGGGTTTCAGCTAGAATCTATAATAATATACATGACATATATAAGTGTAAGAAAAGATGATATCATATTAATAAAATTTGGTTTGAGAATATTATTTTTAAGGTATGATAGTGTCAAGTAATGGTGATATATGGGAAATAGTTTGAGAGGTTAGTTGAGTGTCACATCGGAGGTTTATTTAGAAGTACAATAAAAGAAATTTTTTATGTGAAATGAAAGGGGATATGTATAATTTTTTAAAATATTTTATATTTAAAAATGTTGATAATCATAGAATATTATATATGACTATAGTTGCAATGTACATTTGAAAAGGTAAAATTGTTATGATATTTATATAATGTATAGTTATTACCCATCATAATTTTAATATGAAATGCAATACATTGTTAAAATATAAAAATATATGTTTTAAAGTATTAATTAAATGTGTTTTACTGTTTCTAATTGAGCATGTGATGAAATTATGGTATATGGAAGTTGGTATATAATAGTAAATTACGTATGATATATTTGGAAGAGAAATTATATTTTACAAGAGAATATGGATTCATATATGATTATATGAGGGGAATATATATACATTGATGTTAGATATTGTTAAATTTAGAAATTCTTTTTCATTAATAAATTATATCTAAAAAGGATATTTTTTCCCCTACAACAAGTGTCTAATCGGATAGAAGTTATTCGTAGAATTTTCTTGAATGTATCAAATAATTTAACTTCTATATATTTTGGCATTCAAAGAAATAGATTTTCTGAAAGAGCGTCATAACACTAATACTTATAATATCTATCTTCATATTTCCTTTGTCCTTTAAACACTTGTTCAATGAATACCCATTACAGTTGGATATTTATGTTGACATTAAATTGAAAACATTTCCATATCCACTAACATTTTAACCATGTGCTACAATAGGTTTTCCATTGAAAAATCTATTACTCTATCCATGATCTGCTTTATTTTTCCTATCATTCTAAAAAAATGTTTCTTTATGTTCTACCTTATCATATATGATGCTAAGAAATTGATTGGGATAATTATCTAACATTGTTCTATATGAGTATTAATTTTCCTTATAAATACTATCACATCTAAGTCATTTAAAAATAATTTCTCAATACAATCTTCCTAAAAGAGTTGAATTAAACGTTAGGAGTATCCTAGATAATAGTTCTAGTGGATGCACTTCTCAAAATTTTAATTAATAGTGATTTCCATCAAGTAAAAAATAAAATGTATCTACATACTAGTATTTTAATATTTGCATTAGGATCATAATAAATCCAAAATTTAGAAAAATTACTATACAAAAAGGATAAAAATATCCTAGAAAATTATCATAGGAGGATAAAAAATATTACATGGAGGGAGAAAATCAATCCTAGTAGGTGAATATTACATGGCGCATGCAGAAAAACTATTTTTACAAGGTTGTTTGCAAGTATGATTTACCAATATTAGGTAGACGATAAGACTCACACCGAACAAAGCACCATTTTTCACAAACCAATAAAAATGTTTATGTTTCTGCAACACTTTGTGAAGAATGATATTTGGACTATGCCTACAAATTCTTACAAAAACATAATGGACACTTCACCCTAAAAATTTAAAAAGTGAATTAAATACTTCATTCTTTCAATTATGCTCACCTCTACTCACTACATCAAAGTGACATTATAAAAATACATAAAACATTTTCCTTTAAAAATTACACACCTTCATAATCTAGAGCTATATTTTTTATCATTATGTAAAAAAATTGTTGAGGGACCCTACCCCATTACAATAAGGTACATAAAAAGTATCAAAACAAAAAGAAGGTAATTATATACCAAAGAAACCACCAACCAACATCCAATCTAATGATATAACACCCATGTTATTAATCACTTAAATTAAGATAATTTAAAAAAAAAAAAATCCTTAATAAAAAATAATGTATTCAATTATTTTCATCTTGTAGTAATTAAAATCCAAAATAAATAAATGTTAACAATCCATCTCATAACAAATGATAACGATGCGCAAATGTAAGGGTCAATTATATTATATCTACCTCGATCTCCTTAATTAACTCTAACCGAGTGAGTATAACTTTTATACTTCTCGTTAAAATTTTATAACATGTTTTGATAACTATGTGCAATTCATATGGGTCAACTTAGAAAGCAAATAAGCTGCAATATATCTGGTATCAAACATAAAAGGTTAGGGGTAAGGTAACCAAACAATGTATTCACTAGTTACATTAGTTTGAAAAAATAATCAAGTACTCGCTTTGAAAACTTAGTTTCATGACTACACACAAGTCATCAAAAATTTTCTCCATCATGGAATGACCATATCTTCACAAATATATGGATCTCATTTAGTTTTTAAAGAAATTTGGTTTCTTTTTTGAAGAAGTAGGAACTAGGACTCACCGTTGTATTTGAGAGGATGCTATCAATCCCATCTTAGCATCCCTGTGGGAAAGATAGTGACCACATAATGAATTTTTTCATTAAGTAATCACTACCCTTCTCGTAGCCATCCTAAGTTGGTATGGATAGGGATATATCAGATGGAATGGTGGTTCATAACTCCCACACTTCATTTACACTATTAGCTATCTATTTGAGTTAGTACTAGGTATGTCTTTACGATAGGACAAGATGTACCATAACACGTTATCCTTTTCCCGATAGTGGACTATAGTTACTTTTTGTTTTACTATCTTTAATGAGTGTCTCTTATCATGATATCACAACCTAGCATTGTCGTTAAAAATAGATTAATTTAACCATATCTTGTATTTAAATGATCCAATCTGTCATAGTTAATATTGGTCTTAAATCACATAAATACATCACTTAATATGACTAGTTCACTTTTTTAATGCCTCCAAACTTTATTCACTCAAAAATAATAAAATATCCTCTACATAATTCATAAAAATTTGGACAATTTTTTAAAAACCAAATTCATTAAGTTCCTTTGATGTTGAAGGTTATTATAAAATACTTAGCTCACTATGAAATGTTCTTACGACATTGATTAATATTCCGAATCCCTCTTGAAACCTACATTTACCATGTGAAACTACAAGGGTCATTTATATCTTCTGATCTCCTTAATATCTCTACTCGAGTGTCAATACACTATGTATTATTAGTTAAACCTTATTATATGTTAAGAGAACTTGTACATCACCTTAGTGTCATTGAGTAAAGTCTTCAAGTAATTCCCTCCTACACAAAATACCATTGATTATAATAAATGGTGATCATATCATGCATTCATTCATTTTCATTTCTATGACCAAATATATTTATCATTGTGATATCAATCTAGTTTAAGACTGATCACTAGCCAACGAAACCTATCTTCCATTCACCACATAACTGTCTCATTATATTTGTCAAGATTATTTTCTATTTATTAGGAAATTTAGTTTAATTATGAAGCAATATATACCATGACTCATACTTATATCAAATAATCCTATCAATACCACCTTAGGATAATAAGACATAGTGACTATGATTTGTTTCCATCTTATAGTTATCCAATTGAGTTAAGTATATAACTTTATATCGATGATGAGCTATTTAGTATCAAGTTATGATATTTATTTTTGCTATAGGGTCTTGTATACATACTTATATGTCATCATGGTGTTAGAAATAATGTACTTGTTAATATTAATGTACAACAACACCACCTTCATGAATTCATGCTATTTTTTCCCTATGATGTGTTCCTCATATTAATTATGTAATTGTCATCCTTAAGAAAATAAACTTCTATGAAGGTTTTTATTTATAATTAATAACCCCTAAAATATGTTACAGATAATATCATCCGTTAAATATTATTTACTTATTTATGACAATAAAATTAAAAAGGTAAATTTTATCATAATGAAATTTATATCGTACCATCGTAATAATAGATCATTGCTTGCATAATGTGATCCTTTTAACACTACATAAGGATATTACAAGATATAATATATTTTTCATTATTTGAAAATATTTTATTTAAAGTCGCGAGTATAATAATATCATTTTTTCATGTTGTTAACATTGTATCCATATGTTCCATTTATTAGTATCAACGAATCATGGTGTCGCCAATCACCATATTTTATCATACTATCACAACATACATTGTTAATTATAGGTTTATCAATCACCTTTCCCATGACAACGCATAATTATATGCTTATAAAAATAGTACATAATTTCATAAGTTGTCAATATTAGTGAACGACATACTTTGTTTCATATGTATGGTAGTATATTACTTTGTTTTGTCTAACATTATCATTATCAATCTATGTTGTTTACAAACATATTTACTCAATCTTAATGACATCGTATGAGCATATGTAATTTTATATTATAACTTCAATCCTCTTAACATACTCTTTGTAAAATAGTAGTATAACTTCTTCATTTTATGTAGTCTTGATAGTAAAAAAACAAGTAATTTATGTACTACATAATAAATATAATACGAGTTTTTGGAAACGGTTATCAATAGATAATATTAAAATTAAAATAGGTCATCTTGATTTCACTCAACCATAAATTAATACTTTCACATTTTATTAAACATGATTACAATACTAAAATTATCTAAAATTGAATAATAACAAACACCACTTGAAGAATCATACACATCCAATACTACTTTAAATCACTTAATAATAATTACTCCATCATGCATGTTATATGAAAGATAAAATTATATACATGGTCAATTCATCGAACTGACATGATTATCCACTCTAATCATGTTGCTTTAATTATAAATAAATAAGTGTAATAAGTTTAACTATCCTTATATTATCATCATTTATTTAAACAATTTAGCATGTCAATAATCTCATGAAATAATAATGACATCTTTTTTTCTAAACATCCATAAGACAAGTTAAGCACATGATCTTACAACCTTATTGACATATAAGTTTTATAAGAAATTTCATAAAATAATTGATATTAATATTCATCTTCTACAAATGAAACCAATTTGATTTACAAGCATCAGTATCTATCACCAATCAATTCTGACACGAGAATCAACTTTGTATATATAAAAACAAAGGGGTTTATCATTCAAGATTTTCATTACACATAGAGTTTGATGTAACATTTTAAAGGAATGTATACCATTTTATAGGTGAACACTCAAAAATATAAGATTTTAATAATTGCAATTTCAAATTAACCATCTATCACACAACAAGAGGGAGTTTGGTCTTTCAAAATATCCATCAAACTTCTCCCTTATATGTATCTATACAACTAAGTAGTTCAACATTACCAGTTTAGATTCTAACTAAGTGATTGGGAACTGTATTTTTAATTTGGATAATATTATACACAAATTGACTCTATAGTTAGACAAAAATAATAATCCACATAATACTAAAATTATTTACCAATAGATTTGAGACTACCCTACCCAAAGATAATACACAAATCAGCCATGACACTTTGACCAAAAATTGTTTCCTTATTAAAATAAGAAATTATACGGCTCAACTGATATATAAATAATGACATAGATTTTGAAATGAGATCAAATGAGATTCATCCATCCCTCATTACTTCTCCTAAGGGGAAAAAACAATACATTCATATTTAAATCGAAAAGAATGGAATACAAATTTTACCATCTCTTAAGAGACCCAAATCACATAACTAAAACAAAATCAAATTTCACAACCAGATTTGCAAATGAAAATTTTAACAAGAGTTGTCATTACTAGTCATTTTTAGGGAAAAGAAATAAATCTCTTATAGACACCAAATATTAGAAACGTTTACATATTTTACTTTATTAATGGAAAATAGGTTTTGAGGACTATACCCAGATTATAAGGAATTCTCAACAAACATATCAAACATGAAAAAAAAAAAGAGGATCAAAATCTAGCTAATATATAAAGTCTAATAGTAACCCAAATAGTAGCTATTAGGAAAAAGCAAAACATGGAAAAAAATGCAATTAAGCAGCCAAAAAATAGCATTTTGTCCGAAACAAAGCAACAACTAAAACGAAACTAGCCAGGACCAAGGGGTGTTATTTCTTGGAGGCCCTATCAATCCTTGATTTGATTGTGCACAAAGAAGTGAATAGTACTAGAGTGGTAGTGTGCGTTGGATCATTCACATTCAACTTTGAGATAGCCTAATTTCTTTCCTTTTCAGTCCCCTAAATGGCTTTAGGGACCCCGCTCAACATTGAAATGCTTCTAACCTATTGCTCCAGAACTCACTAATGGTGTTGAAAATGGCCATATTATGATCATGTCTATCTTTGTCCCTCCCCAATATATTGTCCAATGAGTTCAAATTTCTATAAATATCCTCAGTCTAATCAATTTCAATATCTGTATCATCATTTAGCTTTCTCTTCCCCTTCTGCTTGGTTAATTGATGCAACTCCTTAATATTCTCAACCTCCTTTTCTAATAAGTCCAATATGAGAAGAGTATTATCCCTCTCATCCTGTGAGGCATTATCCTGACTAGCATTGCTAATGTGTAAAATATTTTGAACAACTTCCATTTCTTTATTGCTCCTTAGAAAATAAGTAGAGGGAGGAAAGGCCACTTTATTGAGTTTGGGGTTCTTATTTTTGGTAGCTCTAGCCTTAGAAGAGGTGGCCAGGTTATTCAAAGGAGTAGTTAGAATGGGAGAGGGTGGGTCACTGGGGGAGATAGGAATGGTAGGGAATTTGGAGAGGTAGAGTTTATGCAGTGAAAGATGAGCCCCTAGTGGAGGGGGATGGCCCTGGTATGCTTCTGGAAATCAAGAATGGAACATTCAAGTGAATTCAAGAGGTAATGAGGAAACAAACTGCAAATTGTCTCCTAAAATGGTTGAGAAAGACCAAGTGCTTGGTAGGAACAGTGAAAAAGCACCCTTCAAGGGAGATGAATCGAACCATCATTTTAGTAATCTCATCGTAGGGTTTCGAATGGAACTTACCTTGATGCCTACCATAACAAAGATGAGCTCCTCCCCTTCTTCAGAAAACTTCTTTGCTTCTATAGTTTTGTCGACCCTTTTGCTAAAAAACTAGAAGCCATCCAAATTAAGCCCAGTCACCTCAACAATCAGCTCCTCGTTCATCAGCACATGATGACCCCCATATTTTACCTTCATGTCCTTCCAATCCATGGAAAAATGCACGAAATGTTTTGGTCATGCCCTTGGATTTTTTTGATGAAGTTGGAAACACCCCCTTTTTAAGAAGATTCCAAAGCTCCCCATTGTCCTTCCAAGTGGGATCACAACTAGGTTCCAATTGGCATGGAGCACCCCCATCTTTTTCCTTCTATAATTTCTGTGACTTCCCTACTTGAAACCACCCTTAGAAGTGTTGTTTTTGATATGGCTAAACCGGTTTTTTAAAATCCAACCCTAGATTCGAGAATCATGCAAAATTTTATGGCCGTAATTTGAATTACTACTCTCACTTGTGTGATCTGTCTTATACATTAAAGCCCACACAATCTCATTATAGATCCTACATAATGTGTGAGTGTCCATATTTATCCTTATTAATACCATTTTGCACCTCCTTGGGGGTGTATTTCTCATTATCCCAAAAGGTGAGATTGTTGTTAGCACCATAATTTTCCAAGGTATCCGCCACCTTGTTACCCTCCCTATAAGTATGACCAATTTTGATATCTTTGAAAGTGTGACAGATACTAATGGATTCCTCAATGAAATATTTAATGGTCCAACTAGGGGGATAAATATGATTAAGGTGATTGATAATATTTAAGGAGTCCCCTTCCACAATGATGTTTTGGATGTTATATTCCTTAGCAAGCCTCATCCCCCAAAGAGATGCTAAGGCTTCTACATAATGATTAGTCTGATTACCCATTCTACCAGCATAAGCAACAACTAAGCAGCCTTTATGATCCCAAATTACACCTCCACCAGTAGCTGCCCCTGGGTTGCCCTTAGAGGCTCCATCAAAGTTAAGTTTGTACCATGAAGTTGGGGGAGGGATCCAATGAATTGATAACCTATCAATGTTTGGAGTTCTTCATTTTTGCACATTTGCAACACCAATCTTCTAGTTGGAAAGAATAAATTCTTCATCTTTAGGATACTTCTTATTCTTGGGAGGTTTGAATCTCTCTATATTTTCTTTGATAGCATTAACAATATTAACAAAGTTGTTCTTGCACTGCTATCTACTATTTCTAAATATAATGTCATTTCTATCTTTCCAGATCCTCTAGATAACATGAGGCATAACCAGTTTCCAAAGTCTTCTAACAACACAATGCTTAAAAGGAGGATCCCACTAGATCCAAAATTGGAGAAAATCCTTTGGCATTGTCCAATAAACATTGAACTTTGAGAAATCATAACTCCATATCATTGAAGCATACTCACAATGAACTAAGAGATGCTTGATGTCCTCAACCTCTTTTTTGCATAGGAAACACATGTTTGGCATTATAAAACCTCTCTTAATCAGGTTGTCATTTGTGAGTATTCTACCTCTGAGGACAAGCCAAAAGGAAAAAATTAATTTTAGGGGTTAATTCAGTCATCCAAATCCTGCTCCATTTGAAATCACTATGAGTGTTTTCAAAATAAGAATTATAACTAGATTTGACAGTGTATTCTCCATCACTTGAGTTGTTCTAGAAAAGTTCATCCTTAGCTTCAATTTGATTCAGGGGTATGATGTCCAATTGTTCATGTAGGGAGGAGATTATGGGATTTAGATCAGTCCTTTCCACCGTAAGTTGTTTCCATCTCTTCCTATTACCCTCCATTTCAATGTAATCTTTGACTTTAGTTCCATATTTTTGCTCTAGAATGTCTTTGACTACACCAAATCTGTCATTTAGGTTGAAATTAGACCAGTTATCACACCAAAAATTAATATCCCTGCCATTTCCCACTTTCCATTTACAACCTTGTTTGATGAAATTTTTGACTTGAATCAAGTTATTCCAGAAAATGGAACCATGAGGGAGTTTTCCATCATAAAGGAAAGAAATAGTTGTTTGCTTTGATCAAGATACTTAGCCTTAATTAAATCAATCCAAGGTTGTTCCTCCGAGAGCATTCTCTAGCCCATTTTAGCAATTAAGGCCACATTCATTTTTCTAATATCCTTTATGCCAAGCCCACCAATTATTTTAGGAGTACAAACTTGATCCCAAGCCACCAAGTGATATCTAAATTTTTCCTCCATTCCCTACCATAAGAAGTGCTTCTAGATCCTTTCAATTTTGTCCCTAAAGACAGAGGGAATATTATAAAGAGACATAATATATATAGGAAGATTTTGAAGAGTGCTTTTAATTAGAAAACATTTTCCAGCACTGGATAGAATGGCCCCTTTCTAGCCCGCCATTTTATTTTGAAATATTTCTAGTAGATCATTCCATACTTTGATAGAAACATTTTTTGTACCAAGAGGGAGACCCAGATAAGTAGTGGGTAAGGAATTGATTTTACATCCCATGATTTTAGCAATTATTTTTTTTTTGTCCATAGGAGTGTTGAAAAATAACATGGAACTCTTATCAAAGTTTATCTCTTTCCTAGAAGCAGCCTCATAGAGTTTCAGAATAGACTTAATAGCCTTAGCTTCAAGGATAGAGGCCATCAATAGAAGAATTGTGTCATCTGCAAATTACTGGTGTGAAGTTGTGTGGTGTGTAGAAGTAGGCTTAGTTCCTTTAAGAAGTCCTTCTTTAACTACTTTGGCAATGGATCTGTTGAGGCTATCCGCCATTAGAATGAAAATCAAAGGGGATATAGGGTCCCCTTGTCTTAAACCCCTACTACTAGCAAAGAAACCCATCACTCACCATTCACCACCACAGAGAATCTAGCGGTAGAGATACATGCCTTAATAATTCTTCTAAATTTATTATGGAAGCCAAATTTAGCCAAAACATTGTCAAGAAAATACCAAGAGACTTTGTCAAAATATTTATTCATATCCAGTTTCATGACCATGCTTGCTTTTTTATTATTATCCATAGAATGAATGACCTCATGCACCATGATCACCCCATCTTGAATTATCCTTCCTTTTATGAACCCACTCTTCTTGCTTTGAAATTAAATCATTAAGAATAGTCTAGAGTCTGGTAGCAATAATCTTAGTAAAAATTCTATAAATAACATTAACCAGACTAATGGGACGGAAGTCCTTAAAATATTTAGCGCCCATTTTTTTGGAGCAAGCACAATGTGGGTGTTATTCAACTCTTTCAATAAATCACCAGTTCTATAGAACTCATTCACTTCCCTAAGAAAATCATCAAAACATATTTCCCAATACTTCTGAAAGAAATTAGCAGAAAAACCATCAGGTCCTGGAGCCTTATCCCCTTCAAGAGTAAAAACAGCTTTTTGTAACTCCTCAATAGTTACAATTTTGGAAAGGTTTTTGAATATTTGCTCATCAATTTTGTCATTCAGGATAGCCTCTAATAAAAATAAGTAGCCTCATCATTTATAACACTCTTCTCTTTATGTCATTCTTTTCATAAAATCCAAGAGATTCCTCCTTTATGGTCTTAGTATCTTTGATGATAGTGTCATTACCTTTTGAAACTTACAAAATCCTATTACAGGCTCTATGTTTCATAGTGGTCATATGAAAGAATTTTGTGTTTTTGTCTCCCTCTTTCAGCTAAATCGCCATAGATTTGATTCTCCAGAAGGATTCTTCTCTACTCCAAACTGTATGTATCTCTGAAAGAATATTTTTCTTAGCTGATTGATCCTCCAAGGACCTCCCCTATGGTAATTTTATTTTCCAACTCCTAGAGTTTTTTCTTTATCCATTTTTAATAAATATATTACAAAAACTTCTTTATTCCAAATTTTCAACAGTTTCTTGACATTTTTTTAATTTTTGAAGGAGTCTATATTGAGCAGTTCCTCCTCCATCCCATTTCCACCAATATTTAATCTTATCAAAGATGTCATCATGCTCCATCCACATCTTCTTGAATTTGAAAGAGCTCCTTGTGGGTTTGGCCCAGTTGAAAAGATTTAAAACAATCAGATTATGGTCAGATCCAATTCTAGGAAGAGAGGTTAGATGAAAGTCCTGGTGTAGAATATAATTGGCAGAGATAAGAGATCTATCCAGTCTGACCTGAATCAGGTCACTGCGTAGTCTTCTATTTGACCAAGTAAATTGATTACCATGAAGATCCACATCCATGAGATTTAAATCAACAACAAAATCAACAAATTCATCCATGCCGATGGAGAAACTAGAATTACCCCCTTGCTTTTCCCTAGGATTTAAAGGAGATTTGAAGTCTCCCATAATAATCCAGTTGTCATTTTTATGTTGACTTATAAAGACCTTTAGATCATTCCAAAGTTTCCTTCTACCATTTACAATATTAGGTGCATAGATGTTTGAAAGGATCCAAGTAAAATTATTATCAATGGCATGGAATTTAACAGCAAGATAGTTATTGGTGTTAGAGAGAATCATACCAGTAAATTTTTTTCATCCCATAAAGTGGCAAGGATACCTGAAGCTCCATTAGAAATGACAGCAATAGTTTCTGAGTTATCCCAGAAATTATTTTTACAATTTTAAAGGACGTTAGAGTTCATTTTGGTTTCCTATAAGAGAAAAATACTAGGTCTACTTGAGACTCTTAAATATTTGAGTATTCTTTGTTTAGAGTTCCCATTCAGTCCTCTTATATTCCAGGAGATGATATTCATCTAAATGATATGGGGGATGATTTTTCCTGATGGCTCAATTGGCTTTGAGTTCCATCTGCAATATCTTCCTCTGTTCTCTTTGTTCTAAGCTCCTTCTTTGAAGGTATTCCTCTTTTAGAACTACTTCCAAAATCTACTAGCCTTCTAGTAGATGATCTAGTTGTTCTAGATGTTGAAGCTCCCCAGTTATCAATTTTTTTTCTATCATTATATAGCGTATCCGGGATCTTCTCAAATCCCTTCATTCTTTTCTTCTTCCTAGAGCTAACCTCTATAAAGCCATTGGTCAAATCAGAATCTCCATCCAAGAGTGTGTTTATCCTGAGTGGTGTAACTTCTCCCTCCTCTTTTTCTCCCTAATCCTGAACCTTAGGAGGCTATGTAGTTGTTGTTTTGTTACTTGCTAGAGGATTCCCATCATAAAATTTTTCCTTCAAATCATATTTCCCTAAATTCCAAATAAGCTTAATAAAACTTAAAATTGGAAAAAAGTTTATCAACCCAATATTTCATACAACAATATGGGTAGTATAATTGAATCAACAAGGCAGCTGAAAACCTCATAAAAATATAACAAAATTTGTTTCAATAGTTGACACACAATCATCCAAGTTCTCTATATATTCCAAGATCTCAAGACCTTGTAAATCGACATTATTTGCAGGTAATCTCAAAATGTAAATAGTCTAGGATTATTGTAACTACCTCATACCCATAACTGAATCATCAAGAGTAAACCATATTAAAAATTACCCACTAATATAAACACATTTATGCAGAATTATTCAATCAAATCTATTGATTTAACCATCATATCTTCCCGATTTGAAAAAATAGTAGAAAACAAACAATATTCCTTACATAAAGTATTCATGACGGTATACATAGTCATCAACAACTCGGATAAATGTACAATTCCCTATTACCTATTTTCCCTTTTATATTCATGTTATATATTATACTTCATTTCTTCTATATACACTTAAAAAATGTGAACAATTCATAAATATAAAAAATAGTCGCAACCTAGTTCTAACAACATAAATAAGCATATTAGAATGTACCCACTTATTTATATGAATTTATACAATATTTCCTTATCAAATTTTATCGATATGACTTCGTATTTTCTATATTTGAAGCTAAAATATAAAATCCAAACCATAATTTCTTATTTCAAAGAAAAACAAGAGAACCACAATTAGATAACCATGCCTAGAGTAAAACACGCCTTTTCCCCAAATTGCCTTCTTGACATAAATAAGCATATTACAATGTACCCACTTATTTATATGAATTTATACAATATTTCCTTGTCAAATTTTATTGATATAACTTCGTATTTTCTAGATTTGAGGCTAAAATAGAAAACCCAAACCATATTTTCTTATTTCAAAGAAAAACAAGAGAACCACAATTAGATAACCATGCCTAGAGTAAAACACGCCTTTTCCCCAAATTGCCTTCTTTATATACTATCACAAACTAGAAAATTAATGTATTTGAGAAAATGGAAATCCTTGAATATGCCGAGACCCAAAACACCCAAGGAATGTAAACCTTCACTTCTTAAAGGATTCAAAAATCTTTGCTTGCAATATCCTTACCATATTTTTCCTCCATTTGAAAATAACATAGAAATATAGCCACGATGTGAAAAACATGAATATAGAGGGTTTGCATGTGCTTTAGCTTTTTTATAATTTTCCCCAAATCCATGAAAGCCATGTGAACAATATATGTTATTAATTTCTACCGCTTTTATTTAACTACCTTCTTATTTTCCCATGTGCATTTTCTTTTATCTTTGCATGGTCTGATTTTAAATTTATTTAAATATTTATAGTTATAATATTTCCATGCAACTTATAAAGTCAAATACTTGAATTGATTAAGTAATATAATCATTACCTCTTTTGCATGGTGGTCATTCTATGACTAGTAGTAAATAATAATTAACCTGTCGAATGCTCCATGCATAGTCAAATTTCAATGTAATTCTTATCCAATGATAAGGTCAAAGACTTATCCAATTAAACATAATGAAAGACAAGATGTTGTCACCATGGGCTATGCTCAAAGACCATAACTAAAAAAACATATTATATATGCCTTGAGGTATTAAATTGCATTTATCAAGCATATATTTCAAGTTTGAATAACCATATCCTTTTAATCATACAACTCTACAATTTAATATGGTCCTAGACCTTTATAAAATAAAATTTATCAATATTTCCATGGTATATGATCCTGAAGAATTAAAAAAACAATATAACCTTTCATTATGGAAATCATCAATAATAGATGTAATTATGATCTTTGAAAATAATCTAAGATAAAAATAAATTAAGTTACCCATATTTTGCCTTACGACAAATAACTTAGCATTACGGTAAGACCATTATTCTCCACATTAAATTCAAAACAACATATCAAAAATAATAATTCACATTATTAACATTTGTAAGTAGGTTAATTAAACATGCAACATTTACTTCATCATCATTTTATAATCCTTATTCGAGTAGCAAAGAAGACCATTTTAATGCCTTGTGGTGTATGAACGATATTTCAACAACAAGGTGGTTAGTCAAAAAAACTATTATTTCAAACACCAAAATAATGCAATTTCAAAATGTTACATATTTTTATACAACACAAAATCATCACATACGAATGTAAGGTAGAGTAAAACCATCCTAAAACAAGTTCAACAAGAATAAGTTATGAATATTGAATAATTTATCGGCATGTTCTTTTCTATGTGTTTTATTTGATATAAAAACACATTAATAAAAAATAGGTTGATGAATTAAAGTCAAAGGATTATCAATATGATGGTGAAAAATAGTTTCAAGTGCATTCTTGATGGGTTGATGTGATTCGGTGAGAATGGTTTTGTCTAGCAATCCCAATCAAATGACTTACCTAGCCTAGGTGATGGTGCATGATGATTAGATTTTTTTATGGGTTTAGTGTCATGGTAGCATCATGGAAATATTGTTTTGGTGTTTTTAGGCACCCACATGAGTTTTACGGTGCATGGATATGTTGAATTCCAAGATTTATGTTCCCATCTAGACCAAGTATAGGTGTTTGGAGGCATGAGGTTGAGTTTTGGGGCCAAGGGAGCTCATGAATGCATGTAGGGATGTCATAAAATATATTCTAGGGATGTTAGGACCATTTGCATAGGTTTCACGGTTAGTTATGATTTTGTTTTAGTTAACCCTAGCCTAAACCATACGCAAACCCTAAAGGATAGTCATGCAAATGAGAGGGGATGAGATTATGGAGACTAATTTAAGCTATAATTTTTGTTAGAGATGATGCACAAGTGTTTATTTAAGGTGTGATAAAAAAATTGTAGTCATTCTAAAGAATATTTTGCAAGTTATGTGGTTTTTATTGAAAAAGGATCAAGAACAAGGTCATTTCCAACTCGTATTACACCTTTTGATTCTCACCCTTAATTGAGTGATTTCTATGGGATCTTGTGGCTTTTAGTGATATTTAAAACGTATTCTAGAAGGTTTCACAAAAATACTTAGGTCAATTCATAGTCACATATTTATGAACGAATGTTAAGAAGGTAAAATGTTTTTTGTGTGTTTGAAATCCTATCTCAAAAGTGTAGGAGAGATAATTCTCATAAGTGTACATAATCTATTTATAGTGTTATTATGATGATTTTATGGTATATATGACTCTTATATGTTTCCATAAAGGTATTGTAGTGCATGTGGTGATTAGTGGACGCCACTCAAGCAAGCATGTTTTTGAAGAAGTTTAGTTTGGGACAAGTTTTTCCAAAGGAGTTGTAAAATAAATGGACATTGTTTTTATTATGTGAATTTTTATTGATTTCCATGATGGTTTCATGTCACGAGGTATTCTTATAAATGGAAAAGTTTTCCCTATTTATCAATACTTATTTTTGGGGAAATTTGTACTAACTTTGTGGTAAAATTGAGATCATAGGGAGCTAAATTAGGAGTTAGGACTCCATTCAAGTTTTTGGTGATTCTGGTTCTTGAAAATTTTAAATTGTATATCAAATTTATATTTTTCATACATTATGAAAAAGTTATGATGTTTTCTTTTAGGTTCGAATTTGGAGGTTATTTGATCTAGTAGGGTACTAAGTGTCTTCATGAGGTAAGGTGATGATTTTGAGTTTTTAATTATTGATAAAGGTTTATCAGTGCTTAGAATTCATGTATAAGGGTGATACATGACTTGGTTAAGAATGGATTTTACTTTTGAAGTGATAGATCAAGTTGAGCTCAAGGTTAGTTCATGTGTCCTAAAAGGATTAAGGATAAGTTTGCATAGATTGTTTTGGTTGAAATCCTTCCAATTATATTTAAAAGGATTTATAATATGTTATCAAAAGAGGAATCAAACATATCTCCATTGATATAATTTTTTTCTTTCTGAGTTGATTTTATGTGTCATTCGGTCATTTTAAAGAGAAGAATCTTTGGTGTTTTTGAGGACTAAATTTCTTTTTCTAAAATATTTAGTTGGTTGAGGAATCCAATGGATGAATTGATTATTTGTATCACCTAGATAGTGAATAGGGATGAATTTTTTTCCTATTGAATGCCTTTGGAGGTCTTAGAACTGTAGAAAGGGTGTAAACTGTTTGGGCTTGTAAAAATGGTTTTTGGGCCACATGATTTTGAGAAGAGGAAAGTAGTTTTGGCTTGAATACATGGATGTTTCATGTGATATAACATGCATGGAAGTTATTTAAAGGTTCCGAGGATTCCATTGAGTGTATACATGCCTTGTTTTATTTGATATTTTTTGGTCTTGAGGTGCAAAGGTAAATACATGGTGTTAGAAACAAATGTTTCGAGAGGTATATGATCCTTTTGAATTGTGTTATATGAAATTTGATTTTTACAAGGTAATTAATGACCATGGATTTTTTTATGATAAATTACACATGTTTGATTAATTTTAGATCCTGACTAATCATGGTTTTGTTGTTAGTGGATTTTACTCATCCTAGTGATGGGGTTTTGAGCTTGTTTGGTGCAAGTTGAATGGTTTTGGGCATGGCTGACCTATATGGGTCATATGTGAATGTTTTAATGATTCAATTGGGATTTTAAAATTTTTTTTTGGTCAAACCAAAGGATGGAAACTGAATTGGTGTTTGTTTGAATCAAGAGAAGGATATAAAAGTGATGTTTTGGGTGTAAATTTGAACTAGTTGCTTGAGAGAGGAAAAAGTGTGACCTACATGAGTGTGTGTTACAGCTATGAAGGAATTTTTAATATATATGAGAGTTTTTATATGTTGAATAATGTTTGGAAATTTGTGTGCATGTGTTTTAGGCCAATACAAGTGAAGAAGGAAAGAGAAAAAGAGAACTAGGTGAATGAGGGTTTGAGAAAGGGTTTGAAGGAGTTTGGAGCTGAATTTTGTGACCACCAACAATGATGATTTTTTACAAAATATATTCAATGATATCATAAATTTTTTTTTCTGATCTATCATATTAATTAAAGTATCCTTTTTTGAGTCATGTCAACAAGGTTTTAGGTGTTGGTTCTTTTTGTGTGGTTGGTGCCTCACTAAATAAATCTATTTTGATGTGTAATATTCACTTGATTCTTTGTTGTGTGTAATATTGAAATTTTTTTTTTGGGTTTTCTTCCCATTGAGGGTTTCCCACTTATATATATTTTTATGGTGTTTTGTCTCTTCTTCATGGTTATGTGAATGTATGTTATTTGGTGTTGTGCTCACATAAATGAATGGTTAATTAGTTTTCAATTAAGTAAGAAAATCTGAAATTGATTTAATTTTGTAAGAAATGATTCACCCCCCTCTTAGTCCATTATGCTTCCAAAATCGGGACCCACGGTGACGGTTTCTTATGAGAGTAGAGTCAAAACGTTCATGACGAGATAGCGATCATGCCTCCGCGAGCAGATCATCGACCCGCGAGATCACAGGTTAGTTTTCCTCAATTTATTGTTTTTACCCCCAAAATTTTAAAATGCTAAAATCTTTGTCATGGGGGGGTTATTTTTGAAAATGTTAGGTTCAAAAGGTCCATCTAGGGGGGGCTCCTGGGTAGGCTTTGTTTTTAGCTAAAACGGTCCTTTTTTGGTGTTTTTAGGCTTTTTAAGTTATAAAACCCGCGTGGGTTTTCGGGACACGACCGCCGCCCTACCCAGGGTGGCGGTTACATGACCGCCACCCTGTTCAGGGTGGCAGTTACAAGACCACCGCCCTTAAGGCGGTGGTTATGAAACCACCGCCCTGATCAGGGTGGCGGTTTTTCACAGAATGTCAAAAGAACACCTGTTTGAGATTGTTTTTGCATTTTTATGTGTTTTCATGATTTTTCTAATGTCACTTGGATGCTAACTTGATTTTTTTTGTGTGTTTTTGGTGTATTTAGGTGAGAGAGGGAGTGTGACTGGCTCCCAGTAGTGTTAGACGCCCTTTCACAGGACGAGCAGGATACTCTCCAGAGGGCTGGTATACTACGTATATCGCGGGTCCCCCATGTTGCACCATCTAGTCACATACTCTGTGACTTATTTTCCTACTGGGATGCTGATCAGAACACCTTCCGATTACTAGGGGTCCGAGGTGAGTGGACTATCACACTAGAGGATGTTTACCGTATCCTGGGGGTCCCGATCATCGGGAGACGACTCAGCCTCGAGACAGCGAGGTTCGAAAAAGGGGGTCAGAGTTCGGTCTATTCCTAGTTTTCCCATCCCCTTGATTCGCCAGGCTATTATGGAGATTGATCGAGGACAAGGGAGGAGACACATTACTATACTGTTGGTCCCCCATCATTGCACAGATCGAGGGCCATGGCCGGATTTACGCCTGGGGAGTAGACATACTTGGGACTACCTACCATGACTTGTACAGGGTAGTCTGTTTATAGGGGAAGTCTTTGAGCCACCCGACCCTGGTCATGAGTTGGGTTTACGAGCACTTCATTCCTTATGGTAGAGGTGTAGAGGTGACAGATCCCGGAGCTGTGAGGGCAACCAAATGGACAGATATGTCAGTGCTCAGAGAACCTCATCAGCTAGTTGCTTCTTTGACCACCGATGACATGGAGGCTACACCATATCAGACCATGGCAGGTATATGGGGCGAGGAGGTGCTTACTTTGATCTCCTGCTCCACCATAGGGCAGCTTATTGACAGAGTGGGGTGAGTGGAGATACACCCCTTAGGCCGAGTTCCTCAGCAGTTTGGCCTACCTTACATGGGCATGCTTCCCCCGATAGTGCTAGTATACAGGTCAGTTCAAGAGGCCAGAGGGGGTCCTAGAGGCTGGGGTTGGACATTTGTTACACCCAGCATTCCTATTACAGCCAGGAGGGTAATATGTGCCCGAGGGAGAGCCGGTGCTCCTCAGGCACCCCTACTTCAGATTGTCACAGGTCTTGCCCATAGTAGTGATGACCCCATCAACATAGACTCCGAGTCTAAGGAGTTTATAGGGGGAGAGACAGAGGAGGAGACTGAGGAGGACAATGATCTTGAGTGGCATGACACTCAGGATATCATGCAGTAGAAAAGGCGAGTAGAGTGCGAAAGAGAGTTACTCTGGTTTCAGAGGAGCCACTCTCCCAGGGCCATGGTGGGGAGGACGAGTCTGTTGTAGGATGCTATGTTGCTCTAACCATGGGGGGAGCACCTCAGTCAGCGGCGGCGGCATCGTGGTGCGGACCCTAGAGATCCATCCTGGAGGCCTGGTGATCCGAGTAAGTTACCATCCTTCCTTTTAATGTTTGTTTTTAATTAGGATTTCCTTAGTTACTATTTCTCCTCTTGTTTGCTCTTGTATTTTATCTCTTGTTTTATTTCTAATTTGTTTTCTCCTTTGTTTGCAGAGACCGCCGATGAGTGGCGGGACTTGATTCGTAGGGTATGCACCAATACCCTAATGATTCCCATGGAGAGGACCCGTGCGGAGCTATCTGTGGATGTCGGGAGCCTTCAGGAATGTGAACATATTGACATCTTTTCCCTTATGTCAGTACATGTCCAGGATGGTATCGACTCTCCGTACGGAGTTAGCGGGGTATAGGATAGCCGAGCACCTGATGAGGAGTCATTCTCATGGCGAGACTGCGGCTACCCCTCGGGATCCTGAGCCCTCCGTGCACTCAGAGCGCCAGCGTAGCCAGAGTCCTAGGCATGGGTGTGCACCTTCAGAGGGGTCTCATAGGGGTTGAGAAGCCACTTGGCTCCCCTAGATTTTTGCATGATATTTTGTATATATCGGGCTCTTTGAGCGTTTTGACCATGCTTAGTGCATGATGGCATTGTACAAGAATTTTGATATATATATATATTCTTTTTGGATCAGACTTTTGGCATTTATGGCTTACTTGCATTTCCATTTCCTCATGTGAACTATGATATTATGCTTATATGCTCTTTAGAATGTATGCAATGGAGAACAAATGATGCAAGTGTTTACTTTCTTTTTGTATTTCATGATGCTGATATATGATAATGTAGATACAATGTGATTTTGAATCTTAGTTTCTGTAAGCAATTTTGGATACTTCATATTTGTTTTGGCAAAGTGGTGAAGATAAGCTGATATGATAAGTAGATAAACCTGCCCCTCTCCTAACCCCACGCAACTAGTAAGATGCGAGGGCTCATCACCGAGAGCTGAAAAGGGCACAAGTTATGAAATGTGTTGAAATGATATTGATGAAAGATAGACAAAGCTTTGACAGAATCAAATTAGGATGCTACAAGCTTACTCCACTCGAGTGACTTCATAGTTTTGGGATGCAACTTGCTTTGTGGTTTATCTAGACTTAGATCCGTAGATGGCCATATGGTAGACAAAATATGGGTTTTAGGATTCTTAATTCTCTTGGGATTTTGGACATCCGATTCATTTGCTTTTGACTCAAGACTTCAAGATTTGAATTGTTTGTTTATGACCTTTTGCATTTGTTTTGTCAAGAGGACCCCCTACACTTTGCCCCATGCTACTAGTAAGAAGCGTGGGTTTATCACCATGGGCAAGGCATAGGTGAGTAAGGGCATTTCCATCCCTTCCCAACCCTACGTCACTAGTAAGAGACGTAAGCTCATCACCAAAGGTTGGTGGGGCAAGGAAATGTGTAAAATTAAATTTTTTTGTTTGATCTATATTTGACTTGTTTACTTGAGCAAAATGTTAGTGTGTTCTTATTTCCAAAGAGATATACATATGGGATAGATGTGACACCATGAAGCTTCAAGAATAGACCATAGGCAAGACACCCATCCTAAGAAGAAACCAAAAGTGAGAATAAACCCGTAGATCTTGGTATGGTTACCGTTAAGACCTTGTCATATCTAGCTTTATTTGATGAAATGATTCCGAAATAGTTTGATGATATCATGGAAATAGAGAAGTATGATTAGAGTGTTTATGCCAACAACATCATGAGTTTGTAATGAATTTCTTTGAGAATAAATTCCTTGATCACAATTTTGTATGAAACAAGCAGACAAAATGATCCTAACTATATGAAGATGCAATGTAGATATAATTATACAAGTAGTACTAATTGCTTACGCGTAGAATTGTTTGAGGTGTAGGGAATTGACCATTTCACCAAATTCCTCACCTTCCAGCATACATAGGAGATATGCACCATTTCCATAGTCCTTCATGACTCGGTATGGGCCCAACCATTTGGGCCGGAACTTCCTTCCTTCGCCGGTTTTCTTGTCGATCTGGTTGTCCAGCCTTAGAACTAGATCACCTTCATATATATTGCGTTCATATAATTTCTTGTTATACTACCGGCACATTCGGTTAGCATAGACTTTGTGCCTCTGTTTGAAATCTATCCTAGCTTCATCTAGGATTTCTAGTTGGGAGAGACGTGCTTCTCTATAAGCATCTTCGTCTAGGATCCCTTGTAATGAGATACGGAGACTGGGTATTTCAACCTCAAGCGGGAGAACTACTTCTGCCCCGAATACTAGCGAGAAAGGAGTGGCTCCTGTTGGTGTTCTTATTGAGGTTCGGTGGGCCCATAAGGCCGGATATAACTTCAAATTCCAATCTCGCTTGTTTTCTTTCACCGTTTTAAGGAGAATGGATTTTAATGTTTTGTTTGTTGCCTCAGCCTGTCCATTGGCTTGAGGGTAATACAAGGAGGCCGTATGATGGCTTATTTTAAATTTATTGCATAATTTGTGAACTTTTTCATTCTTAAAAGAAGTCCCATTATCTGAGATAATGACTTGCGGGATACCATACCTGCAAATGATTTGGTTCAAAATGAACTTGGTGATTACAGAACCCGACACAGTAGTAAGAGGCATAGCCTCTACCCACTTGGTAAAATATTCGGTGGCCGTGATTATGAAATTATGGCTGTCTGTAGATGAGGGAGAGAATTTCCCTATTAAATCTAGGCCCCACGTAGAAAAGGGCCATGGAGTAGCGATTGGTTGTAGAGCTTGTGCCGGCATGTGAATCTCATGAGAGAATTCTTGGCACTTATGACACCTTTGTATAAAATCTACTGCATCATGCTCTAGAGTGGGCCAGAAATAGCCCATTTAATGTATTTTACAAGCGGTGGCATGGCCACTAAAGTGGCCTCCACACATTCCACTATGAGATTCGTGGAGAATCTTCTTGGATTCTTCTGTGTCGACACATCTTAGAAGCATTCCATCGAACACTTTTCGATAGAGCACTTGTTCTATGATGACGTATTTAGCTACGATAATGCGTAACCACCTTCTTCATTGTGGTGTAGCACCTTCTGGATATGTACGGTCCATGATATAATTAATGATATCAGTGTACCAAGGACACTCAGAGATAGAAGGTCGGGTTTCGATGTAGTATACGCACTCATCTGGAAAGTCTAGATCTACTAGATCACCTCCATCTAATGGATTATCAGCTAACCAATCCACGATGATTTTTCCTTTAACAGACTTCTGATTTACGAATGTTAATTCAAATTCACCCATTAAGGTTATAAAGCGTCCAGCCTTTTTAGACAAGGACCCTTGCGTGAGGAAAGTTCATAAATGCTCTATCTTTACAATGACCTTTGTTTCTTGATTTAACATGTAATGTCTTAAGCATTTTGTTGCAAAGACTATGGCGAGGCATTCCCGTTCCTACTTGTGTGTAGTGTGTTTCATAGTCGAGCAATGTCTGGCTAATGAAATAGATCACACGTTCTCTATTGTCATCATCTTCTTGAGCCAACATATAGGCTAGTGAGACATTGGTGGCTCACGAATATAAAATTAATGGGTGATCTGGCTTAGGTGGCATTAGCATAGGTGGTGATAACAAGAAACGCTTAACTGCGTCGAAAGCTTCATTGCAATTTAGTCCAATCAATGCTATAATCTTTCTTGAGTAGATTGTTGATTGGATGAATGGCGAAACTTAAGTCCGGGATGAATCTCCGATCGCACCAAGTTTTCTGAGAAATGATCTGATTCCAGATTCATCCGAAGGTGGGACCATTTTGAGAACAGCCTTAATTTTGGTTGGGTCAACATCGATCCCGCGTGATGATATAATGTAACCTAGGAGCTTCCCTCCTGTCACACCAAAGACACATTTTTCTAGATTTAGCATGACTCCATATTCTATCAGATGTGAAAGAATGATACGAAGCACTTCCGATGGTCATAACGCTTCTTGGCCTTGGCCAACAAGTCATCTACGTATGATTCCACAATTTTATGAATAAGATCATGAAATATATACGTCATAGCCCACTGGTATGTAGCACCAGCATTCTTGAGACCAAATGGCATAACAACATAACAATAGGTTCCCCAAGGAGTTATAAACATGGTTTTAGCTTGATCTTGTTCAAATATTTTGATTTGATTGTATCTCGAGAAGCCATCCATGAGAGATAAAATCTCAAATCTAGTTGTTGCATCAACAATGATGTCTATGGATGGTAATGCGAAGTCGTCTTTAGGACATGCCTTGTTAATGTCTCGGAAGTCTATGCAGATGCGTATCTTTCCATTCTTTTTGAGAATCGAATGATATTAGATACCCACTGAGAGTAATCGACTGGTTTGATGAATCCTACTTGGAGGAGCTTTATTACCTCCTCTTTTACCATGAGAGCTACCTTGGGTTTCATTGGTCTCGATTTTTGTTTAATCGGTTTTGCATCTGATTTAGTGATGAGGTTGTGCACCACAATGTGTGGTGCAACCCCTATCATTTCTTTATAATTAAATGTAAAAGCCTTCTAATGTTCCTTGAGGATCCGAGTGTGTATTTCTACTTCTGATGGAGTTAACGAGGATCCTAACTTCAATATCCTTGGTTCATCTTCCGTTCCGATGTTAATATCAATTGTTTCTTCGATTAAAGAAGTGTTACCTTCTTCAAACTCAGGCGGGGCTGGAGGTAGTTCCAGATCATCTTCATTCCCGACTGTGTATATGTTGAGTTCCTTTTGTGGGGGAAGTTCTGTCATGGGATTCCCGAAGTAAGAAGATGAATGTGGAATTAAAGACAAATCTATTACGTGATGGGTGAGATGTAATGCCGCATAGGCGTTTAAGAAATCAAGAGTGGTTGTATCACTATCGATGTGGTCTAGGATAGTAGATTTGTTTTCATTTCTATTTAAAAGAGGATTTGACATTGTTTTTATCAATGGTTCATCACGAAGGGATACCATGAAACGGGTATCCTCTAACTTACTAGTTTGGAGTAAAGTGTGATGCTGAGGTTGCTATTGAATCAGCGAGAAGATTTTGTTTGCGTGGGATTGCTTCGATTGATATGAAGTCAAATTCTTTGCTTAAATTTAGTACAGCTGTTTTGTAGAGCTGTAAGTGCTCAGCTCTGGTTTCATATACTTCAGAGACTTGGTTTGTTACCAATTGCGAGTCTCCTAACACTCTGATGTTATCAACACCGATTCTTTTAGCTAGGATGAGGCCCAAGAGGAAGGCTTCATACTCAGTGCCGTTGTTTGTGCATTCGAAATTTAGTTTAAAGGAAAATGGTAGGACTTTTCCTTCGGGAGAAGTAAGGATTACTCTCACCCTAGCTCCGTAACGACATTTAGCTCCATCAAAATGGAGAGTCCAATACTTAGCTGGGAATATGGACACTGGGACACTTGTTGTGTTAACATTCTCTACCTCTATCATGCAGAGATCCACTACTGGAAGAGAGCCAACACCTAGGGTAGATCCCATGCCTACAGAATCAAATGGTAGGAACATTGGTAGATCCTGTTCTAGTAATTCGACAATTTTTGCAGTAGTTCCTAATGATACTATTTCTACAATGTTAGCCTCATCTTTGAGGGCTGGGATTGTTTTGACTAGGCTTATAGTTTCAAGATCTATTGTAGGCACCAACTTTTCTTCTGGTTTCACGTCAGTGGGTTTATTAAGTTGGTTTGTTGGGAGTTCAAACTCCGAGTGCATGCCTGGTCTTCTCTTTAAGTCAGCCAGGTGTATATCGAATGGTTTTGGATCACCTTTGGCCATGAACACCTTTCCTAAATGCAAGAATCTTACTTCTTGAAATAACGTAGAAGGGATAGCCTTCATACGGTGTATCCATGGTCGGCCGAGAATCATATTATAATTAGTTTCCCGATCTATAATATAAAACTCAGTCAGGATTGTTTTGGGTCCTAAGGTGACCGGTAGTATTATAGTTCCAATTGAAGTGGCTTTAAGGCTGTCATAGCCTCTTAGTGTATTTCAAGTCGTGGAACAATTGGTTTCTCCATACCCTAGCTTTTGAAGGAAAGAGAAGGGGACTATATTAACTGTTGCCCCATCGTCAACCATCGCGTGTTTCACATAATTGTTATAAACCCACACTTGTAAGTGTAAGGCTGGATCACCTCGGCGTGCGATCTCAGCATCTGTTGGCATTTTGTTTATTTCAAATATGAATTCGACATCCCTATCTGGCTGCCCCGGAGGATGGATATCAAAGTCTACATGTTTTACCCGTGTTTCGAGAGGTGGAGTGATGCTAATTAGATGACCTAAACCCAATGCTTCTAAAATATCAGCCTGTGAGTAGGGGAGTTCTTTAATAAATCCAAAAAGGAGATGTGTGAGAAGGTTTTTGTTAGATCATTAATTAAATCATAAGCACCCACGGGCTTTATTAATACTTGTTGGATATTGTCTGTCTCTAGTGGGTAACTTGGACTTAGCTAAGAGGAGTATTCTCATGTCCTTGTTATAGCTTCTATCAGTAGTTCGGCATCTAACTCCACTAAACTGACTATCTTAGGTTGTGGCTGAATTCCTAGTTGTGGAGCAACTAACGGATTCAGTGAAGTTGAGGCTTCATGATCATTGTTTCCTGTAATTACACCCTTGTTTGTCCCATTTGATTTTAACTTGTTTTCATTTTGATTTGGGATTGGATCATTAAAGATCTTGAGGGTGAATTTTGAGGGAAAAATGCCCTTGTAAAAGTATTCGCCTTTGGTGACGTAGGATCTGCAAAGAACATATCCATAAAAAGTTGTCTTTGTTCATCTGGAAAACATTGCATGAATTTATTGTAGTCACAACACGTTACGGTGTCATGGCCCCAAAATTTGTGGAAACCACAATATGAGTTAGGATTGTAATTCCTAGTTTGTTAGATTGGTGTATATTGTGGCCTAAAACTCTGATCAAACCATTGCCTATTAGGATTACAATTTTTGTTTGTTGTCTTTGGTTTGTATTCTGGTTTTGATGCCCAGTTGAGTTTTGGTTTGGGTCCTGTGTAGGGTTTCACCATTGTTGTTTTTGTTGTTGTTGTGGATGATTAAAATCCACTATATTGATCGTTGGAGTGAAATTGTTGTTTCGTTGGTTGTTTATTTGTGGTGGAGCATTCACAACATTTACCTTTCTAGCCTGATCAGTTACTCCATCCGTTGTCACTCCATAATTTTTATTAAGGATTTTAGGTCCTTGATTGACATTCGTGGTAGTAGGATAAGTTCTAGTGTTTTGGTTGGAAGTGATTAACCTCCCATTTGCTCCATATGTTTTGCGACCACGACGATTGCTTTGCTTGATCTATTCGGAGAGACTCTCAAGTACTTCATTGTAAGTTCTTAGTGGGAACTTCGGACTTCTTCCCTAACCTCTCTCTGAGAGAATGAAGGAATAAATCACATAGTTCCATTTAATCCATATTTGGAGCACTTGCTGAAGAATAAAGAACTGTGTACCTCCTCTCGGATGAAATGGGCGATGATTCATTGTGTTCTTGCTTGATGTGTAAGAATTCCCTAATTCATGTCCTTAATAGTTTGTTCATGTCAAAGGCCTTGATGAACTCTGAAACGATTTGCTTGAATGAATGGATGAAAGCCTCAGGTATTCTATACTACCAATCGAGGGTGATGCCTTCCAAGGTTTTGGGAAATATTTTAGCAACAACCCCATCCCAAGGGAGTAATTCTTGAATGGCTATAGCATAAGCCTTGATATGTGCATTCAGATCTCCCTCACCTTTGTACTTGGGAAAATTAGGAAGAGGTCTTGGAAGCATGACGCTTTGTATGGTGAAATCTAAGGGCTCTTTCAAATATTCTGAGTAAGTCCCTATCACATATGTTTCGACCATTGATGGTGCCTGCTGAGGGAGCGGTGGTGGAATGGGTTGTTGACATGACGTTGCATATGCATTGGTAGGAGCATAAGGGAACCCCTATGGTTGAGTAAAAATACTGGGAGAGGAGAACATGTCCCCTTGTGGTGATTTGGAATACATGTTTAAGTATGAAGGGGTATTGTCCAAGAATGGATTATTTTGTACTAGACCGGGAGGTATTGGAACGGTGTTAGAAATGGTGGTTCTAATTGGCATTTGTTGTGAATACTGAGGAGTCATGCCTAACGTGCCTATTCCTATGAGGAGGTCTATTTGGCTAGGGTTGGAATTTCCTACCTGCATGAGTTGAGAATGGTGATTTGCCTGAGCAAGTTCTAACCCCCTCACTTTTTCTACTAACATTGAAATGACTTCATTTGGTGAAGTCACGGTATTTTGCCTTAGCGGCGTTTGTTGTATATCATGGTGTTGTATAGGCATGTGATATCCTGATATGAATTGATCACTGCCCTGCCAAGTTTCCCCGAGGGCATTTCCTGTATGTAGCGGTATGAAGGTATTTTCTTGAAAAGAAACCTCGGGTTGTGTTTGTAAACCTCCTATAGGTGGGTACATACTTCGAGGACGTTGTTCATTCCTGGTATAACATACCAAACGTTCATCATCTAAACCTAGGTATGGGTCTGATTGTCTACTAATTTGTGGTTTAAGTAGTATCTAAGGCGACGAACCAGATTCTCTTGTGAACGTCATATTGTTCGAGCTTGAAGGCTATGTTTTTGTGTTTAAGCGAGCTGATCCAACTCCTCTATTTGGAAAGGTGAGCTATATCTGACCCTTGGAGTTTGTGTTGACAACTGGTTAGTTGAGTAGTTGTCACCCCATACTGAGAGTGAGGGCGATGATTGTCTATTCAGTTGAGTGTAGTATGCCTCAAGTCCTAAGAGGGGCCTACCATATGCATCGAATCCTGACATATTCGGGGGGTATATGAATACCCGCAGAATAATGGGAAGGAGCGAAGGTGATAGTGAAAGCTGATGAGGTAGATAAGATGAAATAAATGTTACTTTGAAAGAGCAAGTAGAAATATGACTCCGAACCAGAAAGTAGGAAGTTTCACGTTGGGTTCACCAATTTTGTATGATGGAAAAGTGACAAGCGAGCATGGGAATCTACAAGTAACTTTTCCTCACACCCGACCTCCCGAGGTCATGCCGAGACAGCCTGGTGGGGATGGAATATGCGTGGGATGCAGACAAACTAGTTAGGCAATCTGATGTCTTCGACGTGCACTAGCGAAAATTACGAATCTAAGGCAAAGAAGGCCCTCCTAACCTAAATTGGTGTGATAGATTGATAGCAAGGATGAATGCTCAAGGATCCAATAAATATCGAGCTCTAGCGTGATTCGGTCTATGGGTTGTGGAATACGTGGAAAATGACCAGGATAGTTTCGTGTATGTTTCCGAGATAAGGTCATAGGGTGGATGGTAAATATAACTGACTCTATGGGTGATTTTTGGCCTAGTCCAGAACTCCTTAGCTTTGTTAGCTGCTATGTCTAACAAGGATAACTGTTTGATGATGATAGGTGGAAGTGGAGTAGATCTGAATACTAATATACGTAGGCCAACATCTATGTCTGATTCACCTATAGACTCGTTAGGCTGTGAGACTTGTGGGTCACAACCGTAGATTCGTATTTGTTGTGGTCCTGCTATGGTCATGTGCGATTCAGTCTCTAACCCCTAGTATCCAGTAATCATATGCTTTCTCAGCTTCTATATTCAGAATTAATAATTGTGTGATCTTCTCAGAATATCTTACAGTGTTTGTGTAACCTGAATTCTCAAGCTGGTATCTATATCTGTGAGAGTGTCTCCTGCACTGCACTGGCTATGGGACCGAAGGATCGGGCGAAGGTCTTCTCTCTTTCAAACCCTTCCACAGTCATGCAGATATGAATCTAGGGTAATCTGTAGTTTGGTTGATTTGACCAAAATGTGTGTGCTTGGTCGTCTTCTATGTTTAACCCGTGCAGTTGGAAACTGATTTGTTGTAAGTTTACCGTTGTTCGAAGACTTGGATCCTAAGATTCTGATCTATATCAGTTATTTCT
The DNA here is from genome assembly GCA_018340775.1 of Taxus wallichiana var. yunnanensis. Taxonomy (NCBI): domain Eukaryota; kingdom Viridiplantae; phylum Streptophyta; class Pinopsida; order Cupressales; family Taxaceae; genus Taxus; species Taxus wallichiana. The sequence continues at coordinate 263,873,258 of CM031244.1, read as the reverse complement.
ATGATGAGATTGGGTTGGGGCATGATTGGCTCGAACACGTATTCTCTGGGCTCTCTAGGTCCCGTGATTGTCATATAAAAGAAAGTTATATAAATCTAACCAATGACAGAATAAACTAATTGTGAAAGATACGTCTATGTATATTCCTAAATCTGATATATCTATCTATGGAATGGAATTTAAAGAACAACTATCTAATATATCTAGAATTGACAGCTAAAATAACAAATTAAAATAAACAAGATAACCGAGTATAGCTATTTGTCTGTGCAACTGTGAACCTATTCTAAATAATGAAATAATTGATCTAGTCTATTTGAAAGACTCTCGATCCTACCTCAGAAGTGAGGAATGAATCATAGTCTCTCAGAAACTATCAATCCCCACAGCTTCCCTGGCAATATCGAAAGTAAGATTGACTGAAATAAAGTAATTAACTACTCTATTTGATATGATTCTAATTAGAACTTTGAAAGCTAGAACCTAGATTCTACAGAACAGTGGTGAATCTGATGGTGTGTGTGATCTTGTCCCCTCAGTGTGATCTCCTCATTCCTTCGTGTTCACATGGATCCAGAAAAGCGTGTAATGCTAGCATCAATAGAAGTAGATATTGGGACAAAGGTAGCTTAGGATACAGACTGAATACAATGTGAGTAGGAGAGAGATAGCGCAAGAGTATAGAGCTTGGCTTATGTAATTCCTAGCGGGATTTATTGCGAGTCATGCAACATAAGACATCCAAAACCTAAAACTATCCTGTTTGAAGAACAAAACCTGCAACTTTAATGGCTTCCTATTGAAAACAAACTATTCTACTCCAATGGATTGGATGAAATATCAACAACACTTGCACAAGATGGATATGTGGCTTTCTAAAAACAAAACTAACTAGGCATGCAATGAATGAAACTAACAATCCTAAGAAAAATGAAAGACTAATCTATTGCAATGAGAAATCCAGAGGCAAATTTGAGGGGTCTTTTACTTGAGCACAAGCCAACTATTTATAGCATTTTCATTTACCCAAGGTAAAAACCAAATTGATCTCTTAAACTATAGACAATGGCAAAACACTATTCCAGGGAACCAGAATCATTAATGCAAGCTCATGGCGGTGAAAAAAAATTGGTAAACATTGAAATTTACATGAGTCATATTAAAAGAGCATTCTGAAAATGTGTAAAGGACCGCTACCTCGAATAGGGTGGCGGTTATGACCACCACCCTGCTTAGGTCGGTGGTGACGAGACCGTCGCCCAGGTAGGGCGGTGGTTTCGTAACTGAAGAGCAAAAGGCCAAGAAAAGAGGAGAAAAGAGAAAGGAAAAGCATGCGGGGGCTAAGCGGGGCATGAGGGATGATAACACATACTTGGAGAGCCTTTCCAGATCTCAAAACCTTATGAGGAGACCTGTATCATCATTGGGGTATGTGTTACGTTGTTCCGACGGTGCAGTACCCTACAATTTTGGGTATGTATAGTTACGTCTTCAAGAGATCACAATCACTTTAGTGGATGTAGACCGCATACATCTTGAGACTTCCTATCTAGTGAGAGCGTATATAAACTATTATTGAGGCAAAGAGAGATAGTGTGATGACTAGGTTGTATGGAGAGAACTCAATGTATATCGATATGAGTCGGGGTGTTTTCTTATAACAAAGTATATTTATATGATATAAAGGGCTGTACTCAAATGACCATGATGATGATGGCCATCATTTGTTATGCTTTTCTAGATTCTGGAGGTGGCCAATTTCCATGGATGATGACAGGATTTGTGGTTTAGATGATGGAGCATCATACTATTTTTGAGTGGGATCCTACCCTACTTACACAGGTCATTCAGAGAGTTGTAGTCCCGGAAGGACCAAAAATGATATGGTATTGATGTAGGGTTATTATTACATGCTCGGGTCTTGAGCACATTATCATTCCTAACCAATGGGACCGCCTTGGGGATTTCTAATGGGAATCCTAGATTTTGAGATGGATTGAGGATGTAACTCATGGGATGAAGATGAGGATGAAATTATATTATTGAGAGCTACTATATTGATTACATGTGGGAGATGTTGTATGGAGGCCATACTTAGATTTTCCTGTTTACCATGATTTTCCGATGAGTTAGTTAGTTTACAATAGGCTATATGGGTTTAGGCTCACTGATTAGGTGAATACGAATTATTCTACTTCATTCATGTCATGGGGTAATTTGGATTTATACAGGAGATCCTAAGGAGACCATACATTATAGACAGTGGATGGATACACCGATACTCGAGGAAGTTGTGATAGAGTCTTAGATTATTATTGATCAAAGAAGGGTCATAGGTCCTATTGATGAGGGTTAGATTATTCCGATTGATGATGTTGGGGTTACTTTGAGTATACAAACTGGTGGACCCAAGTTTTGAGGATGTTTTATAGGGCTTGAGTTACATAGAGAGAAATATAGAGGGTTAGACGATTCACGTTCTTGGGAGGCGGGAGGAACACCGGTACCAGGTGGTAGTGGAGGGTACTAAGGATGATTATGAGGAGGAGGGTGATGATGAATTAGCTTCATTTATTACTCTTGTAATAATTGAGAAGGCCATAGTAGAGGGAGAGAGGGGTGCAACTCGGAGAGAGTGAGATGACCTCCTAGGTGTTTGGGATAATTTGAACATTGAGAAAGATGGTTTTATTAATGAGATGGATGGATTGATAGTGGAGAGAGAGGATCTCAAATAATAGTTAGCCAAGTCATCACAAATAGGGATCAGTATAAATGATGGAGAGATGGGATGAGAATGTCCTTAGAGATTACCAAGCCTTATGTATGATGTGCGAACTTAGTAGAGATGGCCCGGACTAGTAGGCATAGAGCTCGGGCTAAGGGACAAGAACTAGAGGCTAGTTGTAAGAGAACAGGGGTTAGTGGATCAAGACCATATGCGGGGTCAGGATGGTTTCTAGAGTTCATTATATGGCGTTCAAGCAGAGCGAGACTACTATGTTAATTTTATTACACATGATTATCCCAATGTCACTTTGTATGACGATCACTTGGCACTAAGGAAGCCGGCCCTAGTGCCGATGTTGTGATTATGCGTCACCAACCTCAAAGACTAGAGAGAGTGTATTATAATGAGTGGGTAGCGGGTGGAGATGCCGGTGTTAGTGACTAGGGAGGAGAGGATGGTGCAATACCTCCCTAGTAAGTCCCTTGTAGGTTTTTCGACTTTACTAGTTGATGATACTTTTGATGGATTTTATATACGTCTCATTGAATCCTTTTTTATGATATTGATACGATGTATTTTGATATAAAAATCTTAGAAACCCATTTTTGTATGCCATTTATGTGATGATGTTTAGGATGCACATGGAATTGATTTATATGATGATGTTGATGAATTTTTATGACTTATATGTGTTAACACATATTTAATGTGTGTTTTTAATTTGAATGTATTAGTGTTAGATGGATTTTGATGGATGTATTAGTTGTGATATTTTGTGAATATGTTTGATATAACTTTGAATTGTTTAATTAATCAAATGGCTTCAAAATGTGACTATATAACTAAGTAAAATGAAACTATTTCCCCATGATGCTTTTGAAACAAACATAATGGATTTTATACATTCATAATGGATTTTGAAAGCTTGAACACACTTGCCTTTGTAGCCTTAATAAATGTTAAATAAGATGATCAATGGGTAGTTACAAAATAATTAATAAAATGTGGGATTAAATGAATTTTTTTTTAGGACATGAAAGCAAGTTTGAACATGTGTAGGTTTAGATAGGAATAATGTTTTCCTTACATAATTATAGAGGAATGCCCCAACTTTTCACATTTTATTTATAAAGAAAACTGATCAATGTGGTAGTTTTCTATGAGTGAAAAAATGATAAATGTGAGAATATTTTTATTTATGGTTATCCATCCTTCGAGGGTATGGTATACAACTTTTAACATGTAGTTTTCCTTCGTGGGATCAAGATACTTTATATTTTTAATTTTTACAAATAGTTGTCCTTCAAGGGATTGTTCTATGATTTTTGATGGATAGTTTTCCTTCAAGGGATCAATCTATCATTTATTTTTAACTTTTGAGAAATGCATCCAAATGATTTTAATACATATATTTTGAGATGAGGGAAAGACCCTAATAATCCATTTCAAGGAGGGGAAAAGATGCATATATGATCTACACATTCATACCCCATGTCATGTATTTTGATTGATAGGTGAGTGTAATGATGGATAACCACATGCTTTCAAATAATTACTATGACAAGATGGATGATATGATGGAATGAAAGAGTTTTAAATATAACTACCGTCATGATGATCAATCATTTAACAGTAAAATGGCCACAAATGTAAGGAATTCCAAGGTTCCTTTTCAGGTTCACCATTAAGGGAAGCGAGACAATAAGCTCCTAACCCATGTTTATGATTGATGAAATATGGACCGATCCAATTAGGGGTGAAATTTCCACGCTTAATTGAGTGAAATTTTGATTTTATTTAAGCACTAGATCACCAATTTTAAAATTAGGTTCTTTGATATGTTTGTTATATGCTCGTTTAATATGTTCTTAATAAACTTGATGATGTTCAAGGGCCATTAGATTTTTTCATCTAACAGTTCAAGTTTTGCTGAATTTTCTTGTCAATATTCTTCGCAAGGATAAAGTCTTTAAGGGATACACAGAGTGAAGGAATTTTAATTTCAAGAGGTAAAGCCACTTTAGAGTCGTAGTTGAGTGAATAGGGTGTATCTCCTATAGGAGTACAAATATTAGTTCAATAAGAACAGAGAGAAAATGGGATTTGGTGATGTCAATTTCTTCCTACATCATTTACTATTTTCATAAGGATTTTATTGAGTTTCTTTTTTGAGGCTTCACCTGTCCCTTTACTTATAGATAATATGGTGATTAAAAATGATTTTTATGTTGAAGGTATTGTAGATATTTTTTACTTCTTTGTTTTTAAAGTATTTTCCATTATTTTTGATAAGTTTATACGGATGCCAAACAAAACATAATTTTTAATATATGAAATTGATAATAGGTCCTCACTTAGTGGATGTTAAAGGAATAAATTCAACCCATTTAGTGAAGTACTTAGTGGATGTGATAATAGAATGATGTTGTTGAGATGATTTAGGATTAATAGCACCAATGAGGTCTAACCCCCACTAAGAGAAAGGCCATAGGTCTTGAGAAGGTTGTAATGCTTGACTGGGGACATGAATGATATTTGAATGAAGTTGACATTTAACAATATTTTTTACGTACTCACAAAAATATTTGGTAATAGTAGTCCAGTAATACCCTAACCATATGACACATTTGGTGAAAATTTTCCACTGAAATGTCCTCCAAAAAAACCATCATGGACTTCTTCAATTGTTTTAGATGACTCATGTGATTTAAAGAACCTTAACAAGATACCATCAAAATTACATTTGTAAAGGATACCACTGATAATGAAAAAATAAGTGATGCATTGAAGAAATGATCATTTAGTGTTACATGATAAATCAGACAAAAAATTTCATTCAGAAATATAGTCACAAATCTATGTAAACTACAAATCAGCTAGGTTATCATCAATGATGTTGATAGAAGGAAGTTCATTTTGATGTGAAGGGTGATCCAATCATTTAACAAAGATAGATACTTTAGTGTTGTCTTTTGACTCTTCATTTCTAATGGGATGAGGGCTCCTAAAGAGGCCATTGTATCTGCAAACCTATTAGAAGATTATGGGATGGTTTGGATGGTGTAGTGATCAAAAGCGTAGAGGAGAAAGTTAACGTTGGCTTTATATTTTTGTAAAATTTTATTTTACACCGATATAATCCTTTGAATTAACTGATAATAAATTGTGAATCTCCATAAATGTCTAAGATGTAAACACCTAAAATAATTACGGTTGTGAGACCCATGGTTAAAGCTTCATATTCTATTATATTATTGGTGGACTCTAATTTAAGTTTGAATGATAATGGAATAGGAATTCCCCAAGGAGGTATGATATCAACATCAGCTCCTCCCCTACCCGGCATTTAGAATCATGAAAGGAAAGAGTCATTTTGACTAGGATGAATTCATATTCATCAATATTAGTGATGGATTCATCTGGAAAGTATTCATGGGAAAGTTGATTATTGGGAAAGGGAGCATCAACAAGCTGATCTGCAAAGGCCTCTCCCTTTATAGATTTTTTTGATATGAATTTGAGGTCAAAATCAGTCATAAGCATAAGCCATCGGGTGGTACATTCACTATGATATGGTTTAGAGTGTATGGTTTTTAGGGGATTGAAGCTAGTGACAACATACATTTTGTGATTAAGAAGATAATGATGTAACTTGGAAGTGGAAAAGTATAAATCACAACATAGCTTTTCAACATCGATTGTAATGTTTCATATTCACGAGTTTATGAATGATATAATATATATCCTGTTCTCGACCCTAATTATCACAATGGGAAATCATGACATGTTTTGAAGTAGATATGTATAAATAAAATGTCTCCCCTTCGTGATGTGGAGTAAGCACATATGCTGAAAAAATATATTGTTTAATATCATTCAAGATGTTCGATAATCAAAATCGAGTGAATATTAACATCCTTATGAAGAAGATGATGAAATGGTTGACAACGGTCAAAACGTTATGATATAAAACATCAAATGGACTGTAAGTTATTGTGAATACTATGAAATTGTGTACGTTTATATGGTGGAGGCATTTCAATGATGGATTTAACCTTTGTTGGGTCAACTTCAATACCTCAGATAGATATGATGAATCCTAAAAAATTTCTGTGAGAACACCAAAAAAACATTTTTGGGATTTAGATGAAGACAATATTTAATGAGACGAGTTAAGATGGATTCAAGAATGGTAATATGATCTTTACATTGTTTGGATTTTCCTAAAAGGTCATAAATATAGTCTTTGAAAGTTTTTGGATGAGATCATGAAAAATTTAAGTCATGACACGTTCATAAGGAGCTCCTATTTTTTTAAGGACAAATGGCATGACAAGGTAGAAAAAATTCCCACAAGGGGTGATGAAAGAGGTTTTATGTTGATCGTCGGTCATGATAATAATTTGATTATAAATAGAAAAACCATCCATAAGGGAAATCATTTCATGGTCAGCTATTAGGTCAATGAGTTGATCTATGTTTAGAAGAGGGAAATCATCTTTAGGACAAGCAAGATTGAGATCCCTAAAGTCTGTGTAGATACGTAACTTTCTCGAGGATTTGGTTATGGGAATGATGTTAGAGATCCATTGTGGATAATCAATATGTATGATATAATTAGTGGATAAAAGACATTGTAACTATTCTATAATAAGAAATGTTATGCATGGATGCATCTTTCATAGTTTTTCTTTAACACACTTAGCTTTTGGATATGTAATAATATTATGTATGAAAATGTCGGGATCAATTCTAGGCATATTTCTATATGACCAGTGTGAAGGATTCATAATATTTCAAAAAAATGTGGTGAATTCATCCAATTCCTGTGGACTCAATGACTGGATGATCTTAACTATGTGAGGATCTTGAGGGGTTCCCACTTTGATGTCAATAGTATATTCATTGAGGAGAGTTGGTGTATTAGATAGTAAGGATTTCTAGAGAAGATGATCCTTATCTCCCATATGGGAAAGGATATCCTAATCATCATGACATTAGAGGATGTTTATGACAGGTGAATCTTCTTTAACCATTTATGGCCAAATAAGAGGGAGTAGTTTAGCATCATAGTTAGATTGATAAGTGATAGCTCCTAAGGATATGATATTAACTAAAATAAATTTTTATTGGATGGATACACCATCATCTACATCCATAGGATCTTCAGGGGATGTGGGTGATGATGGTTCTTATTAGGTAATGAGAATAGTTGTAACATTTTTACATGTAGTGGGCTCAGATGTTTAAGAGCCAAGTTTCTTATAACCTAGACCATATTTCTCATAATTTTTAAGGGAGCATTACATAACCACATCATGCATTCCATGTTCATAACGTCCAAGGAAAATAAATATCCACGCACAATGGTTAAGATGCACGTGAGTGAAATTTGGATTATCCAAAGATTTGTAATTTGATTTAGAAGGCATGACATGGTGTCGATCCATTGTATGGTGTTGGTATCTAGATTGATTCTCCTTTGTAATATGAGTAGCATCACAGATTTAACAAGAAGCCTAAATATAGATAAATCACCACGTATGTCATTTTGTTGCCAATGAGGTGATTAAGTTGGATCTTTTTCACTCGGATGTTGGAGTAATGGATAGGACCTTCAAAAGGATTTGATCTATCCTCACTACTTTAGGTTGTGCCTTTCAACCAGGGTGAGAGGACCCATTTTTAACCTCTCTTGGTAAAGGAGAATGAATATATCCTTCTTTTCACAAATTTTAAAGGAAACCTTTAGAAAATATGATCAATGCACCACAATTTAACTCTCACGATTTTTCACTTCTAAAAAAGGTGATATTTTCTAAACAAGGTTAAGGTTACTAAAGACATTATGGAATCCTAATTACTTTTGCATATTTTGGTAGTAGAATATATTCATTTTGTGGACATACGAGCAAACAGGGGTAGTTCAGGTAGGATTCATTCTTTTTGAATAATTTTTGGTAGGAGATTAAGTAGGATAAACATGATTTTGCTAGCTCTTTGAGATCCTTAAAATAAATTGGAAAACTAAATGACAGAATAGCTAAAATATTTCTTCAACTATAAGGTGTGCATCAATGGAGGCCCATATTTGCATGATTTCATACAATCTCCAAGAATTTAACACAAAGGTTTGAGTTAAAGACTCAATTAAAAATTAAAGACCCCTGGTTCCTTACACCTAAGATACACTCAAAAGCTTACAGATAATATTTATCAATAAAATGACAGTAAAGTGATTTTAAATTGTCTATCTCACTACAGGATGAAGGCTATTCTCATAATGAAATTGCAAATGCCACTAAACTATCACAGGATGAGATCCTGTGTGATTTGAAGGGATTTTAACACAAGATTGCAATATGAATAAGAAATACCATTTGCATACATTTTGAAAAAAGCAAACACAAAATTTCCCAAGATTAACACAGAATAATTCGGAGTTGATTAGATTCATCAGCAGGGGAATGTTTCTTCAACAATCTCGAGCTTTTCAATGGTTGTACACTAGCAACCAACTTGACATGATCAAATCTAAAACATAAGAGATTAACAGAGTTTCTCGGATGGTCTCTCGGAAGATGGGATTTCTCAAATTTTCTCGTAATAATTCAACCCCAAAAATTTACATGACTAAAGCATGATTTTTATAACACTCAATTTACATCCATTCATTCCTCCCAAGAAAAGAATATTCGAGGAACCTATTTTTGTTACATGTTTGATCATGATTTCCAAAAATGACGTTTAAGAGGTTTGTAACAAAAAGTTTCCGGTTATTCAAAAATGTGAATCATTACAAATATCTCCATCATTTTTTAAACTAGAGCACGTGTTCATCCTTTGTGCACGCAACCTCCATGATTTCATCCTTTTCCCATTCTTTCCTCTACAACTTTTCTCTCTCGCATCTATCTTCTCTGTTAATTCCCATTTTTGTAAGTTCTGAGCAATTCCAACTTCAAAATATCAACCTCTACATTCCTTGGACTCACAAATTAAGCTCTAAATCCATTCAATTGCACGTCATGAGACAAAAATGACAAGGAATTTCATCAAAAATGATGAAAAACCATGCATTATCGCATCTCCAAGAATCTTGGAGAAAAAATGGTGGCAAATTAGATGTAATGCACAAAAATCATTAATTCTTCCCTTTCTCATCTTTAGATTAGAGCCATCAACCTCAAAAATATGATTTGAAACATTCCTCGGGTTGCCTTTTTGCATTTTATGATTTTTGGAGAAAATGAGCAATTTTAACATTTTCCCTACCCTCTTGCCTTTGAAAATTGGGCTTGACATGTGGCTTAATCTGGGCCTTTTATGGAGTCACAAATCATTTCTACAATTTCACCCTTTTTAACAAAAAGGAAAAATTTCCAATTTTCCTCTGCCAACCCACCTTCCACCAGTAACTTTTAATGCGCCCCAGCAGAGTTGTGGGTTATTTCATAACTTTTCTCCCTCATAAAAAGAGGAAAAAAACTTCAAAATGTTCTGCCAACCCACTTCCCGCTTGTAACATGAAAAACTACCATGTGTCCTTCTTCGGGGTCAAAGTAAGACTTTTTCCCTACCACTTCATATTTGTTGAATAGTGAATCAGAGACTATCGTGGGGCTACAGGGCCAATTTGGTATTTTTACAAATGTGACAAAAGTGGAAAATTTCACCAAAAATACCCATCGGGCCGCAACCAATTAAAAATGAACACGTATACACCTTCGGGGAAAAAAAGAGAAATTTTCTCAGCCTTTATAAATTTGATTGGCCAATCAGAACTCAACGGGGCCATGAGGCCGATTGATCTTTTTGCAAATAGATCGGATGTGCCTCATTCAATCAAAAGAGACCACATAGCCGAAGATGCTGAGATATAATTTGATGGGGAAAACACACTCACAAACCATAAAATTTAGGAAATCACCAATTGTGCCCAATGAAATTTTCTTTAAGGAAAAGAATTTGGGAATGATACAAGGCCCTAATGTGATCCATGACCATGGAGAAGGATCTTCAATAACATACAAATGAAGAAAACCCTTCACGCATCCATTTGGGGAGATAGAAAATACGACAGATCCCATAGATTGAAGAATTTCTAGAGAAAACGGGGCAAGATCAAATTGAGCACCAACATATGGGATGAAGGATAATCAAGTCCCCCATAGAAAATATTTGTTTTGAGATAATCAGGTCGTAAGATATAACATATCCTACATTAGGGTCATATGTGGATTTTTATCAGGATGACCATAATTCTTAGGTGAAGGAATGTGATTAAGCATGATAAGATGATATTCCTCGAATCTCAAGTGTTATACACCATTATTGAGGGAGGAATAATCTAGTAGTTTAGAGGAAGATATGGAAGTTCTAGTTGATGCTTCATCAAATGATTCGGATGTGGATTTAGGAACAAGTACGTTGTTTGGAAGATCCATCATGTAACAATTAGTGAAAGTATATAGATCTATATGATGGTAAATTTCTGATCTTCATGTTCATATTTTTAGAAAATGATGGAGAGTTAATGAAACATAAAAATAATGTGTATCCATGGATTTCCTAATAACATATTATATTAAAATTTTCCTTCTATAATGTAGAATAGTTATGGTAAGGTTTTAACACCGAATTTAAGTGGTAAAATGATAGTGCGTAATGTAGGTGCGATATTGTCATTAAACTATCATAATAATATTCAAGTTTGGGTGATAACAGTGTTGGGTAGCTTAAGTTGATCAAAAGGAGGTAGGATATAATGTTAATAGCGGCACCACTATTAATCATTACCATTTTGATACAGACGTCATTAATTTTAGTAGTGATGAAAAGTGGTAAGTCATGATCTTTTAGTTTAAGAGAAGGTATTTTAGATGGTTCAAATGATATGGTGGCAGATGCTTTAAGGGATCCTATAAAGTTTGTAAATGATGAAGGATCATATGAAGGTACAATTATTGATTAGAGGGCTTCAATAATGGCTTGTATATTAAGAGGTGATGTTTGTATCAATTCGTATAATGACATTTTAATGGGATCTTGATGTTATTGCTTAATGAAAACCTTTTGAATCGTAGTGTATGATGAAGGTGGTGTGGGAAGGATGGAGATATTAGTTTTAGGTGACATCATTTGATCAGTTTTTTTAGGATCTATAGAAATGGAAGGTTTAGGTTTGTCTGATGGAGTAGATATTTTTGGTGATGGAGGTATAGCTACAAATACTTTTACCATTCTTAGGTTGAGGTGAGTCTATGTGCTAATTCATGAACAGTAGCAATATGTATGGCATTGACATGATCGGAAGGTGTTTTAGACATGGTTTCTTTAGTATTAGACAAAGATGATGATGATGTTGATGTTGATGTTGAATTTGATTTGGAAGGACAGGTAACCAGATCTACAAGTTTTGTGCAATCAAGTGAAAGGATTTATAATTCTCGATGGAATGTCCTTGTGTTCTATGATAACCACACGAGCTGAAATAATGATACCAAGTGGGTTTCCATCCTCTTAGATCTGATAATTTTGGTGGTGGTAATGTTATGAATGATTTCTAGAGGATATCATCTAAAATGGTTGCATAACACCCCTTAGGTATTGATGTGGATGGGGATGAAGTTTTAGGTATCTTATCTTCTACTGGTAATAAGGTATTGATTGTAGGTTGTTGAGTTATTTGTTGTTGATGAGTCTTAGATTATATAGTAAATGGAATATGAGGACCTAGTGGGGAAGATTGATATGGATGTCTTGGACATGGAAGAACAAGATGATTAATAGGAATTGATATGAACATTCTAGGAGGAAGTTGGAGAAAAGGAAAAGGACTACAAGATCAATATGTTTTGGGATAAGTATAAGAAGAAATTTTGAAGACTTGGACAATTCTATGTTTTTGGTCCTTTTGTGGTTTTGGAATATTTGGGAATAGATGTAAAGACAATTTTTGGTGATAGAAGGACAGGGGGGTTTGAATGATGCGGTTAATGAGATCTACATGACTTGTGGGTTTTGTAGGTTTTGGATTGTTTGGTCTTGGGGGATGAATATGGCTCGTGGTTGGTTTAGGTGGAGGTGGTTGTGTCATGAATGTTTCAATAGGTACCATAGTTATATTTGAAAACCATGGTGTATACATAGATATAGATTTAGTAGTGATAGATGAAAAGGATGGGGAAATAGTTCTATTAAAAAAATTGACAGACAAGGATTCGGTAGACACAGGTTTAGAATCAGAAGGTATTATTATTGGTTGTGTGGATGTGGATGTTTGTTCAATAGGTATGGTTTTTGGTTTAGTATATTTGGATGTTGATTCAAGAATAGGTAACATTTTAGTAATGGCGTTAATCCTTTAGTGAGCATATCAACATTTTTTTGTGGTTGGTCGGTAGATGGGGGATGATTTGGGAAAGGCTAGTTGAATATTTCAAGGTTTTGATTTAGGGGTGCATTTGGATTATCCAAGTTAATTTCACGCTTATCAATCAAGTATTGAAGAAAATTTTGAAACTTACAACACCTTTCAATGTCATGCCCCTTCACCCTATGGTATTTACAATAGTCATTATCTCGATACCAAGAGGGCTTAGATACATATGTATCGATGGGTTAGATAGGTGGGAGAGTTATCATATTTGTAGTGAGTAACTTTATCAAAACTACACTATAAGTATCTCCTATTGATGTCTAACTACATTGTGGATGAGAACATCTGGTAGTGGGAGTCTCCTTGGGAGAATATTTGAATACTATTTCATTAGTAGATGATTTGGATTTTTTGGGGCTAGAGGTTGAATTAGAAGGAAAATTAGGTTTTGGTTTCTTAGGACAAATCTTAACACAAAAATAGTTTATACCTTGTAGTTCTAATTTACCAGCCATGATAAAAGCTTCATCGAAAGTCTGGAATGATTGAATTTTTTAATGTTGACAAAATATGTTTGGCACATTATCGAAAGAAAAAATCAATCAAATGTACTTATGGTAATGAAAAGGATAACTGATTGATTGTACTCCTCCAAAGGTGGAAACAAATTCTATAATGGATTCATACTCAAATTTTTGAGAGTGTAAAAGAAAATAATGGTGAATTTGTGGGCTATGTTTATAGAAAATGTTTATAAAAACAATTGTAAAGGTTGTGCGAAGGAGAAATGGGAGTATTACGGAATTTTATCTTACCACTAAATCAGATTGGACTAACAGGGAAATAGTAAAATTCCTCAACATGAGGTATTGATCATGGGCTATTAGATAACAAGTGTGGTGAAAATCATGAATATTTTGTTGAGGATCTTACTTGCTAAAGAATATAATAAATTTTGGCAATTCCCAATGAGGTGGATATGCTTTATACGAGGGCTGAGGGGTGGATAGGTTCATTGCAGATTTGATCGTAAGAGAGCATATTTTAAGGTGTAGATGAAGAAGCTTCTAGATTTGATATATGATTCATGAGAGTTTGACGGGGATCATTGTTTTCTAGTTTTGCAAGGATTATCTAGATTGAATTACAAATTGGATAGGTTGTGAGTACACGTGGTATTGCTATTGGTGATATGTTACATGTGAGGGACATACTGCTGATAAGGAATATTTTGTTGGGGTATATTCTATTGTAGGATGATTTTTTGAGGGATATATTGTTGAGAGGGAATGTTTTGCTATGGTATATTCTATTGTGGGATATTATGTTATGGAATGTATTATTGAGAAGGAATATTTTTGTGATGGATATTCTACTGTGAAGGGATAATGTGTTGTGGAATATATTGTTAGGAATGAATATTCTATTGTGATGGGATAGTCTATTGTGAAGGGATAGTGTGTTATGGGATATATTGTTGGGAAGGAATATTCTATTGTGGAATATTTTGTTGTGGGATGTTTTTTGTGATATATTTTAATATGGGATGTATTGTTCGATGACATATCGTAAGTTGGTGTAGACACTAATGGTTGCGATGGTTGAATATATTGATAAGGATTTGGAATGGATGTGGTAGTAAAAGGTTGTGAATAAGGTGGTGGTTGTTGAAAGGGAATATCAGAGGTAACAAAAGATGGTACCTATTGTGGAATGTTTTGAGTAGGAGAAAAATGTGGTATGTTGTATATGTGAAATAGGGTGAGTGGTGGTGATAACACTAGTATTGATCAAAGGAATAGATGTCAGAATGGTCATAGTGATTCTTTGAATACTACTAACTGGTTGAGATACAACAATAGAAGCAAGAAGATAAATCATTGGAGGTGTTTGGGTAACTAAGGATACTAGAGTGGTAGATAAGGAAGCACTAGTATTAGTTTTTGGAGGTGTTGAACAAGTATAAGGATATAGTGAGAATGTATGTTGTTGGGTGGTTGTGTCTTGAAAGGAAACCATATGAAGAATAAGACTAGGAATGGAAGTTGAAGCTTTTGATGTTTCAAGTTTACTTAGAGGTGGATATGGATGTATTTATTGAATAAAAAGTTCTGATTTGAAATAATTCTTGCAATAGTAGAGGAAGGATTGTATGGAGGTGGTGGTTCAAGTATAGATTATTGATTTGAATCAATGGGATGTGTAGAATCAAGAGCACTTGAAAATGGTTTAGATTCAAGTTGTTGTGAAGAGTCGATAAAGGATCAATAATGTTTGAGGATGGTTTGAGTTCAAGTTGTTGTGAAGAGCTAGATAAAGGATCTGGAATGTTTGAGGATGGATCAGTGTGAATGGTTGGAGTTAAACACCCTAGTCTTAAGATATGTATTGAGAGCAATGGTGTTTAAATCCAACATTTCTTTGAAAATAGGATATCCTCTTTTAAAGAAAGAGGGTTCAAAATATTCCTATGGTGAGATGAGGGAGTATGGTTGTTCGAGCTTCTTTTTGTTCATATGTATTAAATTCTTGACTAAAATTAACATACATAATTTAAGAGAGGTTGTCTCATTTCTTCATTATATTGTTCTTCTATTTCATTCCAAGCTCATTGATCATCAGTTAGAGGAGTTGATGTGATTGGTTAATGGAATGGGTTTTTTTGTTGTAATGGTGTGGTAAATGATGGTGTAGATACAATAGTAGATAAGGGTGTAGGTAACAAAGGTGGAAAAATGGAGTAGATAAAGGGATTTTTTTGCTACAAGGGTGTGGATAATGGTTGAGACATGTTTTCAGAAGTTTGGTTATGAGCTTGTTGTCTTATTTGTACCATTGTAAACAAACACATAAAAGAAACACAATTACTTAAAAAAAAATTACTAAATGGGTGAATTACAAACAACAAAAAAAAGAAATCAAAATGGATTTTTAGATTTTCTTGATTTAATTACAAAAGTGAAATGTGTAAAATGGTTAACAAAGGTCCTAGGAAGTGGCAAGTTATGGTTGGTTTCAAGTGTTTTTAAGGATAAAGTACTTTATATACCCAAAGGTACGTGACCTATAACTTTATTGTTGCTGATAACGGACATAGTATTGGGGCCTAACCTCTTAGTTCATGGTCCCACAATGATGAACGGCGTGTTGGGTGCTTAGCTGATATATACCGACAGATAGATGATTATACTCATCTCTAAAACTGATCTGCCTTCTCCTCTTGGTTATCAAATCAAAGTAGGTATCACCAAGGTTAGAATTGTTTGAATGCATTTTTATGTTTTAGTGGTTTAGTTGTGTGTAGGTTAAAGACAAGTGAATGCAACATATTACCTTCCTAATTAAAGCTATGTCAAACAAGAAATATGAATTGTTCATTTTAAAACCCAAATTGAAATATTGTTTCAATGAAGACAATCAAACAAAATGTAATACTGAAACACATAAGAAATTTTTAGAATCGCCACTAAACGCTCCTATTTTTTTAATTTTAGCCATTTTTTAAGAAAGCAATCAAACACTCTAGAAAATGAGCTCTCCAGAAACAATACCCTACAAAAAAATAAGAAAAAAAAAGTAGATAGAAGTAAAAAAAAACCATAGGGTAATAAATAGAAGTAAAAATAATGGCTATTTTCCCAAATCGCAAGTGATTAGCTAAATCGTAGGATATTCTCACCAGAGAATTAGAAAATTAAAAAACAAATGATATTTTTATTGATAAAATAAAACAAAAAGACAAGGGACAGGGTCTCACTGGCGTGCCAAGATGTTAGGAATAAATTTTACCTCTTCAACTTAACCTAGTAAGTAATGGAATAAAACTCACCTAACCTCAGTATGGTGGGGTTTAGTGATACCCATAGATGTAGATAAGTGATGCTTGATGGTTATGCACTCTTCATATACAAAGGTTTAAGCTCCTTTCCTATAAATCACCGATACTACACAAGATATTTATTAGTAAAAATATTAAGCAAATTGCTTGAAAAAGGCCAGTCCCTGGAAGTCAAAGGACTTCCTTGCAAGGATGTCAATCCATTGTTTATACAATCAAGTGATTTTGGAAAAAACCATGATATATGATGGATAAATAATAAATGTTCTAACAAATTCATATTTTATTACAAACATGTATTTGATAATGAAATATGAGATATATGAGCTATGGCTCAAAGTAGAATCTAAATCAATGTCGAAATTCTTAGATGAAGGTGAATCCTCCTCTTCAGTAAGATCAAGGTCTTCAGGGTAATTTGAATTCTCGTAGTCAGTATAATATTCCTCAAAGAAATCTTAAAAGTTTTTGGTTGCTCATTTTCGTGTCAAAATCGGAATCAGAATATGAGTGTTCTAAATCGGTTTGATCTTTAGATTCGTCTTAGAGCTCAATTCTTCTAATTTAGCTTCATATTGATACTCAAACTAGGCCAAATCTGCTCAAATACATAAGACCTCAAAATATTCTTCCCAAAACTTATTTGTGGTGTATGAATGCTCTTAGTGGATTAAAAATTGTCTATAGTTGATCCATTAGGGTGGAATGAATGGCACACAACTCAAGGTTGTGTAGAATGTCGTATTGTTCCCAATGTAAGGGATGGCAGATGATAGGTAAAGAGTTGATGCTTGTTATTTCATGGCCTTGACCACCTACTACAATCTAAAGAGGCCATAATGGACAAAATTTTAGTAGCAAAGGATATATAATCTGATTAATAAATGACATCTAATGATTATGCACAAAAACACGAAGAAAATAATCATAGGAAATTAATTGGAATCACAGGTGATTCTAGAGGATAATAAACAAACTAATAAAAACGTGATATTTAGCCAATTATTGTCAAAAATATGATATTCCAAAGACTTAGATTATAATATGAGATAAATAAATTAATAGATTAATGTACCTAAATGTATAAATGGAAGTGTAAAATGATGACTGACCTCGATTGAAGACAATGAAGGCAACTGGTAAGAATTGTAGATAGATGGTGATTTTTCAATCTAGATATACTCCAAAATGATTGTAAAAATTTCTTGATGATTAAGAATGAAAATTCTGGATAGTAATGATTAGACATTAATGCAATAAAACAATGGTGGACTCTAATAAAAAAACTCGGCTCGAAAAATGCGAGAAGATGATTCCAAAAGGAACTGGAAAATGTGTTTAAATAATCGTTGGCAATTTTAGTCGGTTAGTTTGGGTTTCGTTTAACAATTTGTTCAAATAGCTTTCTAATTCAAGGTTCTTGTTCATATTTTCAAGGGATATGTTTTTTGGGTTTACTTGAAAGTGTCAGGTTGGCTAGTGATGTGTCGAATGATAAGATAGGTTAGATTTGGTCTAATTTGGCTAAGTTTGTTTAGGATAGTACAAATATAAGATTATTGTGATAATGATGATAAATAAACAAGATTTTTACAAGATAATGGTGAGTTTATAAATGCCTATGATAGGTGTGTTGGAAGTTAGAAGTGATTTTAAATAGATTTTATGAAAGAAACTTAGGTGGATTAAAATAATTTAGAAAACATAAAAATTGTGCTTAAATAACATATATAATGAAACATTTAATTGATTGAATAAAAATGGGGGATATATGGTTTATTAATGTACTTAGAAATTTATTACAAATGTGAACAATATAGTTAAATGAATATGCAAGAATGTAAATTTTGAGTGCCTACACATGGTTTTGGTATAAGTGGATTTTACTCATCCTAATGATGGGGTTTTGAGCCTTTTTGTGCAAGTTGAGTGGTTTTGGGAATGGCCAACCTATATGGGTCATATGTGAATGTTTTAATGATTCAATTGGTATTTTTTTGTTTCCTTGGTTGAACCAATACAGGAAACTTTCTTGCTATGTGATTGAATCAAGAGAAGGATATAGAAGTGATGTTTTGCGTGTAAATTATTACTAGTTGCTTGAGAGGAAAAAAGTGTGAATTATGTGAGTGTGTGTTACAGGTTTGAAGGAATGTTTTGAGAGATGAGAATTTTTTTCATAGTTTGAATATTTTTTCAAAAAAATTGTGCATGTGTTTGAGGCCAATACAAGTGAAGAAGGAAAGAGAAAAAGTGAGCTAGGTGAATGAGGGTTTGAGAAAGGGTTTGAAGGAGTTTGGAGCTGAATTTTGTGATCACCATCAGTTGAGTTGTTGCAAAATATATTCAATGATATCTTCATCAAAATATTGTTTGATTTTTAAAAATTATGTAAGTCTCTTATTGTGATTCATATCAACAAGGGTTTATGGGTTAGTTCTCTTTGTGAGGTTGGTGCCTCGAAATAAATCTCTTGTGATGTGTAATATTCACTTGAGTCATTGTTGTGTGTATTATCAACAAAAATTTAGTCTTTTTCTTCCCTTTGAGGTTTTCCCACTTATATCTTGTGTTCTCTCTCTTCTTAATGGTTATTTGGATGTATGTTATTTGATGTTAGGATCACATAAATGAAGGTTAATTGGGTTTGAATTAAGTAAGAAAATATGAATTTCATTTAAGTTTGTAAGGAATGATTCACCCCCACATAGTCCATTTTTCTTCCAATATAATCAAAAATGCAAGGATATGATTACATTTAGGATCATGGGTATGCACTTACGTACATGTATAGACTATTTTGGGAAATATCTACATATGTGTAACTATAAAAAAGTCACTTAACAACACTAATATACTTTTATTCATAAAGTATTTATCACGTCACAACTCATTTTCACAACATAACAACATAAAAAAGTGTGGTGTGACATACTTCCCCTTAAAGAACCATTGTCTTGATGATTTCACGTAATGTAACTAGCATATCAAGCCGAAAAATAGCTCACGAGATAGTTGGAACATAGAAATAGTTCAATATAAATCAACTAAGGTTTCTTAAGTAACATCAACTTAAAGATCTGGATCTCATTCCAAATTAAAATCAATTCCCATCAAACATCTTATTACAATAAAAAAGATATCATCATTACTAACTTACAATTAATATAATACCGAAACTAAATTTTCAATAATAAGTTATTCATACCAAAATCAACTTCAAGCTTAAAACACGTAGGATTCCTAGTTTAGAGTGAATACAACTCACTTACAAAAATAAGCTTTTAGGATATCATAAATAAATTAGGTACAATAAAACCTACTCTACATATCCCTTAGAGGGAATAAACATTATTATCACATTATTCATTTCACTAAAAGTGTTATAATAATTTCTTTATACTATAGAATTACATTATGACCCCATAATAGTTTAATAATAATCCATTAAAGAACAAGATAAAACCAAACATATATGTTACCTATAAAAAATGATATATTATATACCTTAAGAGGAGATTCTAAATCTAAAAGGTTCGATAATCATCAAGTCACGCTTTTAACAAATTTAAACCAGTCTCTTTAAAGTATCATATAATACTACTAGAATCTAAAGTGATCTCGTATAACCTTCTATGGATTTTTCAAGCAGCTCAAGGAGCTCTGCACATTTCAAATATAAGGTCTCAAGGATAAAATATGTATTATCTAGTTCTCGAAGATAAAAAGTAATGTATAAGTGCATATTCCAAGGATGACCCAAATCTGTAATGATGGGTCCAATGGTTACTATATAAAAATAAATTCATCATGGATATAAACAACCCCTTCCAATTAAAAAATTGGTTTACAATAAATAGCATATAAACATATTCACCCATAAATATATATGTATAGACTAATATAACATGTACAAGATATTATACAACAATATATATAAAAATGAAAAGGGTATAGTCCTAGGTATTCATCAACCACCGTGGCCAAGATGATATAACTCTCAAAGAACCAAAGCACTTTCAGAGATCTAACACATTTAGAAAATAATTGACTACAACCAATACCATATCTATTAATAATCTAACACATATCAAGACCGAAAGGTTCATTTTATTACCTTTTGAATGTAAAAAGAACATACACCAGGTCAAGATATAACCAACCATTACACCCCATTATGTAAAATACAAAGAGTAATATTTATTCTTTATATGTAGTTATTATTTGAGTTTTATCAATTTTTCTAACACAACTTATAAAGAACTCAAGACATTATGGGTTGGCTATGTCAAAATAATCTAAAAAAAGAAATTAATTCAAGATTTACAAGAAATTCACATCCAAATCCCATACAACTAGGAGGATATCAAATCACCAATACCCATTTGTTGAGGGAGAATGTGAAAAAGAGAAGCATAAGGATCATGCAGGATGATGTGAACATCGACCGAATTATGCACCGCAACATGATAATGTCTCATGAAGGAGTGAGCATCAACCATAATGTGCATCTAATAGTTCAAAAGGGGTAAATCTCATTGATCATATCATAGATCTAAAAGGATGAAGGTTACAAATAGGGGGTGTTGCGTAACCCTCGGTTCATGCAATCAGGACCTCTTAAGTGGAGAAGGGGAGTTACATTCCTAGAATGGGAAGTAACTCCCATATGCCACATATGATGTAATGACATGTATTTACATGTAAGGAATCTAAATACGACCCATATGAAACCCTTGCAAAACCTATACATATGAACTCACCTAAGTTAAATGACCTATAACATGGCATGAAAAATGACTCATACTAACACCCCCTTCATTGTAACTTTGGATAAGGTGGCAAGTCAAAAAGAAAAATGGGTCTCAACACTAAAGACTAATGAGGCACCCATGCACAATAAAGATCTCAAGAAGTCAACGAAAACCCAGTGGGAAAAACATCCACCAAAAATATGAAAAAGAGTCTCTAATATAAGAAAGATGCTAAAAATGGGTCTCACCACTCGAGGAGGTTGATATGGTACCCATGTAAAAAAGACAATCTCTTTGGAAGATGAAAAAGAGAGGATAAGAGGGAAATGAGAGGAACACAGAAGATGCCATGGATGAATATGAACTCTGAAACTCTCGAAAGTCTCTAATAATAGTGTCAATGATGTGGTCCTTTTCCGCTGGACTAAAGAAGAGCCACCCACACCGAACTATGTGATTACCCTTAGGAAGTATAGAAACAGAGTGTTGAAATTCCTCCCACTTCACAAAGGAAGCCAAAGGATTTGAGTCTTCCATGTGAATGTGGAGGGGTCTAGTGATAAACAACATCAAGTGACCAATAACATGGTTACAAGTGTCGAGAAAGACCTCAATATGACTAGAATTAATGGGTATAAGAACGAGCCCAAGAAAAAGTCCATAGGACCCATTTTGGTGAAGTAGTGTTCCATAGAAGCATGCCATGATGTGTAATTCTCTCTCCCAATAATAAGTGGTGAAGGTTGTAAAGTGATCTTGTGATGCTCAAATCAAGAAAGATCATCCTCTATTATGTGGAAACAAGAAGTGCAATGTACATGATAAGAAGTTTATAATAATTCAATACATAAGACTCACTCAATAATGCATCTACAAGCCATACGACACTCGATAAACACTAATAACCCCTATAGACATAATTGTATAAGTAGTGTGTGATTACAATAGGGTGTTTTCATGGAATGTCACAAAGATGACTAGTCACCTCACATTTAGTAATGATTCATGTGAGAGTGGAGGCCACAATGAGTCCTAGTCAAAAGTAAAGGATCGACACACAATCCACCGAAGAAGAGCTAAAGAAAAACAAGGGTACATTTCTTAGCGTAAGACAATGCATCTCACATTGTAAAAATAAGGCTCTCTTTCCACAAGGCTATAGCATATGCACTCACTAGTTACAGGCGAAGAGGAGCACTACAAAGCAATGAGTGAGAAAATGTGTCCCATAAATACCAATAACCCTATAAAGAGGCCCAAACAAAAGAACTATTCCTCATTAAAATGAATTTTTTATTAATTTTCCCCTTATAATGCTTGTAAAATTTTATAAAAAGGGAAAAAATGTGAAAAAAACTCAAAAGGGGAGGATAAAAAAGGTCCTAACCCAAAAAGGGTGAGATGGCTTGAGCAACTCGAATCTCAACTTAGTGAGTTGGTTATAGAGCTCATGTAGCGTGAGTGGAGGGGACGGATCAGTGATTTGGTAGAGTAGCTAGTCACGGTGAATGGGGTGCACCGTGAGTTGGTAAAGTTAGTGGCTCAGCGAGTTCATTGGATTTGGGGGCCAAGATAAGGAAATGGATCACTCGTGTCACATGGGTGAGTTAGGGAATGAGTTAGGGTTTCATGGAGGAGAGATGGATGTTGAGGTCATATCAAGAGCATCAAAAGTCTTTGGATTGACAGATTCCATGTTCAGCACTAGGGGCCACATGTCATGTAAAGAAAGGTCCATGTAGAAGGATGAAATGATGATGGGGAACCACGTGTCATCTGATAGAGTGGACAGTTTGAGCGGAGAGTTACTTGTCTAAGGAAATGTGGTGAGGTATCAGCAAAGTAGATGTTGAGTGGAATGACGAGATTCCCGAGGTGCATAAGGTGTCTTTGGGATTCCCGGAGCTATGACAAGGCAAGTATGATGGTTGATACAAAGGTGAAACCCAAATGTAGAGCACATAGGGTTCAATCTGCAACATACACCGTGCAACTAGTGAGTGGCGCATATGAAATCTTGAACTAGGGCAAAGGTGATTATGGGATACAAACCAAGTGAGCCTAAACTAGGGCTGCATGAGGAACATTGAGAAATGGGAGACAAGGTAGGTGGAGGAGATACAATGAATATGAGAATAAAACAAACCAAATGAGTAATATGCTCTAATGAACATGGATGTAGCAAAATACCAATGTAAATGGTGGAACCTCAAATGGTTGAAGATCTTAATGCAAACTCGATGTAGAGAATAAAAGGAAGACAAAGTTACACTCGATGTAAGGAAACCATTCATGACAAGTGAGTAAGTGGTGAGTTGGGGATGAGTTTTCCTAAGATAACTTCGTAAACTACAAAATAAATCTCAAAACCTACACTAGAAAGATATATTTTCAACTTGTGATACCTAGAAACATCTAGAACATGCATGCAAGGCTGAAAACCGTGAACACCTAAAAACATGAATTGAAAACCATGAATAATATTGAAAACCCTAAATCAATGTAAGGAGATCACAAACAAAATAACCATTACAAGAGATTCTTATGAAACCTAAATAACATGAATGAAGAGCTATAGATAAATGTTATATAGTTATTAATATGAATCCCACAACGTGTGCTCGGGATAACATGAGGGAGAATTTTAAAACACAAATCTTGAGGATCATGTGAGATGTCATGAACATCAAAAGAGTTATACACTGGAAGCATGATGAGGTCTCATGGAGGAGTGAGAATAAACCATAATGTGCATGCAAAGATTTAAAAGGGGAAATCTCATTAACCATCTCATAGATCTAAATAAGATGAGTTGTACAAATAAAAAGCGGTGTGTAACCCCCAAAGTCTCGCAATCATGACATCTCAAGTTGAGAAGGGGAGTTACTTTCCTAGAGTGGGAATTAAATCCCATATAACACATATGATGCATTTACATGTAATTATAGATAAGGAATCTAATGATGACCCCTATGACACCTAGACCTATGATCTCACCTAAGTGAGATGACCTACCATGTGGTGTGGAAAATGACTCACATAGACATTTGTTTCCAGTTGCAAACTAGATAAAGAAAACCAAACAATATTTTATATCTAAGAATAAAAAAACACATTTGAATTAGGGAATCCATGCCTTTGATTAGTTTGTAGTTTCCTAAATATTTTCTTTTTTTTTTCTTCGAAGTAGAATCATTTCAAAAAAACTAGCAGAGTTTCCGATTCGCATTTCATTTTAAATTCTATTGAATCCATACATAATCGACTACTGTATTTATTAAAACTATAATAAAACTCATGCAAAACACTTAATGTGCATGCACAACTGGAAGGAGATAGAGCTTCACAAATAGAAAGAAACCTATAAATAGGAAATTTAATTCACATGTACTTTGGATTCAAAATGAATCTCATTGTTGTGAAAAACTCCCAAGAATTAATCATAGATCAGCACTTCCACCAAAAACATAAATCCTAACCTTTCCTTTTCTCTCCACCCAAAGAGACCAAACACAAAATAGGAAACATAACATACATACAATAACATGAATTCCAACATAATAATCACAATGACATATGTAAACTACATTACAACATAACAAAATAAGTATCCAACATTAAATAACAATATCTCTCCAAAGACCAAGCATCAAATCTACCACCTCCACCAAAAAAAAAAAAAGAATACAATTTTTCCTTTTCTCTCCAGCAAAGAGATCGATCACCCTATGGCCTTAGGAACATAGAGTCTAGATACCTCTAACCCAACTAACATAATAAACCATAGTTGACCAACCACACTAGTTATTTGTAAATCCTTATGCATACCCTTATATAATGAAGAAGGCCCATAGGTACCACAAATCTATGTTGGACCAATGTCCCTATTATAACAAATAACAACATTAAAACCAGCATATAAATCACCAATCAAATTTTCCAAGTGGAATCAAATTCAATAACTTTGGGCCAATCAAGAAGATAAATTTGAAACTCAAAGAAAATTTTCAACTTAAATTAAACTTTAAATCTAAGTGAATTGTAGTCACTTTTCCTAACCCTTTAATTCATCGACATGCTGACATATCACCCATCCTAAACTAAGAACACGAAGGTGTCAGCCCCTCCTTTATGTGAGATTTGTCAAGAATTTTACCATGAATGGTGGAGTAGTGCACAATCGTAAATGCATACATCGTATAAAAATAATAAAGAAAATAGACCCAAACATAGATGAACCATATTATGACTATGATTATCAAAAGTAATATGTAGGAATAAGATCTAAACCATGAACACAAACAATGAGATCCATAAGCACTGATATTAAAAAAACACCATTTTATTAATCCACCATTTTTATAGTAGCCAAATACATCATAAGGACCATAATAAGACTAGATACATCAACATAACAACATTCTAACCCTACAATGACTCTACTCAAGAAGTTCCAACAAAATCCACTCACATCTCTCTCTCTCTCTCTCTCTCTCTATCCATTTCTTTTTTTATATGTAAATGAATACATATCATCGAGAAGGGTGGAGAATTTCCCTCCACCATGTATTCATCACTTCAGAGTAGGTTGTATTCCAAATGTCATCATCCCCCACCATAATCATGTACCCTAAGCATGCAAGCTTTCCCTTAATAACATCTAAACCATAACTAACTGTAATTTACAACTCTTAATCCTAGTACAATGATCGATCTAAAGTAGAATTTTCTTGGGCTGCAAGTCTCTATGCTTTAACCTTATCAACAATCAGGCCTAGCTACATATCCACATGTTCTTCATTACAAATCTAACAATGGCCCAAAACTTGGCTAATTCCTAAGCCTTTTATTCCTAGGAATGAACCTATGCGCTCTTCCTAAAGATAATTTGGTGTGAACCTTTGCACCTTGTTGGCATGTGAAAAACCCTTCACACCTTAGGTACTTAGTCTTATTAGGGGATCAACATTACCCAACACTAATTTGATTTCTGCCCTCGAAAATTCTTGACACTTTCTATACAAAATTCCATTGATCCAAAAATAGCCTAAGGAAAAAACGTTGTATTTGGCAATGATCTAAATTGTTAGTTGGGAGATTTTAGGGAACTCCACATCTATCTCCGCCTTTAACTTCTTCCATGCCTCTAGTTTGGCCATTTATTTTTCCAATGCTTCCTTCAATATGATGGGTACCTATTCTAGCATGATTTCTTAAACCTTCCCCTTGATTTCTTTTATGACCACCACCATATTAACACAAATTCCCTCAAACTCATCGA
Source organism: Taxus wallichiana var. yunnanensis (assembly GCA_018340775.1). Taxonomy (NCBI): domain Eukaryota; kingdom Viridiplantae; phylum Streptophyta; class Pinopsida; order Cupressales; family Taxaceae; genus Taxus; species Taxus wallichiana. Next base: position 263,846,273 of record CM031244.1, on the reverse strand, counting down.
TACATTTAGTGATAGAATCTTGGAGCTCACCAATCTGAAATTCCATCTTCTCGTGCTTGGTCTTTATCTTATCCTTCTGCATTGTTGTGTCAATTATTAGTTGGGAACACTCGATATTTTTCATCATGACCTTCTCCTATAATACCTTTAGGATGACATCTTCATATGTGAATTCCACATCAATAATGGGCTCACATTTCTGACAAATATTGAAAGGCATAAACACTAATATGTTTTCTTCCTTGAGTTGGGTGAGAAAATCATCCAACTAGGTAATCCATGCTTCAACAACAATATTGTTGTCTTCCTTATCTTTCCTGTGCCCCTCTATTGTGGGTCCTGTGCCCTCCTTAATGTTAACCAACAACATCCCCACAAAGTCTTCCAAATATTCAATCTCATCATTATAGTCTTTCTTGGCTTGGCTCACCAATGCTAGACATTATTCCAAAATTGCTCAACCAAGATATCATCTCGATCATATGCTTCCTTTGTCCACACATGTTCACCCTTCAAACCATTGTGTAATCTTTCTATTTCATTTTCCTTTCCCTTTTGATCTATGACTAAGGTACAAATAGTCGCCCTATGTCCAAGCTCCATGTTATGACTTCCAAGGACATATTTTGTAGTGCATTTCATGCCTGCTCATATGTAAGGTGGCTTTAATGCACTACTTTATAAGTCACTCCTTTCTCCTTCTTCAAATGGATGGTATTGATTGGTTGATCGTTGACCTCGAACTCAGGATCCTCTACATGAAAATGTAGATTCCAACTTATAATTTTCTTGGTTCTTTTTATGCCCCCATCCTTGTCTAAGAGATCCTAAGAATGTAAATTTTCTAGGGGAAGGGTTCTCTAGAATATTTTGTGAAACACCTAGGCATCCATCTCTTCCTCTCTACCTTATGCTTTGAGATTTTCTTCCTAAGGGTTCTTGATATTTCAGCAAACCCTTTATCCTCCTTGATCATAAATGAGTCTTCTTTATTCTTCTCTTCTATTTTAGCAGGCCAGATAGTTGAATTTTCTCTCGTAGGAATCTTCACATGTTCCTCCGTTATAGGTATCTTTACCTTTCCACGTGCATCAATTATTGTCTTGGCATTCTCTTTGGTCCTTCTCTCCTCCTCCTCCTCCTCCTCAAGCTACACCTCGAGTTCCTCTCTGAATGTGGTGTGATCATATTCTATGCATTTCTCTATTGCATAACCGGCGACATCATGTACCTTAAGTTTTTTCTACTCCATCTCTTCTTCCTTGGGCTATTTAACTTCTATGTGCTCTAGTTGTGAAGCCTTTCTTCCACCCCACTATGATGTACCTGTTCCCCAACTACTCCTCCAACACAAATAATACTTCCTTTTACTGGAAGTATCTGATTTCCCCTCACTTCCTTCTTCTTCTTCCTCCCCTTCTTTTACTTGGACCAATTTCATAGGTGGGATCAATGCCTCTATTGGCCTTGGAAAGGTGAATTTTGTAACCTCCCCTTCAAATCCCCTTACATCTCAAGGAAAAGGTACACCAACACTCACTTGATGAAGCCCTTGATAGTGACATTAATATCATAATGTAGATCTACGAATTATTTCTCCAAGACTTCGACATACGCCACCCTTGCATCATGCTTGAAAGTCATGCAAATGGTGTGAACATCAAATTCTATTTTTTTGACATCAATGGTCAACTTTTGTGCATCTTTTAGCTACTTGATGTAACACATTTAAAAGTGAATGCAAATGAAATTTTTCACTACAATGCCATTTCTTTATTGGCCATTTTAAATTTCTCCAAGCTTAAGTGTTACATAACTACAAAATTCACATGTTCCCCTACAACCGCTAGAAATTTAGGCAAAATATGCCACTCATTCCCAAAGGCCTTACACAGTCTCTTGTACCATTTTTTAATTCGGGTCTTGTAGGCATTCGTTATGGAGCCATCGCAAGTGAACTATGAAAATTTCACTACAGGAGATGAGTGCACTCATGGGTATAGAATTTGATTCGGAGAATGTACAACAGAAAATACAAGAATATTTCATATATTATGCATAGAAGAGTTAAAATTATAAAGGAGAGGTAGCTCCAACATATAAGGAAACCCACCTCCACAAAAATCTTTCCCAACTCCTATATACATGAGTTGTTGTAACTCACAATAATAAACCTATATTATTTTATCACCCATATTAAAGTAAACACTAAACAATAATTTCCTAACATTCCCCGCTTAGTGTCTACATGGTAAAACAAATATCATTCTTTAATCAGAGCGTGCCACCTCGTGCGCTCATGATCAAATCCTCAACAAAGGCAGCATTAGGCTTGCAAAAACTTACACATGTTCCAACACACATTTCTTCCATTGATGGTTTTCTCTGGCTTCTACCAACATCCTTACCGAATTGGTTTTTCACGTGTACTAATAACCTTTCATAATTAGTTTTGAGTTTTACCAAAACCTTACAAAATTGGTTTTGGGTTTACCAAAAACCTTACAAAATTGGTTTACCGCGTTTACCGAAAACCTTCAAATCACGATTTCTATAATACATTTTGATCAACATTCTACAATGTTTTGACAAAAGGGGATAAACGTGAAATACACCTAAGTGAACAAGAATTTACATCATCTGTTCTTATTTTTCACGCCACACTAAAAACACAAATTTCATCATACCAAAAGTATGGCCCCATCATTGATGACTGACGATAGGTCACTATCTAACCTCCTTCCTTTGTTGCCTCCGACCTCTAGTGGGAAAATTATCTAGTAGAGGAAATATTCATCACTTTTATTTTCTGCATGAGCAGGATTCCTTTCCTCTTCATTTTCTCCTTCATCAACAATCATAGCATTATCTTGCAGTTTCCAATCAAGTAATTTTTTTCTCTTTTCCTCCAATTTGTAGATATATGACCTATTTGTTTACAATAGTAGCAAGTAAGTTTTTTCTTTGTACCTTTCGAAGTTGAACCATATTTTGATTTCTTATAAAAAAATTCTTTCTTATTTCTACCGTACATTGCAGTTTCTTCTAGTTCAACAGTCATAATTATTTTTTCTTCTTTAAGTAAAGAAGAAATGAGATCTTCTAAACTAGGATTAATTTTACTCAATGTAAAAACCATATTAGAATAACATGTTGGCATGCTATTCAATAAAATAGCCTTTGCATCATCATCAGGTACATCTATTTTAATTCCAGCTAACTGATTTGAGATGGATCAAAACTTACTAATGTGCTCTACCATGTTGTCACCTTCTTCCATTTTAAGACCAAATAATATTTGCTTCAATGCTATCACTGCACTTCCAGCTTGTGAACCAAACAATTTGTTTAATGTATTCCAAATTGTATGAGAGGATTTAGACAAGTCTATATGATGCAAATAAGCATCAGATAGTCCCAATCCAATGATTGTTGTGGATTTTTGGTCTTTTCTCTCCCATTTTTCTGCTTCATCTGCATCTATTGGTTTCTTCACTTTTCCATCAACAATATCCCACAAGTCTTTATTAGTAAGAAATATTTGTTTTCATACTTGCCATGTGTAGAAGTCATTTCCATCAAATATTTGAATATGAATTAGCTTATCCATGACAAAAAAAAAAAAAAACTACAATACGGTTTGTGAAAATTTTATTTATTTAATTTTTGGAATTTTGACAATGAGACTAACACAAGGAAAATACAATGACGTAACAATTTTTTTCGACACTTAAACGATACTTAAAGAAAACAATAACAAAAACCTAAATGGCACTTTGGATTTTTTTACAATACATGATGTATTTTGGCAATAATAAAAATAATAACATAACTCATAATTGACCGGCAAAGAAGACAATGGAAATTATGACATATATTGACTTTGGCTTTTATGAATTTTTATAATAGCACTAATTTGACACAACGAATTAAAATTTATAATGACCTAACAAAAACATATATTACTATGAATTATTACAAAAATACTTTCTAACAATAGGATCATATATCGACTCAAGACTTCTAAAATTCTTCTAAATAAACCGACACCAATGGACGATAAAAGTAATTTTGACTAAAGTGATTCGACACACAATAAGACTTGGAACATACCACCAGATATGGACACATAATGAATAGTTGAGGAGGTCTTTTACACACTAACATAATGAAGATATTTCTATGAAAATTGTTATCCTCCCTAAAACATGCAAGGCCAAATACAAAGAGGCATAGAAGATATAAATGAGATGCCAATCGAATACGAATATGCAACAAAGTTGATCCTCGTAACTGAAATCTAGTTAATGCATGAAATGGCTTGATTAACTATTAGAGAGGGAAATCGTGGAGGGACAAAACTAAAATATGTCAGTAAATATACCATAAACTAAACTATGTAATGATCTCTTTTGCTTGATTTTGAGGGTGAAATACACTAAACATTCAAGTCTCGAGTGCACACGCATATTTGAGTTGGTACGCATAAATATGGACTATCATAAATATTTTATCTTCTTCAAGTAAAGAAAAAATGAGATCTTCTAAACTAGGATTAATTTTACTCAATGTAAAAACCATATTAGAATAACATGTTGGTATGCTATTCAATAAAACAACCTTTTCATCATCATCAAGTACATCTATTTTAATTCTAGCTAACTGATTTGAGATGGATTGAAACTTACTAATATTCTCCACCATGCTGTCACCTTCTTCCATTTTAATACCAAATAATATTTGCTTCAATGTTATCACTGCATTTCTAACTTGTGATCCAAAAAATTTGTTTAATGTATTCCAAATTGTATGAGAGGATTTTGACAAGTCTATATGATGTAAATAAGCATCAGATAGTCCCATTCTAATGATTGTTGTGGATTTTAAGTCTTTTCTCTCCCATTTTTCTTCTTCGTCTGCATCTACTGGTTTCTTCACTTTTCCATCAACGATATCCCACAGGTCTTTATTAATAAGAAATAATTGTGTTCGTACTTGCCATGTGTGGAAGTCATTTCCATCAAATTTTTGAATATGACTTAGCTTATCCATGAAAAAAACATAACTACAATATAGTTTGTGAAAGTTTTATTTATTTAATTATTGGAATTTTGACAACGAGACTACCACAAGGACAATACAATGATGTAACAATATTTTTGACACTTAAATGATACTTAGATAAAACAATAATAAAAACCTAAATGACACTTTGTATTTTTTTACAATACATGATGTATTTTGGCAAGAATAAAAATAATAACATAACTCATAATTGACCGGTAAGAAGACAATGGAATCTATTTCATATATTGACTTTGGATTTTATGAATTTTTAAAATAACACTAATTTGACACAAAAATTAAAATTTATAATGACCTAACAATAAATATATATTACTATGAATTATTAAAAAAATAATTTTTAACAATAGGATCATATATCGACTCAAGACTTCTAAAATTCTTCTAAATAAACTGACACCAATGGACAATAACAAGAATTTTGACTAAAGTGATTCGAAACACAATAAGACTTGGAACATACCACCGATATGGACGCATAATGAATAGTTGAGGACATATTTTACACACAAACATAATGAATATCTTTCCATGAAAATTTTTATCCTCACGAAAACATGCAAGGCCAAATACAAAGAGCCATAGAAGATATACTTAAGATTCCAATTGAATATGAATACGCAATAGGTTGATCCTCAGAACTACAATCTAGTTATGCATGAAATGGCTTGATTAACTATTGGAGAGGGAAATCAGCCATGGACAAAACTGAAAGAGATTTGTATATACGTCTAGTAAATATACCACAAACTAAACTCTATAAATGATCTCTTTTGCTTGATTTTGAGGGTGAAATACACTGCAAATTCAAATATGAGTGCACACGCATCTTTGAGTTGGTACGCATAAATATGGACTATCATAAATAGCTAAAATTTTCCCTCGGTAATCATCGAAGCATCACTTTGTTGAAATGAAGAATGAAATCCGTCCTAGGCTCTAAGCTTTGGGTTACTTCTCCATGGAATTCACAGAGGCTCGCTTGATATTTTATTTGATACCAAATATAGAATTTTTTTCTACAATGCACAAGATAATATACAAAAATACTTCATTTATTATGCATAGAAGAGTTAAAATTATATAGGAGAGGTAGCTCCTATATCTAAGAAAACCACCTCCACAAATATCTCACCTAACTCCTATATACGTGAGTTGTTGTAACTCACAATACAAAACTTATATTATTTTATCACCCATATTAAAGTAAAAAATAAAAATAATTTCCTAACAAAGGGGTAAACTTATAAGTTCTCATTTGGTTCATCGGGATTCCAATTTCGAGAATATGATTAACATTCGATGGAACCCCATGTGATATTTTCATTAGCTTCATTTGGAACCTGCACTTCCTCAATGATACTCTTTGTAATGAATTACACAAAGTTCTATTGTAATAATTTTGATACTATGTACGTAATGTACAAGTATCTTGTAATTATATCCCTCCACCATTCTGATGTGCCTAATTTATAGCTAATAAGTTGGGAAATGACCCTTAATGTCTAGTCATCTAAATTTGCATTGACCTTAGAGCTTCTCCCCTTCTCATAATTCAACTACTTCATCAATTATTCAATATTTGTGTTGGAACATAGGTCGAGTGCCATATACTTGATATTGTTTTGTAGGCTTGTTAGTAACCTTATCAATTAGCCTATAATTTTTATTCTTCTCCCCACAAAATAGAAAATATCATCATACACCTACGACATTAACCACTAGAAGAGAGTGGAAGGTTTAGCGAAGAAATTAATCTATAAAAGTTCTAAAACTCTAGTTTTATGTAACTCTTGTGGCACCAAGTTGTCAACCCTAAGGTTTCCAAGCTCATCTAACCCTAGGATATCTTTAACCAAATCCACCCACATCATCTTTTCATGTTATTTTGTTCTATGGTTGAACTCACTAATTTTGCACCTATATAGCCTAGAACTCAACTTCTCTACTTTGATCACACCCGGGTCTTGCATTTCTGAGTATATCGAATGTTTCTCCTTCTCTACCATTGGTCTCTTGGTTCATGCCTTTCTCTCGTGTCATTTTTTGTTTCTTCACTCTATGCCCTAGGTGTTAAACTTATTTTTGTCTTACCAAGCTCTTGGAATTAAATAGAATAACTCTTACGTAACCCCATATTGCCTCATTGTTTACCCCACCTTGTCACTCTATAATGTCTCGTCACAATCTACAAAATTCCACTAGTTCATAAAAGTACTCACTTCTTTATTACACCCTCTTCACACTTGAATTGCTTGGGAGCATAAAACTATTTGAAGGGAAGGTAATTATAATTTTCCATGACCTCAATGTCCTTTTGACCCACCTCACTCCCTATTTATACTAACCTCACCCCCTATTTATACTTTTCCATGACCTCAACATCCTTTCAACCCACGGGTCATAATGTTACTTTTTAACAAATTACTTTTTTATTCTTAAGTAAAATTATGTGACCCCACCTCACGTGTTATAGTCATAACCTTCGGCATGCTAACACTACTTCACTACCACAAATCACCTATATGCGTCTCACTACGCCGAAGTACTTAACCTATACACTATCCACTAAGTAATTTCCCTTTTATCTACCTACCTCACCTTACACTACATGATTCCATTTCTCTCATGTGTGGTCTTCAATCATCTAAACCTTCCTCAAAATACCACTAGTCTAAACCTATTATTTACCTTCATGCCAATATCCGTAAGGATTTTTCATTCAATACATCCCCCTTAGAAATGCACCAACCATTTTCCGCATTACACTTCAATTCACCACACACTAAATGTATGTGTGGTCCTTCGTGCATTGAATCACTTTAAATTTAATTAGCTAATAGCGTGCCACAATGTGCAACACAACACATGAAAAAAAAAAAGAAAAATAATAGTGATGATGAAAGGAAAAACATATAAAGGAAAACCTAAGCTAAATGACAACACTCCCTTATTACAAACACCAAGAAGAATTATTTATAGTAAGGCTTCTACATAATCCCATTAAAGTAACCAGAAACCATGTGTGATCAAAATATTCTAACTTGCAAGCATCTGATTCAAGTATATAGGTAACAACATATGGTCCCAACCAATGCACTTGGAACTTTATAGGATGACATAAAAAATTTGAGTCATAGACAAGAATAATTTTTCTAACTTTGAGCTTTTTTTTCATAATGTATCGATCATGCCAAGAATTTTTTCTTACTTTTTCTATCTTCTAGCTCCAAAGTGAGCTATAGTGCACTTATCATCCAATTGCTTCAGTTTGTCTATGCACTCTTCAAGTTCTATCTCATCAGCCAATCCTATTGCACATGCAATACACATGGATGATAACATGATCTCAATTGGTAAAATAACCATTGTGCCAGAAGACCAACCAAAGGGTATTACTTTGTTCACCCTCTTATAGGTTTTTCTATATGAAAAAAGTACAACAGACACATTATCATCCTAATCTTTCCTTCCAACATCACAGATTTTGTGAATGTGTGGCTCAAAATTTTGGTGATAGCTTCAACGGGCCATTATCTTGTGGGTGATAGGGTGTAGTCTTATGATGTGCTGCCATAAATTTTGCCAATAATATTCTAACAGTTTCATTTAAGAAATTGGTATCCCTATTGCTCGTAAAACTTAAAGTGCATCCATACCTGCTTATGATATTCTCCGAAAGGAACCTAATAGAGTAGCTACAGTAAAATCCTTTATAGGTGCTACTTCCACACACCTTGTAAGATAATTTGTACAAGTAATTAAGTAGCTTGAAGTTAATTTCCCATTTTAAAAAAGTTTCTGCACTTTCTATAGGCCTCAACAAAATTTCATCTCTTTTCCCGGGCTTCCCAAGGTGGTGGCAATGATCATAACCCTTTTCATATTTTGTGCAATCTTTATATAGTTTTTCTTACAACAAACCAACCATCGGATCTTACGAGCGATGGCTCACCCTACATAATTTCCACCAATAATCCCTCCACAAGCTTCCTCCATAATACCCACATGCTCATGTTCTAGTACACATCAAGAAAAAAATCATCCCAACCATGTTTTAATAGATCTGCACTAATTAAAATGTAAGATGTGACGTGAATGGAAAGTTATTTTCTTTTTATACTCTTCATTCTTTCAGGTGCTACACTTTTTCGTAAAAATATAGAAATATCCTCCAAATCAGAGGGCGTGAATTGTAATATGAACAACTGTGCATCCATCATTGTGTCTTTAATTCTCTATGCATCCTCACCTGAATTAATTATTGAAAGATGGCCATGTTTTGAATTGATCTTTCATGGATTTACTATAATTGAAAAGTCAAACTCTTGAAATAACAAGATCCAATAGAATATGCACCTCTATAAAATAGGCTTGTTTACTAAATACTTAAGTGTCATGTGATTTATGTAAAATATAAACAGATTAGCCAAAAAGTAATGCCTAAACTTCTACAACGCATAAATCATAGACAATGCTTCACGTTCTATTGTTGTGTAATTCTACTTACCTAGAGTTAACTTTCTACTTGTGAAAAATAAGGGGTGATCAACAATCCCTTATCCATGATGTTCTATAACTGCTCCAATTTACATCCCCAATGCATCAACATGCACAAGAAAGGTCTTACCCCAAGAGGGAAAGCGTAAAATGGTCACAATAGTTAGATTCCCCTTCAATGTATCAAAATCTACTTGTTGTGCCTTATCCTAGTGAAATATTCCCTTATGCCTCAACAATTCTTCCAAGGTCAGGGAAATCCTGGAATATCCTTTGATAAAAAAATTGTACTAACATGTATGTCCCAAAATCTATGCACCGCACTTTAATCGGTGGGCTCCTCCAAATCCAAAATGACAACAAATTTAGCGTAATGTGCCAAAATGAGTAGTAAAGACACATTTCTTAATGCTTAGAGAGATACTTAACTATCTACACCTGTTAAACATAAATCTCAAGTTGTCGTAATGATCTTTCACCAGTCCATACACTTTCCAATCATCTAGGTACACTTGTATAAACTTATGACTAAATTATTTAAATGCTTGCACAAAAATACGTGAAAATACATTAGGTGCATTCTTAAGTCCAAAGGGCATGACCATGTACAAAAATTCTCCCCATTCAATGGTGAAAGTAGTCTTCTCTTGGTATTATTTTGTAATCCTTACCTGGTGATACCTTTAAAATTCATCTATAAAAGAGTAGATTTCATGCCCTCTACAGCTTCTAAGATTTCCTTAGTAAAAAAATTGAAAAAGATCTATAACAAATGCAGCATTCAATTCTCTATATTCAACATAGATCCTTATCCTCCCATATTTCTTGATATTAGTCACCAATGGGATAACCCATTCATACTCTTTAATGGCCTTAATGATCCCATATTCCAAAAATTTATCAATCTCTTCTTTCACCTTCACATTCATATTAGGACTCATCTTATAATGCCTTCTCCTAATCGAGTGCACACCATCATTCAAATTAATCTGAATCTCTCCTGATGAGTGATGAACCCCTTTCAATTCATGGTACCCACGTAGGAAAAAATCTTAGAAGTCGTGTATCAACTCAATTATTGCTGAAACCTCTTGTTATGTCTAGTAATCACTAATGATTGCTTGTTTTGGCCTTACTTACGTGCCAATGTTGACATTCTTTATCTTTGATGTCTCATGGTAAGAGCATGCCTTATCATCTACATCATCCAAGAATTTTTGCATACCCTCTATAAGATCAACATCTAGGTTCTCTATTTCCTCATCATTTATCAAGTACACCATTTTTCCTTTTTATTTTTCAAGACATGCGGACTAAAACTATATTTCATTTGTTTCTTCTTCTTCAAACCACTCCTCCAAATCAGGTTCCCCTAGAAAATATAGGATGAGGTCCTTAGCTTTGGCACTATCTCCTAGAGTAAGGTGCTTGACTACCTACAAATCTTTATTCACTGGTGGTTTAGAAGATAAATACTCAAAAGTATGAATAACGCATTCCATCAACTCCTACCAATTTCATGTATGATGATGTAACTTTGAATAGACATACCATGCATGTGCTCAACCTTGAAAAGTGGAATAGAACATATGCACCTATAGTGAATGGGTTAAATCCTTCAAGCCTTATGTCTAGGCACTCTCACATTCCTGAACGTGGTATGAGGCGATTTCTTCCCATGATAGTCGCATATATTTGAAGTTACATTGTTTTAGAAATCTAATACAAAATGTGATTATTACTACACATAACTCTATAAGATCATCCCGATGAGTTGTACACCAATGTGTTGTTTTCCCACGTAAGTTATAAATAAGAATATTCCTTCATTCTACTTCACAAGTCCACTGGACTTCCATAGTGTGCAAAAATACATCAGGGTTACCTTCTCCAGTGTAACTTGGTAATTGTCTTCCTCCCAGATGCCTAACCGAGTGCACCTTGACAACTCAAGTCACAATTCCTTTCAATTCTCTTCCAATGAACTATCATATGCAATAATAGTCGTATCAATTATCAACCGAGAATCATCCCATAGAATGACTCCTCTTAATAGTTCAATAAAATTTGGGTCTCTAATGGTGTGCACATAAAAAGAAATTATGTCCTCTTCACCCAAAGGTTGTACATAAGGTACAAACCTCCCATATTTTAGTGGAATAATTACACACTCTTTGTTCTCAAAACTAATCTATCCCTTGTTGATTCAAAACCAACATTGTTCGCATAACACGAAGGGCACCCAAGTAAAGTTGGAAAATTATCTACCTCGGAAAGTGTTAAGACTTCTAAATCCCCAAAGTGAACTTGGACCCTTTAATGGTTATGGAAACATCCTTCAAAAATTTGATGGTCATAGATTTAGTTCTATTCGCCATGTATAACACATTTGAAGATGGCTAGAATGGTGGTCTCCCCATCTGATTCCATGCATCCAAATTAAGAACATTGACCTTTTCACATGTGTTAATTAGTATGTTTCTCAAGAGCCATCCATCAACTACGCATTCAACGTGATTTCCTTATCGTAATCAAGACTATGAGGGGGAAAATTAGCATGCAATATTTTCCTCTTGTGCCCACTTCCAATGCGTGGTATCTTTTCTCTCAACCACTCTCCTAATAGGGGAATGATATTTTCCTAGCGCAACATCTTACATACCTCTTTAACATCATCAACATCCTTTTGAGGGATCTCAACATTCTTCACCTGCTCTAACTTCTATGACTTCTCTTTTAAACATTTGAACTCCACTTTAAAACTCCTAATAACCTTCATAGTCTCTCATTAAACCTCCTTCTAATATGTTGGATAAGGATATTTTCCATGTAATACTTATTCTCTTATAATGATAGGCCTCTACTTCGGTATTTCTCTATTGCATGCAACTTCAGCATGTGTAGTTACTAATACAGGTTCTAGCTCAGGATTAGGTGTTACCATAGGCATGAAAAGAGGTTCATGTGTGCTTCACACTAACCATTTTTGCACCCTTGTCCTTATTACGATTGTGTTGCATGTGATCATACAAATCAGTGGCGCTCCTCATACATATGTTTTTTTGTACACCACGAGCATTCTAGAAAATCCCAACATTTGTGCTTATAGTGATCCATATATCCACGATTCAAACAAGTTCCATGGGGGAATTCACTCCTTCCTCTGTCATGACCACTATGGCCTCTCGAATCTTCAAAGTGAAACCTTCTTCCCCTTCCTCCGACATCTTTATGCCATTCATTCTAATACCCCTCATTCTTAAAAATGTTCGCAAGGTTGGTCTAGTGCACACCAATATCAATTACATCATTAATCTTATCTATAAACTTAAAATCCTTTATATCATGAGTAGTAGATGTACAAATATTACAATATCAAGACACATTCTTACGGAGCACACATTGTAATAACAAGAATCTACTTGGATCCTTATCCCCATGACAGATTTGCCAATCTAATTTCATGGTGTGCACCAAATTTTAAGGTAAACAATCCTTGGTGTGTCCTTCTAATTCGCAATAAATACACCAAATTCTGTTATGAGTCTCGGTGTTGAATTCATAGAAAATTTTTCAAGTTTCTTTGTCCCGAAGTAAGAATTTTCCTCAAAAAGAGACTTACCCCAAGTATCAATGCTTCTAATGGCATCAACGTGTAGAGAAGCCACTAATGCCTCACTCGGATCCATGAAAGTATTATGTGAAACCACTCATCTAAAAGGTGTCATCAAGCATGTAATGAACCACCGAGCATGTTGAGAGGGATACATATCATAATATAACTTTAACAATAGAGTATTTAAGCATGCATCATACTCTTATACAATCTTTTCCATACCCTATTAAATCTCCTTGAGCACGCTGGTGTTTTTTTGTTCAAATTTACGAATATGAAATTCCACCAAGAAGGCATCACATAGTGTGGTATAATCCACTACCGTCTAATTCGGGTCATACTTTTGGTACAAGATAGGTGCACGCCCGTAACATAATTACAAACTAGCTTTCCTTTCACTCTAGGGTAGTGATCCCTTAGCATGCCATAACAACTAAATTTTGTGTACATGATATGCAACATCCTCAAAACCTTAATAATTAGGTAAATAAAGTGACATCTCATAAAATACTTGTTGATGGGGTTGTATTCATCATTGGATAAGAAAATTCATTCTTTCATAGGTGAATTTTGATATTGAAAGACACCAAAAGTTCGGATGATAGAGGGCTTAAGACCTCATATGCGAATATGAATCTCTGGGCACCAAGAACATGGATCTATGATAATGTGTGTAAATTTGAAATATATGTGATTAGATAACAATATGTGGGGGTTTCCCAGAAAATACTTGTTCCAAGAGGCTATAAAATCCCTTGGAGGATGTCAACCCCTGTGTCTAGAAAGATGGAAATAAATGGTGAACAATAGATAACATGAAGAAACAAAGTGAAATACAAAATGCCAAGTAACTAACATGACAAGGGGACTTACTTGGTGTTCTCATATGGAGATGAAATAGGCATCAGGATGGAAAGATGAAGAATAATGTCAAATATTTCTCCAAAACTCCTCGCCTCTAACTTCTAACAATGGAAAAGGTTTTCCTTGACCTCAAACTTGTAAAACTTATTTAATAATTTTTTTCTTTTTTTTGAAAGAGGGGGAAATACTTGTATTTATAGATTGGAGATGGGGTAGCTTAGGGGTTAATGGGTAACAAGGGTTTGATAAAGTAACCTGGTTAGGTCGATAATAGATTGGATTTGATTCATTTGGGTTCATCATTGGGATGGTGAGGGACACGCTTTGATTGAGTGGAGTTATGTAATTTAATTGAAATATTTGATGAGATAAAATTCCTTAAAATGGTGATGAAAACATGTTTCATAGGAAAGGTTCATAAGTGACAGAAAATTCATAGGTGAAGAAAAGAGAAAGCAGTCCCACTTCTTTGGCAAGTAGGATAATAATTCAAGCTACTTTTTTGATGAAACAAATGTAGAGAAAAATTCATGAAAGATAATAAGATTGGATAAGTGATGACCATTATGGTATCCTACAAGAAAAAAATGCCAAAGGAAGATGGGATGAGGGATGTAGATGATATATGATAGAGATAAGAGGAGAATAAATAGGGAAGGTCCAATGGGTCCGGAGAAAAGAAAACAGAGAAAGAGAACTAAAGAAGAAATTAATGAGGAATGAAGAACAAGAAGGAGATGACAAGATGAGAATAGGGAAGAATTGAAAGTAAGGAGATGAGAGAAGAGGGAAGAGATGTGTTGTAAGAAAGAATAAGTAGATATAATGAAGAGGGAAGAAGGTGGAAGGAAGAAATGATACATGGCACGAAGAAGAGGACAAGAAAAGGATAGAACAAATGGTGAAGGAGCAAGGAAAATGAAAAGTGAAAGAGAAGAGAGTAAAGGGTGAAAACTTGAGAGATATGTGAAATATGAAAGTAGTGGAAACAAAGAAATAGATAACATGTAGAATATTATGGAGATAAATGACTAAAAAAATGGAGAGAAAAGGTAGTCCAGAAAAAGAGATGAAAACCGAGAAAAAGGAGGAAATAATGGTGACAAGGAGAGGTGGAAAGGAATGGACGATTGAGAGTAGAAAGAAATGGACAGAAGTATGATAGATTATGAGAAGAGAAAGAAAATTCCAAAGTGAAGGAAACAAAGGATGGAAGATGAAGGGAATATGAGAGAAGGATGATAGGAGAGACGAACAAGAAGATGAGATAGGAGTAGGGGGTAAAATCGGAGAAAAGGAGAGAAATGATGGAAAACAAAAGAGATAATAGAGCGGAGAAGATTAAAGGGCCTAGGTTACTATGAGGAAAACCAAGGTAAAGAATATGGAACTGATCACATGGAAATGTATGTGGATGTTGAGATGATAAAAAGATGGTACAATGTTAAAGAGCTTGGTTATCGATGGGGAAGTAAGAAGGAAGCGTGAGGTAAAATGGGGAAGAAGATGATACAGAGGAAGTGAAATAAGACAAGGATTAGAAAGGAGGAGAGGACAACAAATAAAATTATGTAGAAGGAAGGGAACCAAGAATGAAGATATTCAGTAAAGAGTGAGAAGTATCATGAATGTAAAGAGAATCTGGAGGGGAGGAATGACACAGATTGGAAAATATGTGGAGATGCTTGAGATGAGGATAGGTTGATGATGAGAAAATAGAGAGAGGGTGTATGATGAAGATAGTAAGGAAATTGGCAAGGAAGAATGGAAGATGGAGACGTAGTAAAAAAATATGGGAATGGATGGAAGAGGGAATGCCAATGAAGGGATGTTAGGAGAAATCCACCGATAATGATCAGTAGGGAAGGATGGGAGGAAATTTATGAAGAGGAAAAAACTAAATGAGGAATGGAAAAGGGAACGCCAATGACAGGATGTTAAGAGTATCCTCCCGATAATGATCGGAGGGCATAGAGGAATGAAGATAGAATGTAGGAGGTCGAAGATAAGGATCAAAGATTTGTAGAATGGGGATGAGTGATTTTTAGGATAATTCCATAAATAATTATTAGCGCAGAAACAAAATATGATGACAAAAAAATTTTAGGGTATGATGGAGATGAAAACGGGGTAAGTAGGAAGTGGTGTTTGCGAGAATGGAGGAAGATGTGAGAGGATGTGATGATGGAGAATAAATATAAAATGTGGATGGTGAGAATGTGGAGTGGTTGGTGAGTGGAAGATGACAGATCATCGTTAAGAGGGATTCTTAAGAAATATAATTAGGCCATATGAGGAGTTAAGTAAGATCACTAAATCGGTAGTGACGATATGGAATGAGAAACAAAACATTGTATTGGGTACAAATTTGGAATCATTCGTTAGAGAAGACAATTATGATGAGATACAGGAGACAAAAGATGAGGGAAATATTATGGGATGTGGAAGGGTAAATTGGAAAACCAATATTAAGATAAACTCTTAAGTAAGATTCTCATGTGACGTGGATAGTTAGATAAGATCGCCAAGCCAAAGAAGAAGAAGAATGATGAAAAGAATAAGCGGTGTATACAAAAATGGAACAAGAGATGAAAGGAGGTGATAACAAGGTGATAATAAGGAGACAAAGGAGTGTGACATGAGTAGATGACATAACATATATAGTGTAGATGGAGAGTGTAAGGGAAATCCTTAATTGGGATGCCCATGTGGTGAGTGTGATGATGTAAGAGTGTCAAGAAAAAAAGGTGGAGTGGAAAGATGTTTGTGGTGGTGATTGTTGTCCAATGAAAGAGGAGATGGTGGAGAAGCTTCTATAGTGGGAGGATCCAAGGAAGAAGATATACCTTAACTAAGATTCTCTAGTTATATGGATGATTAAGTAAGATTGTCAAGCTGAAAGTGGAAGAGTGAAAGGGAAACTCAGGAGGAAAGGAAAGTAAGATATCCGGCATGGTGAAAGGGGATAGAAAGGTGAGAAGGATGATGTGGGGATAAGTGGTGATGAGTGGAAATGATGAGTGAAGATTAATGTATCAATGACATTATTGAACATGTTGGGGGATAAAACATTGTAGGATAATGAATTCTCCTTGAGAAGGATCTTCAAGTAGGATTTACAAACTGCGAAAAGATCATGTAGAATTCACAAACTAAAATGTGTATTTGCAAGATAAATCATGGATATTATGGATAGATATAGAATTCATAGTGTGAAATTTGATGTGATTTTGATAAATGATTACCTTGATGAGATGAATGAAACATATTCATAGAAGGACATATAGGGAAACCATGCTTTGAATTGGATTGGAGATAGATAAGAAAGGTTACCACTCAAGGCATTCAACTTACAGCTAATAGCAGTGTTAACACATAACTGATGATAGTTAGTTATACCAAAAGATCATGAGGGAAATATGGATGAAATATGCTCATAAATCTAATGTCAAAACAACAAGGGGATTGGAGATGTAAGTTGTACATGTGAAGAGGGATATCCAGATGTGGTTGTTCCTAGAACTATGCCCTAGCTCTAGGAAGGGGGAAGATGTAAACTTATCAATACAATATGAGAAATTTGATCAATACCGGGAATCTCTCTTAGAATGCGATGCTATATATAAGGTTGATCAATGCGGGAAACCTTTGCTGCCATGATAAGAGAGTAGCCATCCTTCGAGGGTATGGTCTACTTTTTTCTTTTTCTTTTTAATTTTTTGACTTTTGATTTTGGAATTTTTCTTGAATTTTACTTTTGGATGGCATTATAAAATATGCATGATATTTGTCCTTTAAGACCAGTCTATTCTTATGTTATATGATTTTAATGAACAATTGTCCTTCAAGGGATTGGTCATTTTTTGGATAAGGTAACATGAGATAGGAGCATCCATAATTCATACTTTTTGTTTGCCTTTTATTTGATGTAGAAGAGTTGGGTATAGCTAGGTAGACCACTTAGAAGGGGATAATGAATGTACAAGAGACACTCCTGGACCCTTCACATGACTACAATAGGAGAATGAGAGGGTGGTGAATGTAATGATTGTTGAGTTCTCACCAAATGGGAGAAATTATCCATCATGAAAATGCTATGAGTAGAGCTATGGTACTCATATTCAAGGTTGTATAAAATAAGTGATGGTAGACCACATAATTCATATCATTACAATGATAGACGAAGGGCTAATGGTGGAGGATTGATCTAAAGATATGACTAAGTGGTCATTGGTAGATATGCTAACACTATATAGGTCGAATTGCAATGCATTAAGATGTTTTGTCTCTAGTGTACCACCAAGGAGGGAATACAAGAAGTTGCAATAAAGATGATATGATAGCTTGCTAAGGATTAGATGTGATAGACAAAAGGAAATAAAATCATGTCCTTAAGGAAGCAAAAAAATGACCACAACGATGGATTTTGATGAAAATAAATGATGCCCCAAGAGAGACACAAATATTGAAGGATAAAAATGGCCATAAATGCGGACTTGATAAAACACATGGTTTCCCAAGAGAGGAAACAATATGGCCACAATGGTTGAATTTGATAAGAAAATAAGAAAAAATGGTTTCTTAAAAGGAATACAAACATGGCCTCAAAGGAGGACTTCGATAAGAAAATGAGAAAAAAAGGGGTCCCTCAATAGAAGCAAAAGCATGACCTTGAAGAAGGACTTGGATGAAAATAAAGGGTCCAATTAACAATATCATCTATTCCATCAACTAATCCATTCAATGTAGAATCATGTGATAGAAAATTTATGCAATTTGTCTAATGTAATAACTTCTAATGCAATAATGGATCTTCTTAGAGTTGTCGGATATAGTTTGCTAAATTGTGTTATAATTGTGCTCTTACCTATTTCTTATTTAGAAATATTAAGAGAGCCAATAAAAATACATGCAAAAATTTAAACAAAGGGGGAAATCAGTTGTGGAAGGTTGTTATAGATTTTATGAAAACAATGGAAAATTTAAGAGATCATGTCTTACATACACAATAATTGATGTGCACGATTGTGATATTGATGATGGGGAAGGAGCATAAATCACCATGGATTTGATGGAAAAACTTGCACAACAATTTATGATTGCAAGAGAAATCGGCCTACAAAGAAAAATAAATATTTTTCTTTACACGAGATCTTATGAGTTGTGATCACTTACATTCACTCGACTCAGTGCATTTGAATTTTTATTATTTAATCACATGATACAAAAATGTTTGTAAAGCATTATTATTGTCATTTGAAAAAGGTACATTGATTAAGATCACTTTAAACAATTTTATTAGTTTAATGCATTTGAACTGATACATACAATATTTATGCAGATAACCAAACAATAGAGGAAGACACCGTCTCTTCCTCTCCACATACAAACAAAGGAGACAATGTCATTCTTAACATGTTGCAACCAATTCAATTTGTTTCCCTAGATTTCGCTTACCATCCATCCAATGAATCTATAAAAGGTGAGTGGGAAATACTCATTTTATAAATTTATCACTACAAGAAGTTTTTCAATTTTCATTGTTTACATATTTTTAATAAAACTTTAATTGTTTTCAGATTTGATGCCAAATGGGGAGGCTATTGGCACGTCACACATGAACTCACAGACAAAAAATGGTATGATAGTCATGTAGAATTATAAACAAAACCATTTATAATCCCCTCATAATTGTAGGAACCTATAGTGAAGTAGTTTATTTGTTATATGTATAACCCCAACGGTCACTAGCATACATCTTTACATTAGATTTATTTTGAATAAAGTAAATTTTAGTTTTTCCGGTTAATATAAAGTTGCAAACAATTGAAAAAAACTACTTCAGTATAGTTAGATATTAGTGGTGGATAAGGTAATCAATGAATGTCATACCAACCATATTGTAAGAAATAATGGGTTAGCCTAGCAAATACTAATATACATCAATATCTATGTAATATTTTCCATCTATGGTTATTTTAGAGTTTTAAAAGCATGCTCGTGTTGTTCCTTTGCACTAGGGACTCATCTTTTTGCTGCATAAACTGTCTTCTTCATTCTCCCAGTTTCCCTTCCTCCCCTGGCTCTGTTCCTCCTCTGCCAGTGCTGCTGTCGCTAGCCCCTTCTCTCCACCTTCTGTCCCCACCACTACTGTTGTCACCCCTCTACCGACCTTCTCGGCTCCATCTTCCATTCCCCCCACCTCTACTCCCACCCCCTATACTTCCACTTCGGCCAGACCTGTTACTAGATCTTCTAGAAGGCTGAACCTTGATACCCCTACTATGGGGAAGGTTCCTCAAGAGATTGAAATTTCCCATAACCTCCTACATATTAGTAGTGCTAGTTCTCAGGAAGCACATATTGAGAGCTCCACAAAAAGGCAGAAGCCCTAGAAGCTGATATGAAGTTGTTGAAGGATGAGGTTAAAAACTTGGCAAAGCAAAAAGGTAAGAGGAAGAAGGAGGAGGAGGTGGCTATGGATAATAGTCAGGTTGAAGATATATACAAGAAGTTGAACTCCTTAGACACCCATTTAGGGAAGGCCAAGACTCGCCATGATTATAATATGGCCATTTTTAATGCAATTGAAGAGTTTATTGAGTAGCATGTCCACAGCGTCTCCAATCTCAGTGGAGTTCGCAACCCTTTGGGGCACTGATAAGGAAAGAAAAAGGACCATTGAACAGCTGGATGTTACTGATTCTGCCCACATGATGACATTGGCTATGTTCACCTCTTGGCAAAATATCAAATCCAACATTGACAAAGCAGCCAAGAAGTAATTGTGGGTGCTTTTGCTGCACTTCTTTGTAATTATTACTATTTTTTTGCTGCTTTCCTGCAATGCTCGTGCTATTTTCGTCTTGATGGGGTAGCTGCTCTTGGGCTACTTTGGTTTTCTTTGTCCCATCTAGATTTTGATCCTTTTTGTTCTAGTTCTCATTCCTATTCTAGCTTCTAGGCCCTCTTTTGTTCTCAAGGGTATAGTCCCTTTCAAAAAACTATTTGCCAAAAATAAAAAAAAAAATAAAAAAAAATAATGTCATGAATTTAATTATGTCAACATGGTATTTATTTTCAATTGATTAAATTTTATAAAATTGGTTAGTAATAGACTATGCGATAATTGAAAAACAAACACTTCTATGTAGTTGAAATTAGCATTCTCTAAGCCCATCAAAGAGTGTCAACATAAACATAGTCCAGGAATTGATGGCTTATGCCAAGTGATCACTAATATACTACTACATTTATATAATATTGTATAAAAACAAGTTCTATCACGTATATTTTTACTTCAACTTAAAATTTATTTTGAATTGATTACTAATTTTTAAATAGAATGTGCATCATAAGAACCTACATAGGGGAGTGCGAGGAATCCAAGCTAGAATCTCTATTAATAAGTGTTAACACTAAATTTTTGATTATTTGAATTGGTTAATATTGAGTTATGGAAAACTAAGAAAAAATTACTTTTGTGTAATTAGCCAAAAGGATTATTTAATTATTTTAGGTTGGGAAGGTTTTTTCTATGAGAAATACCAATCCCATAAGGAGTTGGCAATCAATTTTGGTAAGGAGACTATCAACTTGCAAGGTGGGCTCAAATAATTTTTAATGATACTAGCAAATGAATGTGAAGTGGGATTTGGGTCTAGCTACATCTCTTCCACAAAAGTTGAAAAGATGATTAAGGATTTTTAAAAAAATAGTGGTTGAACTCAAGCTAGTTCCTGTTTTGGGTAAAGAAAATTTCTATGTAGAAGACAAAATTGGAGTAAAATATCTACAAAATATTTGGAGTAGAGAGGATATTGTATTCATCCCTACACACATTGTGTATTGCAATAGGCCCAAAGGGAAATGCTCTAGAAAATGTTATGGTGGGAAGGAAATCCATTGAAGAAAGTTTCAAAGATAATTGGTTAATGAAAAATTTGTACACAAACATATCATAGAGATTGTCCCAGGGTTTGAGTGTTGTCGAGGGCATCAAGAGATTGCAAAAATTAAAAATTATATAACTATTAATTATTTCAAAATGTTTAATACAATTATATTCATTCATAGAGTCATATGATCACTTTGTGTTATTTTTATAGATCCAATTGGGAATCCTAAGAAATTACTAGTTTTGGGAGTTAGGTTTACTACTTGAAATTTCTGGTATTGGTGAAAAAATACCTCATAATATAGTTCTAGATTTTAGATCTAGGAATATTGAATACTTTGAACAAGAATTTAGTCCTGAATTGATAAATATTGCATCAAAATATTTTTCCACTACCTTATGGTCTTGATTTATGGAATCACCAATCATGAATTCCATGTTCATCAAAAATTAAGTTGGTGTGAGATACCCACTTCAGTTCATTTGGGGATGTCACTAATTTAATCTCAAAACAAATACCAACAGTAGATAGTAGAAATTTATGGTAATTTCTATGGTGAAAACAATATAATTTTTATCGATGACACGAGATTATTGTTGAACGAAGTCAAAGAAATTAGTTTCAAAACCCCGACATATTGGAGATTTCATGAAGACTATAGACTGATTTAAAAATTTAAATTGAATTATCGACAAGGTTTAAACATGGAGGAGAACACAAGAACATGTTTAGATCATTGAAAACTTTCAAATGGACCATTTTCATTTGAATTATATACTTTTCTTCCAAATCGAACAATGTATTGTCCATTTTTATGGAATCAACTAACTACCTTAAGGTTTTTAAAGATTCGCAGTGCGCAATCATTTTTTCGATTCTTTTTTTAAAGAAAAACATTTTTTTCTATGGATGAAGAGAGAATCATGGATCATGGACTAATAGAACAATTATTTTTCCCAGATATACATAGTTTAAACTTAAACACATTTTAAACTAGTAAGAACTTTAAATTCTAAATCAAAAACTAATCCTAGAAGCCCCCAACATGTTAAAAATAGAAAAATATAATGTTTATTGTTTCACGATAGATGTTGGCTTCCTTGAAATAAAAAAATGTTTTTTTACTCATTTATTAATAGCTTAATCTTATAAACATTCTAAAAATGATAACAACCTTATTAAAATTCCAAAAATAATCCTAGCGACCCCTAGACCATATATAAAAGAAACATGTTATGTTTATTGATTTGCAGATCCATGCTTACTTCCCGAAATCATAAAATAATTTATTACCGATCTTCATATTTTATTCATAACGACATTTTAAAAATGATAAAACCTTATTCCAAACAAAAATAAATCCCAAATGGTCACTAAAGACGAATAGAATAGGAACTTTTTTGTTTAATATTTTACTGATTGTTTTCTTTAAATATTTGTTATTTATTGTTGTGTGGACATAGCCAAGAATGCAAAATTTTAATGACATAATTCCATCATTCCTTCCATCCATAATTTTGCTTGTATGTTGGTAGCTTCGATATTATATTCACACAAGAAGATTACATCGTGACTAAATGTACCATAATCGTGGATCTAGGAATCATTATTTATTTATCTCATAAATCTCAAATATTTCTCTGTCATTTTCCGTTTCCCTCTTATGGCTTCTACCAATGTATATTTCATCCTCTTACATGACAAGAACCTAGAAATGGATTTCCTCTCTCCCATGTCTTCCACTCATCTTCGCAATGTCTTATGCATATGCTCCACACCTATTCTTGATGTTATTGAGAAAGTCTTGGTTTCTTATTATCTCCAGAGCACCGGAGAGCTCGTGTCAATTCCAAGATTGCAAGCGTCTTCATGTTTAATTTCCTAGTGCTATGTGTAGATAAGTAATTGTAATAATGACAATCATGTCCAATTTCATTTACCCACATCATTAAGTGGGTCAAGCCAAAACCTAAGGAATAAATATTCCTTCCAATTCTATTTGCCAATTTTTATCCTTATCCATGTCGTTTCGGGTTTACAGCAGCATTATTGATGCCTATAAATTGAAAATTTGGTCCCTTCTTCTTTCCACTTTAACGAACACGTGTATTTATTTTTATTCGTAGGATTTACTCCAGATGCTTGAGGATTTCCATACTTTTCCCATTTCTTGAGTTAGGGATGATAATGATGGCGTATGACAGAGTGAGATTGGGGAAGCTTGAATTAGATGATAATGAAGATTTATAATTTCTTCACCACCGCCAAATATAATCAGGTTGGATGAAGAAGATTGCCAAATAGAATTTCAATGAGCAGGGCTAGAAGGGTGTTAGCACCACTACCATGTGCATCCACAAAGTGGCAAACATGTGCCTTAACAAGTGAACTCTTAAGAATCTCAAGTGGCACAAGTTTAGCATTGCCGCTAACCGGGAGCCTTTATGGATTAACCCCACCCACTAGGATCTAAGGCCAACAATTCCAAGTCTAGTGAAGATGCGTCGTGTGCCTTCTCTAGCTCCAAGGTAAGTACGATACTCATAGTTTATTGTATCTATAGTAAGAATGTCGATCGTTCCACATAAAAATTCCCTTACAAGTACCTCCTCCCCTCTAGTGCCACAAACACCTTAATAATGGATAAGGCCATCGATGGCCTCACCTCTGATGGAAACATCGCTAGAGGGGCTGCTACCACCTCTGTTGTTGAGAGCCTCCTAGGCTCAGTTGTGGTGTGGACCACTCTGACGACAACATGGGCCATAAAAATGATGAAAATTTTGTTAAAATTACAAGTACGTCCGAGCACCATGAGGGATGTAAATATACACGATATTCTCAAATTGTTTTGACACATCATGCGTTTCTAAGTGGCCATGGATCAGAAGATAGATTAGAAGGGGATTTGGTTTTGTTAATTTTGTTAATAGGAGAACACTCTAAGATGTCATTAGGGAGGAGCTCATTTCTATCTGGATATTATCGTCATGTGTAGGGTTCTTAAGTGTTTATAAATCCTTAAACTTTACTTTAGATGCATGAGTATTTCCTAATGTTTCCCATTTCTTAAGTTAGGAATGAAAGTGATGGCGTCTAACAAAGTGAGATCTAGGGATCTTGGATAGGAGGATAATGAACATGTAAAATTTCTTCTCGCCACCGCCGGATATGATCGAGATGGATGAAGAAGATCATTGAATACATGTTCAATGAGAAGGGGAAAAAGGTGGTTATTACCACTACTATTTGTATCATAATACATAGTACATATCTTGAAAGTCATCAACCTAGTGGCTGATAGCCCATATAAAAAAGAAACATGATCAATTTATTGTTATATTTATGGTTTTGCGCTTCAATGTTGACTTCCATGAAATCATTTAACGAGTGTACTCTTGGGTTTCGTGAGTCGCACAAGTTTGGTGTCGCCGCAAACTAGGAACCCTACTGCCATGACCCTACCTATCGGGATCTAGTGCCGATGATTCCAAGTCTAGAAGATATTCATTTTCTTCCGTCTCTAGCTTCAAGGGCAGTACAAAACTCATAGTTTTTCATTTCTACAGTAAGAAGGGAAATTAGTGCACATCAACACACCCTTACAAGGATCTATCCCTAGATGTTAGGACCCTCCTAGTCTCAAAGGTGTTTTGGAATGCTCTAGAGATAGCATGCTCCTTTTCAATTTATTTTTTTTTATAGTTACTAGTATATCCAAGGACCATGAGCGATGTTAATCTGCATGAGATTTTCAAGTCGTTTTTACACATCACACTTGTCTATGTGCCCATGGATCAGAAGATGGATTAATAGGGGATTTGGTTTTGTTAATTTTTTCAACATGGAGGACTCTCAGAGAGCTATTAGTAATCTCAATTCCTATGGGTGCAATAATCCTATTCTTATAGTTGAATGGGACACTCCAAGGTAGACATTGTTTTTAAAAGTCAAGCAAGGTAGACTAAAAATCAGGAATCTTTCCTTCTTTCTATGGATTCTTTTACTTATTTCCACTTTATATTTTGTATGGTTTTAGTGTTGATAGGATCCATTGTGTTTCACTTGAATTTAATGATTCCTTTTATTCTTACTTTCGTAGTTTAGTATAATGATTTATTTGTTTTCAATAAATAAAACTTACCAAATCTCAATTTTCAAATTCATTTTGACAATTTTTTCATTGTATATTGTTGAGAAATCATTTGTGTACTTACAAAAATATTTTGATGAAATTGATTATCCCATATTTGAATCCTTTGAGGTGATATCAATTTATGGTTGTGAGAGTATGCTTCCTAAGGCAAGTGTCTAATTTTATTTTCCTGATTAATTTTCTATCTAAGTAGAGAATTTAATCTAGATTATTTGTATTATACATATTTTTTCCCTAAGATAATGCAAGATGTTGGAGTTCTGTACTGTTTCATGTCTTCCACCGAGCTTAATGAAAATGATGATACATGTCTTTATTCATAACTTGTATTCTTTAAGTGACATTTAGACTAATGTTGTAATTTAGTAGAATAAATGCAATTCTAAATTTTACGAAACATGGGTATTTTTCTCTAAAAAATTGCAAGCTTATTGAATCCAAACCTATGGTTTGCATGTTACACTTCATTTCCTTGAATAATATACTATCTGTTCAATTATGTTCATCACCTAACTGGAAAATGTTTCAATATACACAACCAAGAGAATGGTACCTATTTTGCATATAAGTGTGCATGATTTTGTTAGTTATGTTTACTCTCAGGTAATATTTTATATCTTGAGAATTTTTTTAACATAGTACTTGAAAATAAAGATTTTATCTCACATTTAGCTCAATAGTACTGGATCAAAGACCAAACTTTATTTGGCTCTTACAATCTTCTTATCAAATCATGTGAAAGCAACAAGTACTGTAAAGTCAATAATTATTTGATTTTGTCTCTATGATGAGAAGTGCATTTTTAGATATATGATTCTTAAAGGATTGTGATGTGGAAGGATATTTACCTATTATGTAAGTTATAATATGGTTCCCCCAATAATAATGATGCCATAATAAAAGGACTGGATAGTGGCCACTAGCATGTATAGAACATAAATATTTTATGTTTATTGTTTTGGAGATTGTTATTTTGAATTTATTTTTAATTGTTGTGTGGACACTATGAAGAATGTCAAATTTTAATGACATGATGTTATCATTCCTATGATACATAATTTGGCTTAGATTTTGGCATATTCAAGTTTATATTCATATAGGAAGATTACATCCTGCCAAACGCACCATTTATCGAGGATATAGGAATCAAAACATACTTCTCAAAAATCATAGCACCGTTTAGAGAAAGTGTAATACATATTACAATTGTAAATAAAAAACTTATTGGAGGATGAATGTGGCCTATAATGCATATTAAAATTCTACTTGATAGATGAATTGTGTCCTATATTACAAATATTGAAGGATGTGGAATAGGATGTGGAGACGTCTGCGATGTCATTAAATCAATAACCCAATTACAATTAAGTAAATTGTCACTAAATTTAGTTGATAACAACACCTTTCTCGTATAATGTGTGTGACTATATTTAGTAATGTTATTTAATATAATTCATGTTTATAAATCAAGGGAAGCCTTTATTCATAATATTTCCAATGATGGGAAAATTTTGATGATATCGTCAATTTTTTTATGCATGACTTTGACTCCCTCACACGAGTCGAGCGACTACTTAATTGGGTTATCCTTTCCCACCCTCACATGTTTTCTCACATTTATCTCTTCTACTTTCCCCTTTATTTATGTAGTCACATCTGGTATCTTGACACTTACAACAAGAAAAGTTAGATAATCACTTCAACTCACTTCAAATCTTGCAATTATACATGTTATTCTATATTTGGAGATATCAATAAAAACACGTAATTTCTAACCTAAATGATGGAAAGGGATAATAAAACCTTCTCTACCTTCTCAATAGTGTCTGAACTGCTATTGTATCCATTAATTTGATGCACACACCTACAAATTTGACATTGGAATCACTTCGTAGAAAAGCAAAAAAATGGCTTCTTAAGAATAAAGTCTTTAGATTGGCATAGGATAGAATGACCCTCGATGTCTCTTAGAAATTCATTAAAAAAATTTAATACCATTTTGCTAGGTGGAAGTGTTGAAAAGTTTCCTTTAGGAAAATACTAATATTATGGCTTCCCTCTATACAATCTCCTTGCAATCCTTTTCTTCCATTCATCCCTAGTTGCATTATGTCTACTATAAAACTTTCTGTTCAAACCTTTAATCTAAAAATTCTTCATTTTTTCAGGTACCCAATAAGGAAAAATTCAATTTACAAACTTTTCTTATGATTTCTTTTGTTAGGAATGTTAAAAATCAAAAATATAGATTTTACATTAGTTCTTCGAACATGCATGCATAAGTCTAGACTAAAATGGTAACATTTTCTTGTCTTGGTTGTTTTGTCTTTATAAATTTCTTTTCAAATCCTAATTGTATATGTGTAAGGATGATTTCTACCAATTTTGTATCTTAATTTAGTGTTTTAACCCTTCACTTATCATAACTTCAATAAACCCTAACAAACCCTAGGTTGGGAGCCCGAGGACAAATAATCCTCTATAACTAACCTTGAAAGGATTTTTAAAGCTCCTAATCATTTTGAATAAGTCTGAACAGGTTCTTGGGAGTAGTCTATCTTACCAGAAACCTTTACTCCATTCATGGGAGTGTATTTAATGCCAATTTCCACTATAACCTACCTTCCTCAGAATAGAGCATTCAGACGGTATCAAATTTTTATTGAAGTAGTGGAAATACTATCTATTCCAGACCCCTATGTGACTCTAATACACCATTGAATTCCTTCCAATTATAATTCTTCATCTCAAACTATGGATCTCCTGATCATTCAATGTATGTTGTACATTTTTTATACCATTTACTCTTGTAATAAATAATTGCATGATTCATTTCTTTGTCTAACCTCTTCACACATAAAAACATAAATTACACATATAAATACCAAAAAAATGAATCATCTACAAACCTCCTTCTTGCATTGAATCCTTTATGAAGTTTTTAAGCACTATAAATTGTTATTTCAAGCACACACTCATTTATTCATAATATAAACACATGAAGAACACAAAGTTACTTATTGGATGATCACAACAAAAGTCACCATAAGTGAGAAAAACTTCAAAAAATATTCTTGAATGATAATTTCACAATGAATCTACTAGTATTAGGTGAATGCTTTTCCAGTTCTATAGTGATAATACACCCAAAGATGATTGTTACAAGCTTATTTTCTACACAAGATGATAGAAAATTTATTGGATCTCTAAGTTCTTATCTCCTTCGATTGATCAATGAATAATATAGTTACAAAACAAGTTTTTATACTTTTCCATTTGAATCTTTTCATGTAACTGACTTCATGTCACATGCACAAGGTCACATGTGGAGTCTAGGCTTGCAAATAGGAGCTTATATGAAGCTTTAAAAGCATATTACACCACCTAGACCTAATTTCACTTCTCTTAGACCCAAGATGAGGCTTCAAAAACATATATGACAAGAAAAACCTATATACATGATTAAAAGACATCTTATGAACCTCTAAACTAATTGAGGAAGCAAAAATTGGCTTAGAGAATTCAAATTTTTGAATAGGTCAAAATGGAGGGAAACTCCATAATTCAACCTTTTGAACCTCCAAATCTTATTAAGAACTAAAAATGATTCAATGACAGCAATACAAACCTAAAAAGTAAAAAAATGCTTACTCTAAACCTAAACTAACCCTAGCAATGATGTCACTACATCATTCCATATCATGACATCTACCTATGTTCCTTTCATCCTCTTGTACAAAAATAATCTAGAAATGGATTTCCTATCTCCTATATCTTCCACTCATCTTCACAATGTATTACGCATATGCTCCGCCTATGGTCTAAATGTGATTGAGAAAGTCTTGGGTGTCAATTATCTCCAGAGCACTTGGAGAGCTTGTGTCAACTCCGAGATTGTAGATGTCTTCATGTTCATTTTCTGATTGCTATGTGCAGATAAGGAAATGGTCATGATGGTGGCATCCCATTGAATTTACCCACATCATCATGTGGGTTTGGTAAATTATTTTGCAGAAGTATTCCTTCCTTGTCTCTTTACCAATCTGTATCCTTGTCCATCTCCTTTCTGGGTTGATCGTAAGATATTTGATTCTCTAGAATTGAAACTTGGGCCCTCCATCAATTTTACAAGTCTATTCAAAGAATTTTTTGATCCATTGGGGATTTATCTCCAAAGTACCATCCCCGGACATGGTTGCACTAGAAAAACCAGCCCCTCCCATTCCCGATTACATGGTCAAGTTAAAGAATGTTGTTGGCCTCGCCCTTTTCCTTTCTTAGTAATATTACAATGCTTGGCTCGATGCACCAATTAGCAATGGAACAAGTAAATTTTCTCTATCATCCCCCTATATTTTTGTGTTTACAACTCTATGATTTTTGTCAACCCGGTTATTCATGTTACATTTTGGCATCGTTATTTACTGTCTTTCCTACTAGTTTTTTATTTTTGTATGTATCTCTTCATCGATCATATATTTTTATAATTTTAGGGTGGAGACCCATCAAACCTTTGGTTCATAGGTATGGTAGAAATTGTTTAAGTATCTAAAAATAAAATTATGTACTTTTTACATGAAATTATTTGAGAACAACTTTCTCTATAATGTTTGTGACTATCTTAATAATGTTAATATGTATAATATGTGTGACTAAATTAATTAATTTTATAATATAATAAAGGATTTAAATGATAATAGATATGTTAATACATAAAAAAAGTGTACATAACCTCTTTACTTATGGTGAATTCTAATTTGATTAATGTTAATTTACCTAGATAAGCTACACTGGCATTACCTAGCAAGCATTAATTTTTAACTCTCTTACCATTATTTTTAAAGTCATATTATCCTCTCGAATTTAAACTCTTTGTTGCACAATTTTTTCACATTATTTTAAGGAATTGAAAAATTATCAACCACCTCAACAATTAGTGCATTCATAAATATCGTGTAAACAATTACATTTTACTATGATTTATTCTCACAATTTGGGATCCCAACATGACGAATATTTTTACAATGAAATTCAATTATTCTTAAAATGATTTACCATAATTCTACCTCTAGAAAATGACCTTTAATTTATTTTATATCTATATTTAAATATGTAAATATATCCTTCTAATAAGGGGAGTAAGGAGAATTTTAATTGTCATTAAAAGTGTCTAGTGTGCGAGGAAAATTTCCCTAGTGATTTCATGTCCCTTCTTTCAAGGAACACAAGAATGGTGGAAGGTGATGTTCAAGGTTGATGATCAATTTCATCATGTATTTATAAATATTAAGGTGATGTTAAAGTATTTGTGATCCGGGTTTATTGATCTCTTTGAATCTGGGTCTATAACTATTAATGCATGTTACCGTGCACTTATTCCTCTCTTATAATATGATTTTTAGTTCATGCCCTTACAACTACACTCTCAAGCACCATGAGTGGTGGATGTTTGGTGTCTCTACCAAATAGGAATCCTACTAGAGAGACCCCACCTTCCAGGATCAAAGGGAAATGATTTGATGTCCGATGGAGATGTGTTATCCACCCTCTCTCACTCCAAGGGTAGTATGGTGCTCATATTATTTTGTCTCTACATCAAGAAGGGTGATCAATGCACATAAAAAATAACATTATAAGGATCTTTCCCTTGCACCGGTGCCATAGACACCTTAACAATGGATAAGGTTGTCTTGGGCCTCACCTCCGGTGGAAGAATCGCCGGCAAGGCTACCGCTTCCTCCACTTTTAGGTGACTCCTAGTATCGTGGGCACCATGGACTGCTCTGGCGACATCATGTGCCTTCTTAAATGAAAATTCTGTTAGATTTACCAATATACCCTAGGACCATAAGGGATGTAAATTTTCATGAGCTTTTCAATTCATTTCAACACATCACACATGTGTATGTGCCCATGGATGATAAGACATATTAAATAGGGGGATTAGGTTTTATTAATTTTTTCAACAAGGTGGATGATCGAGAGCTATAAATATGGTTAATGCCTATTCCTATGATAATCCTATTCTCGAGTCGATTGGGCCACTCCAAGACAATATTTTTTTTTAGAAATTCATGCGTGGAAGACTTAAAATCAAGCATCTTTCCTTCTTTCTATGGATTCTTTTACTTATTTCTACTTTAGGTGTTGTAGGGTTTTTAGTATTAATAGGATAAGTTTTTTTTTATTAAGGGAAAATAGTTTTGAAGGGACTATACCCTGTATACAAAAGGGCTCAAAAGCCAGATAGTGAAGATGAGAGAAACAACCCAGAGAAGGGAAAAACAGTCAACCAAGAAGGGCTCAACAACCAAATATTACAATATAAGTGAAAAAAGGATCTAAACGTCCAAAGATCCAAAAGAAAGAAGGAAAGATAAAAAAGAAACCAAAAGAGAAACAACATATAGAGCTCCGCCAAAAAACAGCTCCAGAACTGCCAGATGACAGCCACATCGCAGCCAAAAAACAACATCACAACAACTCGTTACTTGATGGCTCTATCAATCTTGGTCTTGATAGCCTGCAACGACATGAAGAAGGCAATGGCAGTGGCCTGAGAAGAGTCTTGCATATCTGCTTGGGCAATTTCAATATCCCTTTTCTCTTTAGGACCCCAAATGTCCTCATTAACCCCACTTAAACTGCAGACACTATGAACATGTTGTTCAATGAAATTATAGATGCTTTTGAGGGTAGACAATATTCACTTGAATGTAATTATTCTGATTTTATTTTTACTTTCTTTATTTAGTATAATGATTTAAAATTAAGTTGTACCAAAATATACAAAAATACATAGATGCACTATAAAGGAATTGATTTGGTTTATTTATTTTTTCTAAGAAACATGTTCTCATAAGAGTGTCTTGTTGACATGCATGTAGAGATTGATGACTCTTGAAATGTAGTATGACATCAATCATAAACAATATTATCATCTATTTATTATGATCAACAGGTATCCACTTTAACGAACACATTTGTTTATTTTTATTTGCGGGGAGAATTGAGTGTCTATAAACCATTAAAATTTACTACGATTCTTGAGGATTTATTGACTATAACTATTTCTCGAGTTAGGGATGAAATTGATGGCTTCTAATAGAGTGAGATGTGGAGAGTTTAAAAGGAAGATAATGAAGATATTGAATTTCTTCTACCATCGTCAAATAATATTGGGTCGGACAAAGAAGATCGTTGAATAGAAGTTCAAAAAGAAATGCAAGAAGGTGGTTCACACTACTATGTGCATCCAAACGGTTGAAAAAGTGTGCCTTAAAAATTTCACTCTCGAGTGTCATGAGTGGTGCAAGTTCAGCGTTGCTCGCTAACTAGAACCCTCTTTGGAGTGAGCCCACTAATCCATAAACATAGATTAAAAATAATTTCACTATAATAATGTTTACCCAAATGACCAAAATCAAGAATGAAATCTGATATAATGTGTTTTAAAAAATCTGATTGTAAAATGAACGGAAGCACTCATATCAGCTAACTCACTAAACCATTCAAGATCCCATTATCACGCGATTTTACGATAATTTTCATTACTAATTTGTAATGTGTAATGTTCTGATTAAATAAGTGATTACAATGTGGCAATTAAAATAAAAAATAAGAATCAAATCAGTGACAAAAATAACACAATTTATAACGGAGTTCATCCAATTTGGCTACATCTCCGATTCACAAAAACGTGAATTGATCGATTATAAAACTATTTAAATTACAATTACCCTTCTTAAATTATTTATAGATCACCATGACTTGCAAAAAGAGATGATAATGATTTGAAGACTCTATAAATAGTCATACTAACATCCCCAAATCCATTTGTGGCTTTGCAAGGCTTCCCACGAGAGTTCTTTGTGAAAATAAGCTAGAAAAAATCCTACAAAGGAAAATAATAAATTCTTGAAGGGAGAGTAAAAATCCAAACTTATCTGTCTCTAATTTTGAAACAAGTTCTTAGTTTTTCCTAAAGCCTGGTTTTGCCTCCAAATGCCTCAAAAATAAGGATTTCTAAAAACTTGTCAAAAACCACCTATATCTACATTCTTCTCGAAAGATTCTTTATATAGAAGCAAGCACATTTTCAAACCCATCGATACACTTGATGCATTGGTTGGGAACGTGCATTGGGGGTCTATGTTCATGAGTTCAAACCACCACTACCTCACCTTTTTTTAGAATTTTTGTTGTGGGAAGATCCCACATGTGTCAAACGATATGAATAGAAATCCTTTAAATATGATATACTTGAATGTTCTCTATGTGGATAAGGCCACATGAATATCTATTTTGTCACCCAATGTAAAAAGGTAAAACTCTAAAATACCACGTAGGGGTGGCTATGGTGTTTACATTTCTTGTGGTGGGTTGTTTGGTTTATATGCCACATTATAACAAGCCCTTTACATTATTTAAATTACTTCATGAGTTATATGGTCTACGTGTAATGGAGAGTGGTGGACGGTTTAAAAAGACCCTCTCGAGTTATTTACAAAGCCACGTATAATATGGTTGTGGAAATGAATGAAATCCTGCAGAGTGGACACTTTGTATTGTATAAGCCCAACTAATTTATGACTCACCCATCTAATCGCAATACGATATCATCCAACGAGCCTACCGAGCTATGTCTAGTGGTGTTAGCTCAGTCCTAAGAAATACAATACAAATACATATCCTAAAAGATATAATTTCTTAGGAAAAAACCAAGTTTTGTATAGACATCTCACCCCGTAATAAAAATCTCGCCAAAAGAGAACCAAGTGTTCTCGGTGAAATACAAATAATGAATAACAATGGAAAAGGCACCCTCCATTAAAAGAGTGTGTGGAACCTAGCTGATGGATGCCAAAAAAATAGAGGGGCCCAAAATTTTGATCCCGACCATCAAAGAATTTCATTTTGAAAACAAACTTTGATCATTTTAATCAAACTCTATTTTTGCCACGTGTCGCTTCCTAATTGACCATTTGTCCTAGAATGCCCTTGTTTCAATTGCAACCTTCTCTAGATCCCATCTTGCTCCAACGTAGTCCATTTCACATAAAAATAGGTGATAGAAATTTATTTGAATAATATTTTTCACTGTGATGGTTTAGGGAGAACTAGAAAAACTCTTTCCTTGAAAATGATCCTGATCACTACGCATCGCGATCAAAGGCCAATGATTCCATGTATGGTGTAGATACAATGTACTCCATCTCTAGCTCCAAGGATTGTGTGGTGCTTATATTTATTCATATCTATAGTAAGAAGGGTGATTACTGCACATCAAAATTTTCTTATAAGGATCTCACCCCCATTGGTGTCACGTACACCTTAGAAATGGATAAGGGTGTCAAGGTCCTCACCTTTGTGGAAGAATCAATGGTGGGGCTACCTATTCTTTCCCTAAGGGGAACCTCCAAGGTTCAAGGGCTGCGTGGCCCACTCTAGTGATATAATGTGCGGTAGAAATAATGGAAATTTTGATAGATTTACAAGTCTATCCGATGACCATGAGGGATTTCAATCTACACAAGATTTTCAAGTTGTTTGGATATATCACATATATGTACATGGCCATGGATCACAAGATGGATTTTAAGGGGATTTGGTTTTATTAATTTTTTCAATAGAGAGGATGCTCTATGATGTCATGAGGGAGGCATGCATTTCGGCTAGATATTATCTTCATGTGCGGGGTTTTGAGTGTCTCGCAAACCCTTAAAATTTATTCTGCTAGTGCTTCTAAAATAGAACATGTTATGTTTATTATATTATAAATTAATGTTAGATTCCTTGAAATCATTAAAATATTTTTCGAAAAACTTATTAAGAAATATTTCCAAAAAAATATTCCCAAATGATCAATGTTTAATCTTCATGACATTTTAAAATTGATAATAAACTTATTCCCAATCAAAAATTAAGTCTAGTGGCTACTAGCCCGTATAAAAAGGAAACATGTTATATTTATTGTTTTAAAGATAAATGTCAACTTCCATTAAATCATAAGACACTTTTTCCAATAATTACATAATTTAATCTTAAATAATTTTTAAAACACGTAAGAACCTAATTCTAAATAAAACATAAATCTAGTGATTGCTAGCTCATATAAAATAGAAACATGTTATATTTTTTGTTTTGCGATCAACGTGGGATTCCATGAAATCCTTTAAGAATTTTTCCAACAACTGCTAATTTTAATATTAAATACATTTTAAAAATTATAAGAACCTTTATTCCAAAGTAAGAATTAAAGTCATGTGACCGCTAGCCCATACATAATAGAAACATGTTGTGTTTTTATTTTATAGATCAATGTCGGATTCTAATATTTTGATTTTTGGAATCTAATATATGTGATTTTGGAGTACAATAAATTCCAATATATGTTATTTTGGATTCCAATTAATGGGAATTTTGATTCCAATGTATGCGATTTTGGATTCCAAAATGTGAGATTTTGGAATCCAGATAATTCCGATATTTAACATTTTCAAATCCAAAACTAGTAATTTTGGATTCCAATGTTGGCCACATTTTTAGTTTCTCAAACTGGAATAAGTCTAGATTTATTAAAATAAGCGTTAGTATCCCCTTTGCAAAATTCAGTCTTATTTGATAAGTTTTGATCTTTCGACCATCTATGTCATACATTGAAGGAGCATGAAGCTATGTTTTTACATATGAAAAAATAAGTATTCTACTAGCTCCTCCTTACACCCACTGCTATGTTTTCAAACATGATCACTTTCAAAAGTAATATTAATGAAGCCAAATATTCTTATAAATATATCATTAATATTACCTCACAACCTATTAAGATGCAACCCCATCTCGTATTGTCAATTTACATGCTTGGTAATTCCTCCTCATGTTGTATTGAAAATATTTCTTGAGTTAAATATCATATCTCTCCCTCCACCATTTGGGGTTTATATGAGTATACCTCAAGGAAATAAGTTCAATGTTAATACTCATTCTAATTATCATTGATGTGTTGGGAATACAAAAAAATACTACTAAAGCATAACCATGTTATTTAATATATTATATATTCTAAATCTATTGAATGAGATGAGGCCACTAAAGATTATAAGCCAAAAAATGATAAAACTAAGCTAAAATTATTCAATGGTACACTTATTAAGCATTAGACTATAAAATATTCTTTAGATGTAGATAATTCTTAACTTGCAGATCCCCACCACCCTCTTCTGATCAATCCATGAAAGTGATTATTGGAACGATTAATTATTCATTATCATTTACTCGCTCATCACCTTTGACGTATCTCGATATATCAATGTTTCACTTATTTCAGATATATTTTATATTCTTGTTTTTATTAATAAAAACACATATGGGGTTCTTTGCTCAAACCACAAAATAAGGAAACTTTTTATCTCTCACACTACTTCAATCTTTGGGTCTTCCTATACACAATATATACCTTGATGAAAATCCTTGATACCACCACATTACTCTACCCATTAATGATGGTCCTATTACTACATCAACTTAATTATTGGATTCCCATAATCTAGGTTATGGTGCCTTACATTTAGATATCCCTTAGTTATGTACTAAACTAGGGCCATTTCTTCATTATACACCAACTTGTTAAGTTCATTCACACTCAATATGTTATCACCATTAGAGGTATTTTCTTTATGTCTACCCTACATGGCATTCCTAGATCTCATTTTATAGTTCCTCATCCTAGTCATCTTACATACTTGTATTTTTTTGTGTAAACTGTCTCTAGTTCTTTTATTCTACTTCATAGGCCATTATTCCTACACTATACTTCTCGTGTTGCACACACTTCCTCTCTTAGTGTTGATCCTTTTAGGTATTCTATTAGGCATTTAATTTGACACTCTATACCTCATGAGTTTATGCATCCTCATAGGATTACAATTATAGGTTATATTTCTCACTATGATCACTCCCTTAGAGTTTTTGATTGTCATCTAGAGTACATGGTACCCCCATAGCTTTTATATACACTCATAGTTTCCATCACGCTCACTCCTCTAGTCCGTGACATTAACACCACTCAATGAATATTAGTGGTACATCTATTAATCCTCCTTTGGAACATGTTACTATAATAGTAACACTTGTATTTGCATCATCACTTAGTCCTAAATGTCCATATTATTTGACAACTCCTTCACCTCGTCAGATGTTATCTTTGGTTAGATATTTCACTATTCACATATTTTGTACATAACTATGCATTGAGATAATACATAAACATCTAAATATTTGTAATAAATATTAAATTAGGACATGTGTATTTTACTTGAGTTATTATCACTTTACATGACATGTTTTATTTATCACTTTGGTTTGATAGATAACATGCTTTATTTATTAACACTTATGTCCTTACTTAGTATATTAAGTTTGATACAGACATACATTTTACTACACCCATGTAGGACCACTCATATCTCCTAAAATTCTCATCTTTATAGGGGAACCCATCCACATCCTATAGATTTCATTATTATATTATAGTTCATTTACACTTCCTCATTTATGATCAATTATATACATTATGTAATTTCTTCTTTTTTCGACAAATAAGACTAACACATCTCTTTTGTAGTATTTCCATATTTTGATCCATATATCTAACCTATGTTGGTTGTTACATAATATTATCATGTTTTTCCATCTTGGTTTCATGTATACATTCTTGTGTATGTTAGTGCTTTCTTATGGCCTTTGTGTATTAATTTTCTTGTGACATCATGGGTGTCCTATGTATATGGTATCATGAATATCCTACTTACAAATTTATTACTCTTTTTATAGGCCTATGATCCATTATTATATTATGACACTGTGGGTGTTCTATGTTTACAGTGCACCAAAATCCTCTTGTAAGCTCTTATATGTCATTTTTTGCAATTTGATACATTTTTTTGTTCTTGTTTTAGTCTACATATGTTATTTTTACTAGTTATTTTAGTCTCTCTTATCATTGTTTTTTTCTAGAATTACTTTTGTTGTGTGCCATGTTTATTATTGTTACTTGAAGATGTAACCTTTGTTGAAGCTAGGATCTACACCTCAATGAAACATGGAAATAATTTTGAAGTGTGGGGAAATGGTTCCTCTAAGGTCAATATCAAAGTGAAAAGGTTGGCTCCTTTCACTCTAGTTCACTCAGTAGCTAATCTATCGAACCCTATGCTTTACTAATAATTATTTATAAATTAGTATTTACAAGGAATAAGGGTTCAGAAAGATGAAATACTAAATAATAAGGTGATGCACCAAACTAGAAAGGATACAAATTCAACCCCGTAAGTTTACTAAACATAATTCACTTCATAAGTGACATAAAGGATAGAAATCGTGCAAGTATAAATAAAAACAACATGCCATAAAATAATAGAAAAGCATGAATGAAATAACAAATATTAAAGGTTAGAATAAAATCCACAACATCAAAATATAATTTATTATAATGTTCATAGTTCATTACAATAATGTAGAACGCACTTATTACAATACATAACACCAACATACGTAATCCTACAACTCGAAATACTTGGCTAGACAAACAGGAAGCATAATATTGCAATCAAGAGAGGATGTGTTATAATGAAAAATCAGTTGCATAAATAGGTGAAGGAGAAGGGGAAGAGGAAATATGATATAAATAATATCACCCAATTCTACAACCACTAAGGATGACTTAGTATTTAAGCACAAAATAATTTTTTTGAACCCATACTTGAAAATTTCCATTAGTTCTTTTTT
Organism: Taxus wallichiana var. yunnanensis; assembly: GCA_018340775.1. NCBI lineage: Eukaryota > Viridiplantae > Streptophyta > Pinopsida > Cupressales > Taxaceae > Taxus > Taxus wallichiana. Next base: position 263,806,369 of record CM031244.1, on the reverse strand, counting down.
ACAGCTTTGGCCCAATAAAGTACATTATTGTGAACAAAAATATTTCTATCATGTACTAGTCTTCATAACCTTTCCAATGATATAATTTTTTTCATATTTTCTAACTTAGTTAAGAATTTATGATCATTTAAGGATCCCCATGTTGTATGCATAGTTGATATCCATGGGGCTATCAAATTTACCTTTGAATTTCCCTTGTTAAAATTTCAACTCCCAATTGGATCTCGAGTATCCTTTTTATTGATGAAATTTTAGGAATCCATGGAGTTTTAGGATGCACGAAAAAAGAGAAATCTATGGATAACTAGGATTTGTAGAAAAAAAGAAAATATTGATAACTAGGATCCATAGAGAATGAGGAAGCCATGGATAATTATGATCCATGGGAAAAGAGAAAGACAAAGATAAATAGGATCTATGGGAAAATAACATGAAATAAATAACTAGTTTCTTCATAAAAGAGGAAGCCACATATAACTTAGATATGTTGAAAAAGGAAGCCACAAATAACCAAGATTTGTGAAAAAGAGGAAACCATAGTTAAGGAGGACATATGGAAAATGAAGAATCCATGAATAACTAGGATTGACATAAAAAAGGAAGCCACATATAACTAGAATCCATAGAAAAAGAGGAATCCATAAATAAGTAGGACCCACCAAAAAAGGAAACTATGGATAGCTAGTATTCACGAAAGAATATGAAGCCACAAGAAACTAGGACCCATGGTAAAAAAGGAATCCATAGATAATTAGGATTTGTGAAAAGAAGGAATTTTTTTATAACTAGGATCCACAGAAAAGAAGGAAGGTATGAATAACTAGGATCCATGGAAAAGGAGGCCACGGGTTTTAAGGATATGTGGATTAAAAGGAGGCCACAGATTTCAAGCATCCATAGAAAAAGATGAATAACTAGATTCCCTTCATATTTGAACCATGTTTTCCAAATAAACATGAGTTTTTATTTGACAACATTTTAACAACCTCTTAGGGGACATTTTCATACTAAATTTATGAACCAATTGCCTTCTATATCTATTGGGCATGGAGTCAACATATAACTTGAAAAATAGTATTGAAAGCTCTGAAAATCATGATGAAATTTTCCTAGATTGAAGAATTCACCACAATCTTAGGATAAAACCCAACTATAAATCTATCTTAGATCTACATGCCTCTTTTCTTTCACTTAGTTCATCATTACCAAATAACCCAATCAAGAAATACAAATTTTTTTGACAAGTTATGCAATACAACACTTATTCAATGAAGATTTCCATAAAAATATTGAGGGAGTGCATTTCAATCCATGATCATAAGATAGCACAAAATAAGGGGCCCCCATCAATAAAGTAATAAGAGAGAGACACTAAACCTAATATACACAAGGTAAAGCACACCCCTCTCAATAATATGGTTTAAGATAAATACCATTGATATTTAAGAACTCTAATGAATTAAATTTCTTTCAAGATGAGATGATGTATGGTCCACTCCATAGCGCATCAAATTTTGAGTATCTTCTTAGTTTGTCTTTGTCTGTATCTCACTTCAAAACAAGGTATCCCTTTGTGAAGGTTTACTCACTAGTTTTCCTATCAAACCACCGTTTGGTTAGCTTTTTATGCTATTCTAATTTATTCATGGCTTATTACCTCATATCTTCTAACTTAGTAAGCTATACATTCAGAATTCTCTTCCATTTTCAGCTTCTTATTCCAAATGATGGGATATCTCAAATGAAGGAAATTTAAGATATATTGGAAGCCTAACCTCTCTACCATACACAAGGATAAAGGAGAATTACCTATTGATATCTTGGTTTGATCCTATCATCTGAAAGAGCATGTATAATTTTTTCATGCCACTTCCCCTAATTTATCTCTATTATTATTCTCACGATCTTTATCTAATTATTGTTGGTGGAATCAACTAGGTGATTACCTTAAGCAAATGGTTGGAATAATTTTTAAATAGATACCATGTTTGAGATCACACTCATATATTTTAAATATCACAAAATCTTTAGAATTATTGTATACTAGGGTATGGGGGACTCCAAACCTTGTCAAAATATCCTGTAAAAAGTACATAATGGATATATCAGTAGCTTGAGTGAAAAAACCTTGGTACACCTGGTAAAGTAGTCAGTGGTAGTCAAAACCCACTTATGTCCAACACTAGACACTTGATTGATCATGTCAATGAAATCAATAACCCATTGAGATAAGGTTTGGTCTGATTTTATTGGGTGAAGTGGAATGGAAGACAACCTATTCTAGTAGTAAATAAGGCACATTCTTTGCATTTAATAACCCATGAATGAGCATCTTTAAATAATGTGGGTCATAAATAGCCAACCCTCATGATTCTTGTGGCCATAACTCTTGGAGTAAAATTACCATCACCTAAGCCTTCATATAATTCACTAAGAATTATTTCAATTTGATCTCTATCAATGCATCTCATCAAAACCCCCTCTAGGATTTTATTTAAGATAATGCCATCAATTAAAACATAAAGAATAGAATGAATCCTAGAGTGTATCTTATTTTTTTATCCAACCTAGGTGGTATTCAGTAGTTTTTAGGAACCTTTCCATATCATCCATAAAAATTTTTCCATTAGGTGCACGATTCACGTATTGTTCGTTGTCTTCCAAATAGATGTAAGATAATTCTTAGTCATTTTTACTAGCATCTGATGTGAGTTATTTATAGAATCATTGACCTCTAACCAACTTGGTTTCTTTGATAGTGAAATGATATTTGATGATTTTTTCTACCCGTACAGATCCGCTTTGACTATGTTCTAAGCCCATTATGAAATTTCTCATGCTAGGATGAGAAACCAATACCTTGATAGGATTATTGGTGAGCATATGCTTGAATTTTTGATAGACCTTATAATTGCAAAGACTTATTTTTCCATGTGAGTGTACCTTAACTCGTAGAGGCCTTCAATGTTTTACTAAAGAAATCCATTAGCTATTCCAAACCATCATCATTTTGTTGAGTTATAATGGTTTCCACAATACTCTTAACCCTATATATATATAGAAGATAATATACTTTTCATAATTTAGATTAATTAAGGTTGGATCTTGAGTTAATTCCTCCTTAATCTTAATGAAACTTTCCTTTCCTTCATTGCTGCACTAGAAATGAGTGTTTACTCGATAACATTTGAGTTATGTGTTTCAGCAATCCTGAAAAGTTAGGAATAAATTTCCTTTAAAAAGTATTTTTCTAAGGAAAGATTGTAATGATTTGTTGTGTGCTGGAAAGGAGAGAGTAAGGATGGCTGAAATTATATCTAGGTTAATAGATATTCCATTTTTCAAAGAACATGACCCAATAGTTTTCCTTATGGGAAAACAAAGATGTATTTTTTTGATTGAGTGACACCCCAATCTACCCACACCTTTCAAACACCTTCTCAAAAATTTCCATGCGATCTTCACCTTCCTTAGAGCAAACCATTATATCATCTAAGTAATTTAGATTGAACTTTTTTATGAATACCATGAAATCAAAATTCATGGCCATTTGAAAGGTAGTACCAATATTAGACAAACCAAAATATATTTTCTCAATCGGGTATGTCCCCCATTTAGTAGTGAAATTTTTCTTATATTTTTCTTCTTATTTGAACAATATCACAATAATTTCATTAAATATGGACATATATCCATGAATCCAAACTTACAAGATCATCATTTATGGTTTTATAAATGTTAAAATCGGATTATGAAATTGCCATTTTTTTCTTTTATATAGTGTGTTATTGGATTCCGATATTTACAATATGTATAAGTACTAATTAGAAAAATATTTTTACCAGCAATGAAATCATTCCATTGTACCCTAAAAAGGTTTTCACTTTATAGAGATAATATTAGAATAATATTAACAACACTAATTTCAAATGGGCATTTTCCCATTCTAAACAAGTAACTTTAGAATATTTTTAGTTGAAATGTTTGGTTGATTCATTTATTAAGGTTTTTCAATGTCCAAAATTAATGAAATTATGGTTATATTGTTTCACCATTTTCTTTACCTTTTGAAATGATGAAATAGATAACGGTAAGGGCCAAGGAGGAATACTTGTTTAATGTTGATTGGTTGATGTTTGTTGCATGTGTTCGACTTCTTGATCCACAAATGAATGTGAGAGATTCCTTTTGGCTAGGAGGAACTACCTATAATATAAAAATAGACTAAAAAAATATAGTTAAATGATATATGATAGTGGACTTCCTAGAGTATGCTAGTTCGATAAGTGTGATACTTCCTAGAGGGATTTTAATCCATTTTTAAAACAAAATAATTCGAGAAGTAAACAAGGTCCTACCGTAGTTGAAATTATTTAGGTATATCATTCAAATACAATAAGCAAATCTAATGACAATAGGCTAGGCTATAGTTGGATCTCGAGAGGTGAGGGATCCGTCAAGGTTTTGGGGTTTGGTCGGGGCCGATTCTAGGTTATTTAGGTCAACTAGTAGGGTGGTTGTTGGGTTTGTTCTTATTCAAGGTGTAAAAATAGAGACCGATGTCTGATGAATGTGATCGATGCTAGTTTAGGTAGAATCGACGACGCTTATGGATAACCGGCATTGGTATGGTTGAGGTGAAAGAAACTTAAAATAGGTTAAATGGTAGGGGTGATTTGAGGTCGAATAAAGTTTGGGCAAGTGAATGGGGGGTATGTGGAGATCTTAGGTATGCTTAGAAGTATACAGAAGGTGAGAATAGGTGATTTGGTTATGTGGGTGAAGGGATCTTTAGGTTTAAAAGAAAGTGGGTGATGAAGCAATAAGTATGCAAAGAATAGATTAATAATAGAAGTAATAAGATTTACCAACTAAAATAAACTATATTGATTAGGGCCATACTTACCGTGTTAAGGATCTAATTGTTGAGTGGTGGAGGTGGTTGATTAGAGAATACGTGTATGTTCCAAAGAGTGGTGCTTTCCTAGAGTTCTATTGTGAATACAATGGCTCTTTGATTGATGTTTGTGATGGCTCTGGATGTCCGGATGCAAAAAGGATGCTTGTTTTTCTTACATGCAGCTTTGGTCTCCCTCCTTGCTCTAAAAATGTGCCAACCTCAAAATAAGGTTATCAAAGGGAATAAAAGGTGACTCGAAAATAGTTCTAGGTCGACTCGACATCTATTCGTGGTTGACCACATCGGTTAGGGTGGAATTAACTAGGTTTACTCGAAAATGGGAGATCATGGAAATGATTTCCGCTGATCTCTCTATCCATCCTGGGAAAGAGTGGGAGTTACATTTTTTATGTGGGAATGTGGTTAGAGGGGATGTACGCTTTGATTTTTAGGTTTAGTTAGGTCTTAGTTAGTTATGGAAACATGCTAGGAATAGAATTAGGGTGAGGTGGCTAGGTGAGGTGTATAGGAGAGGTAGTGGTGTGGGAATTATCTTAATTAGGATAATTATATAATAAATATTATGAGGACATGGATTAATTTAATTAAATTAATATTAGTGTTGGGTGTAAGGGTCCATGGTTAGGTGAGTGTGTTCAAGTTGATTATTTAATGAAGGGTCAAGGAGCGTGTGACCCAATTTTGGTGTCAAAAATTTCCCCTTTTATTGCCTAGCTTGTATTGGTCAAAGAATGTTGACAAATATAAGATGTTGTTATCCCATGTGTGGGTGAAGGTGATCATCCTCAAACCAGAAATGATGAGGCGAAGGAAAAATTGGTGAGTGGTTTGATCAAAGGTGAATGTGATGAAGAGGAAGGTGGACAACATGGGTAAAGAGGTAAAGGTCCAATCGGGTAATCCAGGTAATGGGTCAGGGTCAACGGTAGTAATAGACAAATGCACACACACGTATAAACTACAAAGACCGTACCATGTTGAAGAGCATGCAAACTCTACATTGTCTAAGGTGTATAGGTTTATCCAAACAAGGTTGAGGTGATTCTGGTATCCAAGGTATAGGATATGGTGTGGAAGAACTTCACAGGTCAGGTGTAGGAATGTTTAGGTATGTTTTGGTACACCAAAGGTTGGGTCAGGATAAATGGTCATGGCAAGAGGCAAGGTAAGGTCATTAGGTCAAACAACACGGTAATAATGTTGCAAGGTATAGCGAGCACATGAGTTCACAGGTCGCTAGCAATGTTCCAAGTCCAAGTAGCTAGGTCATGGCACAAGTAAGACCGAGGTATGGGTAAAATAACAAGTCCCAAAATGTAATTAAGGACAAGTATAGGTAAGGTAGGCATGGAGGTTGGTTACAATAAGGGTGGGTAAGGTCAAATGACGATTGGGTTGGGTAAGTGGGGACAACAATGGGGAATGGGAACAAATATGATAGGTAATCGATGTCGGTCATACATAACCAGGGATGGTCAAGGTAAGACAATCATGGTTTATGGGGGCAGATGACTGATGTTGGTCTTGGTATAACCGACCATAGTGAGCTAGGACATAGGACAGATGTCGGTTTAGGTATAACCAACGTCAGTCAGGTCAACGTGGGTATATAAAAATAAAAATCCATATAATACAGATTCATTTGTATGTTTTGGATTTTGTGAAAATGATAGAGTGCTTTGAACGAGTTGTGCTTTATCAGGAGAAAAAGATGAGGGATGATACCCTACTGAGGTGGAGGGATCCGGTTGGTTAGAGGAGTCAGTGAACGGGTTCACAAGAATAGGTGGATCGATTGTGATTGGGTAGAGAGTAAGAGGATTGGATTTAGTGATTAGACATAGTAGAGGTGGGAGAGGGATCAGGTTGACCACTATTGTTGAGAGTATAGGGGGACAATGAGCCCTAAAATAGGGTCAGCCGAGGCTACCAGGTTCACGGAGGCTAGCACCAGTGTGTAGTACTAGTAGAGACCAAATGCATGACCCATGATGGGTGGTGAGATGTTAGCAGGTTGTTGTACAGGAGCCAAATAGGAGGAGTCAAGGGAGACAAATATTGAGGATATCCAACACGGTGATATCTTATAGCCATATATACATCCAGTATTGTATAGTCATTTATTTTTGATATATACTTGGATTGTGTGCTGAAGAGAGTGAGGATGTACACGAGAGTTGATTGATTTTAGACATATACTCGCCTACGTGTCGAGGATGGTGAGGATGTACATGATAGTTTTTGATATTTTTGGATTCATTTGTATTGGTGTACATGTGTATGTGTACACAGATGTCATGATTTATAGATGATGATATTTATACTATGGATATTGTGCTTGTTGTAATTTCCATTATTATTTGTGTATGTGATGGAAACTAGGTGAATTAATTATGATAGAGTCGTGGTCGTAGTCATGGATTGAGTCAAGTCATAGGCATGGATTGAGTCAGTCATAGGCATGGATTGAGTTGGGTAATAGGCATGGATTGAGGTAGGTTATAGAAATGGATTGAGTTAGGTTATAGGCATGGATTGAGTCGTTTGTAGGTATGGATTAAGTCGTGGATTTAGGTATGATGAATTTTAGGTTGGTTTAGGTATGGTTTAATTGAGGTTGGTTGAGTGTTTAATTCATTAATTGGTGCAGTTCATGATGATGATGGATCACTTTAAGATGTTCTATAGTAAAATTCATGATAATGGTAAAGAAATGGTAAACATAATGAAATGAATGCATGAGTGATGATGGTAAAGATGTGAAGCAAGTGTTTTTCGTTTGGTTTAAATTCCAATTATTGATATTAAAAGGAAACTAACTAGGGTAGAATGTGACTAGGAAAGGGGGGAAGGAATTTGTTAGGGTAGAGAGTGGCCGAGCTAACCTCCAATGGAATCATGCCCTCGAAGTGCTTCCTATATAGTTCTCGACAAAAGGTACCTCGCACCGATGTAGTTCTCCCATAAGCTAGGGAAGATTAAGGTGAAATAGTGGAATGGTCAGATAGGTATTAGGCATGGGTGATGTAGGTCATAGGCATGATTGTGTTTAGGTTATAGGTATGGTTGATTGATTTTTAAATACATGTGTCAAGGATCTGGTCTTGTATAGGATAATAAATTGGTAGTGAGGAAGATGAATGGTAAGAATTAGTAAAGTAGCTGCATAATTGATAAGAATCCTAATGAGTTGATCCTACCTTAGATGGGATTATGAATGTAATACCCTATAGGCCTTACATAATGGACTACTTTAAGGGTGAAGAAAAGTCACAAGATCAAAAAATGTCACATTCGCGGAAAGTCCCTTGAGTAACAAGGAATTTAGGTGGAAAAGTTCAAGGAGGTAAAAATGAGAGGCTTAGTGTAAATTAGTGTACGACGGTGTGTTTTTCTAACAAGAAACCCAAATCAGAAATAGGCAAGTCCATGACGAAAATTTCATATTTTTCTTGATTTGTTTATTTTTAATAGACTGATGGATGTAGGAAGTCTATATGGGATGAATATATTATCTCCTTGAGGTCTTCGTGAAGCTAATTGATGCATGAAGCTTCTAAATATTTATTACATTTTTGTAATGACCGTACATAGTTGTCCTTCGAGGGATTAGTCTATTCACAAAGGGTAGAATATGGAGAAGAGATGTCCATTTTGAGGGAGTCATATTTTTGCTGGATGTTTGAATCAAGGATTTGTATCCCTTTTTTTTAGATGTTTAAGTCATGGACAAGATTGTAGAGGACAATTAGGTTCCGGTTTTAGAAGACAAGATCATAGTACAAAAAAATTAACTAGGAAAGAGGTGGTTTTGAGTGATGAACAACCATGGGATTCCATCTTGAAGAAGATGAAAAGTATCCATGAGAATCATGTTATGAGTAGAGCCATGGTACTTGTTGTCCTCTCAAAATTTCCCCTCCTTTGAAAGTTTAAAAAGTTGAAATTTTGATTTGGAACCTTTTTCTGATGTTCTGGTAAAGGGAGAAGTTGAAAAGTTTGGTAAATTCTACGTTTTTTGAGTCATTTGTGTGACTTATGGGTCTGTCAAAAAATTTGTCCCAACTGTCCCAAGTTTACCTGGGCTCTTTGTTCGCCGATCGACCACTTTCTCTTAAATCAGTTAAACTTGTGGGCTTGTCAGAACTTTTTGTTCCAACTGTCTCAAGTTTGCCCGAGCTCTCTATTCCATGTTCACCTGTTGTGGCCACATCACGTCCTCCACATAATTTTTCCCCTCATGTCCCTAAAACATTCATGCAGTCTATCCCCACATCACCCGCATCACCCGAATCTCACTTTTGCGTCCCATAGGTCCCAAATGTACCAAAGGCCATCTGGGCTAATTTTTCCTGCTCTTTCCAATAATTTATTTTTGAGTTGGTGGGTATGAATTTAATGCACATTAATAGCCCTCTCTCTCCTAAATGAATATTTAATAGACTACCCCTCTATGCATTTTTGCACACTACTTCTCATTAACATTTGCTCATACTCTTGTGATTGAAACCACTTGCTCACGTCCTCATTTTCCCGCTGCAATTTCATCACAGATTCAAGTTGTACATTTGATTTTCCAAATACTGTTAACATGAAGATTAAATTCCAAGGTCAGGAGAAGGTTTCGTCACTCAAGTATGTTGTTCCCGATATCGGGGACAGTGAAGTTCGTCACGTGGACTTTGCTGATTTTTGGACTAGGTTGACAGACCCGAACCCCTCTCCAATGGCACAAATGATTAATGATAGTGGCTTGGCATTTTCTACTTGTTTTCCTATCTCAGTACAATGTGTAGACATGGTACTCACTTGTGGGGCTCACTTCAACCCCATTCCGTGTGAATTAACAAATATACATGGGGAGCTCATTGTCAAGCTTGATGCTGCCGACATTACCAATGCCCTAAGAATCCCAGAGATGGATAATTCTGTGGTAATCTCCCAAAATCAAGCACAAGCTCTTTTTGATTAGGAAAGTGAGAAATAAAAAGCTAGAATTGTAAAGTCTTGGCTGAAGAACCCTAAAAGGGGGCATCCCGACTATCCAAAGCCCTATTTAGGTCTGATTTTAATGAGGAGCTCTCGACTTCATAATCCTGTTAGCTCGAGTTATGGGCTTGCCTTCCACTAATGAGTTCCACTTCTGGATGTGCCCACTTATCAACATAGTGTGTGAAGGCACCTAGAACATCAACTGGGTAGAAATCATCTATATGAATTTGACAGAGCAGCTTGTCCCATGTACAATAAACAAAAAAGTTCTACATGACTTCCTACCTGATGTACACCCTGGCAGCATCCAGACAGTGGTTTGGCTTTACATACATTGATGCTCAAAAGGGTGATCCTATATATGCTTACTGCCCTTAGTTCACCCTGGACACTAGCAACCATAATTTCAGGAGGGTAAATGATGCCTTCACCATGTACGTTGTAAGGTTTCTAGAAAGTGACACCGCAAGGAGGTTTTTAGACGAAGCCATGAGCCTGATTGCAAAGTATGGAGCCTACTTCATTCAGTTCAGAAAGTTCTCTTACATCAGGCTAGTAGGTTATGAGAGCACTCCTCTTAAGCTCCCCATGTTTTGTAATGATAAGATGGCCCTGATTGAAGTATGTAGGCAATTGGACAAATTACACAGAACCTGCAGGGATAAGAAGATCACTGGGTTGCACTTTCCCATATCTTTGAAAACTATACATGCAAAACCACTCTAGATGCTCAAAACATTGAGAGGGCCCTTTCTCCCATCACTGTCCATTTCTTCAGGCCTAGAACCTGCTTCAACTTGAAGAAATTCATTGAGTTGAACATCAGAATCAACTATCATCATAGGGCAGACACTAAAGATTATTGGGTTGATCGCATAGAGATGTTTTTGAAGCTTTAAATGAGGCATTATGGCAAGCTTCCTTTGTAGTTAGTTCAAGAGCTTAACTTGTATCAAATTCCTGAAGGACTCCAAGATGACAACACAGACCTGTTGTCATATGAGTATGAAACTATAATCAAGCACACTCCTATAGAGGATCTGGATTGGTTTAAGAGAGAGAAAGATGATTTGGCTGAAATCCTCGCCCCTGTCCTGGTCAGGACCAAAGTTTGGATTGATAGAAAGGATCGTGAGCTGAGGAAAAACATAGGAGAATCCTCTTCCAAAGACACCTCGACCCCGAGGAAGGAGGAACAAACACCTAGTTTGGAGGTACCTATACAGACTCCTCCTACCTCATCAAGTAAAGGTCCTACATCCTCCACTCCTTCCTCCTCCACTCAGGTCTATCAAAAGAAGGTGAAGGAGGTAAAAAAGGAGCCTGTTGAAGAAGACCCTCTACCAAAGCATTCAGAGCTACCTTCTAGGCCAGAGAACATCATTGTTTTCAGTGAGAGTGAAGATAATGAAATGCCAAATCCTGTAGATGCTTCTGAAACCACAATGGATAAGGAGCAGAGATTCATAGCACCGAGCCTCCAAGCAATGTGGATTCTTCTATCCAAGATGCCTCGTCTGCTCCACTCACATCCTTATTGGAGGCCATAACAGCAAACACTCTTTGTGCCATGAGTTCTCTCACTCTTGGTTCTCTTGCTACTCCCTCTTCCTCTTCTTCCACTTTTGCATGGGTACAACCATTTGTTGATAGTAGGAAGAGGAAGTCTTCTTCTCGGATCTTTGGGCCCAATTTTGATGTTGTGGCAGCCTTATTGGGTACTACTCCTTCTCCTACTAAGAAAGCTAGAACAACCTCAAGGATAGTAATAGATGCCCAAGGTCAGCAATTTCTTGAGATAGCCAAACCCAAGGTTGACAAGCCAGTCAAGATTTACAGGCCTCTGATTTGGAACTCTCAAGGATTTCTATGGGAGAATCTACCCCTGAAGGTGAGATACACAACCTTCAAGAAACAGTCACCAGGGTCATTGGAAGGGTAGAGAAGGGGCAACATAGTATAGAGAAATTAAAGGAGTAGGATCAAGTACTTTGTAGTTTCATTAAGTCACTGCTATCTAAAGATAAAGTTCTTGACCCTACCCCACTGACTGCTCTCCCACCACCTGTGATTATCAACTAGGATGAAGTCTAGAGCATCAAGGATATACACAGGTACTCCATATATGGGAGGGCTATGGCGGCCATGGTGGATGACATGCTTATTGCAGGGTTGAATTTCATTGGTGAAGCCTTCAAGCTCAATGAGAAGGTGAACAATCTATAGTAGAAGCTCTCCTCCACAATTGGGAGCATGGATAAAGAGCTCAAACTTTGGAGCAACTGCATAGTAGACCTTTGCACTGATGGGGTAGATCTGATGAAAATATTTTGGTGGCAAGTAAGGTCTTTGATGATGTAAAGGATAACTTGTCATAGTCATGGGTATTCAGCGTAGAATGGAAAATCAGAGTGCTAGAGGAGGCTTTGGGAGAACTAAGGAATAGCTGGCAGAAGGGAGAAGCTTTCAAAACTCTGGTGATATCTACTTTTAAGGATATCCACTGTCACCTCCATGATGAGACCTCAGGTGTACCTTTCTCCTCAGTAGGAAATCAAAGCTCAATTCAGAGCTTTTGTCAAAGGAAATTTGTTCAAAGAGGACTCCATCACCAAGGAGAAGATCAAGGAAATCTACTCCCTCCAGTCTGCCATTGAGGAAGCAAACAAAGAGTACCATACACACACTGAGTTTGACAAGGAGATGGAGAAATGTTTGGGGTCTTGGACCCTAGCTACTACCAACACATCGGTTCCACGTGGTAGGGACATAGCAGAGGCTTTGAAGAGGTTTAGACAACGGATCCTCAAATCAGTGGGCCCATCCCAATCATGATCGCTTGTCTTCCCGACTTCCCTCTTTCTTCTTCTTCTAAATTTGGACTTATTGTAAATTAGTTGGGGTTTTGCATTAAGCATCCCTTTAACTAAAACACTTTAGTTTAAAGAAGTAGTTACCAAGTTTAACTAATTTCTAAAATTATATAGTGGTCTCTCTCCATCAATTTGAGGGGGGATCTTGGATTATTTTGAAAGTGTAAAGAATAGTAAAGAAATAAATATGAAAGAAATTTCCTTCTTTTTTCATCTAGTCATGCTATTCATTGTTATCCATTGAATACTACTGAGTTATTTATTTATGTTATGACAAGAAGTTTTGTATTCTTGTGGATGTTATTTCTAGAACTTTGTGTCTTTGCAATAGCATCCTGTTGATTCAAATACAAATGACTTTTATTCCCATAATTTTATTCTAGCATGCATAAGGAATTACTTTGTTATCTATATTTCTAGAGAATGCCTTTCAGCTCCTTTTTACTCCATCATTCCTCTACACTTTTGTATTGATGATCTATTTTATTTTAAAACACTTTCATGATATTTGAGTTCCACATTTAATCTATGCATTTTACATATGTAAATAAGTTTTTCTTTGAATAATGGAACCTCTCCCATAAAGAGGAGGGACTTATTGTCCCCGATTTTTGCTCTTACAAAGTCCTTTCGATGACTAATAGTTTTTGGCAACTCATTGGGATCCATTTTTATTAAAACGCGTTCCAGTTCTATGAAATAATTTCTTGATCATCCTTTGATTTGGAGAATCCACGTTTTACTCAAGGGAGGAGGGACCTTGGTATTGAAGATTCTTAGTTTCATCTTTTGGAACAACAAGTTTTTCCTTTCCCTGTAATAGGAAGAAATAGAAGATCTCGTTCATCAAGCACTCCTCCTATTGAAGATAGAACCCTTATAGGTGTTATTCCTTGAAAGAAACTCAACCCTAATCTCCATTCTCTGATCCTCACTGGTGTTTTGGTTCCTTTTCAAACCATATTTCTAAGGATGGCAACACCATTACCTTGGGGCCATCAAGTTAGGCCTCTTGCCCTTCCTCAGCCTTTGCATGATTTACCCAGAGGTAATAGAAAGAACTTCCTCAAGTTCAGAGGTGATGGTAAAGTGCATCTTGATGAACACATTGCAGCCTTCATAGTTGCATGTGGAGTTCTCGAGTTGAGCATGAAGATGTCTCAGTGAGGCTTTTTGTGGAGACTTTACAAGATAATGTGGTAGATTGGTTCTATCACCTTCCAGCTAGAGCCATTACCAGCTGGAACACAATGAGAACAAGATTTGAGAACCATTTCAAGCTTGCAGAGGATGTACATGCTTTGTTGGCCCAGATTTCTCAAATAAAGAAAGATTCACAAGAACCCATGAGAGAATTTGTGGCTAGATTTAACAAGTTGATTAACAAAATCCCACCAGACACTCAACCTATAGATAAAATTAAAAATGCTTCTTCCTAAATGCCCAATTTCCTGGAAGTTAGTTATGCATTAAGGAGAGTCAATCTTTCTACATTGGCCGAGGATCAAACTCTTGTTGTTAGTGTCGAAGATGATTTGATTATGTCTAGAAAGCTAAAAAGAGACCCTGCTAAGTCTAGATCTTCTTCTTCTTCCTCTTCCACTCCTGACCTAATACGATCCATTGGTGTAAAAGCTTGCCAATGATCTCATTGCCATCAAGAAACAACTGGCTCAGCATGCTCCCTATGTAGATGTTCTGAGGAGGAATTTTCAACCTAGAAATCACTTGCCTAGCTTCTCAGACAAGGCTAGCACTTGAGGGGCCACCTATCAAGGTTCCTGTTAATGCAACCTAGTGAAGTGGAAGAACCTGAAGATGAAGAGGTTGGTGAATATTGTGAAGAACTTGTTGAAGAAGCCGATGAAGAAATGGAAGAACTTGAGGGATCTCGAGTTAATTTCTTTACTACCGAAGGCATTGATGAGGAAGATGATTATGATGAGATAGTAGCAGACATGAATAGTGAATCATATGCTGTCATGACTCGAGAGCAGACAAATAAAAGGGAGAAAGTGATGTAGCCTACTAAAATATCCAAAGATCATCCTATGACTATCCATGTGATTGAAAAATAGGATCTCCTATCCCCACCATGTCCACACAAAAGGTGAGTTCTATCAATTTTGCTTTTCCTAATTCCTCTACTGGATCACAACAATCTGCTAAGTATGAAAAAACTAATATTGGGAGTTCTGTTGACCCTAAGCTTGTGAACATTGGAAAATGTTGTACACTGGAAGAAAAGAAGAAAGTAATTAATCTTTTAAGGAAGTATAAAGATGTTCTTGCTTATTCCTATGAGGATCTAAAATATTTTCAACCAAAAGAGATGCAACATTTCATCCCTCTCAAACCTGGGATTAAACCTTTCAGGTAGAAACAAAGGAAATACAATCCTAAGATAGCTGACACTATTTTTCAAGAAATACAAAAGTTGTTGAAGGCCAAAATCATTTTTCCCATCCACCATTCAACATGGATTGCCAACATTGTTCCTGTTAGGAAGAAGAATGGTGAGATCCGTATCTGTGTTGACTTCGAAATTAGAATCAAGCTTCTTTGAAGGACAACTACCCTTTGCCCATGATGGATCAAGTCTTGCAAGTGGTTACAGGATCTGAAATGTTGTCCATGCTTGATGGCTTCTTAGGGTACAATCAGGTAGAAGTCAATACCGCAGATCAACACAAGACGGCTTTCACTACTCCTTGGGGTAATTTTTCCTACAAAAGGATGCCTTTTGGGCTCATTAATGTTGGTGCCACTTTCCAAAGAGCTATGGACTTGGCCTTTGGAATTTTGAAAGGGAAATGTATTGCTGTATATCTAGATGACTTAACTGTGTTTTCCAAAACTAGAGCAGATCATTTTCAGCACCTAGAAACAATTCTCTTGAAGTGCAGAGAGCATGGGATCTCTTTGAATCCTAAAAAATCTGTCTTTTGTGTTACAGAGGGAAAATTTTTAGGGCATGTTGTCTCTAAAGATGGTATAAAGATTGATCCTGAACGAGTTCAAGCCATTCAACAGATTCCTCTTCCAACTAGCAAGAAGGGAGTGCATTCTTTCTTCGGTAAGATCAAATTTCGAGAAGATTTATCCCTGATTTTGCAGAACTAACTTTGAACATATCTCAAATGATGAAAGGAAAACAAACATTTGGTTGGACTCCTGATGGGAAAGAAGCTTTTGAAGGTATTAAAAAGGCTATTGCTAGAACTCCTATCCTAGCATGTCCAGATTTTAGCAAAGATTTTATTATCTATTGCTATGCCATAGATAACACCCTAGTTGTTGTTTTGACTCAGAAAGATTCTAATGATCATGAGCTCCCAATTGCATTTATGAGATATATTCTTAAAAATCATGAGTTGAAATACACAATGATGGAGAAACATGATTTTGCAGCGATTAAAGCTATCAAGCAGTTTCATTTCTATATCCTTAACTCTCACTCCACACTACTTGTGCCTGACACAACCATCAAGTCTATTCTCACGCAACAAGAGTTTGGGTCCAAGAGAGGGAACTGGGTGGCCAAGGTACAAGAATATGATATTGACATCAGACCAACCAAACTAGTCCGTGGAAAGGGCTTGTGTGAACTCATCGCCGAGGGAGCTGGACATGAGTTACCTAAAGATGAAGTTGATATTCCTACTGTTCTATTTCTCAGCTCAATTGATGAATGGTATGCTGATATCACACATTTTCTCACCTATGGGGAATGTCCCTCCCATTTGACTACCAAGGAGAGAAGAGCTATTAAGTTAAGATCAGCCCAATATGTATTGTGGGAGAATGCTTTGTTCAAATGTGGGATGGATGGAAGATTTCTAAAATGCGTGGACAAGGAACAATAGAAGAAGCTTCTTTCAGATTTCCATGATCGTGCATGTGGAGGACATTACTCATCAACTGGTATTGCTCATAATATTCTTCATGTAGGATACTATTGGCCTACCTTTTCGAGATGCATAAAATTGGATTGATAAATGTGAAGCCTATCAGACCTTCGTAGGTAGACCCAAGTTGGCTGCCTTGCCTCTTAAGCCGGTCATGATTGAAGAACCTTTTCAGTAATGGGGTTTAGATTTCATTGGAACACTTAATCCCTCTTCAAGTGCTAGACATACCCATGTGTTGACAGCCATGGATTATTTTACTAAGTGGGTAGAAGCCATTCCAGTAAAAAGTACTACTTCTGAAGTAGTATGCAATTTTATCAAAGAAAACATCTTGGTAAGGTTTGGTGTGCCAAACAAGATTGTGACGGATAATGCTTCAAATTTTTCTTCAACTGAGATGATGGATTTTTGTTATGGATATGGCATCTCCTTGGCTCACTCTTCAGACTATTATCCTCAGGGGAATGGGCAAGCTGAATCAACAAACAAAAATCTAGTGGCCATAATAAGGAAATTGGTTAATGAATCTCAGAGGAATTGGCACAAGAAGCTCTATGATGCTCTTTGGGTAGACATGATTACACCTAAAAGAGCTATTGGGATGTCCCCTTTTCAGGTGGTATATGGAGTGGAAGCTCAATTTCCAGTAATAGTGGAGCTACCAGCCCTGCATTTAATGAAGGCCATTGAAGACACTAGCTTTAATGATTCTTTGGATAAGAGGATCATGTATCTTTACAAATTGAATGAGGACAGATTGAAGGTTGTTGATAGAATATCTGCTCACCAGCAGAAGGTGAAAGCCTTGTTTGATAAGAAGGCTAGGACCAGGATTTCAAAGTTGGAGATATTGTTTTACTATGGGATAAAAGACATGAACCTCGTGGCAGCCATGGCAAGTTTGATTCTCTTTGGCTCAGACCTTTCAAGATCAGGCAGTGAGAATTCTTTCTACCTTGATTACATGGATGGTTCTTCTCTCCCACTTCCTTATAGTGGGTAGTACCTGAAATTCTTTAAGTCCTAGGTGAATAGGATATCCTTTGTATATTATGTATAGGTGTCTCCTTTCTTGCTTGTGTGTGTTTTCTTTCTTTTGGTGTTCTTTTCTTTATTGGTTTCTTTCGACTTTGTGGCCCAATGGATAAGGCACTGGTCTATTTCCCCTAAGTTTTCTGAGATTTCTTGCCTTGTCTCTTTCTTTGAATTCAGCCAAGTCATCCCCAGAAGGAGCCAGCTATTGTCCTCTCAAAATTTCCCCTCCTTTGAAAGTTTAAAAAGTTGAAATTTTGATTTGAACCTTTTTCTGATGTTCTGGTCAAGGGAGAAGTCGAAAAGTTTGGTAAATTCTGTGTTTTTTTGAGTCATTTGTGTGACTTGTGGGTCTCATTGGACATTTTTGTCCCAAATTTCCCAAGTTCACCCGGCTCTCTATTCACCGATCGGCCACTTTCTCCGAAATCTATTAAACTTGCATGGGCTTGTCGAAACTTTTGTTCCAATTGTCCCAATTTCACCTGGCTCTCTGTTTCCCATTCGCCCACTTTGGTTGCATCATGTCATCCACATACTTTGGTCCCTAATGTCACTAAAACATTCATGCAGTCTGTCCCCACATTGCTCACATTGGTTTTATCACGCTTTCACATCCCGCGTGTCCCAAATGTACCAAAGGCCATCTGGGCTAATTTTTCCTGCTCTTTCCGATGCTTGCTTTTTGAGTTGGTGGGTATGAATTTAATGCGCATTTATAACCCTCTCTCTCCTAAATAGCTATTTAATAGACTACCCCTCTATGCATTTTTACACACTACTTCTCATTAACATCTACTCATACCCTTGCGATTGAAACCATTTGCTCGTGTCCTCATTTTCCCCTACAATTTCATTGCATGGATTCAAGCTATACATTTTCTTTTCCAAATATTGTTAACATGAAGATTAAATTCCAAGGTCAGGAGTAGGTTTCTCCACTCGAGTCTGCCATTCCCGATATCGGGATAGTGAAGTTCGTCACCTAGACTTTGCCGATTTTTGGACCAGGTTGACAGACCCAAACCCCTCTCCAATGGCACAAATGATTAATGATAGCGGCTTGGCATTTTCTGCTGGTTTTCCTATCTCAGTACAATGTGTAGACACAGTACTCACCTGCAGGCTCACTTCAACCCCGGTTCATGTGAATTGACAAATATACATGGGGAGCTCATCACCAAGCTTGATGCTACCGCCATTACCACTACCCTAAGAATCCCGGAGATGGATAATTCCATGGTAATCTCCCAAAATCAAGCATAGGCTCTTTTTGATCAGGAAAACGAGAAATACAAAGCTAGAATTGTAAAGTCTTGGCTGAAGAACCCTAAAAAGGGGCATCCCGACTATCCAAAGCCCTATTTAGGTCTGATTTTAATGAGGAGCTCTCAGACTTCATAATCCTGTTAGCTTGAGTTATGGGCTTTCCTTCCACTAATGAGTTCCACTTCTAGATGTGCCCACTTATCAACATAGTGTGTGAAGGCACCCAAAACATCAACTGGGTAGAAATCATCTGTATGAATTTGACAGAGCAGTTGTCCCATGTACAACAAACAAAAATTTCTACATGACTTCCTACCTGATGTATACCCTGGCAGCATCTAGACAGTGGTTTGGCTTTACATACATTGATGCTCAAAAGGGTGATCCTATATATGCTTACTACCCTCAGTTCACCCTGGACACTAGCAACCATAATTTCAGGAGGGTAAATGATGCCTTCACCATGTACGTTGTAAGGCTTCTAGAAAGTGACACCGCAAGGAGGTTTTCAGACGAAGCCATGAGCCTGATTGCAAAGTATGGAGCCTACTTCATTCAGTTCAAAAGTTCTCTTACATCAGGCTAGCAAGTTATGAGAGCACTCCTCTTAAGCTCCCCATGTTTTGTAATGATAAGATGGCCCTGATTGAAGTATGCAGAAATTGGACAAATTGCATAGAACTTGTAGGGATAAGAAGATCACTGGGTTGCACTTTCCCATATCTTTGGGAAACTATACATGAAAAACTGCTCTCTAGATGCTCAGAACATTGAGAGGGCCCTTGCTCCCATCACTATCCATTTCTTTAGGCCTAGAACCTGCTTCGACTTGAAGAAATTCATTGAGTTGAACATCAGAATCAACTATCATCATAGGGCAGACACTGAAGATTATTTGGTTGACTGCATAGATGATTTTGAAGCCAGAAGGAGGCATTATGGTAGGCTTCCTCTACAGTTAGTTCAAGATCTTAACTTGTATCAAATTCCTGAAGGACTCTAGGATGACAACACATACCTATTGTCATATGAGTATGAAATTGTAATCAAGCACACTCCTATAGAGGATCTAGACTGGTTTAAGAGAGAGAGAGATTGATAGAAAGGCTCGTGAGCTAAGGAAGAATGTAGGAGAATCCTCTTCTAAAGACACCTCGACCCCAAGGAAGGAGGAACAAACACCTAGTTCAGAGGTACCTATACAAACTCCTCTTGCCTCATCAAGTAAAGGACCTACATCCTCCACTCCTTCCTCCTCCACTCAGGTCTATCAAAAGAAGGTGAAGGAAGTCAATCAAGATCCTATTGAAGAAGACCCTCTGCCAAAGCATTTAAAGCTGCCTTCTGGGCCAGAGAACATCATTGTTCTCAGTGAGAGTGAAGATAATGAAATTCCAAATCCTACAGACGCTTCTAAAACCACAATGGATAAGGAGCAAGAGATTCATAGCATCGAGCCTCCAAGCAATGTGGATTCTTCTATCCAAGATGCCTCATCTACTCCACTCACATCCTTATTAGAGGCCACAATAGCAAACACTCTCTATGCCATGAGTTCTCTCACTCTTGGTTCTCTTGCTACTCCCTCTTCCTCTTCTTCCACTTTTGCATGGGTACAACCATTTGTTGATAGTAGGAAGAGGAAGTCTTCTTCTCAGATCTCAAGGGCCAATTTTGATGTTGTGGTGGCCTTGTTGGGTACTACTCCTTCTGCTCCTACCAAGAAAGCTAGAACAACCTCAAGGATAGTAACAGATGCCCAAGGTCAGCAATTTCTTGAGATAGCCAAACCCAAGGTTGACAAGCCAGAGTAGGATTTATAGGCCTCTGATTTGGAACTCTCAAGGATTTCTATGGGAGAATCTACCCTGAAGGTGAGATACAAAACCTTCAAGAAATAGTCACCAGGGTCATTGGAAGGGTAGAGAAGGGGCAACAGACTATAGAGCAGCTGAGGAGCAGGCTCAAGTACTTTCTAGTTTCATCAAGTTACTGCTATCTAAAGATAAGGTTCTTGACCCTACCCCACTGACTGCACTCCCACCACCTATGATTCTCAGCCAGGATGAAGTCCAGAGCATCAAGGATATACACAGGTACTCCATCTATGGGAGGGTATAGAGGCCGAGGTGGGTGACATTCTCATTGCGGGGTTTAAATTCATTGGTGGTGAAGCCTTCAAGCTCAATGAGAAGGTGAACAATCTGTAACAGAAGCTCTCCTGCACAATTGGGAGCATGGATAAAGAGCTCAAACTTTGGAGCAGCTACATAGTAGACCTTCGCCTGATGGGGTAGACTGATGAAAATTTTTTTGTGGCAAGGTCTTCGATGATGTAAAGGATAACTTGTCACAGATCATGGGTATTCAGTGTAGAATGGAAAATCAAAGTGCTAGAGGAGGCTTTAGGAGAACTAAGGAATAGCTGGCAGAAGGGAGAAGCTTTCAAAACTCGGTGATATTTACTTTTAAGGATATCCACTGTCACCTCCATGATGAGACCTTAGGTGTACCTTTCTCCCTGCAGGAAATCAAATCTCAATTCAGAGCTTTTGTCAAAGGAAATTTGTTCAAAGAGGACTCCATCACCAAGGAGAAGATCAAGGAAATATTCTCCTCCAAAGATTCCATTGATGAAGCCAACACACACACTGAGTTTGACAAGGAGATGGAGAAATGTTTTGGGTCTTGGACCACAGCTCACCGCCAACACATTGGTTCCATGTGGCAAGGACATAGAAGAGGCTTTGAAGAGGTTTAGACAATGGATCCTCAAATCAGTGGGCCCATCCCAATCATGATCGCTTGTCTTCCTAACTTCCCTCTTTCTTCTTCTTCTAAATTTGGACTTATTGTAAATTAGTTGGGGTTTTGCGTTAAGCATCCCTTTAACTAAAACACTTTAGTTTAAAGAAGTAGTTACCAAGTGTAACTAATTTGTAAAATTATATAGTGGTCTCTCTCTGTCATTTTGAGGGGGGAACTTGGCTTATTTTGAAAGTGTAAAGAATAGAAAAGCAATCAATACAAAAGAAATTTCTTTCTTTGTTCATCTGGTCCTGTTATTCATTGCTATCCATTGAATACTGCCGAATTATTTGTTTGTGTTATGACAAGAAGCTTTGTATTCTTATGGATGTTATTTCTGGAACTTTGTGTCTTTGCAATAGCATCCTGTTGACTCAAATACAAATGGTTTTTATTCCCATAATTTTATTCTGGCATGCATAAGGAATTACTTTGTTATCTATAGTTCTAGAGAATGCCTTTCTACTCCATCATTCCTCTACACTTTTGTATTGATGATCTATTTTATTTTAAAACACTTTCATGATATCCAAGTTCCACATTTAAACTATGCCTTGTACATATGTAAATAAGTCTTTCTTTGAATAAGGGAACCTCTCCCATAAAGAGGAGGGAGTTCTTGTCCCCTAACTATTTCTCATTACAACTTCCTTTCTCGATGACCAACAATACTCATATTGAAGACAAGGCTTACAGTGATAGGTAATCACATGATTCATGTTTAATCGCGGATCCTAAAAAATGGGTAATAATGGAAAGTGAACAACACTCAAGGGATGAGTGACCAATTAATAAAAATTTATATAGGACTTGATATCAACAATAAATGGTCGAAGATGTAAGGTATTAAGTGGCTCATGTTCCGGTTTACCTTCCAAAGTGAAGAAAAATGATAACCACGTGATCCATAGGTATGGGTGACAATATAGGGTCCAAGCCAATTAGGAGCAAATTTTCCACGTTTACTTTTCTCCTCTTTGGTTACATGTTGATTTTCCCTCGGGATGAGGTCATCAACTTGAAAGGTTTGTTTGTGAACACATTTTTCATAGGAATGTTTGATAAGTTTTGGTAGATTTAGAGATCGTCCCAGGGGCATTCTGAATACGAGTGTTTCGTATTCAACAATATTGTTTGACAATCAAAGTCAAGTTTTAAAGACAAAGGCATAGGTTCACCATCAAGTAGAATGAGGATAACACCAACCCCACCCCCACGTTGACACTTGGAACCATCGAAGAAGAGTTTCATTTGGTAAGTGGGTTCTGTATGTACCCAAAATTCTAGGGTACTCCACCGCCAGAATGATGTTACACGTGCCCCAATGATGATACGGGTCTCTTTGTAAGGTGCTCTGAATCCAGAAATGCTCACCATGTATACACTTGTATCCCACATGCCCCGCTCAGCCTCTACGTGCTTTGTGTTTCCATTTTCCCCCTTTTATTCTTTCATTTTTCCTTCAGTGAAAAAATCATCACCTTGCTTGGGCGGCGGTCCCATGACCACCACTCGGAAAAGGAAGTAGTCCTATAACCACCAGCCTACATAGGGCGGCGGTCTTGTACGCATTTTCCAGATCCTTCCGATGATCACGTCAAACATAAATCTTGGATTTTACACACTTTCTTCAACCACTTTGGCTTGCATTAATGTTTTTGGTCCCCTGGTAATAGTGTTTTTCCTTTGTTTATAGTAAAAGAGTTCTAATGGGAGTTACCCTCTGGTAAATGCATTGGTTATAAATAGCCAGCTTGTTTCCAAGAAAATGGCCCCTCATCCTCTCAATTCTCTTGTTCAGTTTTTCAATTCCTTGCTTAGAATTCTATTAGTTTCATGTTTTACTTCCATTGTTGGCATTTTAGAGGTCATATCATCTTCTTGTTTCAAGTCTTGTTTCATTGTTGTTGTATATAGTCAAGTTTAACATAGAATAGCTTCATTTCTAGACTAGAATCCATTAAAGTCAGGTTTTGTTTTTTACAAGGATAGTTTTTGAAACTCTTGGTACATCTTGTGTTGTATTCCCACAATAAATCCTGCTAGGAATTACATAGTCAAGCTCTATTCACTTGTGTTATGCCTCTCTTACTCACATTGTATTCTATCTACATCCAAAGCTGCCATTGTTCGAGTGCCATCTTCTATTGATACTATCATATACACACTTTCTGGATTCACAAGAACATGAAGGAATAAGGAGATCACACTAAGGGGAAAAAATCACATACAACTGGATTTACCACTATTCTCAAATGCCAGGTTTGAGCTATCAAAGTTCTAGTTACGAAATATCAAATAAAGTAGTAAATTATTTCATTTCAGTTAAAAGTTCACTCTCGATATCACTAGGGAAGTTGTGGGGATTGATAGTTTCTGAGAAACTATGATTCATTCCTCACTTCTGAGGTAGGATTGAGAGCCTTTCAATTCAAAATATATAGCTTCTTAGATATTTAGGATAAAATCAAAAATGCATAGGTAAATAGCCATACCAGGCTACATTGCTTGTTTTTATTTTGTTATTAGATTAGTTGTTCATTTTATAGATATAATAGAGTAGGTGCTCTTTAATTTCATTAAAATACATCATTAAAAATAAAAAAATAGAAGAATTCTTATGTAGTGTAATACCTCTTTCATAATCAGTTTATTAATGTTAGTTAGAAGTTGGATCACTTTGTATGACAATCATAGGACCTAGAGAGCCTAAAGAGTATATATTTGAATCCGTAGTGCCTCACCCAAATCTACCCACAAAATTATCCGATATAGATCAGACCTCAAGATATAGGTTTTTCAAACAACAACAAACTTACAAACAATTAGTGAGCAACTAAGAGGATTAAACATCGAATACGATAAAGCTTACACATTCTGGTCAAACCATCCAAACTATAGATTGCCTTGATAAAACATCCGAATGAATGTGCAAGGATTTGAATGAGAGCAAACATTTGGTTGTGATCCTTTGGTTCCACAATAAAATGCGGGAGACCTCCTCATTGACATAGACACTAGATTACATATTCAAGTTGTCGTAACACCTATTAGCTAGTCTAAGAAAATCGACAACTTCTAGTTCTAAACGTAGAGGCTAAAAAGGCATACGATTACTAGATAGTTGGAGAAGGGATTGATTCTTCACATGACCATAATATGTCCACAACAACCACAAACTCATGGTTTTGATCCCCAATTCCAACAACCGAATGGGCCAACAAACCAAGAAAGTATTGACACCGGCTTATGAACACTAGTATTTAGATCCTCGCCACTCCGACCATATATTATAGTATAGTTCTCTATATTAAACATAGAAGCCAATCAATCTAATATTTTCTAGGTTATACCAAAAAACCACCCATAGTTCAATACAAATCCATTAAACCACATATCACTACTTTTATGACCTTTTCTCGGAGATATATACGAAGATCCCACAGTCACTTGCTGCGCGTATCCAACAACCAAGAAACAGGATCTCGATAGAGCTTAACATTGATTAGAGCCTCTAAGCAGCCATTATATCTAAATGAACCATTACACCAGTTCAAGTTAGGAGGGCCTTCTTTGCCTTAGTTTCGCAGATTCCGCTATTGTGTGTATGAGGATATAAGATTACCGATTAACTTGTTTGTATCTATTCACATCCAAACATTCACCATTTGTCTCGACATGACCTCGAGAGGTTAGGTATGAGGAAGAGGTACTTGTATATTCCCATGCTAGCATGTCACTTTTCCATCATACAAGTTCCTCCAGGAAAGGGTAATAATAGACTCATCTAGAAAGTCAAAGTTAGAGCGTTAATCCTCGTAAATAGGTGTGTCATCCAATTGGTCATGATATATTAGCTCTTAATGGACTTTTGATGGATGAATTTGAGGCCGAGGTCAGCCGTAAGTGTAAGCCATCATGTGGCACATTGATTTTGATAAGGTTTGTCATACATGTAGTGTAATGGGTCAAGATTAGCAATGAAAAAGATTTTGTGGTTAAGTAGGTAATGAAGGAGTTTGTTGCGACAAAAACTAAGGCTAGGAAAAAAATTCAGATGGGTATATCATATTCTCAGTAGTTAAGAAGGGTATGGCTTATGTAATAAAATGCTTTATCTTGGTGTTGTTCGTCGAGATGAGCAAGCATGGCTCCTAAGAAATGGTCGAGTGGCTGAAATATATAGGTAGAAGGGTTGGTCATCCTTAGGAGGAATGGGAACTGGTGGTTGAATGAGGTATTGTTCTAAGGCCTTGAAGGATTTATGACATTCATCATCCCATTTGAATGAAACATATTTCTTGAGAAGATGGTGAAATGGTTGACAATAGTCAGAAAGCTGCGAGATAAAATGACGAATGGATTGTAACTTACCTTGTAGGATTTGAAGTTGATGGAGATTAGTGGGCGTAGGAATTTCTAGAATAGCCTTGACTTTAGTAGGATCGAATTCTATGCCATGCAAATAAATGATGAAACCTAGGAGTTTCCCTGAAAGTATAGCAAACATGATTTTTTTTAGTTGAACACAAACACAATACTTGGTGAGGCAATCAAAGATGACTTTAAGAAAAGGTAGGTGTTTAGTTCAATGTTTGGATTTGGCAAGAAAATCATCTACATAATCTTCCAATATGTGATGCATGATGTCATAAAAGATGTAAGTCATGGCCCACTAATATGTAGCACCAGATTTTGAGACCAAAGGGCATGACTCGATAGCAAAAAGTCCCCCAAGGGGTGATGAAGGCAGTCTTGTGTTGATCCTCGGGAGCTAGTAATATTTGATTGTAGCCCAAGAAATCATCCATGAGTGATAACATTTCATGGCCAATAGTGAGATCAACTATTTGGTCAATTCCTGGTAGTGGGAAATCATCTTTGGGATAGGTGAGGTTGAGGTCACGGAAATCTATGTAAATGCGAGTCCCCCTGTCGCTTTCATGACAAGAATGATGTTAGAAATCCATTGGGGATAATCAATGGGTAGAATGAAGGAGACTAAGAGAAGGCGCTGAAGCTATTCTTTGACCAGAAGAGAAATGTGAGGATGCATTTATTGTAGCTTTTATTTGATAGGTTTGGCATCATGAATGGTAACGATATTCAAGCGGGATTTTAGGATCAATAATAGTAATATTGACATAGGACCAAGAAAATGTGTTGCTATGGTCCTGGAAGGAAAGAGGTGAAGGCTTCCTATTCAGTAGTGTCTAAAGATTGGCCAATCTTTAGAATGTGCAGGTTTTCTTGGGTATTAATGTTGATTTTGATGGTCGATCTGCTCAACATGTTTTTTGTCTTAGAGGGTAACAACCGGTGAATATAAGAGTTTTCTGCACTCAAGTTAGGTGAGGATGGACTCATAGACTTGACATTGAATGATGTTAATTGAAGGAATATCACCATCAATCATGCTAAGATACATGAATGGGAGAGAAGACAGAGCCTTGCCATCACGTTCATAGGTCAGCGATCCTAGGAAATGGTGTTTATGAAATTTTTTTAGGAGGTATAGATTCAGGATCTATGGACTTTGTGGGTGAGGATGGTAATGTGGGTGAATGAGAGGGGGAAGATGCCTCATCCTGAATAAGGTTGATGTGAACCTTCTTAGAAGATGGAGCATCAAAACCAATGCCACTACGGTCATTGTGTTTACAAGAGGTACAAGAGATGACAGTGTGGTGGCCTTGTTCATAAAAACCAAAGCCAAATCCTTTCCACACACACCGGTGGAGGAAAGTGTGAGAGAAACGATGGTTGGTGAGGGAGTGTAGGTCAATGGAAAATGGTTGAATTTAGGATGGAGGTTCAGTTTTATAGGTGGCCATATCAAGTGCCCCATACATTAGGCTAGTATGAAGGTGTGGAGGGCCATAAAGGAAAATGTTACTGATGTGAATGTTGTAATCGGGGTGTTGACGCAGATTCCCATACTCTTATGGGGTGAGGAAGGTATCAATATTATATAGGCAATATTCTCCTAGAGTGAGGCATTTAAAAACACCTTCTAAGGGATCGTGAGTTGGTATGTGGGTAGCGGGTATAGATGGCTCGCTATAAGAAGGGGAAGTAGGGGAGCTAGTGGTGGAGGCTACAAATGCGTAGGGATGGCAAGGTTAGATGCAATGTAGTAGTGGAAATTTCTGTGGATGGGTTTATGTGTGGAGGTGAAGTTTTTTTGGTGGTGGATGCCTTTACTTGGTACAAGCACATCATT
Organism: Taxus wallichiana var. yunnanensis; assembly: GCA_018340775.1. Lineage (NCBI taxonomy): Eukaryota > Viridiplantae > Streptophyta > Pinopsida > Cupressales > Taxaceae > Taxus > Taxus wallichiana. The sequence goes on along the minus strand of CM031244.1, from coordinate 263,778,340 downwards.
TAGTTGATATAGCATCTTACACATCTTGAAAGGTGAGGGTTCGACATGGATGGTGTAATTATGTCCCTTGTGTTCAAATTTGAGGCATCGATGTAACGTCGAAGGGACACAAACCATGGCACAAATCCAAGGTTGACCAAGTAACAAGTTATACTTTGGAACTCCACTTCTGGGACGTAGAAAAGTTCTAAGATGGTGCGGGGACCTATGCGGATATGGAGAACAATGGTACCTAGTGTAGAGGTTATGGCATCATTAAAAGAACACAACATAATGGGGTTACTATGCATGCAATTGACATGTATTGGAATTTTGGCGTATGCATGGGAGGAGATGATGTTAATGGCAACACCATTGATCATAACATGTTGGATGCGTATATTATCGATAAAGACGTAGATGAACATAGTGGGGTCGGGGTCATAGGACTAAAAAGGAGCAATCTCTTCATTTGGTTGTCAAAATTTCACCCCCTGTGGTAAAATTTCGATAAACATGCATCAAAGGTTGCAGAAAGGCAAATAGGTCAATCCAGGAAAAATCATGAAAATCGGCTAAGTCCTAGTCCTAGGGGCAGTCGGGACATTTGGGACAAAAAGGCGCGGATCGGCCGAAAATCCTCCAGGCGGCCCAAATGGTATTTGGGACAATCGGGCCAAAAGTACGCGGCGGGCGCGAAAAGCCGATCCTGCCGAAAAGAGAAAAAATTGGCTAACTGCTGAGAAGGACGCCTGTGGGACAACCGGGCCAAAAAGGCGCGAACCGGCCGAACCGGGCGAAAAAGGGCCAGACAGTCCAAGGCAAAATGGGACAAGCGGGACAAATGGACGCGAACCGGCCGGTTCACCCGAAATCAGTACAAAGAGCACTATGCAAAATGGGACAAAGGGACGCGCGGGACGCGGATCGCCGAAGGAGCCGAAAGCCAATAAAATTGCGCCACGTCATCGGTCAAATGAGGGACAAGGAAGCCCATTTCGGGCGGATCGGAGGTTTTTGTCCCAAACGGTTTGGGACATCCGGGACAAAAAGACGCGAAGGGCGCGAATGAGCTGGCAGGCCCGCGGACTAATCAGAAGCCGCCACGTGTCTCAAGGAGAAAAGTTAAAAAGTCAAAGAGCGAGTTTTCGAGCACCGATCCAAATCAATGAAATAATGCCACGTGTCCTAGCTAGGGCCCACAAGGAGATTTCAAAGGAAGGCCCACCGAAAAGCAGAGGAGAGAGAATCATTCAGCGAATCAGAGCTTGCCACGTGTCATCCAGGTGGCAGAGCGCGGGAAGAAATTCAAAAAATCCGTTTTCGCCTATTCCGTGCCCTAAATCTTCAGATCGACATAACTTTCGATCCAGAGCTCGGTTTTACACGTTCTTTATATCAGCGGAAAGCTTGTGAGATTCTCTACACGTTTCTAGGGTCAATCTTGCATTTTGGTTCAGTTTGAGGAGAGAAAATCAGAAGACGCCTCTGGCACGAAATAATAAGCAGAAGTGATGCTCAACTAATAACTTTAATGCAGCAGACAGTCCGCTTCTACTAGGCAGCCCGCCGTTTTGCCAAGATCCGCCACTTCCATCATTATGAAATGAGTTAAGTGCATTCTGGAGGTGGTTGGGGCAGATTTCGAATTCCTCTCTCTTTTCTCTCTCATTCTTCCTATAAATTGTAAGGAGGGGCTTCTTCCTAATGTTGGACATTTCTGTTTTGCAACCCCTCCCTTCTCTCCTGCTTGCAAGAGAATTCGTGGAGTTTTCAAGCCTCCCACATAGACTGTAATGCCATTGTGCCTCTTGGCCATTGCAATGTATTGAATCGATCCTTTGAGCAATATATATGTCTGTGATTGAATTTAAATCCTCTCATGTATTCATTGTTGTCATTCTGATCTCTCATTGCATTTCGGTTACCTGTGCATGGTGTGGTATTGCATCTATATGGTCTGTGTTTATGTTGCAAAGCTTATGTTCTTCATTCCTCGGTGCATCACCTCCTTAACTTAGGTTTATTTATATGCATTTCTCTCTCCCTGTCTCCTTGGTAGTTAGTTTAGTTTTTGGTGAACCTCTGCGTTTCATTGGTGCATCTGAACAGAGGAATAGGAACCAGCCTTTCTCTGGAGAATCCTTTCTCATTTTCAAGTCCCACACTTGGAGGAAGGATTCAATGTTATGCAATCACACTGGATACCTAAGTGATCAACCTAGAAATTTGATCTGTACCCAGGGGTGCTGTGATTTTGCATCAACAGTTTTGGCACGCCCGGTGGGACCAGAGGTCTCATTTTTTATTGCAGCAAAGTTGATGTGCATCTGCTGCATTTTTCTTGCTTGAAAAGAGCTATTATTTGCACATCTGGCGACTCCGAGGGGAAGAATCAACTGGTTTCAGCAGTCAGGCCTGAAAGCTTATGAGAAGAATCACAAGGTCAAGAGCTGGAGAGGAGGAAGTGCTGTTTGAATACCTGCAACTATCTCCAAGAAGAAGGCAAAGAGGAAGAAGGATTCAAAGGTCTCCATCTCCACCAAGCAGAACTCTCTCAACTCCTCCACCTGACAGGCCTTTCTTTCAATATACAAGGGTTTTAAGACCACTCAGAATGGCGCAACCAGTGAACCCCTATGTCAACTTCACAGGCAGCAGCCCACTTGCTCTCAATGCACAAAATCCAATCCCAGTTGCAGCATTGAAGAACATTCCATACTTCACTGGAGAAAATCAGACCACTCCTGGTGATCATGTCAAGGACATTGCTAATATTTGTGCAATCCATGAAATTAATGAGATGCAAGTAGCTGTCAAATTGCTGGCGTCTTCATTCAAGGGAAAAGCATTGCAATGGTTTAGGAGCCTTGAAGCTGGCTCTATCACAAACTGGAATCAGCTGTGTATTGCACTTCATAATCAATTTGGAGAGAAGGGAGACAACTTGTCTCTTTTGGAGCAGCTGACAACCATCAAGAGAGCTTCCAATGAGCAGCTGACTGACTTCAACTTCAGATTTCAAAGGTCTTGGGATAGAATTCCATGTGAAATAAAGCCAACAATGAAAGGTGCTTTTCTCAGTATTACCTTAAAGCTTTAAATTCATATTTTCTATGTTGATTCAATCTATGGGAGGCACAACTATCCCTGCTGCTTATAGTATTGCCATTAGAGCTGAAAATTGTCTGATTCAAGCTGGCAAGCTAGCTCCTAGGCCTCCAATGCCATTATATCCAAGTTTAGAGAGCCCAAGTACTAGTCAAGCACCTGTCTTAGCTCCTTCTCCCACTCCTAGAAATCAGAGTTCAAATGAAGCTTCCACTTCATCTCCAAGTGCCCCAAATGAGCTTCAAGAAGTCATGAAGCAACTGCAAAATTTAGGTAATGAGCTGGTCACACTCAAGAGACAGCAAACTCAAGGTTTTAGACCTTCGTATCAGCCTCAAGCTCAACCTAATAGGCAGCCATATCAGCCTCAAAGGCCACCCAATCCAGCTGCAAATATGAATCAAACGAGGCCTCCTGCCAATAGACCATTCCAGCCCTATAATCCAAATGCCATATCTGCCTCTAAGGCATTAGTACCAGCACAAAACAACATTGCCCAGGAGTATGAATGGTGTTTTCCATGTAATGAACCCCATAATCAATCCATGTGCTATAATGGTGCTTTAACCCAAGCTTTAATGGTAACAAGTGCTGGTGTGGAGGGTGAAAGTAGTCAAGAAAACAGCCAACTACAAGAAACATTCCAACAGCAACCTGCCCCAAATGACACCACATTGGTAAATTGGCAGGCAGAGGATTTCTGTGGTATGAATCAGGCAGTCTCTCAAGGTGTTGCAGCCAACACAAGGTCAAAAAGGAGAAATTTGGGTGAAGAACAGCCGTTAGCCCCAGCCAATCCACAACCTTCCACAGCTCCACAAATGATTGGTAAGCAAAACCCAGTTTCAAATGCACAAGGGCAGTCAAGAACAGCCCTTAGGCCAACTCAAATGCCAGCTGTTGCTGCCCACATACAAGGAACAAATGTGCAGACCAAGGGACAGCAGAGAGATCCTTCATCACCATTCAGTATCATTGATCAGATGAAGAAGACAAACGTCAATATATCTATGTGGGAATCCCTATCCATCCCAGGCCAAAGAAATCTGCTGCAAGCTGCCATAAAGGATTGGCCAACTTCGAATCAGCAGGTCCAAATGCAGGAGAAGGTACTCACAAATGCTGCCCACCCTCAAGGAAATCATGGAGCACAACAAGGTAGAATGCTGAAGCCTCCCCCTTTCTATGTTTCGTTAATCATTGGAAATCAGCTAGTGCATAATTGCATGATAGATTCCGGGGCAAGTAGCTCAGTTATGCCTAAACAGATAGCTGATCAGTTAGGGCTCCAGTATGAAATAACATCTAAGGGAGTAGTGCAGCTGGATGGGACAGCAATAGCAACAGTTGGAGTGATTAGAAATTTGAGTCTTACCTTGCATGCATGTCCAAATGTTGTTGTCTTACAAGATATATCAGTCATAGACCTTCCACCACTCTTTGCCCTTTGCTTGTCAAGGGACTTTACTGCCAAGATTGGGGGATATTTGTCCGCTGATTGGTCACACATGCTGTTCAGAACGAGGTATGGAACTAAAGCTACAATTAGGTCAGAACCTATTGCAGATTTCCACATTGAACCCTATACTCCAAGTCATATTAATACCAATTGCTCAGCATTTGATCAAGAAGATCACCTCGGCACTGATGAAGCCGACACTAAGGTTGGAAGTATCCCAGATTTGACTCTTGATGAATGGGCAAGCAAGGTGCATGCTTTTGATCCTTATCAAGAAGTAGAAGAATCTGAGCTGGGGGTCTATTGTATACACGAAGAAAGTCAACCTATTCCTAGCATCACCAAGCCAAACCACAAGGATGACAACGAGGTATGGCAACTGTTTTTTGATGGATCAAGGAGTAGACAAGGCGCAGGAGGTGGAGCCATGCTTATTTCACCGCAAGGAGTAAAGTATTATTCAGCTTTTAGATTTCAATTTGCATGCTCCAATAACACTGCTGAATATGAAGCCTTGGTGCAGGGGATGCATTGGGCAATAAAAAGAAAAATAAATAACTTGCAAGTTTTTGGGGACAGTGAGCTGATTGTAAATCAGGTCAAGGGACAGCATGCCGCCAAAAATGATATACTCAGGTGCTACAAGAACAGGGTATGGGACCTCATGGAAGATTTTGAGGGTTTCGGCATCAAGGCCATTCCTAGGAAAGAGAATCAAGCTGCTGACAGGCTTGCAACAGTAGGGGCAGCCTTTGACATTGTAGAAAACATTCAACAAGAAAAGGTACAGCCAAACATCCACGTGATTGTGAGGCCTTCAGTGCCGGATAACGATGTCAGTTGGCAAGTATTTGAGAATGACCAGCAAATCATCCACTTCTTGCAAGAAGAAGCTGAGTTCTCAGCCAAGAATCAAGCGAAGTTGGAACAGCAATATGGTAACCAGGTGATACAGCTGAGAACTGACAAGCTGCCCAAGGGACTTATCACTTTGGAGTCCATTTTTAATCCCAATGATCAGTTTAGAAAGGAGAAAGCAAACATTCAGGTCAAAAGAGAAGATTCGGTATCCATCTTGGTAGAAGAGAACAAGCAATTGCAAGTTGGCAAGATGACAACTGAGCAAGAAAGGTATGAGTTCATACAGCTATGTCAAGAATTCCCTGACGTGTTTGCTTGGAGCTATGAAGACTTGAAAGGTTTCAATCCCAACTTAGCTCAACATACCATTGAATTGGACCCAAATACTAAGCCTATCAGGCAGAAACAGAGACCAGTCAATCCACACATGGAGCCTCTCATGAGGAAAGAACTGGACAAGCTGATTGAGTCAAGAATCATATTCCCAATCAAGCATTCTAGTTGGGTTGCCAACTTAGTTCCAGTCAGAAAGAAGAGTGGAGAGATCAGGCTGTGTGTTGACTTCAGAGATTTGAATAGAGCCTCTCTCAAGGACCATTATCCACTCCCTTCCATGGAGCAAATATTGCAGGTCGTAGCTGGGTCAGAAAGGTTTTCGCTACTTGATGGTTACTCAGGCTTCAATCAAATTATAGTGAAGGAGGAAGACCAGTTCAAGACAGCCTTCACAACCAAATGGGGCACATATGCTTACAAGAAGATGCCATTTGGACTGTCGAACGCAGGAGCAACATTCCAGCGAGCTATGGATATGGCATTCAAAGGCTTGATCAATAAGATAGTGCTGATATACCTAGATGATATCACTGTCTTCTCAAAGAATGCTGCAGACCATCTCTTTCACCTCAGGCAAGTTTTTCAGAGGTGTAGAAAGTTTGGAGTGTCTTTGAATCCTAAGAAGTGCATCTTTCTTGCACATGAAGGGAAACTCCTTGGCCATATTGTTTCAAAGGAGGGATTAGCAATTGATCCAGAGAGGGTTGAAGCCATAAGAGCTCTACCATTGCCAAGTCACAAGAAAGCCCTTCAGAGTTTCCTGGGAAGGATAAACTTTGTTCGAAGGTTTGTCCCAAACTTTGCAGCCCTTGTCAAGCCCATCACCAAAATGTTAAGGAAAAGCATGGCTTTCAAATGGACGGCAGAAGGCAAGGAGAGTTTTGAAGCAATCAAAGAAGCCATCTCCCAGGCACCTACTCTCATCAACCCTGACTTTTCTAAGGATTTCATCCTCTATGCATTTGGAGGTGATGACACTATTTCTGCCATTCTGATACAACAGAACAAAGATAATGAGGAGCAGCCGATTGCTTTCTTCAGCCAGAGCCTAAATGACTGTGAGGTGAGGTACTCTTTTATTGAAAAGCATGTGCTTGCAGTAATCAGAAGCTTGAAGAAATTCAAGCATTTAGTCTCAAATAACAAGGTCCAGTTATTGGTCTCACATGCTGGGGTTAAGGACTTCCTCCTCAACAAAGATTTGAATGAGAAAAGGGCAGGATGGATCACCCGTGTCATGGAGTATGACATTGAGATCAAGATCACCAAGCTGGTAAGAGGCAAAGGTTTGTGTGAGCAGCTCACTTCCAAACAACCAGACAGCCCAGAAGATGAAGAAGACGCTGTCCTGTTATTACAAGAAGATCGAAAACAGGAAAATGATGATGTGTCCACCCCCTGTTGGACTCAGAATATGATACATTTCCTACAAACGGGCATGTGCCCTCCAGAAATGAGCAAAGCGAAAAGAAGGTACTTCAGATTACAAGCAATTCCTTATGTGCTTGTTGATAATGTTTTGTTTAAAAGGGACATCAACGGTGTTCTATTGAGATGCATCGGGACAGGTCAGATCGAGAGGATCTTACAAGAGTTCCATGACGGGAGGCAGGAGGCCATTTCACCCCACGAGTAACAGCTCTCAAAATCATGAAAGCTGGTTACTATTGGCCTACTGTATTCAATGATTGCTACTCATGGGTTAAGAAATGCAAGAAATGTGCATTCTTCACAGGGAAAGGAAGGTTAGCAGCACTTCCCCTTCGTCCAATTTCAGTAGATCATCCATTCATGCAATGGGGATTGGACTTCATTGGAGTCATCAATCCCAATTCGAGTCAAGGCCACAAGTGGATTCTTACGACAGAAGACTACTTCACCAAGTGGACCGAAGCAGTAGCGCTCAAAGAGGCAAGTGAGTCTAGCATACTAGACTTTTATGAAGGGATAATAACTAGATTCGGTGTGCCGGCCACCATCATATCAGATAATGCATTAGCATTCATAGGTTCAAAAATTACAGAATGGGCTGTCAAGAATGGAATCTATTTGAGCACCTCTTCAAATTATTACCCGCAGGGTAATGGACAGGCAGAGTCCACAAACAAGAATTTGCTAAAAATCATCAGAAGGACTCTGGATGAAAATCAAAGAACATGGCATACAAGGCTAAAATCAGCGTTATGGGCTGACAGAATAACACCAAAGAGGTCTACAGGTAATTCTCCCTACAAGTTGGTCTATGGGAAGGAGGCAGTATTGCCTATATCATTAGAATTGCCAGCCTTGGAGCTCATGAAGCAGCTTGAGTTATCTGAATTCGAACCAATGGAGGCCAGGTATGCAGAATTGATGGAATTAGAAGAAATCAGAGAACATGCGGTTCAGACGATTGAAAAGGATCAGGCCGTAGTAAAAAGATGGTTTGATAAGAGAGCTAGAGCAAGGACCTTCCAGGAAGGGGACCTAGTTCTGAAATGGGATGCAGATCGGGCAAAACCAGGAAGGCATTCCAAGTTTGATGCCATCTGGAGTGGTCCCTACATGGTCACGGGGTGCAAAAGTAGTAATGCCTTCCAATTGTCTGCATTGGATGGAGAGGAACTTCTGATTCCGGTTAACGGAATCCATCTTAAACATTGCTACTAAGAGAAACGTTTTGCCGTTGTAAATATTAATTTAGATTTTTCTTAATTCCTCTAAGTGCGTATGCACATTGTCCTATTGTAGTTAGGTTTCTATTTCCCTAAGTGCTTTGGCACAGGTTTTGCTGCTCTCAGGTTTTTTCTCTGATTCGAGTGTTGGCTTTGGAGGGGAAGTTGCGATGTCGATCGTGCTTGTTTCAAGTTAATGCTTAACTCCATGCCCAATGGACCGCTAAAAGGCCACTGATCTTCTACCTAGCAGGCAGGTAACCCCACTGAGTCGTCAAAATTGTTGTCAAAATTTCACCCCCCAGGGTAAAATTTCGATAAACATGCATCAAAGGTTGCAGAAAGGCAAATAGGTCAATCCAGGAAAAATCATGAAAATCGGCTAAGTCCTAGTCCTAGGGGCAGTCGGGACATTTGGGACAAAAAGGCGCGGATCGGCCGAAAATCCTCCAGGCGGCCCAAATGGTATTTGGGACAATCGGGCCAAAAGTACGCGGCGGGCGCGAAAAGCCGATCCTGCCGAAAAAGAGAAAAAATTGGCTAACTGCTGAGAAGGACACCTGTGGGACAACCGGGCCAAAAAGGCGCGAACTGGCCGAACCGGTGAAAAAGGGCCAGACAGTCCAAGGCAAAATGGGACAAGCGGGACAAATGGACGCGAACCGGCCGGTTCGCCCGAAATCATACAAAGAGCACTATGCAAAATGGGACAAAGGGACGCGCGGGACGCGGATCGCCGAAGGAGCCGAAAGCCAATAAAATTGCGCCACGTCATCGGTCAAATGAGGGACAAGGAAGCCCATTTCGGGCGGATCGGAGGTTTTTGTCCCAAACGGTTTGGGACATCCGGGACAAAAAGACGCGAAGGGCGCGAATGAGCTGGCAGGCCCGCGGACTAATCAGAAGCCGCCACGTGTCTCAAGGAGAAAAGTTAAAAAGTCAAAGAGCGAGTTTTCGAGCACCGATCCAAATCAATGAAATAATGCCACGTGTCCTAGCTAGGGCCCACAAGGAGATTTCAAAGGAAGGCCCACCGAAAAGCAGAGGAGAGAGAATCATTCAGCGAATCAGAGCTTGCCACGTGTCATCCAGGTGGCAGAGCGCGGGAAGAAATTCAAAAAATCCGTTTTCGCCTATTCCGTGCCCTAAATCTTCAGATCGACATAACTTTCGATCCAGAGCTCGGTTTTACACGTTCTTTATATCAGCGGAAAGCTTGTGAGATTCTCTACACGTTTCCAGGGTCAATCTTGCATTTTGGTTCAGTTTGAGGAGAGAAAATCAGAAGACGCCTCTGGCACGAAATAATAAGCAGAAGTGATGCTCAACTAATAACTTTAATGCAGCAGACAGTCCGCCGCTTCTGCTAGGCAGCCCGCCGTTTTGCCAAGATCCGCCACTTCCATCATTATGAAATGAGTTAAGTGCATTCTGGAGGTGGTTGGGGCAGATTTCGAATTCCTCTCTCTTTTCTCTCTCATTCTTCCTATAAATTGTAAGGAGGGGCTTCTTCCTAATGTTGGACATTTCTGTTTTGCAACCCCTCCCTTCTCTCCTGCTTGTAAGAGAATTCGTGGAGTTTTTAAGCCTCCCACATAGACTGTAATGCCATTGTGCCTCTTGGCCATTGCAATGTATTGAATCGATCCCTTGAGCAATATATATGTCTGTGATTGAATTTAAATCCTCTCATGTATTCATTGTTGTCATTCTGATCTCTCATTGCATTTCGGTTACCTGTGCATGGTGTGGTATTGCATCTATATGGTCTGTGTTTATGTTGCAAAGCTTATGTTCTTCATTCCTCGGTGCATCACCTCCTTAACTTAGGTTTATTTATATGCATTTCTCTCTCCCTGTCTCCTTGGTAGTTAGTTTAGTTTTTGGTGAACCTCTGCGTTTCATTGGTGCATCTGAACAGAGGAATAGGAACCAGCCTTTCTCTGGAGAATCCTTTCTCATTTTCAAGTCCCACACTTGGAGGAAGGATTCAATGTTATGCAATCACACTGGATACCTAAGTGATCAACCTAGAAATTTGATTGTGAACCATGTTAATTTCAAATCTCGGGGATGGATATAAGAGTTGTGGGGTGGAGATTTTGGTCGTTGAGTAGACAATGAGGTAAGACCAGTGAAAATTATCGCCAAAGAAAATAAGGCCCTCATCAAGAAGATCATCATCATCAAATTTTTCTTTAGGAGGACACAACAAGACAAGAGTATCTTTCAAAGCCTTACAGCTTCTCTACATCATATCCTAACACATGATGGTAAGCACAAATTTTCATTTCAACAAACCCTTTTCATTTGGGTTTGAGTGGGTTATAAGGTCTAATAGGTGGTAATGTGATGACAAAATTTTGAGGAGGTTGGTTAGGATTTTAGCGTAGGATCATGCTAATGGATCACAATGGGAGGTGAACGTGGTTTCGGGGTACAGGTGTAGCTGACTATGTAGGAAGAGTATTTGTAAGAGGGGGAGTGGTTGGGCTACTAGCTTTGTGTGTGGTGTGGTCTTAGGTGTTGGTCATATCTACTTTGGTAGGGGCATTGTAGATGAACCGACAATAGAATGTGTGGTTGGTTTAACTACTTTTGTATTGGAGGGTATAATATTTTTGGATTTAGGTTACACCTTCTTGGGTAAAGATCATATAAGAACACAAGATGTAGAGGGAAAAGAAGATGGTAGAAGATGATGGGTTACCCATGGGGGTAAGTGAGGTGTTGTGGAGGTAGGTGACGTAGGTTAGGTAGGAGGCATGAGTGAAAGAGAAGAAAGTGTTGTGGGTAGTGAAGAAGTTATTGATGGTATTGGAGGTATGGGTGGTAAAAAACTTATAGGTGAGGGTGGAGGTTGTGTGGGGCTCTTGGGTATATTAAAGTTCTGTAATGGGGAAATGGGTTGCTACATTCTTACTTTACCAATGGATGAGGGTTTCTTGGCCAGGGTCAAAGGGTGAGGTACTAGGATGGACATAAAGGGTCAAGGTGATAAGGGTGTGGTTGGCAAGGTTGGGGTATGAGATCTAGGAGATTGTCTCTTCTGTTGAGGGGTCAGGTTAAGTTTGGTTTTAGGTTTGGAAGACATAGCTAAATCTAATTTGATGGGTGGATGAGTAAGGCTAGCTATTGGTATGACCCCTAAAGTAGTGATAAGTTAGGTAAGGAAGATGATGGAGGCATGGATTTTGGTGTAGATGCATGTTGGGTTATGGGTAGAGGTTTGAGGTAAGCCACGAGTGGTGTCATGGGAGAATTTGTGATAGTTATGGTTGTGTTCGGTTTGGTCACCGAAGAAGTTTTAGATAGATAATGGAGGTGTCGGTGAGTGACAACTGCATTTGTGTTGAAACAGGAAGTAGAAGATGCCCCAAAGTAAGGCTCTATCGATATAGTCTAAGAGATCGACCAAGTGTGAGAATGGTACTATTATAAGTGGAGTTGACGTGGACCGAGTGGAAATCCTTGTAAAATGTGTTTGAGATACCGAAATGGCTAGCCTCGCACTCTGTGGGTAAGAGAGCTGAAAGAAGATCAATGGGATCTTGAAGGTCTAATGGTGAATAGTCTTCTACAGGTGGTGGTACTTCTATATTATCCTCCATGGGTAGAGGAGAGGATGAGCCAGCAAGTGGGCTCTCCTTGCATTAGTGAAGTGGGCTCAAAATATTGAGGGTTCAAAGGTAGTGTGCTGATTATAGGCTCTTTCACGAATGAAGGAGAAGATGAATGGGATTCCTCTATGGGTAGAGGAGTAGATGAAATAGGTTCTAGTGTAGGTAGGGGAGCATGGGCTAAGATTTCATCTATGGAAGGAATATGAGGCAATACGGAAGCAACTGGTGTGTCATTGAAAATAGCGTGGACCTTGCAGATGATGCTATCATTGTTTGAGGTATCACCCACTTGGTTTGAAGATGGGGCATGATTAGGGAATGGCTTCTTGAAGATGTGTAGGATTTTGTTAGTGGGTGCATTTAGGCTATCTAAGACTAAGTTTCGTTGTCTATCATTTCTTGAACGATATTTTTTGAAGGTAATGTAGTTATTGTCGTTGTGACCTTTGACCCGATGATAGTTGCAAAAGTCATGTTCCTTATACCATGCAGGCATGGGTCGCTCAGGGTCAAAACTAGTATGTGGTTTTATGGGTGGAAGGGTAATGGCACCTACCTTAACAAGATTTTCCAAAATGGAGGAATAAGATTCTCCTAGGGAAGTGTACTTTCGTTGTTCTCATCTGAACTAGAAAGCTTGGAAAGAAAAAATATTAGAAGAGATTTTGGATGGGTTTGATATATGAGGGGACCAGCTTTGACAACTAGGAAATTCACAGCCCTTTGGGCTTTGAATAATTGTTTTAAGGTTTCAAATATGAAGTATCGTTTGATTTAAATGTGATGTTCTTATTACGAAGTTGAATCTTCTTCTCTTTGATAACACAAATTTCCAATTTCCATGCCATGGTGAATGCCTCTTCGAAAGTGTGAAAATTTTACACCTGTAGGGTTGGTGAGATGTGTCTAGCACATTCCCGAGTAAATAGTTCTATAATCTCGGTTTGAGGCAATTAGAATGTGAGCTGGTTTATGAGGTGCACCAACGAGCGATAAAGTCAGTGATAGACTCGTCATCATATTGTCATGTGGGATAGAGATCAGTCATGGTAAATTTATTAATAATGTTGTTGGAGAAGTGATCTAGGAAGGCTTGGGCTTCTTGATTGAATGAGTAAATGGAGTGTCTTGGTAGTCAACCTGTACTTGTCCAATGCAGACCTTGTCAAGGACTACAAATGTTGTTGCATCATTGTAGAGAAATTAGGTAACACTCATGTTTAAAGGACCACAAATGTTGTTGTGGATCTTATTTGCTATTGAAGTAGTTGAATTTTGGCATCTCCCAATGTATGGGGTATGGTCGAATGGGAATGGATGGGTGAATAGGCTCATTACAAATTTCATCATAGGTGAGGGAATTACATGAGCTGGAAATCGATGCTTCTAGTGTTTGCATCTTTTCCATCATCAACTTGATGAGGTTGTTGGTAGGTTGTGATGGGGGGACACCTCCTATGGTATAAGGAGGTGGATATTGAACCTGATAGGGAGGTTGAGAATAAGGAACCGATATGGAAGGCACATATCCAAAAATGGGTGATAGAAAAGATAGGAGGTTGATAGTAGGTGTATATAGGTTGGATGATTGTCATGACTTTGGTAGTGATTAGGGGTAGTGTTTACGGATGGAAAGGATAAAATTTTGAAATGGAGTAGGGGTCACCAACACCATGGGTGGTTGTGTTGCAATGGGTATTTGTGAGACAATAGGTGTAGACTGTTCTCTACGGTCTAGGTGGTGGACAAGGGGACAAAAGATACGACAGTGTAAGGAAACTAGCGATGCAATCGGTCATGGCGGGTATGGGTCCTAGCTTCAAACTACCATGGGTGAAGCAAGTGAGGGTAATTTAGTAAGCAGGAATAAGGGTAGGGGAGATTGATATTGGCATGTTGTATATCAATTGACTAGAGGATTCTCGGGTGGAAGAGTGGGAAAGGTAAAACTATAAGGCCACGGGATTCTAATCAAGGAGTCATGGAAACTCCTCGTTCTGGTAGCAATGGTGGTAGGTAAGGTTAGATCCATGGGTGATAGGATGGAAGGTGGTGAAGGACTAGGTGGGAGTGGTTGATGACTAATGTGGAATATGAGGGCATTAGTCTGGTTGTAATTCAATACCATGTGAACAAGTGCTAACCTGGTAAGATTGTATTCTGTAGATGACATAGAAAATAGTAGAAACAAAGAATAATGGTGTCCGGGAGGTGAATCTGGTCAATGTCTAGATTTTGAAAAATTAAACAAAGGCAACCGATGATAGTTAGGTTGACCAGTGATGGTTCTGGGAAAAATGATGATGGTTAGGATGACTAGTGCTAGTCAGGAAAACACTAATGATGGTTTCTAAAACCGATACCGGTCACTATGGAAGAAACCATTCTCAAAAAAATGAAGTGGTTGGATTTGTATTGGTGAAACTGTGTATGACAGAAAATATAAATAAGGGAGAAATATGATTATTCCATCCAGGTTGGAAACATAACGAAGCAATAATGAAAGTTGTTCTAGGTAAAATAGCTAGAAAGCTGAAGCGCAGACACCGATTCACGGTTTAACCAATGATGGTCGATGTGAATTGATGACGATTCTTTGGACCGATTTAAGTGACTATAAAATTAGAAAGAAATAAAGAAAAATTGGTTTTGTGAATCAAATTAAGTGAAGAATCAAACCTAGAAGCCTAAGAATGAGAATATGAGGCCCTGACATAGTCGACAAAGTCATAATACTCTAAATATGATGATGGAGTGTGGAAGGAAGAATAAAAAAGGGGATTTATAGTCTCACACCTCAAAACACAAGCCGAGAATAATGCTATGAAAAAGTGTGATCCTAATAGTGATTTTCTTATGTTTGGTTAGCTTATGCTATTTAGACTGATGTATGCATTTAGAACTGAATTTTTTGGTTGGGAAGGCACCCTATGAAGAAGGATATCTAAAAGAAGAGGTTTCGGGTATGTTATGCGAGGGTGGTCCATCCTTTGAGATGATGACTTAACAGAGGAAACGAGATAGGGAGTACCTACCAATTGGATCATGTGATCACGACAAATGTTCGACTTCCTAATCCATAGCTGAATGTGAGAGCTTCCTTTTGGCTAGGAGGAACTACCTGTAATAGAAAACAAGACCACAAAATATAGTTAAATGATATATGACAGTGGACTACCTAGTGTATGCTTGTTCTGGGAAGTGTGATACTTCCTAGACGGTTGTCAACCCACTGTTTAAAACAATCTAATGTGATAAATAAAAAAGTTCCTACTTTAGTTAATATGATTTAGGTATCTCATTAAAATACAATAATTAAATCCAATCACAACAGGCTAGGCTATAGTTGGATCTAAGAGGTGAGGGGTCTGTCAAGGTTTTGGGACTAGTCAAGGTTAGATTTTGGGTTATTTAGGTCAACTGGTAGGGTGGTTGTTGGGTCTGTTCTTGGTCAAGGTGTAAAACATAGAGAGACGAACGTAGGTTGAATGCAACGATGCCGGTTTAGGTAGAACTGATGATGGTTATGGATAACCGGCGTCGGTATGGTTGGGGTGAAAGAAACTCAAAATAGGTTAAATGGTAGGGGTGATCTGAGGTCAAATAAAGTTTGGGTGAGTGAATGGGGGGTCTGTGGAGATCTTAGGTATGGTCAGAAGTATACAACATGTGAGAATAGGTGATTTTGTGATGTGGGTGAAGGGATATTTGGGTTTACAAGCAAGTGGATGATGAAGCAATAAACATGCAAAGAATAGATTAATAATAGGAGTAATAAAGATTACTAACTAAAATAAACTATACTGATTAGGGCCATACTATGTTAAGGATCTGATGGTTGAGTGGTGGAGGTGGTTGATCGGAGAATACATGTATGGTCATGTAGTGGTGCTTTCCTGGAGTTCTCATGAATACAATGGCTCTCTGATTGATGTTGGTGATGGCTTTGGATGTCTGGATGCGTAAAAGGATGCTTGTTTCTCTTGCATGCAGCTCTTGTCTCCTTCCTCGCTCTTAGAAAATGTGCCAACCTCGAAATAAGGTTATCAAAGGGAATAAAAGGTGATCGATGATAGTTTTGGGTTGACCGACATCGGTTCAGGGGTGACCAGTGTCAATTAGGGTGGGATTCCCTAGGTTTACTAAAAATGGGAGATCATGGCAATGATTTCCAACATATCTCTCTATCCATCCGGGAAAGAGTGGGAGTTACCTTTTTTGTGCGGGAATGTTATTAGAGGGGATGTAGGCTTTGATTTTTAGGTTTTAATTAGGTCTTAGTTAGTTATGGCAACATACTAAGAATAGACCTAGGGTGAGGTGGTGGTGTGTGAATTATCTTAATTAGGATAATTAAATAATAAATAATGTAAGGAAATGGATTACTTTAATAAAATTGATATTTGTGTGGGGTGTAAGGGGCCATGGTTAGGTGAGTGTGTTCAAGTTGATAATTTAACAAAGGTTTAAGGAGCGTGTGACCCAATTTTGGTGTCTACATATACATCTTCCTCACTAATGTTTGGACAAATATTCCATCAAGAATGGAATTCTTTGAAATATGAACTTGTTGGTATACAAGAAAACAACATGGGACATAAGTAAAAGTATCAATTTTCATAACAATTGTGTCTTTATCAATTTCTATCGGAAGATGCTATGCATTAGTTTGAAGAATTGTGTCTCTATCCAAACTTAATTAATAGGTAATTATAAAAATAATTTTTTTAGTTCTTAATTCAAGAATTAGGGGATTCAAATCATATAACTTACTTTTTCTAATGAAATAAAAACCATAAGAAGATTCTTTGTAAAACCAAAGTTACTTGCCACATTGTCAAGTATATAGAATTGAAAGGTTTGTACTTTTGAACTAATATTAGAAAAATTATGAAATAAGTTAATTTAGAATCATGGGCATTGGCCCATTATAAATAAGTAACTTACGAATATTTGTATTAGAAGTATTGGGATGGAGAAGATAATATGCATTATGCACAATTCTTTATGTTAAATTCAAAATTCTAATTATACATCAATGGTAAGAGCACGATTTGTTTTTTTAGAAGTATGAGTCTTGTCGCTTCATTTATTTTTAGGTTTATTAGTATTGAAGCTTAATTAATGGGGTGTGCATGAATATAAATTTAGGAAAAGAGAATTTTGTGTTGTTTTTGTAATGAAATCATAAATCATGGCCAATTCCATGAGAAAACCATTTAAAACATGAAATATTGAATAAAATTCCTTGTAAATCATACCCAATTCCATGTAAATCACAACTAGCTCCTTATGCAATTACTACAAGAATAAAGGAATTATTATGTTTTTGTACAAATTAAATTAATTTCATACTGGAAATTATATTTATAATACATTAATAAGATTCAACTTCCATAAATGATGTAATTTATTTTAAAATATATTCATATGGAAAAATCTTGCAAAATAATACAATACCCAATCTTCCATTTCAATATCAAGTAATAGTATTGTGTGCATGAATTGTTTTTTAACTAATGCTAATGTAAACAAAGACTAACACCTAAATAGTCTTAATTAGTAAGAGTTGGAAAAACTACTTAGCACCATCATGATAAGAATTAAACAAGGGTTAGATGCTAACATTCATCAATATAAAACTTTGAAACTAACAATGTTAAACATCTAAAATCCTCTATTCTCTAACAACATATAAATGAAGGGACCTAAGTAGGCTCCATGGCTATCAAAAATCGTTGTCCTTAGTGTTCCAAGAACCTAGGAATGAGGTCTTGTCAAAGTTGGGCTACAAGACCCTTTTGACACCTCACATATGACCTAAGCACTTAGGAAAGAGGATTAACTCTTAAAAATGATGAACTCTCAAGAAAACAAAGGAAAGATTTTAGTTTATTTTTCTATATGCTTTACACTTGTCATCTCAAGAAGTTTAGGTGCAGGTATAAAGGTAGAAGGAGGGATCCTTATATAGCCCAATGGATAGAGGAAACACTTTATCCCTTTGCATGTGAGATAAACGTAAAACATGATTAGGAATGGATAAAGTTGCTTTATAAAAGGTAACTTTACTTTAGAAGGGTTTAATTTATGCTTAGCAAGTCATGGGAGTTGGGGGGTGTTTTAATTAATCAAAGGTGATTAACTAATAGGTAGATGTAAGCTTATATAAGCTAATTAGAGGAATATTAGTATGATTTAGGCTATTAGAAGGGGATTAAATCAATTAAATATTGATTTATTAGATAAATGGAAGGGAAAGCTAATTAATTAATAATAATTAATTAGTCTAGATAGAAGGGGTGAATAATCAATGAAAGGTCGTTAATTAGGTTGTTCATAGGATAGGCAACTTAATTAATTAGCTTAGTGTAATTAATTAAGGACAATATGAGGAAAAATTAATGTTATTGACAATATGTTGCCAATTTGCAAGAAGGGGGATAATTAGCGCAATTTAAGTATTTAAATTACTCGGGCGTAATTATGGGTGTCTATATTTGCCCCTCTTTGGGGTGGTGTAAGTGATGTCACTTCAAAGATAGTAAATGGAAGAAATTTTGAAGGGATAGAAGAAAAATTAGGGGGAGAGATTCCCCCTCGAGTGTCAATAGGGTGATGAAGGAAGACAATCGATGATAAAAAAGGTGAGAAATAGATAGAAGAATGGGAAGGGACAAAATGCCTTAGGGAGACGATAGATTAGGGGTGAGAGAAAAGTGATGCAAGAAGAAAATATGGAGAAGTGGAGATAAGAGCTTAAACTCTAGCCTTTGTATTGGAACATCTTAAGTGTCATCATATTGCCAAGAGATCTACGTCATCGGTCCTTATGAAAAATATAAGCATACGAAAAAGTAGAATGACCTAAAAGTCATACTATGAATAATTGTCCATTTCTAAAAACACCAACTCCATGTAACATACAAAATACAATGTAATACGAGAAAGTGAAAGATGCCTAACTCCATGCAACATACAAAATGTAATGCAATATGAGAAAGTAAACAAGCTCAACTAACAAAGAAACATAATCTAATGTTTTTATTATCAAGCTTCAATTATGACTGTGTGAATTAATGACAAGGGTTGATGATGGCACCGCAAACAAGGATACATGTGAGAGGAATAATAGAGGAAACTTGGGTTTGATGAAAATCAAGTGTGCACTATGAAATAGTACTAGGCAACTCGTTGTACCCCAGTAGCACAGAGATGAAGTAAGCAGCCTAGCTTTTGTTGATGGAGGTAGATCAAGATGATCCATGAAGTCACACACATGAATAAGTGAGAACCAAAGAGTGACGTTTTGTAGGATGATTTTCAATTTTTAGAAGTTTTTGAAACATATTTGAATGTTTTTTTATTATTTTTCTAACATATTTGAATGTTTTTGATGATTTTGAAAGTTTTATAAAACTATGTACAGGAAGACAAGGAAGCATGGATGCCCTTAGTGATAGATGGGATGTATAAGGGCATAAGGCCATGTTCATACCATAAAGGTAAAGATGCAAAAATGCCCCAATAATTACATGGGAGTATTCAAAGGAAAACTTTTCACAGGTAGAAGCAGGACCCAAGGCCATTATGGATAGGTTCAACATGATGATGAACATAAACCAATGAAATTCTAGGAAGAATCAAGGATGCCCCCAGTGTTTGTTGGCCTAAAAGCACATGATAGAAAAGAAGGAGAAGATTGTTTTTGTGAAAGGTGACAAACATGTCTCGTAAACATGGGAAATAAGTAATCTTATACACATGGATTTTCTAAATGAAGTAGAAGAATGATGTGAATGATATCAATGTAGCTTAGAAGCCTTGCGATGAAGAAGTGATTAACCAAAGGAAAAAATCGTAAGATGAGATATGGACTAGAGTAAGAGTCTGAAAAAGATCCAAAATGAGACACTTGGTAACATACTAATCCTACCTACTCATAGAGATCTAGTGTGTGCACATGGAGTTTATTACCTCTTGAAGTGAAGATTTAATAAACAACAAGTGAAGAGACCCTAGCCAATGTGTATGAATGATTTATTGTGAAAGGTGATTTTGTGAATGGATGGTGAAAGGATAGTTGTACATTGCTTCACTTCCATCCAGGACATCCATAGCCTCGACAGAGATTAATTTGATTTTAATCACAACATTTCTCTACTACCAAATCAGTGTCCATAGTCCCGATAGAGATTATTGGAAATACCCAAAGAGAGAGTACTATATAAATTTGCTTTTGCTTTGTAGTTTTTAGCTTTTGATTTTTTATTGATTTTGATTCTTTTTCTTTTTGAAAACTTATTTCAACTCTCTTATTTGACAAGGGGTTAAGAACCACTGATGGCTTGATGGAAGGAGGTGGAAGTGCTTACGATGATGACATTGGCTAGTGTCAACAGAGATATGTTCAAAAGTTCTTCGCAATAAGTTTATTATATGTTGAATGTGATAGGATCTCTAAGAGGTCAGTCATTCTTTAATTTACCAAGGTGATAAAATAACAGGGTCAAATGGATACCATAGAGATAAATATCACAAAATGTGTGCAAATAAGATAACCAAAATATCACCAAAGGGATGAAAATGGCAGGAAGACTTGTAGAAGAATAACAAGGAAGGGAAGAAAGAAATATCCATGTGTACGCAACACCTGATTGCAATGTTTGATCTTTGTACCTTTGATTTTTGTTGTGTTTTCTCAATTTTTTTTTGTATTTTTGAATTTTTTTATTTTTAGATTTTTGTGACAGTTTTAAGAGGTTGGGACTAAAAAATTCAATATGTGTGGTAAGATTGAACAAAAATGTTTCTGACTTCCTTGATAAGGGAGACTAGGCATGTTTTTTTATCAAGAGTCATGTTTTCCCGATCTCAATGATCGTGGTGAGTTCACACTCAACAAAGGACTGTGATTTATCCTGAAACATGGATTTTGTATGCGGGAGCTTGAGTTCCCTATCCAGAGGTTTATGCACTTTACGCCATACTTGATGGTTACGTTGATGTGCGTTCTTGAATCACACTTGATTTACAACTTTGAGATTGTTCAAGTTGTTGGGGGATTTTGAGCTCTTGGAAGTTTTGACCTGAGCTTGATAATGAACCTGTTTGGGTTTCTTATAAGTTGACTTGTGACTTTTCTAACCTTGATGATAGGAATGAGAGAAATGATGGTGGGCTTACACCAATCATTGGTAGAAGGATGATGTGATTGATGAAAAGGATACGGTCAAGGATTGAAGAAGTTGGGCTACTTTGGGAGGTGATCCATAGATAGAAGATGAAGGGCTACTAGGATATGGCCCAAGAATAGAAGAAGAAGGGATACTAGGATGTGACCCATAGATAGAAGATGAAGGACTACTAGGATGTGGCCCAAGAATAGAAGAAGAAGGGCTACTAGGACAAGATGATGGACTACTAGGATGTGGCCCAAGAATAGAAGATGATGGACTACCCGGGGTGATCCATACATAGAATATAAGGGGCTAGTTGGATGTGCCCCAAGAATAGAAGATAGTGGAATACTCAAAATTTTCCCACAAATAGCATAGGGATGGCTACTAGAAGGTGATCCACACCTAGATGAAGATTAAGGGCTACTTGGCATTGACCCCATAAGAGATTATGTTTGAGTAATTATGATAGAAAAAGAGTTATTGGGTGATGAGAAGATAGGCCATGGATCAATGCAAGACCAAGGAGTTTCATCACATAACGAAGAATGTGAAGATGGAAGAATAAGAGAAGGGTCAAGTTGCATGACCTGAGGCTCTTCCTCTATTTCTTGATAAAAGGAATTAACATTTTCTTCACAACATGTAGATGCATCAAAGTCCAAAGAGAATTCTTTCTCGTAATCTGCTAAAGGAATATCTTCATATGCCCTTATAAATGTTGGGATTGTTTCTTCATTCTCAAAGAGATCAATTGATATGAATGTTTGATCAACCACCGGGGTTGATTGGAAGAAAGAGATCCAATTGGTGTGGAAGACTTAGAAGATGTTTGATGATGAATGATAGAAGAAAATGATGTGGGGATGAAGAAGATGTGTAGATAGATGTCTCAGAGTAGAAGAAAGTGGTGTGGACCTACCTATACAATGTTATGTCATATGTAGAATAGTAGGATTAAGTTCAAATTCTGTAGATTGTGACACATGGGTTGATTCAGAAATTTGTCTTGAAGGACTTTGAGTCACACGAATCTTCAAAGGAGGAAGACTTATTGGGGTGATTGATGAAGAAGGTCATGCAAAGAATGGGAGGACCGTGATTGAAGAATCGCATCGGATGAATAATAACAAGGGTTCTACAAAGAAAGAGAGGACCGTGATTCAAGAATTGTATTAGATGTTTGATTGGAGGGATTTGGAGTCACACATATCTTCAAAGGAAGAAGACGTTGTCAAGGCGACTGATAAAAGGGGTCCTGCGAAGAAAGGGAGGACCATGACATAGGATTTATATTAAATTTATGATGGAAGAGGTTCCTATGAAGATAGTAAGGACCATGACATAGGAGTCAAATTAGATGAATCTAAATAGTAGTTTGGATATGAATCATCGGAAGAGTCGAGAGAAATATTTGGATTGAAATCCTCGGAAGAAGAGGAAATGTTTGGATTAGAATTAGAATAAGAATGGGGGAACCCGAATAATAATTTGGATCATAAGTGTCCAAACCATACCATCGACCATGAGATGAAGGTGGGGAACGGGTTACCCGTATGGGCTCTTTGGCATGAAGAACCAAACAAGGTTTAGTTGTAATGGAAATATTTTGATTTGAATTGCTAAACCTATGTTCCATATTTTTGTAAGCATGGGGAACTGCGTGATAGTCAGTCATTTTTAGCGATGTTTTAAGCACAAATGTCTAGATCTAGATAGTGTGATTGAACTCCTTTAAAGGGAAGGAAGTGACATGTTAATTTGGGTAGCATAAGGATAACCAGATAGACATTGTTGTAAGTATGGAGATGCGTGCATGATTTTCCGAAGAAGGTCTAAGGAAAATAGACATCGTGAGGACGTAATATCAATGAGATCGAGAGGGATTTTCCTAGACAATAAGTTTTCTAAATGAATAATAACAAGGAACAATCATGTAAGTGTGAAACATAAAGCCAATCAACAAGGAAATACACCATATGAAAATGCGATGAAAATATGATCAACACAACGTCAATATTTACGTCAAGCTTGAAATGAACAAGGTGTAAATATTAACAAAGGGTAGATGTGAATCCCAATCAAAGGATACCATGACAAGTTTAATAACCAACAAGGCCTAAATGTTAAAGGGAGAGGTTTAAAAATGTAAGCTACGCAACCACACCAATTGGACATGTCTATTAATCTTCGTGGAGAATTGAGATATTAGTGTCAAAGTGGTATCAAAACGACATAAAAAAAGTAAGTGACACCCTTTAAGATTTGGGACAATGTTTGAAATCAAACTAAGTCAAAGTATACTAAGGATGTGTTAAAATGTGGGCAGCGTAACGCCACAATATAGACACTTAGATCATGTTTATGAGAAACGTGACATAAGTATCTTAATTATGTTGAGACAATGCAAACGAGGTAACATGTCAAAGGGAGATAAAATGATGAATCATTCCTAACTATGATGACAATCTGATGTGGGTATCAAGATCACAAAGGCCACCAATGACATGAATACACCTCCGCACACTTTAGACATTTAAATTTCCTAGCCACAAACATGGATGGGTTTAAACGGAAAAAAAGTGGCGTAAACAATCGATTGGTAACACGAGAGGTAGTCACCCTTCTTTTGATCAAAACAATGTCAAAAGAATGTGAAGGAAGTAAAACAAAGTGGGGATGAAACATGCTGGCCTCACTTTGGCAGATTTTCACCTCACCTTAAGGAAAGTAAAACCTAAGAAAGTAATGCATCACACGTTTCACAATAAAAATATGGTTCATAACTCAATATTGTTTTAGAATGTTCAAATTGGGCTCTTGGCCAAAGTATATTTTCTCGAGGTGGTTCCCTCATCCTAGGTGTTACAAATATTATCCACGAGTGGGAAAATTTACCGAAATAGTTTTTAATATCTTAAGAGTATCTCTAATTTTCCCCCTTCAAGCACAAAGTGGGCGTAAATGCATCCATCATCTACTTAAAGGGGTCACGTAGGGATAACTTGTAACTCTATCTCACAAAGAAATCACTAGTCGACATAGGTAGTGCGAGCACTTCCCATTTCATCCACAAGGTTCCCTCTTGTGTGGAATACTTTGGGGTTCTTGGAACCACCCCCATTGTCATAGCTTAATGCGTTATTCCAAAGGCATTATGTTCTAGTTGAGCGGAGAGGGGCATACTCTTTTTGAAACCTGCAATACAATGTTTTGAATATGTTGTTCTTTTTATCTTATTTAATTAGGTGTGGTTTGCTTTAATGGATTTTGGCAACCTATATAACAACTTTATTAGTAGTTTTGACTTCATTTTGAATCTTCCTTTCTTTTAAAATCATTTTTAGGTCTTGCACTCAAGCGTTAGTAGTTCTCCAAGAAAATAACATTATTTAAAAGAGGATTAAGATTTTATTTTGATTCTCAAGATCATCCAAGGATGCAAGATAATAGCGTACACAACAAATAATCCAACTAAAAGTAAATAAAATCTTTTAAATCAATGAACCATACAAAAACTTGATAAATGTGCATTCCCTTAAACCAAAAGTGAAAGATGAAGTTTCCAATTTACCAAATGTTATAAAATGAAGACTAAAGCTGATTTTGATTCTCAAGATCACCCTAAGATGCAAGATAAGAGCATACACAAACTTTTTCCCAAATATATAGAAATTCTAAACTTCAAATCAAATGACAATTGAAAAATGCTTTGTAAAAAGGTTCATTCCCTTAAGCAAAATAAATAATCAAATTTTCAAGTTTAATCCCAATGTTAAAAAGATAGAGATCAAAGTTGTTTTTGATTCTCAAGGTCACCAAAATGTGCAAGTGAATATCATACACATGCTTTTGTCTAAATCGAGTAAGCATGTAAATACAACATTCATCAAAATATTAGACATGTTAGAAAATGACCAGTTTTGAACTAATAGAAAAACCTACAATTTCTATAAGTATAAATACCAAATTTATGTTTTCATTGCATAGTTAACTTCAATACCTTTCCAACTCAGAAAAAATAGAGTTATTTTGAGTTCAAGAGCAAACGTTATGTCCTTTGGATGATGGGTTACACATATGCTCTTATGCTCACGAGTATGCACTCAAAAAATGTCAAAAAAACGTCCCTTAATTTGCAAAATGGGCAATTTTTTCGAACCAAGATTCAATTTTGACAACAACCCATCACATTAATATATGAATAGAAGAATCAACACTATCAAACATTAACATACATGCTCAAGAATTTAAAATTTTCAAGAAATTGACAAAACTAGCATGTAGAATGATGAAAAAGTAAGCTCTAAAAATGAAAACATGATGAAATCTTGAAATTTTCTCACCAAGATTTAATTTTGATAGAAACCCACCACATTAATATGTAAATTGAAGACTCAGCACTATCAAAGACTAAACTACATGCTCAAGAATTTAAAATTTTCACGAAATCGAAAAAACTAGCATGTAGAATGTTGAAAAAGTAAGCTCTAAAAATGAAAACATGGAGAAATTTTGAAATTTTCTCATCAATTCCAATTTTGACAACACTTCACCTCCTTTATCCCTACAATGAATACTCAACACATGCAAACTCAACAAAACAAGTTAATAAAAATAAGTTAGATCAACATGTGTAAAAGAGGGTTAGTAACCAAAAATGAAACTTAACTACAAAAACTTGAAATTAAGTGAAAAGTACAATGGAGTAAGTCCCATCGGGTGTGTGTAAAATTTGTGCATGAATTTTTTTAAACTAATGCTAATGTAAACAAATACTAACACCTAAATAGTCCTAATTAGCAAGAGTTAAACAAACTACTTAGCACCATCATGATAAGAATTAAACAAGGGTTAGATGCTAACATTCATCAATATAAAACTTTGAAACTAAAAATGTTAAACATCTAAAATCCTCTATTCTCTAACAACATATAAATGAGGGAACCTAAGTAGGCTCCATGGCTATAAAAATGGTTGTCCTTAGTGTTCCAATAACCTAGGAATGAGGGCTTGTCAAAGTTGGGCTACAAGACCCTTTTGACACCTCCCATATGACCTAAGCACTTAGGAAAGAGGCTTAACTCTTCAAAATGATGAGCTCTGAAGAAAACAAAGGAAAACTTTTATTTTATTTTTCTATATGCTTTACATTTGTCTTCTCAAGAAGTTTAGGTGTAGGTATAAAGGTAGAACAAGGGATCCTTATATAGCCCAATGGATAAAGGAAAAACTTCATCCCTTTGCATGTGGGATAAAGGTAAAACATGATTAGGGATGGATAAGGTTTCTTTTTAAAAGGTAACCTTACTTTAGAAGGGTTTAATTTATGCTCGAGTAAGTCATGGGAGTTGGGGGTGTTTTAGTTAATCAAAGGTGATTAACTAATTAGTAGATGTAAGCTTATAGAAGCTAATTAGAGGTATATTAGTACTATTTAAGCTATTAGAAGGGATTAAATCAATTAAATATTGATTTATTAGATAAATGGAAGGAAAGCTAATTAATTAATAATAATTAATTAGTCTAGATAGAAGGGTGAATAATCAATGAAAGGTTGTTAATTAGGTTGTTCATAGGATATGTGACTTAACTAATTAGCTTAGTGTAATTAATTAATGACGATATGAGGAAAAATTAGTGTTATTGACAATATGTCACCAATTTTCAAGAAGGAGATAATTAGCACAATTTAAGTATTTAAATTACTTAGGCGTAATTATGGGTGACTATAAGTACAAATGTAAAGATTGTTGGAGCATGTTTCGTGAAAATAATTTTTAAAAAACCACCACCCCGGGCCAACATGACTTCAAATAAAAATTTATGATCTTCAATATTTTCTATAAATTAACATTCAACACCTTGTTTAAGTAGTTTAAGGTATGATTTAATGGAATCATGTCCTGTATCGGGTATCTTTACGAAGCCACTTCACCAAAAAAATTATATCCATGTCGTGATGATTTTATCCATATCAACATCTTCTATATGTTCGTGTGAGATGGTCCATATTTTATTTGGCCTTAAACAATACTAATACAATGGGTATCTTTATAAAGCCACTTCACCAATTTTTTTGGTATTCATTCCTTGATTATTCTATCCATATCAATATTTTCTTTATGTTTGTGTGAGATAGTCCATGTTTTATTTGTCCTTAAACAATCCTAATAAAATTTTGCAACTTATCCTCTCCTAGTAGGTTTCAATATAAAATTAAAACCTTTTTATTTATATTATTACCTTTTTGTTTAAGGAAACTATCCCCATATGTTTTCCCCATCCATATCTTATCACCTGTCATTTCTAGTCATATAAGAATCATATGTCACTTAAACACGTCCTTTAAGGATGGAATTAGTTTTGGATCTTCGATAAACATGCCCAATGTAAATAACATTATTACTTGGGACATGTTAACAAATTTTGTATTCTCTATGAATATTTGTGGCTCATGTTATTTGGTCATATATGTCTTTATCATGTACTTTTTGTGGCAAAAACCAAGCCTCATACCTCCCGTAGCAATTTACAAATGGTCTATTCAAGGTGCACAACATAATTTCTCAATATGTTATATTTGGAAGCTAATATTCACTACCTTCAACTCATTTTTGATTTCCCCCAATACTCTAACCTTTGGAATTCTAGTTATTTTTGAGAAAAAAATCCACATGATCATCCTCTGCAAATTCAAGAGACATCGATGTTGTAACTATACGATTTGTGAGATATAAAGAAATACATATTTAAAATTGTATAAAATAATTTAATGGCCATCGTGAAGAATTCAGAAACACGAAAAAATATTGTCCATTACAATTATAATCCATTAAAAATCAATTTTAATTTTGATTTTTTCAACCATTACCCAATAATCCAAGTTCATGTTTGAATAGAAATACAACATAGCCAATTCTTAGTATAATCATAGAGGGGGCAAACAGACCTCACCGCTCATCATTGTAGAAATTTTATGCATCATTTAGAATCCATAGTGTTTATTTTAATCGTGATTTAGAATATATAGTGTCTTTTTGAATCATCATTTAGAATCCATTATAATATTCGTGAGGAATGAAAGTGGATGGAGGAAGAAATTTGATACCATAGCTGGTTTCTTTTCCTATAACCTTTTGTTTGAGGTCATCACCGTAGTTGGGAGATAGCCATAGTAGGGACATTTTTTCTTACCTATAAATAATGATAGATTCTTCATGTAGGGATAAAGTTGAAACCCTTGTTTTCTTACATTGGCTTTGATTTTTTTCAACCCCGTTAACATAATAGATAGAAATCCTTAGCAAGGAGAAATCAATAGCAAAAATATAGCCGTAACAACGAGATAGCCGTGAAAGGGAATTCCTTTTGAAGGAAGTGGCTAAAAGGAAAGTTTATTCTTACCTTCATTCCCCACTAATTATTATACATTTGGGGTTTTAGTCTATTTAGTGTGGCTATGATTTTTACTTCTCCATACATGGTGTTTGCTTTTCCATTAAACTTTTATTCCATGTTTTTACTTTGTAGCAGGGAGATAGATGGAAATAGTGACAATTTGTATCATCATTGAACTATTGTTACAAGCCTTTAACACTTATAGGTAGTTGGAATTCCTTTTGAAGGTATTAATTAACAGGGAAGTTTATTATTACCTTTAGTCACTACCAATTATTATAAATTTGGGGTTTAGGTCTTTTGTGTTTATGGTTTGGGTTTCATTCTATAATTTTTTTAATTTTTTTGGTTTGAGAATGTGGATGTCATATTAATTAATTGTATAAATATATAAAAATAAGACCAAATAATGTATTGTATTCCAACATATATGTCTGTCTTGTTTATTTTATTTGTGGTTCTTTCTTTTCAAACTATAATATAAGACATTTGGGGTCTCCTGAGCTAGAAATATCCGTTTTGTAGAACTCTAAGTATGGGTTATCTAATCTAGACATATGGGTTTTCCAAAGATGGAAGTATTGGTTTTGAGAGCTAGAATAATTAATGGTCATCAAGAGCTACCAAAGTATGAATGGTCCGGATCTACAATTTTATCATGTGGAATCTACATGGTCAAATTTAATCACAATTTGGAAATAATGCACATAGAATGGTTGATTGAATTTATAATGCACTAAAAATAAACCTTCATTTTGAAGTAGTTTTAACCATTTCCCATTAATCCAAGTTCATTTTTGCATAAAAATAAAACGTAACCAATTCTTATTATAATCATAGGGGGACACCGACTTGACCCCTCATCATTGTAGGAATTTTATTCATCATTTGGAATCCATAGTGTCTATTTTAATCATCATTTGGAATCCATTATATAATTATTGAGGAATGAAAGTAGTTGGTAGGAAAAAGTTGAAACCCGGGATATTTGATTTTTCTTTGAAATTTTGTTCAATGTCGTCACTATAGCAAGGAAATAGCCATAGCAGGAAATTTTTTTCTTTTCAATTTTCATTCATGAATGGAAATAGTGATAGATTCTTGATGCGTGGATAAAGCTCAAACCATATGTGTTTAATTTGTGTTCAATTTTTTAAACCCTTAACACTTATAGGTAGCTTTAATTCTATTTAAAGGAAGCGATTAACAGGGAAGTTTCTTCTTACCTTAATTAACTACTAATTATTACAATGTTAGGATTTGGGACTCCTGCTATATTGTCTTATTTTCTTGTGTTTCGTTACAGTATGTGGATTTCATATTATTTAATTGTATAATTATTTGAAATTCGAGAATGAGGAATGTACTATATTACAACATATACGTCCGACTTGGTAGTTTTTATTTGTGGTGATTTCTTTTCAAAATATAATCTATTACGTATGGGTTTTTGGAGCTATAAATATGGATTATTTGGATATGGAAGTATGGTTTGTCTCTAGCTGTAATTATGGGTCATCCAGAGAGGTGTAAATATAAATGGTCAATGAGAAATGTAAGTGTGAATGGTTTGGAGCTGTAAGTTTAATCATCATGTGGAATCCATAGGGTCATGTTTAATCATTATTTGGAATGCATGTGATAATTGGATTCTTTCCAATTTATATTTTAATAATGAGGATGTGAAAGCCTAGTTATTTGGAGAAATCCAGAAATAGTGTTTGTGTTGCCATCAAAAGTTGTGTTAATAAGTTTCATTATTTATTTGATATATTTTCTTTACAAGGTATAGAGAAATAAGTTTGAGAAAATTTATGATATAATTTATTTAAAATATATCGTGAATTAAGTTTTACCAAATTTATGATATAATAGTATACAAGATAGATAAGAAGTTACTTGCCATTTGTGAATTGATTGACCCTTCTAACTATCTATAACATGGCATTGGAGAATACATTTTTACTATGACTAAAAACCAATTTGTCTTGATCCAACCTTAATAAGATAATCCAAGTTCTTGCACCCATTGGATGGTTACCCCGTATTAGAATATTATGAATATATACCCATTTTTAAAGGACAAAGGACAAAGGAGAATTTCTTTATTTGATCATTCATAGGTCTTGGAGGAATATTTTAAAACTTGATAATTTATTAATAAGAATACGTTATGTTGAGTTATTTTATTTGATCCATTGGTATACTATCAACACAAAAAAATTATATAACAAAAGTTATATACATATATATAATTTTATTAGCATAAAAATTAATCTTGTTATTAAGGGTATATGTTGTATTAAGAGAAATTAAAACATTCAAATATAAAAAATGAAAATGAAAATAAAAATATGTTATGATAAATATTATTACATTTAAGTAATTTTACATATAATTTCTAGAAGTTGTGTCTAGTGAAATATGGGGTTTAAGAAGAAATCAGATCCTGAATCAATAGATGAATTATTAAAATATGGGGAAATACTATTTATCTTTAAGGCAATTTGGTGGATAGGGTTTTTAAAAAAATTGAGGCATATAACTTGTAATTGGTAGAGTATCTACTTTGAACCATAAAATTTACCATTATATTATCAAAGGAGTGAAAAACCTTGTGACTATTAATATAATTCCATATTTTTCTTAAATTTCAAGTAGAGGGGAAGAGTTTGTCAAGTAAATTATCATACTCATCTCTTATAGAGATTTTTTCAGAAAAAAATTAAAAAATAAAGATGGTATGTGACCAAGAGGTAAGAAAAATAGAATCAAAAGAGAAACCTTAACTAAACCTTGGGACAAATTGGAAATTTGGCTCATGAGGTAGTTTTCCTATGATGGTAGTTTTGGGACTATTTTAGGGAGTTGCATGAAAATGACGATCCATATAAAAAACGGGAATCAACATCCTTTCATCCTCCCTCTATTTTTTTATCAATCTATTCATTTAATATCTCAAAGGTATCAAACAAATAAAAAGGATGAGACATCATGGTCTACTACAATTATTTTACAAGAACTATTTTCAAGAAAAGAATAAGGGGAGACAAAATGGTAGTGGTTTCTTATACAAAAAGTTGAATTATGTCCTCTCAGTATGTAAACTAAGGATCAAACACATAAAAATAAGGAAAAAAGCCCAACAACTATTGCCAACAAAAGAAAGGAAAAGGAAAATTCAGTTCAACCAAATTATGTTCATTTAGTTTTATCTAGAGGAGTTTTTGAGGAGGAAAATACTAGAATACAAAGAAGAAAAACAAGAAAAAGATAGTCATTTCTAATGAGAAATCCAATGAAGATAAATAAATGGAAGCTATAATCATGTAAATCATGAGGGATGGAGGTGAGGTAGAGAACTGTAACCAAAGAAAGGGAAGAAGATATTCACCATGTATGCTAATGTGGAATTTGAGAAAAGATAAAGAGAAGGCCCCAATTGAAGAATAAGTTGAGAATTTACCACCTCCACCAAATTAAAGTAGAGAATTAAAATATGAATTAGATATTTATAACATTCATATGGTTATTATAGAACAACATAGAGAAATCCTTCTATTAAAATAAGAATTAAAAGAGAAGGAGATCAAACCATCCAAACACTCTAAGAGATAGATACTCGTGGAGGAAATCACTCAAACAAATGCAAATCCATCACTCACCCAAAGGGAATTTTTAGATATATAATCTACTCAAACTAATTTTAGGACATCACATGTTGATTCATAAAGTTTTGAAGATCCCGATCAAGTGAACCGAAATCCACCTTCTTCACACAAAGAAACCACATAAGCAACAACTTAGACATACATGATTTAACCTCATACTGTAATAAGATGTTTTAAAAGAGAATTTCCAATATAGATAAAAAAATTTTAAATGAAAACAAAAACAACCAAATTGGAAAGATAATTATAAAAAATCAGAAAAGAGATGGAAACCTAGGAGAGAGATAAGAAAAAACTTGAAAAGAGGATCGTAGATGCATTTATTGCTAGAAATCATTTGTTGGATTGTAGAAAAACATCTTCCCTTTACAAGTATATTTATTTCATAAAAATATTGCATGTGGTTATTATTAAGGATTTCTTATGAAATCTTGTATGAAAATGAAAATGGGAAACACTTTGTAGAGTCCTTTGTTATGGAAATGAGGAATAAAAAAACCTCATTTGTGAGTTCTTTCTATATGGAATCATAATAACCCATGAGACCACTTTCTTGGTCAATATTTATGTAGGACAAGTACTAATACGATATTTTCATCACCACTAAAATATTAAATCAACTTTGAATCTCATACAAATGAATTTGAGGAGAAGTAGAAATCTAGGTCAGATTGTATATTCGCCCCAACTATTCAAAATCATCTACTTTTATTACTCAATTCATAAGGTGGGTATATGATCTAGAATTTGTAGAAAAATATGATACAATACTCTTGACTTTCCTAAACTCATACACCAACATCATATCCCAAAAATCATATTTGGCCATAAAATCTAGTAATCGTAGATGGGAATGACAATGATATAAAATTAAGATAAATGATCCAATATATCCTCCAAATTTGAAATGGTAATTAAGAAGAACTAAGGATGTGATATATGTTATCATCAAATTGAATAGGGATTGGGTTTTAACATGGTATAGACCTAATATTTTACTAGTTCCAACACAACATTGGGCATGTTGCAGAGAACAAGACATTGATGAGTCCTAGTAGTGGTGTAAGGAAATTATTGAATATATAAGACATGGAGAACCTTGAAAGGATGATTGAGAAGATTATTTTGAACAATATAACTTGAGTCAGCTACATGAGAGGAACCAAGAATGAAAATAGTTTTCGGGACATGAATTATAGTAAGTGTGAGCAGATGATGATACCCATAAATGCACCATCATTTACTTCTCATTGATAGTGTTAATCATCTTAGACTATTAATTTCAATTAATTTTAGTTTTAGAAAATTTTAATCGAATTAGAATTGTAAATTTTAATTGAATTAGAATTGTAAATTTTAACACATATTTATTATTTTTAAGACTACCAATAGCTTAAAATTTATGGCATCCTATTAGTGTTTCTGAGATCAAAATTGGTATAAAAAGTATTGCTTTTTCTTCAACCTCCATACCATACCTTGTTCCATCTCTAGAATTGGTATAATTCCATCTTCGGACCATGCGACTTCTAGTTTTGGAACATACATACTACTAACTCCGGACCATACAAATATTTAGCTCCGCATTTTTAGAATTCCATCTCAAGACAATGTACACTACTTTTAGATTAGGACCATCCATACCTTTAGCTCGACGCTTTTCCAAAAAAATGTAGCCCATCTCAACTAGAAATGTGATCAAGAGTTTAGTTGTAATTTGTACTTCCAAAAGATGTAATAATGGAAGTATCTTAGTAGGGAAGTGATGATTATAATGGTTCTCATTGCCAATTCTACTACGATGTTTTAGGAAGTTTATATTTTAAATTGATCCAATGGATTACAAATGATGTTTAAACTAGATACATGATAAGTGGTCATGTTGTTCCCCCGCCCCATGAGTATATTTTCTTAACATTCCACAAACCATATTATAGGAATATTTTGTTGTCTTTTATTCTATGCAAAAATGACATGCTAATTAAGTAAGAATAGAAAATACTTCAAAATTAAGAATAAAATAAAAATCAGAAAGTATACAATTATTACATGATTTTCAATTGATGATTAAAATTTTCCCACTTGATTTCAAATGATGCAAAAAAATAGGTTTCAATTTTATTTTTGTAGGATGAAGGTAATATAATAGTTTGGTATTAACCGCTTCCTCTAATAGGGATTCCAGCTTCATATTAAAAGGTATGCAACCATATTTGTCCCAAAAATTGCTTCAAACCATTTATACTACCATCTCCAGATCAATTGTATTTGTGCTATGTATTTGTAAACTAATATGTATTTGTAATTTGTAGATTCTATGTTGACCAAATGGGTTCCAAATGATGATTAAACTAGTGAAAATTGTAAGTGGTTATATCCTTTCCCCCATGATTATATTTCTTAACATCTAACAAACCATATTATAGAAATATTTAATTGTCTTTTATTTTATGCAAATTTGATTTCCTAACCTAGTAACGAAAGAAAATAATTTAAAATTATGAATGCAATAAATATCTACATGAATGCAATTATATCATGGTGATGGTGAAAATAAACTTACGAAACTAATATGTTGTACACTAAATCATATTGATTTAATTATCAAACTAGGGGACATAAACCTTAAATAATCATGGTGTTGTATTCATAGTTACAGTGAATTAAGAGGTTGGAAACAAAATAACTTGTCACAAAACAATGCTGGAAATAAAACAACACTCAAACTCATAAAATAAATGTCTGCTAAATGCTTAAAACTGAAATAAATTTTTAGATTCATAAAGAAATTTCTCCTAAGTAGACATGCATGAAATAAAACAATGGAGGGGATGTAGTAGACCTCAAGACTTGGGTGTTAATCCCTCCCTAACTTTTTGACTAAGAACTAAATGATATAATTTAGATCTTTATTAATTTTTAGGAAACATTACATCTAGGAACAAAAATATCAGAGTGACCTTTGTTCTCCAAATCTGACTCTCTAACTTATTCTTTACAACTCACTAACTAACTTCAAACTACCGTTACTAGGAACCAACCCCTTATTTTATACCTTATCATTACAAAGACATGAAAAAATAAAAATAAAACAAGGAGTCTTCAACATAATGAGTGAAAGATTCAAAATATGTTTGAAACACATAACATGTGTTCAAATAATCAATCAATTCTTCATGAAACACATAACAAGTGTTAATCTAACAACTAGTTCTTTATCAATGACAAAATCAAAGACTGATTTGTTTCCCAATTTTCCACGTTCTTGTTGTAACTGCTTCGCCAATGGCATGTAAGGACTTGAGTTTCATAATTCCATGTTTCCAAAGATATTCATAAATTCAAGAACTTTGTTGTGGATGAATTCCTTTGGATTTGGATGAGTTTTTGTAGATATTTCCTTTAGCTATGGATGATTTTTATGTGGATAGGTTACTTTATTGCATATGGAAAATTACTCACAACCAAGAGTAGCATCAACACATATACCATCATCCAAAAAGAAAATCGAGATAACCGAGAATAAATGCAAACACATTATCACAAAATAAATACAATTAGAGATAACTATATTAATTAATCCTTATGCCAAGAGTACATGGTCGGGATGGTAGTTTTCAAGAATTTTCCTTGAAAATACATATACATGGTTTATAATAGGATGATCAAAATATAAAAGGATGAGTTGTTATGAAAGTAATTTATGCAATTTATCACACCTCTCGGCTTAAATTCTTAAATTTTCTCATTCAAGGGATTCATATATTATCTGATTGGAAGCTACATTATTTCTTGAAATCAATGGGTGTATATGTGTTCTCTTATTCGATAAGAAATAATCACCATTTATCATGAATCTATCCCAAAATTTGTTTTCAATCCTCCGATTGATAGGTAAGTTTCCTCTCCAAGGTGGTATTGGAAAATGAAATATTGACATATGATAACCTATAGTAAATCCCTCATCATCATATTCATTAGCTATTTCAATGTACTTTTTCACTCTTACAAAAATTAGAAGTATTTTTTGATAGGAATGCATCTATTTCCTCTAGAGTGTAGGGGATAACTCATTCCATCTGATTTGGCATGCCTATACAACCTGAATTCCATGTTCCCTAATCATGTTCCTTACTTCGGCATGGGATTCCACTCTCATTTTCAACACTCTGTTTTTTATTACATCCTCTTCCATATAACTGTCATATTTTTCAACAATTTCATCTGTGTTTGTTGCTTCAACCCTAACATACAATGGTGTAACATTTTCCAGATGTCTGTATTCCTCTATCTACTTAGCTCTCTCTAATTCATTTGAGAAATAAGAACATAATTCTTTCACCTGTACATCCCCAATATACATAATTGGGATCCAATTTCTATCATATGGAATGGCATAGTTATGCAAATAAAGTTCACACATCAAATTTTGGAGCTCATGTGTACTGTTCTGATACAAAGTAAAGAATTTTCTTATTGAACTAATATCATATACCATGTCAAAATTGATGCAAATAAACTTATGGTGCAACATTCTTTCTTTTAAATATATTGCATAGACACTTGATGGAGGCCTGCATTTCAACATTTCTAATGATACTTGAACTATGTCCTCTTGTTTTTGTTTCATCCTCTTTATCTCTTTTTATTTTTTCTCCATTTCCTTATTATGTTGAGATATGAGGTATTCTTTCTCCTTGTCCCATTTCCTCTTAATCCTGTCAATATAGGCTTCCAATTGTAGCATTAGATTGTCAATATTTGGCCCCATGGTTTGTGTTGCCATCTCACTACAAGATGGTTTCTCGTGCACCCAAATGATTTCATGAACATAATCTTGGGGTTACATTTGTTCTACATCTTCTTCTAGTAAAATTTTATTTTGTTATTGTTGAATTACCTCCTCAATGTTTGGTTCAACAACAAGTAGGCATTTGTTGGTGTGCAATTCCTCCTTCTACAACCTCCTCTTCTTGTCCCTCTTCATATCTTTCCACTTCATGAACCATGTTGGGCCCCCAGAATATTAGCTAAGGATGAGAATGTTCATGGGCACGTGGGACGTAGTTGAAGAAGGGAATGTGGATATTAAGGAGCACAAGGAAGGGTTCTAGCAGTGTTTTGCGAACAAGTGGCACGCTTACAAAATGAAAGGTAGGTTTTGGACTTAGCCATATTCAGCATCCCAGGTAGCACATGAGAAAAGCATGACCCTTGTGGATAAGGTACCGGTCACCCGTGACTGTGGGATAAAAAATGGAATATTCTAGGCTTGTGATGAAAGGTTTCAAAAGACATCATTTCAAAGAGTGGAGATTTTAGATATAATAAGGCATGCTCCCATGGAGGATCAATTTGACACTTGACAACCAATCTATAACTTCATAAAGTCACGGTGGTGGTTCCTAAGGTTATAAATACAATCACTTGATAGAAGAAAAGGGTGAGTGGAAGAGATGAAAATATCTAAAAAATATAATGGAGGGTTCTAAGGGTTAGGGATTAGGATAACTCTGGGAGTGATGGCATATTTAGAGGGATGGGTCTGTAATAATTTTTGTAATGTGATGAATATAGTGTAGTTATAATGCATGAATTAGCTTTGTATGGTTATATGAGGGTATGTTATGACCTCAAGGGATGTAATGTGGTTATTGAATCCACCAATATGAATATAAGGCTCTATTATGAATCATATGTGTGTTCAGAATATAAGCCTTATGCATTCCCTTTTTGTACGAACTATTTCCATATGGTGTTTACTATTTCTCCTTTCTCTGGATGCAATGTGGTGATAACTCTTTCTAGGTTATTAGAATGTTTCATGGTTATTTTATATTCATATGCATTTTATTATTTGTCATAGGATGATACATTCTCATAAGACTCACATAAAGAGAGACTCGACACCCGCACATGCCTCAGTGAGCGCCCAAAGTGCCCACTAGATGATAGGCTAACGTGCATGGGATTAGAATATTGGTCTAAAGGTATAATATATGACTACATATTGGTTCCATTTTAGGACCTCTTTTCAAATTTGTTATGAGAAATGACATGCATCTTTGTCCCTGTAATATTTGATGACAGAGCGTCGACCTTAGAAAGTGTTGAAACATGCTTCAAGAGAACGGAGGATGAGTTTTCTCATAAATTTAGTACTAGACTTGAGTTTGATGTGTGTAGATGGGTAAAGGAGAACATGTACCATGATCTATACAAGCCACTCTTTTATTGTTTCCTAGTAGAACTATATGAATGGATTTAAGCATATGCATCCACATCGAGCTGCTACTACAAATTACACGTGTGGACCTAAGATGGCTATCATAGGCTACATGATGCATATCTAACTTGGACGCATGTTGTTAATCATTGGTGGAAGAGAGTGCTGACCAATTATACTCTTGAATACCCCATTTCTACGTATTCTTTCCTAGAAGTTATTGAGTTCAAGTTTCTGAGGGAGCCTAGAGGATCATTTATGCCTGTTAATCCTTTGGCTATGAAGATCTTGGTGATTACCTCAAGTTTGGAGGCATTTCCCATGTCCGTCTAAGCTTCTCTTAGCACTAGGAAAGGAAGCTAGGGTGGATGAAGATGGCACACATTGCAGCTAAAAAGGAAAGGGAGGAGAGACAAATCAAGTATAATGAAGCTCGTCAAAGGGATATTACTAGACAACATGAGGTTACAAGTGCGATGGATCTATGGAGGAAGAAGTTATGGGAAGGAGTTGATGTTCATGTAGAGGACATGGAA
Source organism: Taxus wallichiana var. yunnanensis (assembly GCA_018340775.1). Lineage (NCBI taxonomy): Eukaryota > Viridiplantae > Streptophyta > Pinopsida > Cupressales > Taxaceae > Taxus > Taxus wallichiana. The sequence goes on along the minus strand of CM031244.1, from coordinate 263,739,304 downwards.
CCCGAGAAGTTTTTGCTACCCCATATTGGCAAGCATGGGAGAGAGGCCCCTTCACCCGATGATATTTTTGCACATGGAGAAAGAATAATCATTAGCATGCATCTGAACCCACCTGATGACCAACCCCTAGCACTTGGTTTTCTAGATCAAGGGAAGAGTATTGTTAAGCTAGTTATTATTGGTGGGAGTAACTAATCAGCACCTAGGATATATAATTTATCATTTGGGACATCCATGGCTATGTAATCCATTCTTGTATTTGGAGGAATTTTTGGACAAGGTGTAAGTATGTAAGGTTTGGGTATCACATCTGGGAGTGGCACGAGACATACAACTAGTAGTGGGAAAATACCACAAATAATTGGTGTGCGATTCGGTGGGACATTGGGAACACTAGGCACAACTACTTCAGGACCTTTTTGACTACGTGATGTGGATCTAGTGGGTCAAGAGGAACAAGGAATAGAGGATCTAGTGGATCTAGTGGAGGAGGAAACATCGGAGGGAACCAAGGCTCTAGATTAGAAGGATAGGGGCCTTAACCACCTACACAAGTATTCTTTGAAATGTATTTTCACTTACCAAACTATAAGGGTATTGAAGATGTTGTAGAGCATGTGTACAATTGTGAATTACTATGGGACGTGAAAAGGATCACTATGCTAGAGAGGAAGGCAAGTTAGTTTGTAACAACGTTAAAAGGGCACATGCATAGTTGGTATAGGAAGTATGACCCCCATCAAATGATGGTAGACTATACCACATTGAAGAATGAATTGCTAGCAGAGTTCTATATCCCTAAGCTTTAGCAGAAGAGCATCAACACTTTGAAAGAGATCCAACTGGGAATGGCAGAGAGTGTGTGGTATTATGATGCACATTTCAAGAATCTCTTGTCTAAACTATCCTATGACATTCATCCTTCTCAAAATGATCAATAGTTTATCAGAGGATTGATAACACCATTTAGAAGGGCTCATGTCGTACAAGACTTTCATAGATCCACATGAGGATTAGAATCTTCCCTACATGCCAAAGGTGTTAGGAGCATCAATACTGGTGTTATTCCTTTTCTAGAGGTTCAAATTACTGCAATGGAAAAGTAGTTAAAGAATTTGTCTACAAACTCGGTGCATGAGGCTCATAGTGGGCTTTAGTATACATTCTGCGAAGTAGAAGAACATGCAAAGGATAGTTCCCCTCAAAAATTGGTACACACTATGATGGTATACTATGATATTTTCTATGGTGATCATGATGCAACTTGGTGCAAGATATGTACCTCTATGACCCATGATACCAAGGATTACGACTATCCTTGTAAGTAGTTCTAAGGATGATGGTTGTTGTTATGAAGGGTGAGCAGATGGAGGACTATGTGGAAGAATTTTTGCAAAGGATTTCATGGTCATAGTAATCTGTGACATTGGTTGAAGTGAATTCCTTTGAGGAACTTGGTATAACTTTGGATCTACATAGCATTACAAACGTGAGTGTCCTAATATTTTACAATGCTCATGGTGTAAAAAGAAACATAAGTACAAAGAATGTCCATAGATCTATTAGCATATGAACCAGAAGCATGAGAAGGAAAAAGGTGTTGGGATGGTGAGAATCAAGAAGGATGATTCATAATGGATGCCAAGAGTGGTGCATGAGTCAGAGCTATAACCTGTACTGGTGATGACGTGAGCATAGGACACATGTGTCAGGGAGATGCCAAGGCAAAGGTTAGTAGTTTCAAGAGAGGAAGTGGTACACAAAATATCCAGACCCTACTCATCAGAAGGAGGTGTATCAAGAGACTCTAGATGTGATTCAAATTTTGCAAGGGGAGATCCAATTTCTATAGGATAAATCAAGGCAATTAGTGTAAAGGAAGAATGTTGAGGCTCTAAAGGATGACCTGGATGAGGTCAAGGAAGTATGTAGGATGTTAACAAAGAGAATATTATTCCTTGTTAGGAGAGTAGATGAGAGAGAAGGTACCACATGTCGTAGTAGAGCGTGAAAGGAAATTTTTACATGCAAACCTTCCCCCTCACATCATTGACTATGACAAGGATATTACTTTGAATGTGGTTTTTGATGGATGGCTTCTGAGTAATATCCTCATTAACATGAGAACAGAGATCAATGTTCTTACCTTAGATTTCTGACATCAAATGGGAAGGCCCACATTATAACCATCTTTGAATGTGTTGTATATGGAAAACAAGACTAAGGAAATGCCCATTGGAGTCTTGAAGGATGCAATTATCACCATTCAATGGGCCAAGTTCACTAGAGACTTTGAAGTCTTAGTGCTCATCGAGGTGGAATACTTTCCATTTTTACTTGGGCAACCATGGTGTTCCAATAAAAATGGTGACTGTGGTTTAACAAGAGGTATATCAGGTTTGAAAATAAGGAAGAAAAGGTGATCATTCCTTTAATAGATGGGAATTCAACTCTCTATAATAAGCCCATACGAGAATAATTCCTTGACATAATCTATGTGCACTCCATCAAAGATCCCGTGATAATTCACCCCATGGATGGATTTATCTAGTTTGAAGATGTTCAATCCTTGAGTGATACCACTAGTGTGGCATGCAAAAATCGGGCACATGTGACTTATGAGTTTATTGGGTGAAAATTGAGAGGATCTGTAACAAGAGTGATGAACAAACAATAATTCAAGCACCTAGGAGGAAATAAATTTCCAAGATACTGCGGAGGAGCATGCCCCAAAATTTCTTGTATGAAATGGAGGATTAGTGGAAGAATGAGGACAAGAGGAGGTGAACGTTGAATTATAACCTACTCGGAACTATAAAATGCTAGTGGGCTACACATTGGGAGAACCTCCTAGAGTGACATGAGGTAATAATTGCATTTTCTGCATGGTTCTCCAAGAGCAATACACCCATGGTCATACATGAATACCATGGTAAAGAGACCGCCTCATTTCATATCCAACCGTGTGATAAGGTTTGGATAGGAAGCACATAAGCATTATCACCTTCGTTATGGGTGCATAGGTTGTATTCCACCTTATGAGGTTGTGCACGCACATGTTATATTTATTCGAGAGATGCGTCATCAAATAGGTAATTGGTAGGAGTTTTCGGCTGATCTCATTCAATCCTTCGAGTATAGGAGTCTTGAGCCATAAGTAGATAAGAAAATGATAGTAATCCAGTGCCTTATGATGGGAGATAGTGTTATGGTAGAGGATAGGATATTGGAGTTACTAGGTGAGCCTTATTTGGAGACATTCCTCAATGAAGAGGAATTAGAGGAGGTACATCTTGAGCGTGCGTGCATGGAACAAGAAAAATGAAAGATTATCTATGTAGTAGACGGGAAGAAATGGAAACTTTGGATGTTATCCATTCTAAAGGTATGTGTGAAGTCATAGATAGTGTTGATGAGAGGGCACGTGCCTACCATGAGCCCTTGAAAACAAAGAAGGTTAACACTTTGGAAAAATAAGAACATAAGGAAGCTATCATCGAGGACTATTGGTTAGAAATGGAAGTTTAAAAGATCATTGATCGATTGTGTGAGTTATAGGATTTTTCCTAGTGGTTACCATGAACTCAAAGGCATTCACCATTCCTTGGGGGAGATGAAGATCACATTGAAGGAAGGTGTATGCCTCGATTCGAGAAGAGGCTTTATCGGATGAATCCAAATTCACATATACGGGTCAACAAAGAACTAGACAAGATGATACCATTTGGTATCATTGAGGCGATAGAAGAATCATCTTGGATAAGCCCACCGGTCATCAATATAAAAAATGATGGGAGGATAAGAATCTATGTTGACTATAGGGATCCGAATGTAGTATGTATCATTGATCCTTTCCCAACCCCCTTTATCGATGAAATTTTAGAGGAGTAGCCGGGCTTGAATTCTACTCTTTCATGGATGGGTTCTCAGGGTATCACCAAGTTAGGATTACAAAGGAAGACCAGAGAAAAAAATAAAATTCCACCGAGTGGGGAAGTTTTACCTACATGGTTATGCCTTTTGGATTGCAGAATGTGCCTGTTGTGTTCTCACGCATCATGGTACAAACATTTCAATACTTCATCCATAAATTTCTTCAAGTATACTTGGTTGATTAGATTGTGTATGGATTGGTAAAAGACCATTGTGAAAATTTAAGGCTTATGTTTAAGAGATGTCGGAAATTGAGGATATCCCTCAAAATTAAGAAATGTGTCTTTGCTACATCATTTCGAACCTTGTTAGGACACATTATATGTAAAGAAGGCTTACTAGTGGATCCCGCTAAAGTTACAGTTATTGTGGGATTAGGGGAGCCTCCTAATCAAAGTGCAATATGTGGATTCCTTGGGCATATGGGGTATTACAAGAAATTCATTAAGGGGTATGCTAAGATCACCATGCCTTTGGAGGGATTGTTAAAAGACAAGAATTCCTTTCATTGGGGAGAGACACAATATAAGGCATTTGATACTTTGAATGATAGGCTTGTCACGACACCCATATTACATTTTCCTTCTTGGAATAAGCCTTTCCATGTGCATGTTGATGCCTTAGGGACAACTATGGGATAAGTACTAGCATAACCTGGTGAGGGAATTGTTGATCATCCCTTATGCTTTTCAAGTAGAAAGTTGACACCAAGTAACAAAATTACACAACTCGCTAAGTGTGAAGCATTGTATATGATATACGCGTTGTAAAAATGTAGGCATTATCTATTGACAACACCATTTATATTCTACAGACCACATGGAATTAAATTAATTAGTCAACAAGCTCATGCTGCAAGGGCACATATGCCATTGGGTCCTATTATTTCAAGAATTTTAGTTCACATTGGTTGTAAAACAAAGAAAGATCAATTCAGGACCTGACCACTTATCAATGATTAACTCAGGGGAGGATGTGTAAAGAATTGAGGATATCATGCGACACGTGCAACTCTTTAGGTTGTGGCGCATGCCCTCAGACGTGGAAGATATCATGGTGTTCTTAAAAATAGGTGTGGTGACATAAGAGATGAAGGCTATGGAGAGAAAGTGGTTAGAAATATGCGTCACACCCTACATGTTGATTAGTGGAGACATGTATAAGTTATGTCATGATGAGGTTCTTCGTTGATGCATATTGGAGGATGAGTACGTGGAAATTATGGATGAAGTGCATGATGGGATTGCAAGAGGATACTATACAGAAATTCTACCTCGCAGAAGATTTTATTGGTAGGAATTTGGTGGGAAATCATCTACAAGGATCATATTGAGTTTTGTAAGGCCTGTGACCATTGCCAACACCTTGGCAAACCTGGAAAGAGAGATGAAATTCCCTTATGACCAATAGCCAGCATTGAACCATTTGAAAAATGGGCAATCAACTTTGTACGGTCAATTTTCCAGCCACATGAAGGGCTAGTTCATGATATATCATCACTTACACCGATTACTTGACACGGTTAGCGGAGGTAGTGCCTACGAAGGATTGTACCGTAGTGAAAATTGCTATATTTTTATGCAATAACATAATCAACGAGTATGGTTATCCTTTATGTTTAAAAATTTATAGAGGTAAACACTTCCTCAATGAAATGGTTAGGCTTCTCTTAGAAAAATTTATGGTGGCCCATCACAAGACTACCTCTTATCACCCTTAAGAAAATGGGAATGCTTTGAGGCATTTAATAAGATAGTAAGTGACACATTAACTAAGATCTGTGACATTGGTAGACAGGATTGGGATGAGAAAGTATCAGTTGTTCTATGGGAATACATGACAACCTACAAGAGGTTGAACAAGGCCACACCATTTCAATTGGTGTTTTAGGAGGTTGTTTTACTAGTTGAATTCATGATACCATCATTGCCTATAGCACACGCAGAGGGTTAGCTGATGAGAAAGTGCTAGAAAAAGGATTGATAAGTTGATGCGCTTAGATGAAATGGGATCACTTGTTAGATGGATTCAGAAGACAGAAAAAGAAAGACAAAAGGCATGGAATGATATTCATATCAAGACTAAGAATTTTGAGGTTGGGAAGATGGTGTTGTTGTATGATTCCAAGTATCTACATCATCTTGTGAATTTGAAATTCCATTGGTTGGAACCCTACATCATCTCTTACATTCTTGATTTGTGTACTTTCTGTTTACAAGTACTAGATGCGACGAGAGTACCATGTCATTTCAATAGGAGTAGGTTGAATACCTACTATAAATAAGTCTTCTTGGTGTTTGTAATAAGGAAGTATTTCCAATTAGTCTATAATTTCCCTTTATGATTTTTCTTTCCTTGTGTTTCCCTTTCTCATTATTGTTAGGAAAAAATGGATAAAACATGTGGAATAATCCCTCACGTAATCACAACATTAGAAACTAATATGTAGAAAATATTACGATCTCAAATAAAAGTGTAGAATAAGATAACCCAAGACAAAGAGATGATATTTAACGTGGTTCACCTAATTTGGGCTATGTCCACCAAGAATCACTTGCTCGATTTTATTACAAGCGACCTCTCTCTCAATACAATATCCAAATGTGTTTGGAGCTATGCTCAAAAAAACTCTACGGAAATTCACACTCGAATTCAAAACACATCTACAATGTTATATTATCCCTACCATATGCATAAAACTGTATAAGTAGACAACTGCTTAAGAAGTTTTACAAAACCATGGGTATTAAAACTATGGGCCAGAACCATCCCATAAACCTATGTGTCAAAAATCCCACCCATATGAGAAAAGAACATTTCCCAAGATATCGGGTACGTTTTAAGGCCAAAAAAATTTCTCGGGGTTGTGCCCCAAAACCCCAATGAGATAACTATTGAAAGTGTACAGATATTTAACACTTTCTCACATGAAAATATGTTCCACAACCTAACAATCTCCCACTTGGAGACTATTTTTCCTCTGAGCAAGCTTCTCAACCCTTTACTAGTTTCGTGAAGGCCAACCAAAGCTAAACATATCTTCGATTTTCCCTTGTGACCACCTTGGTCATCATGTCTGTAGGATTCTGACTAGTATGAATCTTCTCTAGCTTTAACTTCTCTTCCTCCAAAGTTGTCCTGATGAAATGGTACCTTAACTATATATGCTTTGTCCTAGAGTCAAAAGTAGATTTCTTAGCTACATGTATAACACTCAAATATCACTATGTAGCTTTCCTTCCTCCTACTTATGCCCCCAACTCCTCAAGAAATTTTTGTATCCAAATCATTTATTTTCTTGGCTCTGTTGTAGCAACATACTTAGCCTCTGTGGTTAATAAAGCGACCAGCTTCTGTAGTCATGAAATCCAGCTTACTGTTGTCCCACTTAAAGTGTAAACATAACCTGCCATGCTCCTCCTGCTGTCTACATCTCCAGCCATATCTGAATCTACATAACCACAAAAAGTGGTGTCTGATCCACTGTAGAAAAAAACTATCCCCGTGGTCCCTCTCAAATACCAAAGGATCCACTTTACTTCTTGCTAGTGATCTCTACCTGGATCACTCATAAATCTACTCACCTCTCCCATTACATGGGCAACATCAGGCCTAGTGCACACCATGGGATACATCAAACTTCCCACCACTGATGTGTAAGGTACCTTGGACATCAGATTTCTCTCTTGCTCTATCTTGGGACACTACTCCATTGATAACTTGAAATTTTCTCGCCAAAGGAATTCCAACCGATTTAGTATCCTACATATTAAACCTCGCCAAGAATTTATTAATGGACTCTTCCCGAGATAAATTTAGATTTCATTCCTTCCTATCCTTAGATATCCTCATACCAAGGATTTTTTTGGCTGCCCCCAAATCCTTCATAATAAAGGATTCACTTAGCTGCTTCTTGAGTACTTTTATTTCCTGCATGTTTTTACTTGCAACCAACATGTCATCTACATACAGATAAAGGATAATATAATTTCCATCCTAAAATTTATTTGTATACATGTAATGGTTAGAATGACGTCTAATATAATCTTTCTCCATCATGAAGCTATCAAATTTCTTATACCATTGACGTGGAGCTTGTTTCAAGCCATACAAGATATTCTTTAGTTTGTAAACTATCTCCTCTTTATCTTTGACCTCATTGCCCTCTCGGTTGTTGCATAAATAGTTCCTCCTCCAAATCACCATGGAGAAATGTAGTCTTTACATCAAGTTGTTATAACTGTAAGTCTTTTGTTGTAATTATTCCTAAAACAGTTCTAATAGAAGTCATTTTTACTACAGGAGAAAAAATCTCATCAAAATCTATAGCTTTTCTCTGTGTAAACCCCTTGACCACCAACTAGGCCTTGTATATTGTCTTTCCTCCTTCCTCTTTGAATATAAACACCCACTTGTTCGTAATACTCTTTTTCCATCGGTAGCTTTACCAAATCCCATGTCCGGGTTCTCCATGAGAGTCTAATGCTCCTCATACATGGCTTCTTCCCACTTCTTCCTGGCATCTACTTGCATTGGTTCATCAAATCTCTCTGGCTCTCCACTATCAGTGAGTAATAAATAATACAGAGAAGGAGAAAATGTTTAGGTTCTCTTCTTACCCTAGAAGACCTCCTCAATATAGGATTTTGTGGTTCTGTTAAGGAGGTTCTTGATTTGATTCATGTCTCACTTTCCCATCAAGAAAATCCTCTACTATTGCATATTCTTTCTTGGATTCTTCCCTATTTTCTAGTAAATTTTTCTTATACATGACTTTCTCAATAAAGACCACATCCCTAGATCGAATGATTTTCTTGTCCTTAATACTCTAACAGATTATATCGAAAGTCATCACCACCATAACTAATGAAAGTACATTTTTCTGATATAGCCTCTAGCTTGGTCCTATCATCCTTGTCTATATGGACAAACACCTCACATCCAAAGACTCTAAGAAATGAATAATCAACTTTCTTACCATACCAAACCTCCTCGGGTATGCCTCCATCTAAGGCACTTGAAGGTCCTCTATTTATCAAGTACACATTTGTTCTCACCGCTTCTACCCGAAAGAAAGAGGCGATCCTGCATGTAACCTCATGCTCCTAGCACATTCCATTATTGCTTTGTGTTCGTCCTTTCGACACCCCATTCTACTCTTGTGGAGTTCTTGGAACCATATTTTTCCTATAGATTCCATTCTTAGAACAATAATCATCAAATTCATTGCTGCAATAATCCCCTCCATTATTTGACCTAAGAAATTTTAGCTTAAGACATGTTTCATTCTCTACCAAGGATTTCTATTTAACAAAAGTGTCAAATACATCAGATTTGTTTCTAATACAATAAACCCAAACTTTCCTTGTCGCATCATCAATAAAAGTAACATAATAACTTGAACCCCTAGAGATGATACAGTCGACTCCCACACATTAGAATGCGCAAGCTCTAACTTACTCTCTTTCTTTATAAGTCCAACCTTGAGAAACCTTACTCGCTTCTCGCATTTCCTATAAATTCAGTCCTTAAAGAACTCCAAACTTGTTTCGTATATATAGGAAAATCCTTCTTTATGATCTCCATACCCTTATTGCTCATATGACCAAGCCTATAGTGCCACAATGTTGTATCTACTTATGAATCCACAAGATTACAAATATTAGTGTTATAAGTGGTTAAATACAAGGTTCCAACCTTCATACTCTTGCCACCACAAGAGCACCCTTGGTAACCTTCTAAGAGTCCACTGTAAATATCACAATATAACCATCACTTCCCAACCTGTCCTCACCGATATCAAATTACATCTTAATGTAGACACATGTCTGACATCCTTCAATAGCCAAGTATTCCCATTCTACATCTTAACCTAAACAAAACCTTTTCCAACTATGTTGTAAGGCTCATCATCACCAAGAAAAACATTCCCAAAATCTCCTTGAACATAATCAACAAAGTAATGCCTATGTGGAGTAGCATGGAAAGAAGCCCCTGAATCTAAAACCCAAGATTCGGTAATATTGTGCAAAGAAAGAATCAAAGCATCTTGACATACATTACCCATTGCCACATTTTCCTCCTTGTTTTCTTCATATTGTTTCTTCTTGTCCCGAATCTCCCAACAGTCCTTCTTTGCATGCCCAGACTTTCCACAGTGCCAGCAGACTATCCTACTTTTGTATTTTGACCTTGCACGATCCTTTGATTTTCCACGGCTTCCTCTATTCTTCTGTCTCCCTCTAGTTTCCACTATCAAAGCATTCCCTAAAGTAGAATATTCCCCAAAGATTTATTTTCATATTTCCTTTCTTAGAGTCACCCCTATAACATCCTCAAACTTAAAATTTGAGTTAGCTAAAACCAAGTTGCTTACCGCCATTACTGTGTTATTCCAACTCTCAAGTAAAGAGCAAAAACTAATAAATCCCTAACTTATTCATCAAATTATATCGTAACTAGAGCTAGCATATTTATAAGCTGTATTAAAACCATTTAAATGATCTGCACTCTTGAACTATTCTCGGACATATTCATATTAAACATCTTTTTCATTAAAAAATATTATTTGAGGCGAGAGGGTTATTCATACAACTTCCCTAATGCATCCATCATTTCTTTTGTAGTATTTTCCTTTGAAACATTAAATAATACCAAAGATGCAAGACAAACTAGATTGTCCTAAGTTCCTTCCTATCTGGAAAATCACATTCCGCGTCCGTCATGCTCAAGGGTTTGTTCACCTTCTCGAAAAGCGAGAATGTAAAGATCCTTCTCGATAAAGGTAATCTTCCATATGTATCTTCCAAAGAATAAAATTTTTCTGTTGAATTTATCAACAATTGATCTTCCATCATCTTCCATAGCTCCCACTCAAGATAAAAATTTCCCTACAATTCAACTCTTGACAAAAACCAAACTAGGCTCGATACCATTTGTTAGGAATTAAGGGATAAAATATGTGGAATAATCCCCATAGAATCGCAAATGATAGAAACTAATATGTAGAAAATATTATAGATCTCAAATAAAAGTGAAGAATAAAATAACACAACACAAAGAGACAATATTTAATTTGGTTCACCCAATTTGGTCTATGTCCACAAAGAATCACTTGCTGAGATTTTATTACAAGCCACCACTCTCTCAATATAATACCCAGATCTGTTTGGAGCTATGCTCAACAAAATCTAAAGAATTCACACCCAAATTCACAACACATCTGCAATGTTACATTATCCCTACCATATGTATAAAACCTTATAAGTAGAAAAATACTTAAGTAGTTTTACTGAGAATTATGGATGTCAAAACTATGGGCTGAAAGCGTCCCATAAATCTATGGGTCAAAAATATCACCCATATGAGAAGAGAACGTTTCCCAGATATCGGGCACGTTTTAAGGGAAAAAAAAATCTCCGGGGCTATGCCCCTGAACCCTAGTGAGATAACTATGGAAAGTGTACAATATTCTTATTGTATAGTATTTCACAATTTCTCACATGAAAATAGGCTCCATAACCTAACAATTTCTTATTCCTTTCTTTATGTTTCATTTTGCACCTTGCGCATTGGTAACCACATTTTTTTCAAGGTTGTGTATGCCAGAGGACCACACATTTGTTTTAGTGTGGGGTGGAGTGATGTGAAGTATATGCCTATAATACATGTTGAGTGGCCTAGTAAAAGGAATCATGTAAGGTTGAGGAAGCGCATGAAGAAACGATGGATGATAAAGTATGGTATCAAGTTTGTAACATAGTCCACATACATAGGATGAACAATACATGAAAAACATGAGGTAGGCAAGGGAAAAAATATAGTAAAGGACAGAAGAAGTGCCTTTGACACTATAGGCACATGCGTAAGAGTCTTCGGTTAGATCGGTGTTTTGTGTACTAGAAGGTTGTAAAATATTTTTTTTGCAGGATATGGAGCATGGGTAATGGTGCTTAAATTTAGCTTGGTGGAAAAAACTACATTTAATGTTAAGGTATGTTGGTGGGTGGTATAGCATTTATTGTTAAAGGAAGAAAAACAATAAATCCAAGGTCGAAATCCACTTATTACCTTGCGATTACAAAGTGAAAAAGATGTTGTGAATTAGGGCATCTGGAAAGAAATTTGTGGAAAGGAAGAAGAATCGATAGAATTTGAGTTTGTGACTAGAGTAGATCTGTGAGCTAGAAGGAAGGAGTACATGGGCATAAGGAAAGGTTGTCTGAAGAGCATCATCTTTTGGAAGGTTTTCCTAGTTAGGCTTTTTCAGCTAGGGCACGGAGAAGGAAGGATTAATTCCATGAGTTGAAGCTTTAATCTTTGGGATTGAGAAGAGTAGTAGAGGAGAGCAAGAGGAAGGATTTTTAAGTTCAACTTGACTAGAACAATGGCATGAAAGAAACCAACCATTTCACTGAAGGAAAAAAAAAGGGAAAGGGTAAGGGAAAGTAAATTGTTGCCATCGCGAGCACCAACAAAAAAATGCTACATATAAATGTAGTACCCAGATGGGGTATTGCTAGGAAAAGAGTGGGAGTCACACTTGGGGAAGATTTTCATGAGTGATTATAACCATCACACGAGCAAAAATGAGAAATAAATGGTGTTAGAATTGGTTCACCCAGCTAACAAGAGGATGGGAGATGGAATGCCCATTTATAACAACGAGGTAAAGGTAAAATTGGAGAAGGCTCGATTATTGCAACTTTATGAGTTTCCTTACTTTGGAAAGCTTGATCACCTTTATCGGTGGTTGATGTCATGAATGCATGAGATCAATTTTATTTTATAGGTGCAAGATGCACATAAAACCACAATTGATATCTAAGTTCATATGCCTCATTTATGTAGGAGATATCATAGATGATGATCTCGAGCGACAAGGAGGCTATTAAAAAGACTATAGCCACATATGAAAACAAGAAATGGTCATGATACTTTTACATCTCTGAGATTCTAGAACCTATAATGAGGATGGCCGTGTGCTTGGTGACTAAGCTCAATGATCAAGAATGATGGACACAACTAAACAAGGCATGGTTAAATATATTCCCGAAGATATTCAAGGGAACAATATATAACTTGTGCTATTTCATTGTGGATGATATCATAAGAAGCACTCGGGAGGTAGATAAAATATTATTCAATAACATCCTCCTTACAATTGTATTCTCAGAGATTGGAGTGCCTAATGGGCCATAAAAGTTTATTTAGGAGTATCTAAAAGAGGATCCCTCACCCGTAAAAAGGTTTATGAAGTACACTTGTGAAACCATGATGGCCACTCACAAGGCACGCTTGGAAAAGTTGTACAAGTGAATGCATAATGCATTCAAGGAAGGATGGAGGATCGCATAACAGCTTTTACCGGCGCTCGTGGATGGAGAGGTAGAATTTATAGTCTACAAACACTTCTTTATTGGTAGATTTACTTTGAAAAATGGGACTACGAGTACATGGTGTAAGCTACTCTTCTCTTTAACCACACAATACTTCCAAGCTAGAGTCAATCGGTTCAAGAAGGCCAAGATACTAAGGTTTGCCCTTAGTGAGGTAGACTTGACCACCGCGAGTTGTTCTAGAAGCTTGTCTACCCAAAGAAGTGTGCATACATGGAGAAATATGTCTCCCACAAAGTACAAATGATGAAGCCTTTAACGCTACCAATTATAGGGAGGACCACAACAAGGGTGTATCTTTTCATACGGCCAAAGTTTGAAAAGGGTTTTTTTATTATTATTATGGGTAAATAGTTTTGAAGGGACTATACCTCAGTATACAGAAGGCTCAAAAGCCAAATATCAAAAGAGGTAAAAACAGCCCAAAAAGGAGCGAATTGAAAAGGGTGATTACTTGGAGAATGATGTCTCCATTCCTGAAGACCCTATAAGAAGGAAGAAGGCTGCGCTAAGGAAGAGAGAAATAGAAGAGGTGTAGGAGAGAAGGCACCAAGTGTTTAAACCGCATAATCTGTGGGTGCACCAGAAGTAAGCACTAAGCCTAGTACTTACACATGGAGAAAGAAGTATCCTATCAAGACAAAGAACCCATAAGAAGAGGCATTGGAGCATGAGAGCACCTCACCCATGAGGAATCGCTAATGAAGAAATCACTGTCAAGGTGAAAGAAAAATAAGAATCTCTTGTATTGGACTCCCAATGAGGAAGAAGCAGAAGGTGATGGATGAGGAAGACTTAGAAGAGATGGAGATTATAAATGCTTAAATTGGTGACAAGGATGATGATGATGAGCCTAAAAGAGGTGACTACCATCCCATATATGAGGTACATGATTCTAAGGAAGAAGGAGACAAGGAGTATAACAAAGAGGATGAGGAGAAGAATGACGAAGAAGGAAGCTAAGGCCCAAGCTAAGGGGGTGAGAGGATAATAAAATACAAAGGATAAAAGGACCTCAAACCTCATGAAGAATAGGTAAAAGAGGCTATAGAGAGATAAGTGGTGAGAATCATCAAGGTCCTGGTGGAACAAGAGGTAGAATGTAGCGCGGATGAGGTGTTGAATGAAGTTGAGGAGGAAAGCATAGAAAAATATTATGGTAGCATGGGGGATCCCAGTTTGGCTATAAGCTTTCCAAGGGCTGCACAAATAGGGAGGAAGAGAAAATAAGCAACACAAGGTCATAGAATGAGCTACATCAATGATCCGAACAAGGTGTTGCATGTGTGCTTTCAGAGAACCACACCAATGGAACAACTCTTAGCCATGACTTCATTTGATGAGGAAGGTGTATACCCCGAATGAGGAAAATGTTATCATGGGAATTTGAATCCCACATTGATGAGCCTAAATTTGAAATAATACAAGGACCATTGATGGAGGTTCCAGAAAAATAAAGGAATAAACCCCTTGGTGAATTCTCAACAAATATCATATGAGCAAATCTACAATGCACTCAACAAATTTTTAGTTGAGGTTGAAAGCATACTCATCAAAAGAAATGACAGGGGTGAAGTTCCTAGAGGAAGAGATGGAGAAAATGGAAGAGGAGTTCCTTAAGAAAATGAAGGACCTAAAATAGGAGGAACTCATCAATGGTCAGATTAAGGTGTGAGTTAAAATATGAGAAGGAAAACGTGCATGAGGCATACAAGAAAATAGATATGATCATGGATGTCATTTTGTTGAAGCATCTAGACTTAACACCTCGCAAAAAAAAATATGGATCAACCTTATAATGCCTAAAGGACTTGACTCTGCATACTCACTATGGAGAGGTGGCCACTTACCTTAGAATCCATAGAAGAGGCATTGGCATGCCAAGAAAAATAGAATAAGATGAAGGTTGTGGAAATTTTTTCTCAGTACAACAAGATCCCCGCCGATGTAAAATCCTTTGCGCAAGTTATTGAGGCTTCCTATGATATATGTGTAGATAGGGATAGAGTAGAAAGTATCTTGATTGTCACCCATGATGCAAAACTCAAGGAGTTCCAAGAAAATAATAAGGGGAACAAGGTTAAGTAAGAAAAAAATCTATCCAAAGTAGAAAAGAAATCAGAGGCCATTGAGACCTTTCGGGGCTCAATTAGGAACCGATCTGAAATAATTGTACCCCCAAATCACTCGGAGGATGTACATGCTAGAGGATTTAGGAAAAAACTTAGAGGGTATCATGGAGAAAATGAATTCCGAGGGAGAAGGGATAATCTTTGAGGAGGTAAGTGCCGAAGAAGGTGACATCATCAACAAGCAAAAAAAAGAGGTTGATGCAGGATAAGTTACACAGTGCAATTAGGGAATGATATCCCTATCTTTCTCTAGAAATAAAAAATTTCCCCATTCTTTCATTCTTTCCCATATTTTCTCATTTCTTTTATTCTTCCATTCCAACCATTTATAAGGATTTTCCATTCTTTATTCAAGAGTGTTTCGTGGACAAATAATAGGCATAGTGTGGGGTGATGTTGGGCCCGAAATATTAGCTAAGGACAAGCAATCATGTGGTTGCGTAGGACCTAGTTGAAGAAGGGCGTGTGAGGTTGATGGTGCATAGGGAAGGTTTCTAACAGGTGTTTTGCATAATACATGGTGTACATGCACAAGGTAAGGCATGTTTTGGACTTAGCCATATTCGGCATCCCGTAGCACTTGAGAAAATCATGAACCATGTGGATAAGGTGCTAGCCTTTGGTGACTGTGGGAAAAAAGGGAATATTCCATCCATGCAATGGAAGGTTCAAGAATAAATCATTGCAAAGAGTGGAGATCTCATATATGAGAAGGCATGAGCCCATAAAGGACCAATTTGACACTTGACAACCAATCTATAACTTCATAAAGTCATGGTGGTAGTTGTTAAGGTTATAAGTACAAGCGAATGATAAAAGAAAATGGTGAGTGGAAGAGAGGAAAATATCTCGGAGAAATATAATGGATGGTTCTAAGGGTTAGGGATTAGGAGAACTCTGGGAGTGATGACACATTTAGAGGGATGGGTCTGCAATCATTTTTGTAATGTGATGAACATAGTGTAGTTCTAATGTATGATTTAGCTTTGTATGGTTATATGAGGGTCTGTTATGACCTCAAGGGCTGTAATATGGTTATTGAATCCATCAATATAAATAAAAGGCTCTATCATGACTCATATGTGTGTTCAGGAATATAATCCTTATGGATTTCCTTTTTGTATGAACCATTTCCATATGTTGTTTGCTATTTCTCTTTTCGGGATTCAATGTGGTGACAAATCCTTCTACGTTCTTAAAATTTTGCATGGTTCTTTTATATTCTTATGCATTTAATTATCTATCATAATATGGTGCACTCTCACAAGACTCACATAAAGGAGAGACTAGGCCCCCATGTTTTCCTTAGTTGAGCGCTCAATGCTCTCTGGGTGATAGGATGGGACACATGGGATTAGACTATTGGCCTAAGGGTATAAAATATGACTACAAACAATTTCCTCAAACTGATTCAGTTCCTCTTGTTCTTCTATGGGTTGTTCATGGTATTCTAGGACATGAACCAAAGTATAAATATCTCTATTCTTTATCTCTAATTACTTGAGGCTCAAAGTTTTCCTCTCTAGCTTCCAAATCACTATCTAGTGAGATGGGTTTTGAATGTGTTGGACTAAATATTTTTGGCCTCTTTTTCCTAAGCCTATGAAAAATTCTAGGTTGTTTAGGAGTATAATTATAAGATTTTCATTTGGCCTTGGAAGTGGATATTTCAGAGAGGATATTTCCAGTAGATTTTTAACTATAAAATTATTTCTTGACAGATAGGTACATGGTTTTCTTGATCGAGAGGAAGACCTTAAAATTTAGGGGTTATTGGGTTTGGAAAGTTGATGGTACGATTATGTCGCATACATGCATAGGATATTTAAGTGTTTCTCAATTGAGTTTTGTTGATGTATTTTCAATGTTTGAAATTTATTTCCAAGGTAACAAATAATTCGTGTAGGGGTTACTAATTATTAATGTATTTGACAATACTGAGAATATGAAGAAGAATGATGTGAAAACACCGGCTTATGTGGAGGAGGTAAAGTGGAAACATCATAGATTGAAAGGAGGTGGTATTCTAGTGTTGCACATGCATGATGGCTCAGCATAAGTCATAATTAAATATAATTAATCTAATGATATTTTATTTAAGTGATAGATGGATGTAATTATCTATTTGGTTACTTGCAATGATGGATGCTCATGCTTTATTAACTAGAGTCTTGGCTGCATGCAAGTGCTATGTGATGCTATGGACATGGTTTAATTTTTTTAGCTATAACTTACTACAAACAGATGATTCCCACAGAGGGAACTCCAATCATCTTGACTACTGATCATTCCTTGGATATCTTTAACATATGCATGCTTCTTTTATTTCATTGTTATGCAACCATGAGTTCTATCGGATGATAAAAGCAACTAGGGTCCTCTTTCTTGTGGCTGAAAGTTGGAACTTTAGTGATTGCCTTTGTCTCCTCATAATGGAGATGATTCATTTATGTAATCATGTGTGAATAATACTTGTAATTTTTTTTTACATAAAATAAATAGTTTCACAAAGTGTTGATGATCACCCAGAAAGGTAGATCACAAAACTTTTTTGGCCTTGAAATATTTAGCAAGTTTAATGTTATAAGGCTACTAAAATCTCCTCAATCCTCTACAATCTTACAAGGTGAGCCAATAGGATCAACCTTTGAGGTTGATTCTTGTGTTTATTTCTACACTCCTCTCTCATCTCCTCTGAACAACTTTGTGAATGAGTCTTTACGGACTAGATTTTTATACAATCTTAACATGATGCCACTTACCAACAAAGCTTAAATCTCACAGGATCAATAATAGTAAGCTTCAAAGCTCCATTAGGAAATATCTTGTTGATCTCATAGGGGCCTAATAACCTTTTTCTAGTCATTCCTATATGATCCGTGTATTTTGATTCAAACAAAATATCTCATTCATCTTCCTAGAATTATCTTATCTCTATATAACGGTCATTCCATTTGATTATTTTTTTTGCATTACCTTTTTGTTATAAAATTCTTGCTTCCTCAATCAATTCAATTCATTTAGTTGAATAATTATCTATCTCTTAGATTCTTATAAATCTATTCCCAGCTCAAGTGCAGTTCTCAATTATCTATGCTCAAATTCTATTGGAAAAACAAAAGTATTTCGATATAAGAGTTCAAATGGTGTGAAGCTATTCGTGGTCTTCCATGTTGTGTTAAATTCCCAAACCACTTCGGAAGTCTTTCTTCTCATTATTTTCTATGGGAGCTATAGTATTTTTCAATATGGATTTGTATCTCTCTGTTTATAACCTCTACTTGGCCATTATCTTTGGATAGTATGGTGTAGACTTCCTATGCTTAATTTCATATTCAATAACCAGATCAAAAATTAAATCAGCAATAAAATTTGTACCTTGGTTTGTTACAATATCCATTGGGACTCTATATATGGTGAAGATGTTATCATACAAAAATTTATCTACCTTTTCACTCTTAAATCTTCGCATGATTCTTTCACCTTTATACACTTGGTTAGGTAATATGTGCACACAAGGATATACACCTTTTCCACTTATAAAAAAGGTTTCAAAACAAATTTAGGTTACATTGTCATGTAATTAGACTTAGTGGGTTCACCCATTCTCTGGAATTTATCACATATCTTAGTGTATAGGGTTGTATCCTTGTGTAATATGTGTCAATAGTATCCAATAGTCAACACCTTCTACATTTTTATTTTTTACATCAAAATTCCCTCCACAAGCTTCATTATGGTAGGTTCAGAGGACATCAAATATCTCTTCATCATCTTTAGACCTCATTACTTGATCTTGACCCGTATGAAAGAGAAATACAACTATCCAAGAAAATGGTAAACTGTTTTCAACTAAATACCTTTTCTCAGAGTATGCAAAATGTTAAGGTGTTTTACCTGAGAACAAGTAGTTGCCTATGTCTACAAACCAGGGTGTTCTTTTAACAATAAAAAATAAGTGTTCGTATGGAAATGAATCATCAACTACTTTCTCTTAACCATTTATCTCCATCTTTGAGAGGAAATATTCTACCAGATTATATTTTCCAAGCTTTTCCACTATGATGACATCAAATTCTTGAAAGAGGAGAAGCCATCTTATGATCATGTTGATTACTATTGGTTTGTTTAATAGATACTTGATTTTAGCATGATCACTTTGAATAAAAACTCAATATCCTGTGATAATTTCTAAATTTGTTTATAGAATATACAACTACAAATAATTATTTTTTTGTAACTGTATAGTTCAATTATGCATGGTGCAAATTATTGCTAACATAGTATATTGTATAGTTCAGAAATCTATATTGTTGTCATAGGATATCTCTAATACCATGATCTAATGCATCCATGTGGATTTGAAAAGGTAGGTTCGAGTAAGTTTATATCAATACATGAATGTTATTTAGCATCTTCTTTATAGTTTGAAAATCACTTTCACATCTCTCAGTCCAGAAAAAATTAATATCCTTTCC
This sequence comes from Taxus wallichiana var. yunnanensis, assembly GCA_018340775.1. NCBI lineage: Eukaryota > Viridiplantae > Streptophyta > Pinopsida > Cupressales > Taxaceae > Taxus > Taxus wallichiana. The sequence goes on along the minus strand of CM031244.1, from coordinate 263,719,363 downwards.
TAACAATACAAAAAGTGGCTTTGTAATTTTGTTGAAGTCTTGTATAAAAATTTTGTATATCTAGCATGAAAATCTTCTAACATATTTTGGTTTCCTTGGGGTGGGCACGTTGATCATGGAAGACACTTTTGTTATATCTACTTCAATTCCTTTTGAGGAAAGGTAGTGCCCCAACACTATACCTTCTGACATCATCATATAGAAATTCTCATTTCTCAGGAAAAAATTTTGATCCTTTCATATTATTAAGACATTATTCAAATTTTTCATAGCCTCCTCAAAAGTAGGGCCATGTATAGTGAATTCATCCATATAGAATTTTAGGAAGTTATATGTCAAATCAAAGAAAATACTCAGGACTACCCCATGAAATGTTGTAGATGCATTACACAAGACAAATGGAAGAACTGAATAGGAAAATTTCCCCCATATTCATGTGAATGTAGTCTTCTGTTGGTCCTCTGATGTAATCTGGACACGATTGTAAAGCACTATATCCATCAAGGGTATCAAACACTTGATCAATGAAGGGAAATGGTAAGTGTTCCTTCTTTATATATGAATTAAATTCTTTGTAACCTACACAAATTCTCCATTTACTATTCTTCTTTGGTATAATTACAAGAGGTGATACCCATTTACTATATGATATGGGGTATAAAAATCCACCATATAACAACTTCTTTACTTCATCCTTCACAATCTCTCTTCTTGTTTGGTTCATACATATTTTCAGCTATTTGATTAGTTTAATATCTTCTTTAATATAAATTCTATGACTGCAAAGACTAGGATGAATCCCACACATATCACCATTATCCCAAGAAAATTTTGTTTTATGTTTTTGAAGAAGAACAATAAACAATTTCTCTTATTAATGTAGTCATCATCTTTCTCACATTTAGTGGCATCTTATAGAATGATTTCTAAAAATTTCACGGATCTATCATTTCTATTGTATTTTATTGCACTAGCCCCCTTTTATTTTGGTGTTTTTTGTCTGTCAGGGGCTCAATATTTACTAACTATGTGACTAAACGTGAAGGGAATCCATGTGTCCTTCGGTGAATATTAGAGTTAGCACAAACAACTAGGAACCTTAAAAAATGCGTGACTTCCACGTGGATAAGTCACGAGTAGTATAGCCAGTGGGAAAAACAAAAGGAAAAGAAAAGATCTCTCAAAGCTCCATGTGTCATCTAGGTGAAAATCCAAAGGGGGAAAGAAAAAGACAACCCTAAATTAGTGTGTGGCCTCCACATATCACTCAATGAAGCTACCACCATCCAAAATGAAAATTAAAGAAGCAAAGGGAATCATAGTTTGGTGAATTGAATGAAATCTCAGGTCCCAAAGAAAGTAGTTGAGATTCACCTCATGGGTCGAAGATCCTCTAGCTAACGAACTAAATATAACGGTGGAAACCTTGACGGTAGACTCATTGGAGATCGATCCTAAGATCTATAAAAGAGGGTGTTGGTGCCAATAGAAGATAGAAATGAAGGGAAGAAGAGGAGCCCCGAGAATATTTTTAGGTTTAGTAGTTTGTGTTCATCAGCCTTAGCAAGGCTTTATTGTAAAGAAATATTGTAGTCTATGTCATTCTTGGCCTTATGTATTATTTTCTCTATAAATAAGGAGTTCTTATTCTGTGCACAAATAAGTTCACAATACTCTGGGTCTTGATTCTCTTTTGTATGATTTTATTCATTTTGATGAATGTTTAAGTTTCTATTGTGCAATACGCCCTTAGATCTTTACATAAATTTGTTCATTTGCAAATGGTTATGTTTCAAGTCCTTTTATCCTTTAATAGTATGAAATTTCTCTAAGAGGGTTAATCATGCTCAATGCTCCTTAACTGGTCTATTAGTTATTTTGGTTTCTATCTCTATGCTTTTAGTAAAGTTTTAGCACATCACCTTAGTTAGGATTTTCATTTTTTTCTCTCTAACCCTCACCTCAAAACAAGTAGAGAAGATCTAACTTCTATAAAATCTAGAGGTTATCTTAGAAGCAAAGTCCCACATCTCCAATATTTTACAATTACTTTAATTATTCATTTACAAAGATAATCTTCAACAAAACACCCGTGGGGAAAGCATTAAAATCTTAAACTTCAAATATTTCTAAGTTTGGTGTGTGACATAGAAATTCCCAACCTTTATAGGCTCGGTAGTAATACATATGGTGACTCTATTCAACGTCTCAACTTATCTTAGTAGTCTTTGGCGGGTTAATCATCTCTAGTTCATCGGAGGATTCAAACATGGTCAAGAGCCGAGAGAAGAAGGAGAGTATGAATATTATATATTTTCCCTAGGAAGAAATAGAGGAGGTAGATGGATTCATAGATCTTTATCTCCTCCAAACTAAACTCTTTCAACACCTCCACCTGGTAGGCCCTTCTTATAATCCACTAGAGTTCTCAAGCCTATCATAATGGCTCATCAACCACCTCCTCCTCCAAGAAAGTTCATCTCATGGAATCAAGGAAGTCCACTCATCTTGAAAATACCACCAGTTAAATCCATCAAATGTAATGAACTACCTAAATTCAATGGTGAAGACTTTAAGACCCCAAAGGAACATCTTCAAGATGTTGTAGAGATATGCATAGTACATTATATCACAGAGAAAGATGTTTCCTTAAGGTTATTAGCTACCTCATTCAAGGGAAATCCCTCGATTGGTATTTATCCTTGACTCCTAACTCCATTGGTACTTAGGATCATTTGGGAGATGTTTTCATTAGAATATTCAATGAAAAGGGAGATAGGTATTTACTCTTACAACAAATTATCAACATCAAGAAATCTCATCAAGAGCCTATGACTGACTTTAATACTAGATTCCATAAGACATGGAAAAGAATTCCAGTTCTAGCCAGGCCACCAACAGGTATGGCTATTATATTTTATTTAAAATCTCGAACTTATATATCTCTATCATGATTCTTTGTTGGGAGTATATTATTTTCCATAGGCATATGATATTATGGTCCAGGATGAGAACAATTAAATAGATGTTGGAAAACTCACACAAAAGTTCCCTTTTCCACTATATCCAGAGATAGCCCCCTTCCTTAGGCACATGCCTCAAGCTCTACTCAAACTCCTACATCAATATATAGCTACCCATCCCCTCAAGGAGCCACTGCCTCTATGGAAACAACATCATCATCATCATCATCTTTTGTAGAGATGGAGGAAGTAAAAATATTCTTAGGAGTTTCTCTAATGAGATAGTTAACCTTAAGAGGAGTCAAAATGTGTACCTAGACAAAATTATCAAAGATACCAAGGGAATAAGCCCGCTTATCCTCCACAATATCAAAATTCCCAGATATCACCACCAACACAACCATCTAACCAAATTTTCCCAGTCCAACACCACTCTAGACACTCCCACCTAATAAGGGGAGAGAAACTATTTTAGTAGAAGATCCCAATGCTTGGTGTTTTCCTTGTAATACCCCTCATATGCTAAGAGATTTCCCTCAAGGGAATCTACAAAAAAAGGTAGAAGAAAAAAGAGCAATGGAAGGCTATGAGGTCCATGATGGTGGACCCTACTAGTCCCCGAGAATTCAAAATGTGGCCTTGGTTGCAAAAATGCAAGGGATGTCCCTAGAACAAGAGGTAGAAATCACGCCTAAACATGTGTTGTTCTCTTGGGTCAAAGGAGAAGAGTTTGTTTTTACAAAAAAACTATCTACTTATAACCTACTGTAGTCATATTACAACACTCGCTCCAAGAGGTAGATGATAGAAGATATGATTCCTACTGCTACTGTAAGGAATGAGGTGAGGAAAGAGCCCCTAACATTTACTACCCCTCTGCCCATAATTAGACAAGAAACTCTAATTCTTTCTCAAATTCAAGGTACCTTTCATCTAGAAGCTAAAAGACTTAAATATCAAAACTTTCCAAGGAAAAACCACTCAATCCAGTGAACATAGTCAAGAAACAAAAAAGAGTGCTAGCCAATGTATCCTTGTGGGATATCTCAACTATTTTGGAACAAAAATAATTGCTTCAAGAAGCGCTAAAATCCAATAGCATTCCCAATGCAACCAGAAAGGGAAAAGAGCAACTCAAAGTGACTCAATTTCAAATGGAGTCAGTACTAATGAACTAAAAGGGTGAAGAAATTAGGCCAAAACATCTCCACTTTTTATGACTCTTATAATTTGTAAGAAATTACTATATAACTCCATGATTTATTCGACAAAAGCATTACGGTTATGCCTAAAGCAATAGTGGATGCCTTAAGAATCAAACATGAACCCCTAAGAAAAGGATTCATATAGCTAGATGTGAAATTAGTCTAAACCATTAGGGTTATCATAGGTCTCCCATTATAACTCTATTCCTTACCAAACATAACTATTATGTGGGATATACTTGTAATTGATGTTCCAAAAGTCTTCGAGTTGTGTATATCCCATGATTTCATAGCTATAATTAGAGGCTATTGTCCCTTGATTGGTCTCATCTAATTATATGGATGAAGTATGGATTAAAGATGAAAGTAGTATCGAAACCCATCATGCAAGAGCACATAACAAATCAAGTAGTGTTAGGTATTTAAGTGTCACATATCATGATCACCCGAGAAGAGGATTCATATATAGATGAGGGTGACAATCAAAGACAAAACTATCTAGTTGACCTATCACCAGAAGACCCCTTCGAAATTTTTATTCCACTGGGTTAGGTACATATATCATCTTTGATGAGAATCCTACTATTCCAAAAATCATGGGAGGATAGTAAAAGTGAAAATAATCCCACAAAGGATTCACAAATATGGACTCTACACTTTGATGGTGCTAGAAGAAGAAATGGATCAAGGGCTAGAATATTCTTAGCTTCACCAAAAGGAGGAAGATACTCTAGGCATTCTGTTTCCAATTCACTTACACCAATAATGAAGCAAATTATTAAGCCTTATTGCATAGCTTGACCTTGGCTATGAAAGATGGTATAAAGAAATTGAGAATCTTTAGAGACTCTAAGTTAATAGTAACACAAGTTAGAAATATTATTGCAGCAAAGAATCCAAGAATGAGGTGCTACTATCATAGGGTATGGGGTCTTATTGAAGACTTTGAAGAATTTGACATAAAGGTTATCCTTGGGACTAGAACATAAAAGGGGACAAGATGGCGTAGATTGGATCAAAATTGGACCATACCAAGGTACTTGCTAGCAAAAAGAACATAGTAAATTTGATCATTCAATCATCCATACCTGAAAAATATAGATGATTGGAAATTCTTCAAGAGTGACCAACATATATTGCTCTTCTTATATAAATTTGAAGATTTTGTAGACCAAATCTAACAAAAATTGAAGAAGCATACGGAGATAAATTTATCTAGCTCGAGTGAAAAACTTCCAAAAGGGTTAATAAAATCAGAGAATCTCTTTGACTCGATGATGTTAATACAAATAGGAGGAAATTCACAGCAGTCAAGGAAGACTATGCTGAGATAGAAGTAGCTCATGGAAAGAAGTTAAAGGTAGGGAAATTAGTCACCCAACAAGAAAGAGAAAGACTTGTGGCTTTATGCCATAAATATGATAAGGTGGTGGCTTGGACTTATGATGACCTACATGGCTATAATAAGGACATCATTCAACATACCATTGATCTAGAAGAAGGATGAAACTTGTGCCTCAAAAGCTAAAGTCATGTGAACCCAAAGATAGAGTCTCTCATGGTTGAGGAACTCAAGAAGCTCTTAGAAGATAAAATAATATTTCCAATCAAGAATTCCACATGGGTGTCCAATTTGGTGCTTGTAAGAAAGAAGAATGGTGAAATTAGACTTTATGTGGATTTCAGAGATCTGAATAAGGTGTCTCTTAAGGATCACTACCCATTTCCTTCCATGGAGAAAATAATACAAACAATAGTAGGGTCTGAAATATTTTCTCTGTTCGATGGTTTTTGACTTATAATCAAATATTGCTCATAGAATAAGATCAACATAAAACAACCTTAAAAAAAAGTGGGGAACTTTCACATATGCAAAGATGTCATTCAGACTCACCAATGTTAGGTCAACCTTTTATAGAGCCATGGATATTGAATTTGGGGAGCTAATCATCAAGGTAATCCTAATACACTTGAATGACCTCACAGTTTTCAAAAGTAGGGGAGAAGATCATTTTGACGCACTTTGAGGTTGTATTCAATAATCTTGATAATTAGGAACCTTTTTGAATCCAAAGAAGTGTGTTTTGAGAGTAACGCAAGGCAAACTCCTGGGACACATTGTCTCGAAAGAGGTAATATTAATTGACCTAGAGAGAATTGAAGCTATTTAAGAGTTGTCTTTACCTATAAATAAGAAGGAGTACAATCTTTCTTAGGAAATATTAACTTTTTATCAAGTTCATTTCACAATTTTCCTAAATGATCCATCCAATCACATTGATGATGAACAAGGATATAAATTACAAATGGACCACTGAAGGATGAAAATAATTTGAGGAAATAAAAAGAGCCATCACATCTACTCCAGTGTTATGTAATCCAAATTTATCTAAACATTTTGTCATCTATGTATATGTAAGCGATCATAGTGTTGCATCCATGCTTTTGACATAAAGGGGAGTGTCACAATGAAATTATAATCCAATAGCCTTCTTTTCCAAGACTCTCCATGACTATGAAATAAGGTATAATTTTATGGAGAAATAGGCTTATGCCATTGTCAAAGGGCTGAAGAAATTTATACTCCCGGTGCCTAATATCAGGATTACGATATTAGTAGCACATCCCAGTGTAAAGGAATACATCACTAAAGGAGAGATAACTGATAAAAGGGCTAACTGGATCACCAAGATCTTAGAGTATGATGTTGAGATAAAGCCCACAAAATTGGTAAGAGGAAAAGGTTTGTGTCAGTATCTCACCCAGGATCTAATGACACCAATCAATGATGAATCTAAGATGGTGCTCCATATCCAAGAAAATGAATCCAGAAGCTGGGTATCTGATAGAATGCATTTCATGCAAATAGGTGAGTATCCAAGTCATCTTCCTCTAAAAAGAGAAGGTATTATCGATAGCAGGATATTAGTTTGTCATAATTCATAATGTTCTTTTAAAAATAAACTTCGACAAGATCTTACTCAAATTCCTGGAAGAAAAAGATATAAAGGGTCTTACATGAGTTACACCATGGTAGCTTAGGAGGCCACTTCTCAGCTGAGACTACCACCATAAATATTAGGTAGGCTAGATAATTTTGGCCTATTTTGTTCATGGATTGCTATGCAATGGTGAATAAGTGCAAATTTTGTAAATTCTACACAAGATTAAGAAGAAATGTTGCATTTCTTATTAATCTGATTATAGTTGAAGAATAATTTGCACAATGGGGCATGTATTTCATCATAATGGTGAACCCATTTTTAATCACCAGTCATAAATGGATTCTCATAGCCACCAATTATTTCAACCAATGGACAGAGGCAGGCGTTACGTTGAAAGAGGATACTAAGAATACGATCATGGAACTTCTCCGTGACATCACAAGCCACTTTGGACCACAACATATGATCATATCAAATAAATATAATGCTTTTCTAGGTGCCAAATTATCTGAATTTGCTATGAGGCATGTGATTTATCTAAAAACATATTTCAACTATTACCCATAGGTTAATGGTATAGAAAAGTCTATAAACAAGAATCTGATAAGAATTATAAAAATAATGGGTAATGAGCATAAAAGATTAGGGCATGAATAATTCAAGACAACCTTATGGGTTGATCAGATCACACCAAAATAGATCCTAAAGACCTCACCTTATGAATTTCTCTATAGTGAAAGCATGGTAATTCCCATCACGGTGGAGCTCCCAACATTGAAATTGATAATACAAATATAAATATAAGATAATGGAGTGATGCAGGTGAGACTCATAAAATTGACATAACTTCAAGAGAAGCGTGAGTTAACCCATTAATCGATAATTAGCCATCAATATATTTTCAAGACTTGGTTTGAGCAGAGAAAACTTGAGCCTAATATTTGGGTTGGCACCTTGTTTTTGAAGTGGGATTTGAGAGATGCCAAGCCTGGAAACCATGGGAAGTTTGACCCTCTCTGGATTGGGCCATTCAAGATTGTTGCATGCAAGCAACACAACACCTTCAAGCTCGAAACTATGGAAGTCGAGATCTTGGTGATTCTGGTAAATGGGATCCATCTTAAAACATTCCATTAAGTCTTTTAAATTTTTTTAAAAAGGAACATATGTGTATTACCCTTGTTTTTTCCTTTTCTTGTTTCGTGGTGTTTCCCCTTCAAAAAAAATTTCTTTGGACATGTGTCTCCTATGGAGACTCCCGTTGCCTATTTTTGAAATTCTCTTGGGAAGTGTACCTTCCTATGTTCCCTCGAAGTAAATGATCCAATGTATTTTTGGGAATAATTATTGAAAAGGATTGGAGAATTAATGAAAATATCTCAAGAATCATGAAATTTAGTGCTAGTGGTCATTCATCCAAAGTACATTTGTAGGACATGACCCATTGTGTGCACGAGCCTTTATTTCAAAAAAAGAGAGGAGGCCATTTAAGGTAGGTTTTGGAGTCCCCTGATTTTCATTACAAATGATAAAAGTCTCTCACCCCGAATTCCCAAGTCAATATTGCAAAGAGGTAGAGTTTTCTATAGATTTTGAATAGTCATGACAACTTCCATCTTGATCTCTCAATAAAAATATTATGTGCAATGCGCCACACTCATAACCAAAAGTTGATTTATCTTTATAGAAGCATACATTACAGGGATGATTCCTTGGTTAGTAACTATGTAGATGATTTTTATTACCTCGTCTTAACCAAAAAACTGAAGGCCTTGAGATATTAAACTCAAGCCGATTCCACAATATGGGGTGATGAGTCCTTCAGCTCTAGAATTTGGACCACGAAACTTTCCCATTATATGGTCCCTTTGTTGAACCCATATCTAGAAATTATGTAGATGTTCACACACCATTTTGACATCAATACCACCACCATCAATGGAAAAGACATGCAGGTGAAGATATCATCACGATCCATTAAGGAGATGCCAGCCCTACACATGACCCAAATGCTAGATTTTATGGTATGGCCAAACTCCAAGAATTCTCATCCTCATTCTAACACAAAAACTTTTTCCTCAAGAAAGAATTACATAAAGAGAATTTAAACAGTTCTCAATTACTAGGATTTCTAATCCCATTGAAAGTATTCATGCATGAGTCTCAAGTTACGTGCTCTATGTTGACCTTTATTTTTTGTTAAGACTCAGATAGAAGTGTCTACGACTAGCAAATGAGAGGCCTTTTCAAGATGAGGGTAGTGATAAAATACCAAATATATCAGTTTGATTTCTCTCAGGTTGTAGCAGAGGGTATATTCCATCAGCGCCTCTTTCTCTATTAAATCCACATTTAGTTACTCCTATTTGTTCCATCTCATTATGTACCAACAACATTCACACTTTAACCATTATATACTTTGGGATACGAGGTTAACTATCACAATATCATAATAGTATCAACATGGACCTATGTGCTTTCCCATTCCTTAGAATCCTATGAGTTCACACACTTCTTTATTATGACCCTTCTACCCAAGCTTGATCAAGAATGAGTCAATAATAAAAGGAGTGTTTCAGTTTGAGCCATCCTCGATGACCCCTATATCCATGCGATTAATTTTTTGGGGAAGAATATTCTAGTATACGAGTGCATGAATTATGGGAGGAATCCTTCATGCTCCCTAGATTCCTCATGATGTGGGTGGTAGGATTTGAGGTAGCTAGGTAGTTGGCGATCTTGGACAAAGAATATGGATTTTTCCATAATAAGAAAACTTTAGTTGAACTCCATTGGCATAAAGGTGGTATCACTTTTATCAAGTGCAAGACAAAGCATGTACTCACAAAGAATTTGGTTCACTATGGCTTCACCTTGATTAAGGATAGATGGAGGTATAGCATAAATGGGAAGATAGCCACAACCCTATCTAGAAAAAAAGTCTCAAGCTCATGTACACATGATCCGAGAAAATTATTTGAAGCCGGGGTCTCTAAAAATAAAGAACACTAATATTTTTTGAATTGAAAGATACCCCAACCCCATAATAGGAGTATTTTCATCTAGTCTATCATAGATATGACCCCTCTTTAACTATGGGTAAGAGTTTGAGGGCATCCCTGTGGGGTAGAGACTTGAGTATGGAAATAATTGAGGCCTATTGGAAATATAGGTGAAAAATTAGGTAAACTACCCACAATTTTGAGGAGGTTCCTACTGATGAATAGTGTGAAGAGTTTTGGGATGATGAGAATGGATCTGACGTGGACACTAGGGAGGAAGTATTTGTTACTAAGGAAAGATTTTCTCAGCATAAGGTAGGAACTGTAAGCCCCTTGCAACAGCAAGCAAAACCATGACTCTCGCACTCAACTTATCAAAAGGATCCCTCGGGTCACATGCACACGGCCATGGTTTAAACAATGCTAGGGTTTGGAAATAGAAGAGTAGCTAGTTTTGGACCCAACCTAGGGTCATGTATCTACACATCAACCGTTTCTTAACCTCTCAGTAACTATCGGTGAGGGTACCAGCCCCTGGAGCCCGCCAAAGAAGAAGATGAAGTCGTATGATGTCCCTTCTTCATCTTCCCCTACCTCTTCTCCCATTCCTCCATTTTATTCACCTCCTCCCGCTCATCTAATTCATAATCCTACATCTTCCATTTACTTAGTAGGGGTGTTTCTATGATGGTCACACCGACTTATACCCTTCCACCACCTAGTTTCTCTCTTCTTCCTCCACCATCTCGCCACCATTCCTTCCATTTCCCTGAAATCTTGATCCCCCTTCTTCGAATATTGTGACCTCCTAGCCCTTATAATCTGCTATTATCCCATAATTCCTATCATCGAGATTCCCATTTGTGGGAGGGATTGTTCCTTCCCCCACAAGCTTTGTAAATTAGGTTGATTTAGTCAAGGCCACTCATGATAAAAGGAAGGAAAAGCAAAATAAAAATGAAATGTCAGTTGGAGCAACGGCGAGATGCGGTCATTATATGAGAATCAATAGAGCTCCCTTACCATCGCACAAATGATCCCTAACATGTAAAAAACCACCAAATAGATGTAGCTTGATGATTTTACTATAAATGTTGTGACAAATGGACCTAGCTTAGTTTCAACCTCAAGATAAGGTTGAATTGATGAATGAATCAGCTGTTGTGGTCACCACATATTATCTTAAGATAAAAAATAAGTTGAAGAAGGTGGAGTCTATCCTCAAACGAGAGAAGAGTACTATCATTCACCTCAACACTTTGAATCAAAGGAAAAAAATGACATGGAGAAACTATATAAGGAGTTAAAAGACGAGGCTTCTAAGAAATCTTGGAGTGATGTCTTTTGAGCCACATTTAAAAATTTTTCGACAAAGGAAGTATTTTCAAATTCTTTCATGACTGACACGAAGTCCCTTCATGAGTCACCATAACTATAGAATAATTTCTATATATTTCAGGAATCTATTATTTCTATTGTATTTTGTCGATTCGGCCCCTTTCCATTTTGGTGTTATTTTATTCCTCTTCGGGGCTCAATTTTGACTAAGTATGGGACTAATCATGGAGGGAATCCATGTGTCCTTTTAGTGCATACTAGATCTAAAAAATAAAATGGGAACCATAAAACATTACTCGGCTTCCATGAGGTAATGGCACAACAAATAGATAGCCCGAGTAGGCAAAAAATTTAGAAGGAAAACAAAAGATCCCATAGCTCCACATTTCATCTAGGAAAATCTATAAAGGGAGAAAGGAAAAGGAAGCCCCAAATTAACACACAGATTGCACATGTGACTCAATGAAGATACCACCATCCAAAAGGCCAATCAAAAAATCAAAGGTACTTGTAGTTCGACATATTGAATGCCATCTTGGGTCCCAAAGAAAGCAAATGAGATTCACCTCATGGGTCAAAGATTGTGTAGGTAAATAACTAAATGTAGCCGGTTGAAACATTGATGGTAGACGCATCGGAGAGAAAGTCAAGAATCTATAAAAGAGGGTCTTGGTGCCGGATAAAAGATAGAAAATAAGGGAAGAAGAGGATCCCCAAAAGATTTTTAGGTTCAATAGTTTGTGTTCATCATCCTTAGCAAGGCTCTGTTGTAAAGAAATATTGTAGTCTATGCCATTCTTGGCCTTATGTATTATTTTATCTATAAATAAGGAGTTTTGTTCTCAGCATAAATAATTTAACAATACTTTGGTTCTTTATTCTCTTATGTACGATTTAATTAATTTTGATGAATGTATAAGTTTCTATCGTGCAATACGCCCTTAAATATTTACATAAATCTATTCATTTGTAAATGGTTATGTTTTAATTCCTTCTAGCCTTTGATTGTATGAAATATATCTAAGAGGGTTAATAATGCTCAATTGTCCTTAACTCGATCTATTATTTATTTTGGTTTCTATCTTTCTGCTTTTAGTAAAGTTTTTGTGAATCACCCTAGTTATGATTTTCATTTTGTTTTCTCTCTAAAGCTCACCTCAACACAAGAAAAGAAGAGCCATGTTCTATAAAATATTGAGGTTATCTTAGGGGCCAAGTCCCGCATCTCTAAAATTTCCCATGACTTTGATAATTCATCTTCAAAGATAATTGTCAAGACCTCCTAGTTTTTATTTCTATTTTCTTAGAGAGGTCCAATATTGAACACATGTTTCAAATAAAAAAATTTAATATGGAATCATGAGGATTAAATTTGTGAAAAATACAATTATTTCCCGAATATCCATTGTGTTTTACTACGGTTGGACTTGGTTTAAAGGACAACTCAAGAACATCAATCTATCATCAACTTCAAAATTCCTTCCATTTTTGTTCTATAAAATATTATAGAGAACATATTCCTCCTGATGCTTAATAGTGCAAGAGTTTTCAAATATCATCGGTTGTTGGATAGATCATTGATCAAATTCGGTTCTCAGTAACCCAAACCATTTCATCCTCATCATTCTATGGTTGGGAAAGAGGAGATATTATGATATTTTTTAATACCATTTCCATTTGAGATGACCATGTTGCCAAACCTACACCCTATAAATGCATCGAGACATGGCCAACCATGACCTTCCTACTAAGAGAGGATAACCTCCTAGAAAAAAATGTCCTAAAAGAATCCTTCAGACTTATTGTTGATCTATTTTCCAGTTATAATATTGTCGTTGTTGGCCTTAGTCCTTCAAAATTTAGGTCATGCTTGACTTGTTTGGTCATGACATTGATTGTTTACCTAAGTTGATAAAACTATTTTAATTTTAGTTTCATTTATAGTAGCATTCACCAAAGAACTCCCTTGATCTATGCACTTAGATAAAATAGAGTTTCCAAGCATAATGTCACTAACAGTCTAATGACATGTACAATACACAGATCTTTACTTTTTCTATGTAACTTCTTGATACTTAGATATTTTATCATCTTGTTATAAATAGGAACATCCTTAAAATATTGAATGATTAAAATTTACACATAAATATCCTTCATCGATTAACAAAATCATAATCAAAATATTATTTAGGTTCAAAATTTCTTTCTTGAAATGGGGTCCATTCATGGTACTTCGGATCAACTTATAACGACTTCTATATTTATTTTGGATCAACTTACAGCATCTATGGTTCATCTTTTATCTCTATGATTGTGGGTTTACTTAGTGGATCAAGTTTTCTTCTTGAGTGGAGATGAATATTGTTAATGTCAACCGAATAACGAGAGTATTGGTTTGATTTGGAGATATAGGCTAGTTGAGAAGTTTTATTATTGGGGTTAGGCATTTATTGAGCTGGAAATTGAGTATCCTCTAGTTAACATAGGGATTGGGGTTTTACATCAAATATTGTTTCTATATATAGGGAGGTTGTTGGTAGGGTATTTGGTGGTTAGGAGGTTGATTACCCCATTTTTGTGCTCTCTAAGGTTTCTTCCATGAAAATGGGGGTTGTTGCAACTATTGGCTGAGAAATGAGGTTTCCATGATTGTTGATATTGAATAGGGTAGGAACCCATCCATGTTTAGTATTAGCCCAAGATGGGGGTTTCATATATGAACTACTAGCACAATTTTCAAAATATGGAATGGGATCTTGTGACATACCTCTTTGTCTTGGTAGGCATGGCTTCCTTTGGGAAAAGTAGAAAAAATTCCCATCCTCTATTTCTATCATTTTGAATTTTGGTGCAACCTCCTTTCCTTATCCAATGTTGGCTAGTCCCCTACATGTGTAATCAAATTTGTTTCTTCTATAAGAATGGAATAACTCTATAAGTTCTACCTTTGTATCCTCTCTCTTCTTATTTTCATGAAGAACATCAAGCTGGGTGGCCATGTCGATAATTGATTCATGTTCTTAAACATGTTTACAATCTCTAATTTAGATATTTCCCTAATTCCTTTGGCACTTTCTCCACCCTTTGATCTAACACTATCTATTATTTTAATGGTTTTGGTAGAATAGTTCCTATAGACTTCACAAATACTACCAAAAGTGTCCCTCAAGATGTCTCAAGCTCCTAGTAAGTCTAGGCATCCATAACTTCCCTACAGAGTCCCTTTAAGAAAGAACTTGAGAGACTCGGGAGGTAACCTTCTCGTGTCTTGACTTCGAATGAAAAATATGAGTCTCTCCGGTAATATTCTAGTGGTTCATCTTCATTCTATGCCATCTTGAAGAGTTCATATCCTCCTCTACTACTTGGCCTACATTAGTCTTAGTACTTGGTCATAAAATTTTCCTTCATGTGTTATCAGGTAGTAACAAAATCTCTTCTTAGGCCCATAAATCATCTCAAGGTTGCATCTTTGAGTGTATCAGGGAACAAATTCATCTTATGTGCATCATTTGTGTAGTAATAAATTCAGCATAAGACATCTAACTCAAACAAGAAAGTTTCTGGGTCTTCAGTCATAGATCCATGAAAATTAGGAAGAGGTTATGGAGAGATGTTATTTATAAAACCAAGTTGATTATTATTGGAGATAGGAAAATAAAATTTTCTTGTTTCCTTTACTTCCACATTTTGATTCACCTCCTCTGTCATGTTTGGATGTTCAATAATAAATTCAAAAATTTCACTTTGAAGGGGTGTTCTATCAATAAATCCTAAATAATTGAGGATGTTTCTTCTTCAGAATCAAAAGTAAATTATGTTATTTGAGGATTGGGTAGGAATTTACCATGGGTATATCTAGGATGGTGCATACATTAACTGTCTCAACACAATCAACATTCTTTAGTGGGGTTATTTAAATGTGGAATTTCTACAACCTAGTCTCGTTATAAGAAATTCATGAATTCAAACCTAAGAAAACCCTATAAATTGGCAATATCCCTAGAAAAATGCCAAAAATGGTGGTCCAAATCAAATTGTAGTAATTAACATGTTGTAAATTTAATCACATTCATTTAATTATCAAACCAGGGACGTATGCTTGAAATACTACCGGTGTTGTATGCATAGTTATAATGATTTAAGAGGTTAGAAATGAAATAACTTGTCACAAAACAATGTTGGAAGTAAAACAAAACTCAAACTTAGAAAATAAACGTCTATTAAATTCTTATAACTTAAATAAAGTTACTGATTCGAAATAAAATTTCTCCTAAGTAGACATGCATGAAATAAAACAATGGAGGGGATGTAGCAGACCTCAAGTGGGCCCTAACTTGGGTGTTAATCCCTCCCTAACTTTGTGACTAAGAACTAAATGACATAATTTAGATCTTTATTGATTTTTAGGAAACATTACATCTAGGAACAAAAAGATTAGAGTCACCTGTATTCTCCAAATATGACTCTCTATATTATTCGGTGGAATTTACTAACTAACTTTGAACTACCATTACTTAGAACCAACCCCATCCTTTATACGTTATCATTACATCACGTGAGAAAAAGAAGAATACAACAAGGAGTCTTCATAAAATGAGTGAAATATTCAACACACGTTTAAAACACATAAACGGTGTTCAATTAGTCAATCGATTATTTTTGAAACACACACCAAGTGTTAATCTAACAACAAGTTCTTTATTAATGATCAAATATAATACTTGATTTATTTCCCATTTTTCCACTTTCTTATGGTAACTGATTCATAAATAGTGTGTAATGAATTGAGTTTCATAACTCCATATTTCCAAAGATCTTAATAAATGTGGGAAATTTATTGTGGATGAATTATTTTGGATGCATATGATTTGTTGTGGATAGGTTCTTTAACTCGTAGACAAGTTAGCCTGTTTAGGTTACTTCACCGCATAGTGAAAAATTACTCACAATAAAGAGTACCATCAAAACATATAATTCAAAGAAATTTAATATGATAACAAGAATAAATGCAAACACATTATCAAAAATAAATACAATTACAGAGATAACTATATAAATTAATCCTTATGCTAAGAGTGCATAGTTGGGATGCTAGTTTTCAGCAATGTCTATTGAAAATACATAGAGATGGTTTATCATAGCTTTATCAAAATATAAAATATGAGTTGTTATGAAATAAATTTATAAAACTCATCACATGATGTGGCATGAGATTGCCCTAAAAACTCACGTTTGACGTAACTAGCGTGAGATTCTTAAACAAACTCGTTCATCTACAAAATATTTAGGATCCTTTCTACACCCTTTTTCTCATCATGGATAGGGTGCACATGTTCCTTTTTCATTTTTGCATTTTACACACTTTCCTACACATTTCAATCATATACATGCATATTTGACTACTTGGTCATTCTTATATTTTCTAGGTCCGTCCTTATGGGAAACAATAGTTTCGCACAACATTAATAACACAATAATATCAACATCGATATTGAAAACACACACATCATGACATCTACACGTGTTTTCTCCGTAGGATCATTTTCATTATCACTTCTCACATTTTCTCCTCGTTAGCATCCACCCTTCACATTTGTTATCACTACATGATTTTTCATTTCCTTGGTAGGATCCTCTACATCAATCTACATGGTTATCTGGTACACATCTCTATATATTTTATGTTACAGAGTTTTCTACTCAACAACATATATTGGGGGTAAATATAGAATCTAAATCATGCACTTTGGGTATCTATTTTTCCTAAGTGCATAATACTCTTCATATGTCTCCTAAATAAGAAAAGTACTAATTAAACCATACCTTTGGTCATGTTTCTTGGTTTTATGTTGGTACTTCGGTCTTACACCCTTACTTCCTCGGTATTCATTTCTATACCTTGGAATTTATCATCCTCGACACTAATGCCCAGCTAGGATGCAAGTGCAGTGCCCTCATCCCCTATGGGCACCCCTAACCTGAGTATACTTTGTTCACATTTTTGGGTCCTTTTTAGCCATTTAAGCATCTTATATTTTTGGTAGATATACTTTTCGGGGTTATTAAAAAATTCAAGCAATGGAATCATATAAATATATAGTTATGTGATCATAATAAAGGACTGAGCACTAAGCATTAAATATAACCTCTTAAGGTTACATCCATCAAGCATATAAGAGCTCAATTGCATCCATCTAGTGCCATCTAAGAGACACAAGGGTGGGTAATTTTTTTATACACTTCATAGGAGGTAATTTCTTTCTATTCCATACACACATTAATCATAATTATTTACATATAACTACTTTATCGCTATCAAATGTGACACACACAAGATACTCCTAGGGAACGATTCCACACACATGCACATAGAACTACATTGGGTATGAGATGTAGTGCAATGCTCAGTTATAAGTTCACCATTGTGACAGTTGAGGAAAGTCCAAAGCCTCATTCTGCATCTTTCATTTTAAGGATTTGATGTCTCTTTGAGGGTTTTGCAGGTCATTTATTTATTACAGGTTTCCAGTGAATTTTGTGATCACTGTGTGACCTCATAGTGACCGAAGTAAACCAATGAATGCCTTGCGACTACTCGGGAGGTTTTTGAGAATTTCCTAGATATAGGATCTGAATATCAAGTTTAGGGCATTAACGAGACACCATTATCCCTCTCCAAGTGCCTAAGTTCGGAAGATCATTAGGTTTGGTAGAATTTTCTTGGGCTCTGTGTAACACTTCTCTAACTCTGCTCATCTAGTCAGCACTTTGTCAAAATATATATATCAATGCAAATTAGCTAAGTTATCTTACTCCTATTTGCAACTAGGGTTTCAAATTTTATTACTTACCTTGCTTGGGTTAATGTTTTTATTTAGTTTTTGATATTTGGTAAAAGGAGGGTTTTGGCAGGGGCTACCTTGTTACAATAGGATCTACAATCCAAATATGACAATAAACATTTCATGAGTCAAAACTAAACCATACACCTAAAACAAATGGAGCATACAACAAAACTAGTATGAAACCAACCTTGATTTAGTCCAAACACACAAAAAAATAGTCCAAAAAAAAAAACCAAGCTAAGTGATAAAACATATAAAAACTCCCAAAGTATTATACTTACTTTCTACATTTATTGAGGCCTCTTATGTTAATATTATGAAGTTTTTTGGGCCCTTTGTGGTCCAATGTTGATTACCTCGCTATTTCTTTTCGTGATTATTTTTTTCTCCTCTTTGATTGATTTTTTCCTCTAGTGGTGTAGAATCCTACATCTACTTTGGGTTTCTTATGAGTTTTAGAGGATGATGCTTCTTGAATCTTACTTTTCCCCTTTATAGGGGTTTCCACGATCCTTATTTCCTCACTCTTCTTCTATTTATTTGTTCTACAATAAAAATAAAACTTTTTTTTACTATATTTAGTTATTTATTGATTTCCTCAATTTTTTATATTTAGATATTTATTTATTTACCTCTACAATAACAATTAGATTAGGCATATATATCCATATTTAGCTTAATCACCTTGAAAACGTGTTCTTGAGAAATGACCTATAAACTAGTCAATTCTTTTTCTTGACCAGTGGACCCTTATAGGAAACTTAATTTAATTCCTATTTTACCCCAAAATAAATTAACTTAAATGAATGTAATGCAAGAAAAATAATTGACACTACATACGAGTTGATAACGAGTTCGGAAATTACCTACATCTCTAGGTTCACTAATAGCTAAACAAATTTATTATAATGTTTTAATTAAAAGTATAAATAAACTTACAATTTTATAATGAATCGGATGGTTCAATCCAAACTCTCTTGCTAATCGGTCTTGAAGAATCTAGAATCACCTTCGAATCTCGGTGGTCCAACATAACTTCTTGGTTTGACACCTCCTAATGAATTTTCCTCTTGCATGGCCTCTAGCCTCTATGAAAAGCTAATTTGGAATTTTCCTAGTGTAAAAACATGCCACCCTCATGTAAAATTCCCCTCTATCACATGGCCTCGAGCCTATACATAGAGTTAAGTTTGATCTAGTGTTCTTAATGAGCTTAACAATATGACTCTCTTACGTGATATCCAAAAAAAAACTTGGTGATACATCCAGCGTATGAAGAATCAAAGTTCCATCATATTGTTCTCCGAGTGCTTCGCTATGTCCCTCTCACTCCACAATTAGACTCTTGGATCAAATGAGAAGGCTAAGGCATCAAAAGGCCTTTTACGGTTGATGGGTGAGTTAAAAATAATAAAATCCATTTTTAAAAACTATGTCTTAAATTTTTAAATATTTCCTTATTATTCTCTTAAGGCCTTCTTAAAATCCATCACTTATTACTCTCCTTCAAATTTTATTATGGATAAGTGATCATGTAGCTTGTGTCTTTGTAAGCGAGGTTGAGGGGTTTAGATAACCCAACTCGGCCCCAAAACCTCGTTAAAAAGGTTTATCAGCCAACTTATAACCAACTCACTCGGTTGGGTGAGTTGGTTGGTGTTACACCATGGGAGGGAGGTTAGCGGGTAGATCCACATTTCCATCATTTGTTTTGGCCCATTCGACCACTTTAATACGTGTGTCACTCTACCCCCATTCCGCGCTTTTGTTGACTCAATCAACTTTCACCAAAAATGCCACTTTTTCTTTAACCTATGCATCGTTCCTCAATCAACTATTGGCTTCATCTGCCACATCATAGTCGACCCCACATTTTCCATTTCGACTCACCACATAGGCGCTACATTGAGTGAGTTGATTGGTGAGTAAATTTGTTTCCTTATTTTTATCCCACATTCATCGGGGGTTGTTAGGGGTAGGGATTAATAATCCCGAGATCTTCGGATTGACCTATGACTTTGGGCACACCACTACACTAGTTTTCTCACCGAGGTGAATGGGCTTTCGATGGATGCATAGATAGTTACTAACTTTACCAAATTTCCATGAGATCTTCCAAGTAGCTAGAGAAAGTGGCTTGATTAACTCGCTAGTGTATTTTAGTTAGTATCTCACTTCATAACTCGATGTTAAAAAAATTTGCACTATTGAGAGATAAAGACCACTAATTTGGAAAAAACCATATTTTTCTAACTCATTCTTAACTTCCCAAGTTATCAAAAATAAGTTGTATCACTCAGAAACTGGGTCCCCTTGTTAAATAAAAATGGGCCGCTTAGTTGACCAAATTTTTGCACTATTGATGACAAAGACCACTTTGAATTAAAAAAATCATATTTTTTTCTATGATCTTGTGACAACCCTATGCCACGGCACCTATGCCTATTCACTTTATTGCCTATGTTCTTGTTGTGTCTTGCAAACATCATGTTCTTAAGTTGATTGCATCTAAAGTGTATGGTATATGTTTTATGCATTCCAATAGGTGTTGGAAATTTATCAAATTTATATACCATATTATAATGATCCTAGGATATTTGGGGAAATTATATCCACTAATTTTATCTCTAGATAAAGAAAGCTCATGCAGTTCACTTGTTTCCACTTATTCTTCATGAAGGGTATCTTTGTTAATGACCTCGAGTGTTGATAAATTTAAAATAATATCAATTATTTTTGGCTCCTCTATTACCTCGAAGGAATCTCATGATCTTAGGTAGATCCAAGTATGGTAGCACTTAAAAATTCTAATGTTGAAGGTGTCACCACCTTTTCTCTCTTTCCTCTTACATTTTTTTTGTTTATTGGATATTTCTCCACCTCCTCGTGTATGAAAATTAATGCTGTATTTATTCATTATTTCTCTAGAAAACTTTCTCCCATCATCCTCTTCTTACTTTGAATTTATTTAGGAATAGAAGAAGTGGGGCTTCCTTCCTCATGAGAAACAAAAACTTTAGGATATGAGGTATGAGGGATATAGCTTTAATTAGAGTGGCTTATGTTATAGGTATCCCTTAATTATTTTCATCAACATCTCCTCTACTTGTGTCATTGGGGGCACAAAAGTTCATGTCTTTCTTCAACAACTCTAGATGTTTGTTCCTTTGTAGAAATATAATGTTTTTTTCCTTCATTGGATGTAACCTAGCTTACCCCTTCAATAAAGGTGGAATAACATCATTAAATTCTCATATGCCCTATATTCTCTCAATACTAAAGTATTTTGAAGAGATAAGTCAATACCTTTGGAGAGTATCTAAGAGATAGTTCTTCTTATGAAATTAATTGTCCTATCATGGAGATGGCTTGGCTTCTATTTGTTCTAATCAAAAGGTTCCATTGGGTGAGTTGTTATGTTTTGTTCAATAAAATACCTTCTTACCAACCTCTTATCATCTTCCAAGTTAATTTTATAGTCAATAATTCTAGAAGAATTCATTTGCGTGAATCCATATGTCTCACCTCCTCCTCATCCTTGCATCTCATGTAATATTCCTCATTGTGAGGCTCATTTTACTAATATTTTCCAAGTATTTCTTGTATTATACACTTGATGTCATAGTTTTCTATGGATTGAAATTTCTGTATGATAAATTTATTTATTTTTGCATCCAAGAGTATTTCCTTTACAACTATAGGGAATGTGTATCTCTTAATAGAAATTAAGAACTTAACATTAATTTTGTGCTTTCCTTATATAATCTTGTGCACTTCGGGGTAGTTATCTTAATAGCTCAAGTGATGCCCATTTGCAAAATGAGTATCTAGGTAGAATATAAGGATTTCCTTGCTTTCCACTCACCCTAGTGTATGTGAAATTATTAAATTGAATAAAATAGAAACCAAATTCATTGATTACTTCCCTTACCTCAATTCACATACTATACTACTCCAATTTATTTTAAATGACCAAATAGTAGGAGGAAATAATGCATCATGGGCCATCATAGAATAATACTTCAAACTATATAAGTTTACCTAATGGTGAACATCATATATCACATATTTAGATAATTCCTTGGCCCTTGGAATATTAAGAAATTAATATTGGTATGACACATTATGAACCAGATATGAGGTCACATAAAATTTAGGTTCTTGTGTACAACACTCATTAGTACTTACTATGATTTCAATAAATATCTCATGGATGAAATTGTTGATCAATTCTCCTCGATTAATTTGTTATTTGAAGTGAAGAATAGTATGGATATACCTAAACATATAGCAATAAAATTAATATGAATAGTCATTTCACAAAATAATAATCAATGGTGTGATGATGTTTCTAACTTCTTCTAGAAATCATCCCTAGTCAACCTCTTAGGAATTATTGTAGTAAAAACCCTTGGTTTCATAAGCCGTTGAGTTTTTAATTATTCTTGAGAATTGAGCATTATTATTAGTCTAAAATTTTCATGTTGATTCAACAGATTACATCCATAACTTATCCCTATGTAGGAAGACCCAACATTTCATTAAAATTCTCTAGGGTTAAGGATATAAATTTTACACCACTCTATCATGCACTTCCTAGTCTCTAGACTGTAATTTTCAAAACATACCCAAAACACTTCTAGGTATGGAATTGAATGGGAATAGTAGTGGCTAGAACAATATCACTTTCATGAATTACAAGCATGAGCATGTTCCTCATCTGCATGCATCCTAAGAAGGAACTCTTTAATATCAAAATTTCCCAAGTCTGTGTGTCTATTTAAGTTGGATTTAATATTAGATAAAACTAGGGTTCGAATAATTGATTCTTCATGGCATCCAACGTATTGAAACAAGAACCTTTTGAGATTTAAGTAGAAAGGAACTAGATATTTTGAAAATAATAGTTTGTTTCACAAACCAGAACAAACCCAAAATAGAGGGGGAAAAAATATCTCTATGAAAGACTTACCTATGCATGTACAAGCACAATTTCTAGTGTTAGATTGAAGAAAAATGTTAAGACACCAATTCCATTTCACAAACATTCCAACACATCTCATTCACAAAATTTAGGGATTTTATTCTCACTCTAGGGATCTAGAATTCTTCATGCTCTTAATTCCTTGAGGAAAATTGGGGGACATAGCCAAATTAATCAACCAATAGTTCCTCAAACATATTTATTAATGGATGACCTTATCATTTTTTTCTTATATTTACATTTTTTTATCTTTATCTTAAGTTTAAATGTGGACCCTACATGTGGACTAATTAACAGGGTATCGAGAGGAAGGAGAAATGGAAGATTCACAAAAACTATGAACATCCAAGCTATAAAGTTCCAAGGAAATATCAAGTGTGTTGGTAATTGTGTCTATGGTGTTATCATTAATATCAAATTTTATTAATTTAAAAGGGATTCTAGGCATGATAGGATCTGTCGATGGAAAAGTGACATGTGAGCATGGGAATCTACAAGTAACTCTTCCTCACACATGATCTCCCAAGATCGTATCGAGACAGCCGATGGGGATGGAATACACGTGGGGTGTAAATAAACTAGTTAGGTAATCTTATGTCTTCAACATGCAATAATGGGATCTGCAAATCTAAGGCAAAGAAGGCCCTCCTAACTTGAATTGGTGTGATAGATCGTTTGGTGAGGATAGCTACTTGAAGCCTCCAATCAATATCGATATCTACCATGGTCCGATCTATGGTTTGTGGGATACGTGGAAGATGACTTGTGGGTGTTTCATATATATCTCCCGAAAAGGTCATGAAAATGGAATGGCTAAATGTGTAGTGGATCTTTTGGTGTTTTATGGACAATTCTCTGGTCTAGTCCAGAAATCTTAGCTTGATTAGCTGCTATGTTAAATAATGATAGTTGTGTGATGATGTCTGGTGGAAGTTGAGAGGACATAAACACCAGCGTTCACAAGCTGGTGTCAATACTTGATTGATTTGTAGGCCCGTTGGGTTATGGGACCTGTGGATCACAACTATAAGTTCGTGGTTGTTGTGGACCTCCTATGGTCATATGAAGAGTCAATCCCTGATTCTAAGTATCTAGTAATCGTATGCCTTTTTGGCCTCTACATTTAGAACTAGAAGTTACATGATTTTCTTCGAATACCTAACAAGTGTTCTGACAACTTGGATACGTAATCTAGTGTCTATATCAATGAGGAGGTCTCCGGCGTGTGGGACTAGTGGATCACAACCAAAAGTTTTCTCTCTTTTAGGTCCTTCTACAGTCATATAGATATCTATCAAGGTAGTCTATAATTCGGATGATTTGACCAAAATGTATGCACTTTGTCATCTTCTATGTTTAATCCTCTTAAAGGTCATCTGCTGATTTCTTGTAGGTCTCATGTTATTGTTTGGAAGACCTAAATTCTAAGATTTTGGTCTATGTCATTTAATGCTACAACAATATTTGGTTGAGGCATGATTGGCTCAAAAAATATTTTCCTGGGCTCCTAGGTCCCGTGATTGTCATACAAGATCAATATAAACCTAACTGAAATGAAATAAACTAATTATGCAAGATATATCTACAACATATATATATATATATATATATATATATATTCCTCTATTTTTTGTATTTTTGATAGAATTTTTAATAGAATTGAAATAGAAACTAATCTAATATATTCAGAAAATGAAAACTAATCTAATAATAAAATTAAAACAAGAAAGGTAGCTGGTGTAGCTACTTTCCTATGCGATTGTGAGTTTATCCTAAATAACTAGGTAGGTGATTAACTTAATTGAAAGACTCTCGATCCTATCTTAGAAGTGAGGAATGAATCATAGCTTCTGAGAAACTATCGATTCCCGTAGCTTCCCCGACAATATCGAAACTGAAATTTAACTGAAATGAAATAATTCACTACTCTATTTGATATGTTTTAACTAGAACTTTGATAGATAAAACCGGAATTTACTGAGCAATGGGCGAATCCAGGTAGTGTATGATTTTGTCCCCTCGAGAATGATCTCCTCATTCCTTTGTGTTCACGTGAATCCGAGAGATTGTGTATATGCTATCATCAACAGAAGAAGGTATTTGAATAGTGGTAGCTTTGGATATAGACCGAATATAATGTAAGTAGGAGAGGGACATCGCAAGTGACAAAGCTTGGTGTATATAATTCCTAGTAGGATTTATTGTGAGAATACAACAGAAGTGTACCAAGAGATTCTAGAATCTACCTTCTGTGAAAAACACAACTGAAACTCTTATGGATTCAATATACAAATGACACTACTCTGCTCTAAACTAATTTGTATGAACAACAATGAACAAGACTGAAGCAAGAAGATCGAATGGCTTCTAATAGTAAAGGAAAAACTAGCATGGATGCAAACATGAAAAAAAAATGAGTTCTAAACAAGAAATTGAAAGACTAAACAATGGAAATGAGAAGTTGAGGGGCCATTTGCTTGAAAACAAGCTAGCTATTTATAGATTTCACATTCACCCAAAGGTGATTCCTATTAGAACTCTTTTACCATTAAACAATGAAGAAACACTATTCCAGGGAACATAAAACATTAATACGAGCTAAGGCGGTTGAGAAAAGCTGGTAAATGTTGAAAAATTATGCAAGTCACGATCAAAAGAATGTGTTGGAAAATGTGTGAAGGACTGCCACCCTGGCAGGGGTGGCGGTTTCATCACTGAAGGTCAAAAAGTGTTTAAAAAGGGGGCAAGGGATAAAACAAAGCACAAGGAACTTGGATAAAGCATTTGGGATGCTAACATATACTTCGTGAGCTTCTCTAGATCCCGAACACCTTGCGAGGTGACCTGTATCATCGTTGGGGCATGTGTAACATCGTTCCAGCAGTGATGCATACCCTAAAATTTTGGGTACGTATAGATCCCGCATGAGGTGTCATTCATTTTTAAACATGAAGGTTGATTGGTAGTGTCTAGTTTTGGAAAAGTTATTATGGAGTCTTGAGCATGATGCAAGTATGTATGGTCATGATATGAGTTATAAAGTTTGGTATGAGGACCACCATGGTTAGATTTATGTGTAAGATGTGTTAATGAGTCTATAAAAGGTATTTATGGTTAATTCATGTGTTGAAGTGGTTATTCTAGGTGTATTCCTAGAACTAACACATGGTTTTTGGCATGGTGGCATGAGATATGAAGTAGGGAATTATGATATGAGAATGGTAGGTATGTTGTGACACTTTATATGAAGTTTGGAATGTGTTTCAAGTCATTATTCAAAGGTTTGATGTTGTTTCAAGGTCCATGGAATTTTATTGAGAACAAGGCATGTAGGCACATGTAATTCTTAGTATTTCAAAAGTTTCAAATGTATTTGAGCATGAATAAGAGTTAGGATATTTTTAGGATGTTATCATGATGCTTCAAGTCAAATTTAAGGTTAGTATGATGAATATTTTGCATGTTATAATGTTTTTGGCAAAATCGAGTGCTTAAAAGGTAATTTCTAGCTCAATGGTGAATTTTGTTTTCTCACACACTTGTGTGGGTTATATATGGGATTTTGAATATTTGGGGGATTTCTTGGATTTATTCTATAGATTTTTTCATGTTTTTTCCAAGGAAAAAAATCAATGTTAAAAAGATGAAAACTATACCCTAATATAAATATATTTTCTTGTAAACCCACCTAGAACTTCCCTGGATCATTTTTCCCTCTATATAAAGGATATAATATACTTTAAATTAATCATATGGTTTTTTAATAACGTTTCCCATGTGTTTTAAATGTGATAAAAATATCATGAAAGTATTATGATGTAATGATTTTCAAGGAAGATTCTTCAATAAACCTATAAGGGCTATTGCGAACATTTACGAGAAAAATGTGCACTCCTTGGAAGTGGTATTGAGGAGATAATAACATTTTGCAAGTTTTTATAAATATTTAGGAAATATTTGAAGGTTTTGGGACAACTCCAGTGGAATCAAGATTTTGAAGGTAAAGGATCTTGCATTTCAAAATAACACTTGAGCTTTAGGAAGTGATTAGGAGCTCTATAATGATTTTTAGGAATATATATATATATATATATATATATATATATATATTAGAAATGCAATTCAATGATATAAATAATGGTTCTTTCAAATATTTCATAAGAACAAAGTTCTTCTTTCCAAAATCTTTTTTGAGAGGAACAACATTCGATCCCAAGAAAATAGGCTATTTTCATAGGGTTATAGGAAGAATCGAGCATTGAATTTTTTTGTGCTCATCCTAAGCCCTATTATTAACCAAATCAAGTTCTAAAATAAATTTATTTGTATAATCTAAGGACTTAGATTTACATACATTAGCTAAGCACATAGCTTTTTGGTTATCCAAGATCACTCCTTCTCATGAATTTGAAAAAATTAAAGGATGAACATGACCATTCAATTCCAAGGATACCATAGTGCACTAACTTGGTAATCCACTGAATGAAGAACTTAATGTTCCATGGGTTGCTCTAAAATGTGAAAGTTTAAAGATCAAATCATGAACACAAAGGAATTCTTGAATGATAAAAACTCATTCAAATTGAGTGAGGCTCGTAAGTTAAAGAAAGAAATGATATCATGGGATGAATCATTATGAGAAATGAGGGAGTATGGTTGTATAAAAAGCTGTGGCAAATTGGTTTAGTTTTCTATGGCTTTTTCATATAGGATGGCACTCCATGGAATTCAAAAGCCACAGACACTCAAAAGTCCACCAAAATCCATAGAACATGAAAGATATCTTAGAAAGCCCATGAGTAAAATAATAATGTGAATAAAATCCATGTAACATGTATAAGAAAAAAATTCATCGATACCCTTTATTTCTGGTATCCAAGTCATGCAAGGTGGATTGAGAGACATTTGATACGTTATCCAAAGGTAAATTTGTTTGTGAAGAATAGTAGTTAAATTGAAATATATATATAAAAATAAGCACATGTATAAGCTAGGAAAAAATGGGGATTCTATAGGGGGCCTAACCCTTGAAATATACATAACTCCTATTATGCATACAAAAAGGAGAGGTTATTGTAAAAAGATAAATTATCAATTTATGGTTAAACATTTCTCCAAGGATCTGATTTGATAGCTTCTTCATCTTAAAATCTAACTCTTTATGCTCCTAATCCGCATAATTATACTTTGGATGTCCCCTATAAGATCGCAGACATGCCTATTTTCATGAATTCCCTAATATCTACTTTTGGGCCTTCCAAGATCTTTTTCAAATATAATTTTATCTTATAAGATGATACCCATTCAAGGATAGTAGACCCACCTTTAAAGTAATCCTTGTACACCAACAGTGATATTTTTGAGTTTGAAGATGTCTAAGGAACATTAGTTGGTGGTATAGGGGGATTCGGTATAATGGGTTCATTGACAATAATTGGCTAAGTTACAATTAGTGTATTAAGTAAACCCTTTCTAAATCACTTCAATAAAGGTAATGGAACTTCAAGGGTCCCCTATGAATAATATTTCACAACGAATTTCTCAAGACGGGTGATTATTTTCTCTATTGTAACTATTTTGTAGGAAATTGAAGAGATGCCTTCTACGGGCTCATCATCGAAAATACATGAACAACAACCCGAATATATTTATCCACTAATACCTCATTAAAAATACCAAGAATATGTTAATGATGTTATTTATAATAGTAGGCCCGTGTGGAATGAATATTTCTTCAAGAACTCAAGATATTTATGATCATCCACACGAAACAAGTGGTGATACAAAATCTAAAAAATAGAGAAGAATGGAATCATCTTGATAAGACTTCCCATAAAGGCTAAGTACACTATGTGGGGTAATAATGGTCATATGGATTCTTCCTAATCTTCAATTGTAAGTAACACCCTCACAAAGGCTTAATCTGGGAAATAAAGGTAAAAGATTATGTGCAGGTTTCTAAAGAAATCTCTTTCAAACTAGTTCCTAATTCCACATCTCTCATTACTTAAGAAGCATGAAAATGATATTTTTTCACTCGACTGTTCATAGGAAGATGTAATCTTATGGAGAAACAATGAGAATTTATAAAAGGATGGATTTTTTGAATGATTGAGTGATTTATCATACCAATATTAAATGTAAAATAAATTCTTGATATTCACACATGTTTAGGATAAAAGGAGATAGATTGATATCTTTTACAAAACAATTTTTAGCTTGATTCATAAATTCACACAAGGGAAGCATAAATTTCAAGGAGGTGTGATTATTATCAATTTTCCAAAATATATTATCCAAAAGGTAGGTGCAAACTTACTTAAGACATATACGTAAGAGCACAAATGGTTTGTGACTGGGAACATGAATTATGGTGTCATCATAGATAGGAAAAAACAATATTTAAGAAATAAAAGTAAAAATTTTACGGACATCCGTGTCGGAAAAAGAAATAGGATCAAATTAAGGAATGAAAAAGGAATCTTTACAGTTAAAAGATATTTTCCAAAAATGGAGTTCATTTTCTGTGCCTTTTGGGATGGTTTGTTGATGTTTTTGGGGGAGAAATTGAACTGTAAGAGCATGCCAAATTTGTAGAAATACGGGGTTTTTTCATTGTATGAAGCGAGAGTTTTTATTTTTTCTATTTTGAAATGGTTGAAGGATAGTTTTGTAATATTGTATGTTTCTTTTATGAAATGCATGTGGATTTTAATTTCCAAAACTTCTTTGTCAAGGTGCTTTCAATGTACAACCATTGAAAAAATTTAAGATCATTTGCTTTATGTTCCCTTGTTAAGAAATTCAAGATCTGAATGAAATATGTCTGCTTGTGAGCTTTGATTTCTATATTTTGGGTTCTGTATGTTGAATCTTTGATTGATGAGTTATATTTTCTGCTACAATTTTGTGTCTATTTCTTCTCTTTTTCGTAGACGATATCAGCCCTCAATAGTTATGCTTTGGTCATTAGTTCAATATTGTGTTGTGAGCATTTACTTTGCAATATTGAATGTAATTCTAAAATCCTTACTATATCCATTTTTTCAAAGTGATTTTTGTTATCCTTTGAGTGTATCTTTGGCGTATCAGAGTAGAAAAAATAAATAATTCATTATATTACTTGTAGGATCCTTTGTGTTCGATATTTTAGAGATTGAATGGGAACTTTGCATCTATTGAGTATCAATGAATACAAATATTCCTTTGGAGAAACCGTGACTACTTAATCAAGAATTATTTACTTTCTAGGATATTAGGTTACTATAATAAGTGTTAAATTCTTTGTTACAAGGAATTTATCCTCTTATAATCCCCCTTTGAAGTTAAAACTCCCATAATTGATCTCATCATACTAAAATCAAGAATTTTCATATTCCTAGATTCCAATATCAAGAAGACTCTGTCATTTGGAAAGAAGAGGAGTCAGAAATTTCACAGTCAAATCTGCATATCTTCTAAATTTTAAAGATTCTATCTAAAAGGAGTATTGGAATATGCTTTGGGTGAAAGATCTCATACCCAAGGTTAACATCTTCTACTGGTTGGTAGTCCAAAATAAGATCCTCATGGTGGATAATCTAAGGAAGAGAGGCATGGTTATCCCTAGTAGATGTTCGTTATGTGGTAAAAAAAAGGAATGTTTTAACCATAATTTTTATTGTGTCCTTTTTCTCAGGTGGATTTTTTTGTTATGGAAATGTTTGAGATCCAGTGGTTATAACCTAACACCATAGTTGATTTATGTCTGCAATGGGAGTGTCCTTTCATATTTCCTATCTTGTTGGCTACATGGGTAATGGAGGTTCCCCACTTCCTCTACAGTTTGTGGAAGGCCATGAATGATATTCTTTTCTGAAATCTGAAAGAAACTATAGAAAAGGTTAGTGCTCATTGTTTCTCTTCCATAAAAGAAAAAATCAAAATTTTCAAGGGAAATATTAAATCTTCTTGTCCTAGAGTGGAGGTTGAAGTCTAAAAAAAAAAATTCCTTTAGTCATCCCGATGTTAAAATGACCAAAGCAAGTAATTAAATGATCTAAACATGAGGTAAACTAGTTTAAGATTAATTTTTATGGTGCTTCGAGGGGAAACCCTAGTCAGGCCGGAGGAAGGGGGATTATTAGAGACCATGTGGGCGACTATATTCTAGCTTATGTTGGAACATTGGGTCTTCAAAGAAAAAATGTGGTAGAGGCTAGAGATTTATTGTGGGGGTTAACATAGCTAGGGAAAAGGGTGTTACACATTCAAATTGAAGGGGACTCATTGCTCATTGTGAATGCACTTATAATTAATCTCATCCAAAACTGGACACTTGGAAATATTTTATAGGATGTTAGGGAACATCTTAAAGCATTTGAAAATTATATTATCACACACACTCCCTATAATGGAAATAAATGTGTGGATAAGTTGGCTAACTTAGGAGTGTATAAAAATGATTTAAAATTTTGGGTGAAGGGAAATGAAATCCCCTTAGCTATTAATAATATTATTCACCATGACAGGTCATAATGTTATTATTTCTTATCACATGAGGGACATCATTTTTCTTTCTTGTTAAGGTAGGAAGCTTAATTCCTATGAGATCAATACGGGGATTTTCATTCATTTCAAACCTTATAGAATTGTTAAGTGGCTGGATTTGTGTTGGAGGGTAAACAGAGAAGCCATGGGTGGTGAGATAGTTTGTGTGGAACCTTCGATTCATGGGGATATAGTTAACAATCATTCAATGTGGCATATTCTTAGGGTTGGGGGATTTAGGGAGTATATATCCAAGATGATTAGGCATGACCCCACTCTAACCATAGAGTTTGGAAAGGCATGTAAAAATTGAATTGTTTATGTTTGAAGTATGGAAATGGATATTTAAGAGCAGTTTATTACCCATATTATGGGCATGGACATGTGGGGTCTCAAGATCTTCAAATACTAGAATTGAAGTGATCGTGAAATCAAAACTATTTTTAAGGGAAGGAAATAGTATCTTTTTTTTAATAATGAAATAATAGGTCCTATATCCTTGGCATGTGGAAAGAAGTTTGTTATCATATTATATAGTATATCACTCTCGAAAGGAATATTTCAAAGATATACATGTACCACCTATCTTTGCTGAATATGTTTAGGCATCGGATTATGTTGAGGATTTATTTCTTTTTATTCATGTCTCTCTCAAGATCTCTAATGGATTTTCAAAACGGAAGCTGGAGGATCCCATTCATGAAGGGATTATTCTTCTTCTATATTAGAATGTCAAACACATATTGTTGAAGGATTTTATTTAGAGAAGTGGGTTTGAGGATGATATCACCTTGGTGTAATTTTTTCCAAGATGTGCATAGGTAAGGGTCCCCAAAATAGGGACAAAGGGGGAGGAAATCCCATAGAATATGGTTTTGAAAGATAGTTGCAATGAAGAAGGATTTTTAAGGGAAAGGTAAATTTTGTGAAGAAGAGGGTCAAAATTATGAGAATCTTAAAAACAGAATGCAACATTTGGAGATGATTATGCAGGTGATGGAAGAGGACAACTCAGACATGAGGGATGGGATGATTGTATGCATTGGTTTATCTAAATGTATCTGCATATTACATAAAAACACGAGAGGGGATGTCTCAAAATTGGAAAAATTGGTCAAGGATATGAGGAAGAGATTGGAAGCTTTGGAATCAGGCCTAAAGAAAAGAAAATTCCAACTCAGATTGAGAAGATCCAAAGAGGATGAAGGAGGGAGGGAGACTCGAAGAAAGATATGGAGAATTTGCATCAACAGGAGGATCCCCCAAAGTACACTAGACAACCCCTCTCAATGTTACAAAATAATTTATTTTCTTATTTTTTTGGTATGGACTGTTAGCAAACTTCTTTCAAACTATGTCTTCTTGTTTTGCAGATTGTTTGCTTTTTTTTCATCTAGTTGTTTGTTTTTTTAACCTTCAAATTGTGTCTTTTTAACTCCTTTTGTCATGTCCCTCTTTTTTATTGTTTATGGGTGCTTTCATGATGTATCTTCTCTTGTAAGGCCTTTTGGAGTTGATCCCTACTTATTACCTAATATAATAAAAAAATTACTCTATTAATTTTCTTCTAAGTATCACTAAATGTGCCTTCTAGCCTTTCTTTATCAATCAAATGCGAGAGAAATTGAACTATAATATCTATAGTAATATTTTTTTGTATAATAAGAATATACAACATCTTTTGTGAAAACTCATGAAAGTGAGTGTTGTATTCATGGGCATGCTTATCCCAAGATCAATCCATCATTTTACAAGTCAACAAGAATAAATACTTCACCCCCTCTTCATTTAGGTTACACTGTGAGTCTCTCATCCTATTTCAAAGAAAGACCAAAAGTAGCAGGAAAAGATCATCTCCTTGGTACATACCCCTCAATCACCTCTGGGATTTATCCCAAGAAAAGTGTTAAACCCTCCTCAACTACAAAATGATATACCACTTGATCTACCACCCTCCAAGAATTCCCTTTGCTAAATTTTTTTGTTAGGACACCATGGGTTGTATAATTGAGGACCAACATGCTTTTGGCGCTATTTTAAGGGTTAATATACTCTAGGAAAGGTTAATAATACTTACCTTTGTATATATTTTCCAAGATTAGACCATTCTTCTAAGTGTTGTCCAAAATTTTCCCATTAAAAACATGATTTCCATAAATCATGAGCCTCTGTGAGTATACGAGAGGGATTGATTACTATAAAAGTTGGAAAATTCATAAAATTATGCAAAACTCAACTTCTTAGTTTGTGAACTTAAAATTTCAATAACTTTTTGAGTTAATCTATACATCTAAGATGACAGGCCTTAGGGAGGCCTCAATATTTCAAAGAAAATGATGGTTATACAATTGTAAACCATTTATACCTTCTGATTAACTCTCCCCTTTACAAAATTGGGAGGAATAAGATCTTGCTTCAAGTCCGATCTAGCCAAGACCGCTCCCAGAGATGGAGAATACACAAGTAAAGAAGGAATAATATCTAAAAACTAGTGGGTGGTCAAAAGAAAAAAGAAAATATTTTTTAACATATTGATTTTGATCCACCTTTGGTGGAGGATTACTCTAGCACATATGACAGCTCTAATTCAGGTAGTCCTCAAGAATATTTACATTCTTTGTTTCAATAAGGTTCAACATCTGCAAATAGCAAATGTATTCTTCATCTTCCTTATTTTTTGACTCATAAGAACAAAGTGTTTTATGAAACTGAGTCCCCAAGATATTGCCATTTTATGGATCATACTATACCTCAAATACCTCTAATTCCCCATCATTTCAACCCTCATTCTAAAATAGCTCCACCCAAGGCTCCTTTTGTAGTCACCGCTTATAGAACAATAAGGTTTCATCAAATCGCGGGCTATCTTAATGAATTTCAAAATGAAATCAGAAGTAGCTTACCCATAGTTCAAGGGAATAATTCTATAATTGGGGATCAACATATTAGATTTTTTCAAAATGTAATGGATGACTATGAAGTAGAGCATGAAGATGTTTATGTCAAGTTATTCATACATACATTAGAAGAAGATGTCAAGGAATGGTACATTTTGTTTCCAATAAATTCAATTTATTCTTAGTTAGAAAGGAATAATTACTTCAGACTCTAGTATGTTTATAATAATGACCCTAGGTTTCTTTTATCAAATTTTGAAAATATAAAAATAATCCTAATGAGTATGTGCAAGAATTTAATACTAGGTTCAATAAAAATTTGACTATATTTCCTATTAATCTAAGTCCTAGTGATGATTCTTTCCTAACTAAATACTCAGACACATTTGATAAGAAAACAAATTATTATTTGAGGAAAAAAATCCTACAACTATGAGACCAGATTTTTCCATGGCTTTCTAAATAGAGAACAATATTAGACTATCCAAGAAGCCTCAAAAGAGGGAAGTTTTCAATATGATTAATCCAAAGAAGATGATGAAAATTAAGTTAGTTGACATAAAGGAAGTGGTTAAAACTTTTTGTAGAGAAACCAACGAAATTTCATATAAGCTTGTAAGAGAAAAGAAAGGATTGGTTTCAAATCCTAAATATCATCACCATGCCCAAGGAAAAAATAGATTTGGGAATCATCCCAAAGGAGATCACTAAGATGATGATAGAGGAAAGGGACCTATGAGTTCAAGAAACAAGAAGAAATATTTTAGAGAGAATAATGCAGCCTCAAATGCATTAACAATAAGGGTATCTTTGGTAAAATAAGACCACATCATTAAATGGAATCATCCCAAAGGATATCACCAAGATGATGAAAGAGGAAATGGACTTATGAATTCAATAAACAAGAAGAAAGCTTTGGGATAGAATAAAGTAGTACGGATCCATTGACGCAATGGTATCATTAGTAAAAGAATACCACATCATTGAATGGTGTGATAAGTGTTTATTTCCACACTCCCCTTGTGAGAAACTTTTTGGAGATGATGATGTGACTAATGAATTTGGTTTTGATGACATATGCATGATGGAGTGTCTAAAATATTCAATGCCAAGAACCACTTCAACTGATCTATTATATGCTAAAATTGTGGAGGAATTTTGGGCTTGCACAAATCAGGTATTCTCCCTCCCTTCTATTGTTAATGCTGATATAGATATGGCTCAATCATTTGAGATTCCAAATCATGACTTTGAGTATTTAAGAGCTTTAATGATCAAGAATTATGATGGTGGAATCCCTTCTAAGAGGATAGGAAGCTATTAATGAATGTTGTGGTTATTCAAGAAAAGGAGTATAACCTTCAGAATAAACAAGTCAAAGGACCTTCCCCTACTCCTAAACCAAAAATTCCTCTCTTGACAAACATCCCCAAATATTCCCCCAAAATAAGTATGCCTGATAAAGTTCTTGTCAATACTTCAAGACCAAGTACTTTTGCATCTTCCCAAGCAATAATGGATAACATCCTTTCATAAAATGTAATCACCCTGGCCTCTAATACAACCCTATCAAAGTATGTTATATGTGATATGGCTCAAATTCTAAGTCAGATAAAGATCATTGTCCCAATTATGGAATTACTCGAATTCTTGAACATAGAAAAAGAGCATTTGAATACTTGGGGTTGAAGGATGATATGGTTGTCAAAGAGAGGAATACAAGTAATGTGATGATTCCTCCTAATATATATAAAGTTGAGATAAAGGAATAAAAAATGAACATATATTTAGGCATGTCCTTGGTAGAATCTTAGTTGGATGCATATCCCTTCTTTACTATTTATATTATCAATAGCTGACTTCTTCATAATTGTATATTTGATCCAAGAGATTCATGTAATATCATGAATTTATAGGTCATGAATGGATTATACATTAAGATAACAATAGCTTTTAGGAAATACTATGGGATGGATTTAGGAGAAGTACATGTTGTGGGGTATGTCATATGTCTAATAATACATCTTTCTCATTAACTCCGGGAGATATTTAACAATGAATATGGTTATAGTTGATTGCCTTGCTAAATGGGTTATATTATTATCAAGAAAGTGTGTTACTAGTGTAGGAGGAAATATTCAGATGGATATTTCATATGCCTTTATACCATTAGAATGTAAGTTAGTAAGATTTTGTAGAGAAGATAATATGATCCATCTTATATATGGTTGTATTTGATTTCCTTGCTAAATGGGTTATATTATTATCAAGAAAGTGGGATACCAATGTAGGAGGCTGTATTTGAATGGATATGTCATATGCCTCTATGCCATTAGAAGGTAAGTTAGTCATATTTCATAGAGAAGAGAAGATGATCCATCTTATTGAGGATCCCATGAATGCCTCTTATGAGGTATTATTTGTTGATACATATTTGGGTAACTTCATAGGAAATGTATATTTTGAAGATCATTGCATGGATGTTAATTCACACCTTGAAGATGTCAATGTCCCCTGGACCATGAATTTTGATGGAGCATGCTCCAATTTTAGAAATGGAGTTGAAGTGGTTCTAACTTCTCCAAATCATGTTTCTTTTAACATATATTTCAAACTGAGTTTTTAATGTACTAACAACATTGTTGAATATGAGGAATTTCTCCTTAGCTTAAGAGTTGCATGAAATCATGGGATTAAGAATATTTTTTTCAAAGGAGATTCTAAATTAGTTGTAAAGCAAGTCATAAAATTATATGCAACTAAAAGCTAGAGGTTGAGACAATATACACATGTATTTTTTTTTATCTCATAGAATTATTTCATTATTTAGAATGTGGCAGTTGATAAATATGATGTCTTAGCCTCTCATTATTATAATTAGACAATATCCCCTTACTGTAATTATGATGTAGAAGTGTTGTTCATACCATCAGTTCCTAACAACATTCAATATTGGCAAGTTTTGAGGATGATGCTCAAAACTAAAGGTTTTTAAATTCTAAGGATGAGTTCACTAATTAGATCATTCATCTTGAATGCATGGTGGAAATGAGTGAAGGAAGGGAGACCATTTATGGAAAATATATAATTCAACTAAAGACAAATATTATTCCTAGAGAACTGGTCATCTTGGAATCAAATTTTGATAGTGCAGACCAAGTTGAGAGAATACCTATTTATGCACCTAGATATGTTGAAGAATTCAAATTGGGAACTTGTCAAAATACCATAAAGGATTGGATGGGATGTAGTATGAATAAGGAATAAAAAGGTTTATACTAAGTTGTTAAGGAAATACCTTGATTTCCTAGCATGGTCTTATTTAGAACTAAAACCTTACAGAAAATACTTGTGTCAACACGAGATACAATTGGAGCCTCACTCTAAGCCCTTCAAAAAGAAGAAAAGGCATATAAATCCCCTCCTTATAACTAAAATTTAGGAAGAGTTGACAAAGCTAAGAGATGGTGGGATAATTCAACCCACTAGGTAATAGTTAGAAAGAAAAATGGGGACATAAGGCTTTTTGTGGATTTTAGAAATCTAAATAAAGCATCTCTTAAGGATAATTACCCATTTCCTAATATGGACAATATGTTACAAAAGGTAACATGATTTGATTTTTCTACATTGGATGGTTTCTCAGGTTACAACCAGGTGGTGGTAAAGAAATAAAAATAGTTTAAAACTTATTTCACTACCCCATGGGGAACATATGTCTATGTTAGAATGCCTTTTGGACTAATGAATGCTGGTGAAACCTTTCAGAGAGCTATGGATGTGGCCTTTTCTAGTTTCATCAATGATTTCATAACAATTTATCAAGATGATATAACTGTCTTCTCTAAACACAAGGGTGACCATTTGGGGCACCTTGAAAAGATATTGATCAGGTGTAGAGAGTATGGGATTTCATTGAACCCAAAGAAGTGTCACTTTGGAGTGTAGAAGGAAAAATTATTGGGACATATAGTGTCTCAAGAAGGAGTTATGATAGATCCTAAAAGGGTGGAGGAAATTGATAAAGTCCCTATCCCTATGTCTAAAAAGGGTATCCAATCCTTTTTGGACAAGTAAAATTTGTAAGAAGGTTCATCTCCAACTTTGCTGAGATTATTATTCCCATCACAAGTATGTTGAAAAGGATCAAGTCATCAAATGGGAAGAAGGGGTTGTTCAATAATTTAAAGGAATAAATGAGGTAGTCAAAACATACCCCATCTTAACCAATCTTGACTTTAATAAATCATTTTATATGTTTTATTTTATCTCGTAGAATATAATTTCTTCTATGTTATTGTAAAAGGATGAAGAGGGGCATGAAAATCCCATTGCATTATTTAGTAAAATATTGCAGGAGCTAAAATGAAATATTTCATCACGAAGAAATAATAATTTTCCTTGATGAAAGCCACTAAAATATTCAAACCCTAAATTCTAAGCTCCAAAGTTATAGCTTATGTACCCCATACAATGGTGAAAGACATTTTATTAGAAATGGAGATGTCAAGTAAAAGATGTCACTAGGTCAACAAATTACAAGAATATGACATGGATATTCAAACCACAAAATTTGTTCAAGGATTGGGCTTAGCAAGGTTGATGGTAGAGAGAAATTTGCAAGTGATGGAGATACACAATGTTGAAGAAGATGGGCCACACCCTCATGAAAAGGTGAGAACTTCAGTTTGGTATAAAGATATAGTATATTACTTGATGAAATTGAATTGTCCTATGCACTTAGACAAGAATCAAAGGAGGACACTCAAGATGGTTTCCTAAAAGTATATTTTGACTGATCATGGACTGGCTTGGAAGAATCCAGAAGGATTTTTTCTAAGATGTATCATTAAAGAAGAGACACCTAAAATAATTGCAGAATTTCATGGGGGAGTGTGTGGAGGACATTTTTCTAGAAGAGTTACTTCTCATAAAATTTTAAGGGTAAGATATTGGTGTCCTTCATTATTTGAAAATGTTTCTTTGTTGTCCCAAATATGTAATATTTTTCAACATTTTTCTAGAAGAGTTAAGGATTCTAGGGCCCTACCCCTATAGCCCATGTAACTAGAAGCCCCATTCAAATAATGGGGATTGGAATTTATTGGTGAAATATCAGAATCTTCAAGTGCTGGTCATAAGTGGATATTGGTAGCCACTGATTACTTTACCAAATGGGTTGAATCCATTCCCACTAGGAAGGAAACTCATCAAGTAGTCATGGACTTTATTCTCAATAACATAATCTACAGATTTGGGGTGCCTACCAAGATAGTTGCTGACAATGCCATGATCTCTAGATCTAAATTATTGGAAAAAATGTGCCATAATTTTTATTATGCATTAAATTATAATCCTCATGGAAATGGATAATCAAAATCAAGTAGTAAAACCTACTAAAGATCCTCAAAAGAACACTAGAGCATAATAAAAAGAAATGAGGTGAGTAAATCAAGTTTACATTATTGGAAGAAAAAGTTACTAGAAAGAGTTCTACTGGAAGGAGCCCATTTAAGTTATTCTATGGATTTCAAGCACTTTTTCCCCTGCACTTACAACTTTCCACCTATCAATTCATAAAGAAATTTGAAGAGGGAGAAGAGGTGAGTCCATATGAAACAAGGATCAATCAAATCATGGAATTAGATGAAGAAAGAAGGGAGTCCCACAAAATACATTTCAAGTTTAGAGGAAAAATAAAGAATTTATTTGACAATAAAGACACTCCAAGAGTTTGCAATGTTGGGGACATATTCCTGTTATGGGAAAACAACCATGAACACAAGGGAAAACATGGAAATTTTTATGCCCTATGATTTATTTTTGAAATACTGGGAAGGACATTTACTAGATTTTCCTATCAATGGAAAGCATCTCAACCACTTCTAGGACTAAGCCAAATGATCAAGCATGATCATTATATAGTACACATTTTTGTTGTGTTGTTTTAGTGTTATCCTCTATTTATTTTTTTATTTCCTTTTTGTGTTCTAGTCTACATGACTAGGTTACGAGATATATCAATCTTATGGTATGAATACTATGCATATTTTTAGAATTCCTTTAGTTTTTTTATCTCCCCACTTCTTACCCAATATATTAGGAATATGTTATTTGATCTTGTGGTACCTGAAATGGGTGCCCATCCTTGAGCAGGAGTTGATGTTAGTACTCATCCTAATCCTGTTCCTAACCAAGTCGAGTTCTCCAAGAAATTTCTGCGTACTCCTTCAAGGACTTAGAATTACATATGCTAGCTAAGCACCAAATTTTTATAAGTATTCATGAAACTCCCCATGAATTTGAAAAATTTAAAGGATTAACATGACCATTCAATTCCAAGGAGACCACAATGCACTAACTTGGTAATCCGTAGAATGAAGAACTTAATGTTCTACGAGTTGCTCCAAACTGTGAAAGGATAAAATTTAGATCATGACCAAGGAGGAATTTGAGAATTATTGATAATAATTCAAATAAAATTATTATTGTAAGTTGAAGAAAGAAAGGATACCGTGGGATTACTCATTATGAGAAATAAGGGTGTGTGGTTGTATAACCAAAACCATGACACATTGGTTCTGGTTTTGCGGGTTTATCAAAAAGGTTGGCACTCTGCAGATTCCATAAGTCACAAGACACTAAAAGCTCACCTAAAGTTGTGGAACATAAAAGATAAAAATAAATCATGTGATTAAAACCAAAATTCAAATAAAATCCATAGAGGATGTATAAACAGAATGTTCTTCATCGCACCCTTCATTACGGGTATACAAGTCATGCAAGGCGATTGAGAGACAATGGCTTTGTTATCTAAAGGTAAATTCATTTGTGAATAATAGTAGTTCAATTGACAAAAAAGATATTAAAAGAAGCATATGCATATACTAGGAACAAAATGGGGATTCTATAGGGGCCCCAACCCTTGAAATATACATAACTTCTAGTATGCATACACAAAAGGGGAGGTTCTTGTAAAAATATACATTGTCAATTTATGATTACAAATTCCTCCACAAAGGCAGGGATCTGATTTAGAAACTTCTTCATCCTAAAATCTAATTCTTTACGGTCCTGAGCCCCATTACCATATTGGATGTCCCCTACAAGATCATGGGACATGCCCCTTTTTATGAGTTCTTTAATATATACTTATGGGCCTTCTAAGATCTTGATAAAATCATATTTACTCCTATAAGAGGATACACATTCAAGGAGATTAGACCCAATTTTGAGGTAAGCCTTGGTACACGTCCGTGACAATTTTTCGGGTTGAAG
The DNA here is from genome assembly GCA_018340775.1 of Taxus wallichiana var. yunnanensis. Taxonomy (NCBI): domain Eukaryota; kingdom Viridiplantae; phylum Streptophyta; class Pinopsida; order Cupressales; family Taxaceae; genus Taxus; species Taxus wallichiana. The sequence continues at coordinate 263,677,374 of CM031244.1, read as the reverse complement.
ATGGTATAGGAACATCAAATGGTGTCGCAGGGGATTCAAGTATGTTGCGTTCATTGACAATAATTGGATGGGTTACACTTATTATATTAATTAAACCCCTTCTATGTATCTTCAATAAAGTAAGTGACACTTCAAGGGTCCACTCATAATAATATTTCACCATTTCTTTCTCAATATTGGTGAGTTTTTTCTATTACAACTATTCTACAGAAGTTAAAGACATGTCTTCTACATGCTCATCATCAAGAACTACATGAAAATCAACCAGAATCTTCTTCTCCACCAATCCATCCTTAAAAATAGCAGGGGTATGTTGATGATGTTCTTAGTAATAACAGGCTTGTAGTCGATACCAAATTTATTCAACAACTTAGGAATTTTTATCATCCACACTTTTAACATGTTATTGGGGAAATAATGTCAAGTTTCGATACTATTTAAGTGGACCAAAAATTCATGCCCCATGTTTAAATTGTTTATTTATAAAAAAATTGGTATCAACATTTGATCAAAATAATCTTGATCTAATTATAAGAGTGAAATATTGCAACCGATTCACCCACTCTATTTAAATAGCATGATCCCTCACGGGATTGGATATCTCATAACAAGTATTATACCTTATCAATTGGGATAATCTAATTTATGTATTTTTGAGAGTATTACACCTTATCAATTGGGATAAAACATCCTCTAAACTATAATTCCCCAACTCACCAAAGGACTTGAGCTAAAGCAAAATAAACAACAAAAAATAAGAGTCAAATGTAAGTTTCATGTGATGTCTTCTCTAACAAGATTTTTAGTATTTGAGAACAAGTACTTCCTTAAATTCCATTAATTCTGGCAGGTTCCATGTAAAGGCTTATCAAAACTCTCCACCTCAATTACAATATTTCCTTCCAATTTGCATATACTTATGAGTGGTCCCAATTTAAAATAAAACTTAATTACTAACAAAATTTGCATGATGTGGATTATGTCCAGTTTTATTTAAATCAATCATTCATGCCTAACACTTTTCAAGCTTGCATGGCTAGTTAAATGATTAGTTAAAGAAAAAACAATAATCAATAATAATTAAATTTCCAAATCCTTCAAATTCGTCATACCTATGGTAAGGTTCATGTAGTAATACTATTGGGGATTGCATACCACTTGTATAAACAATATATCATATCTAAGCATACATGCAAATAAAAGCGAATATTCTACTGGAAGAAATATATAAAACAAGAGACATAAATCAACACTAGATTTAATGTGGTTCACCCCATGTGGGCTACGTCCACCAAGAAACAAGACAATATATTATCCAAAGATTTGACAAGATATAGAATGAATATTTACAATCTTCCACACCTCTCAGATGTACTATACTTTCTTTCTCTCAAGCTTTTGCTTCATCACCAAGAATTATCTCTCTCACCAAATTTTGCAAGTTCTTTCTAATTCTTGTTAATCATATCTTCTAAACCCTATATTTTATGATTATATAGTCATTTACAGAGTTAGGAAACTTAGCCATGAATTTGTAATCAATAGATATAGTTTAATGCTAAACATAGTTATAATTCCCGAGAGTTAATTAAAATATCCTCGCATAGGTAACCAATGTCGGTTAGACCTAACTGCTTTTGATTCCTCCCTTTCTTGACTGATTCTGGTCATACCTGATCGATGTGGGTCCTGGGTGACCAATGCTAGTTCCCCCCTAACCAATGACAGTTACCGTATTTTCCAAAAAGTTTCCATTGCATGCTAAACTAAAGTAATAGAGCTCCACAACTCAACAATCTCCCACTTGGAGATAAATTACTACACCATACCTGTACATCGTCATTCTTGGATCCTTCCTTAGCTTTGTTTCTTCCTCTTAAAGACTCAAACTCGAAGACCAACAGAAGTGGAGTGTAGCTCCAACTTCTCCTTTTCTAATGGATTCGTTAGCATATCCGTAGGGTTCTTTCTCGTATGAATTTTTCCATATTCAATTGTCCATCCTCCAAAACTTTCCATATGAAGTGATACCTCAACTGAATGTGTTTTGTTCTTGAATGAAATGTAGAGTTATTTTCCAAATGAATTAAACTCGATCATCACTTGAATAACTTACAATCATATTGCTCCTTTACCAACTCTTCCATGAACTTACTCATCCATATCATCTCCATTCTAGCCTATGTAGCTGCAACATATTCTACCTCTATAGCATAAAGCCACAAACTTCTACAATCTTGAAATCTAGCTAATCTGTCCTTCCAATTCATCAGAAAATATATCTAGTAGTGCTCCTCCTACCATCCATATCTCTACCCATATCCAAATCAACATAGCCACACAATGAAATATCCAAGCCTCCATAGCATAACCTCCTGCTAGATGTCCCTTTCAAATACCCGAGTATCCATTGAACAACTTTCCAATTCTCTTTACCTGGATTAGCCATATATCTACTCGTAACTCCCACCGCCTCTGTGAAATAACTAGTCTGGGTACAAACCATAACATACATGAGACTTCAAACTACTGAAGCATATGGCACTCATGTCATGTATTTTACCTCTTCATGTGATGATGGACACTGATCTTTACTCAATTTGAAGTGTTCAGCCATAGGTTTACTAATAGGTTTTACATTCTGCATGTTTAACCTTTCTAACACCTTGTAGATATAATCCTCTTGAGAAAATACAATTCCTTGTTTTTATTATCTCTATGTATTTACATGCCAAGGATTATTTTTGCAGCTCCTAAATCCTTCATAGAAAATGTGTGAGCTAGCTTTCCCTTAAGCTCATCAATGTCCTGCATACTAGATCATGTAATAAGCATATCATCCACATACAATAACAAAATAATATAGCTCCCATTTTCAAGCTTCTTAAAATAAACACAATGGTCAGATTCACATCTCAAGTAACCATGCTAATGCATAAAACTATCAAATCTCATATACCATTTCCTTCGAGCTTGCTTGATCCCATATAGGCTCTTTTTCAACCTACACACTAGTTTCTTCTTACCCTTGACTTCATACCCAAGTGGTTGCTACATATAAATATCTTCATCCAAATTACCATGAAGGAAATATGTCTTCACATATAGTTAATCTAAATTCTAATCTTCTACAGTAACTAAGCTTAATATAGTACGAATAGAAGTCATCTTATCAATAGGAGAGAAAATTTCACTAAAGTCTATATCTACTTTACATGCAAATCCCTTTACTACAAGCCTTTCCTTGTACCTTTTCTATCCACCCTCTTCTTCCATAATCCTATAAACCCACTTTTTCTAGAGTGTTCTCTTACCTGCTAGCAACTTAACCAAATCCCAAGTCTGGTTCTATTCTAAGGAGTCCATCTCCTCATCCATGCCATGCTCCCTTTATACATGGATCTTATCCCGCATTGCTTCTTTAAATCTATTTGGTTCACCATTATTAGTCAATAATAAATAAAATAGAGAAGGTGTAAATCTTTACGGAGGTTTGCTTACCCTTTGTGACCTTCTAAAAAGAGTTTGGGGTACCGAAGGCTCAATCTAGACCTCTTGGACCTTCGTATCCAAATTTTCATGACCAACGCCATCCAATTGTAATAGAAGTTAGTTACATAATCGATGCCATTATAAATCTTCTGTAGCTGATACTAGTTTGTCTAACACTATCGATCAAGGGTTAACTAAAACCATTACTATGTAACCACTGCGATAATTATTTTAAAGTTGAGAGTTCATTTTCATTCACAAACTTCTCAAGCAATTCATTCTCGGTACCAAAATTTGATCCTCGTACATTCTCTTTTCATTCCATTCAACATCATGACTCCTAATAATTTTAGAATTATTTAAATCCAAAGAAAAGCCTGAAATCACCAGATCCATAATGAATGAAAGTGCATCTCTTGGATTTTACATCCAACTTCTTTCTATTTTCCCTATCAACATGCGAAAAAGCTTTTGAACCAAAAAAATTAAGAAAAGAAAGCTCTACCCATTTTTCGATCCAAGCTTCCTCTAGTATTCCTCCATCTAATGAACTTGAAGGCCCATGGTTAATCAAATAAATCATTGTATCAACTACTTCTACCCAAAACTGCAAGGGCAATCCAAAATGTATCCTCATACTTCTAGCATGTTCCATGATTGTCTTGTTCATTCTTTCTACAACACCATTCTCCTATGGTGTTCTTAGAACCGTTCTTTCTCTATGTATCCCATTCACTCAAAATAATCATTGAAAGCCTTGCTACAAAGATATTTACCACCATTTTCAGCTCTAAGGCACTTTAACTTAGAATTTGATTCATTCTCAACAAGGGCTTTCCATATTTTAAAAGTTTCAAAAACATCAAATTTATGTTTAATACAATAAACTCGTACCTTTCTTGTAGCATCATCAATGAAAGTAACATAATACTGGGATCCTCCATGAGAAGCAAACTAAGCTGGTCCCCACACATCTGAATGTAAAAGATCAAATTTCTGCTCCTTCTTAGTTGCCCCGACTTTGAGAAATATCACTCTCTTTTACTTTCCAAAGATACAATGATCACATAAATCAAGATCTAAATCTTTCAAATCTGATAACTTACACTTAGCCTTTAATATTTGCATTCCTTTTTGACTCATATGACCCAATCTGGTTATGCCACATGCATGCATCCGAATCTGAAGTAGGTAATGCAAAACATGAATCAAATAATAAATATAATGTTCCTACCTTCTTATCTCTTACTCGAACAAAAGCACCCTTGGTGACTTTCCAAGATTCTCCCGTAAATGTAACCATGCAAATAGATTCACCTAGTTTCCTTGCAAAAATAAGATTCCTCTCGAGGCTTTTCACATGCCTCACATATTTCAATACTAGTAATCTTATTCAAAGCATTTCCAGATGATGATTCCTCCGTACTCTTCCTACGAATTTCTTTATTCAAGATTATACTAACCACGTCATCAAACTTCAAAATATTATTAGTAGATGTTATATTACTAATAGCCATTACCAAGTTATCCCAACTATTAGGTAAAGAACATACGAATAAAAGTTCTTTTACTTCATCATCAAATGACATATCAATCAATTTTAATCGATTTACAATAGATTAGAAATCATTCAAATGATTAGATGCATATCCATATTCATGCATCTTAGAACTAAATAGTTTCTTCATCAAATAAAATTTATTTGAAGCACTAGGTTTTCTATATAAATTAGCAAGATATTTCATTAACTCTATCGTAGAAGCCGCTTCTATAATATTGGAAGCCACAGATGCTTTGCCTGGCTCAATCTTATAGATCCCAAAGCCTTTATGTCAAGAATATTCCATTATTCATCAGTCATCTTCATAGATCTAAACTTCTCATCCAATGGTAAATAGAAATCTCTTTGATACGATAATCCTCAATCTGCATCTTCCATAAATGATAATTTCGCAATCAAATTTCTCGTACCTTGTATTTGTTTTCTTCTGTCATTTCTATAGCTCCCACTCAATTAGAAAACTCTCTCGTGAGTAAATCCTGTCAACACACAAGACCCTCAAACAAATATCTGATACCATTTGTTGGGGATAACATACTTGGTTGTATAGAACATATATCGATCTAAGCATACATGTAAATAAAATCCTTTATTCTACCGAAAAAATATACAAAACAAGAGACATAAATCAACACTAGATTTAATGTGGTTAACCCAAAGTGGGATACGTCCACCAAGAAACAAGCCAATCTATCATCCAAAGCTCTAACAAGATATACAATGAATATTTACAATATTCCACACCTCTCGAGATGTACAAGTATTTTCTTTCTCTCAAGATTTTACTTCATCACCAAGAATTCTCTCTCTCACAAAATTTTTCAAGTTATTTCTAATTATTGTTAATTATATCTTCTAAACCCTATATTTTATGCATATATAGTTGTTTATATACTTATAGAACTTAGCCATGAATTATAATCAATAGATATACTTTAATGCTAAAAATAGATCTAATTCCTGAGAGTTAATTAAAACATCCTCACATAGGTAACCGATGTCAGTTAGACCTAACCACCGCGGCTTCCTTCCTTTCCTAACCAATTCCAAACATACCTAACCGATGTCGATTACGGGTGACCATGTCGGTTCCCCCCTAATCAATGATGGTTACTATATTTTCTAGCAAGTTTCCATTGGATCCTAAACTGAAGTAATTGAGTTCTACAACTCAACACATACTATGATATATACACTCATTCCATTTAATAAAACTATTATCCAAGTCCCTATGGTATAAGAACATCAATCGGTAAAAAATTACTTTGTTATTAATCAAAATAGTTACTGTGTCTTGAGTTTTAGCTTTTATAAAACATACTTATTCACCATTACCTTATTAACTATTGACAAGATGATTCCATTCACTCTCAACAATAGGAATTAAGATCAATACTCAAACAATTCAAAATTAATAGTTCACAGATGTTCAACATACCCTTTTTGATATTGGTAATTAATTCAACAACCATATTACTTAACATTTAAAATTGCCAATGACTATGTTATTTGAAACCAATTCAAGCATCATTAATACATTACCTTGTTTTAATTCCGAAACATTACCATCACCACAATTAAAACCTTTTAAAATGGTATACGGTCTATGATTGATGTAATAACACAAGAAGGTTAGTCTCATCATACAGTTATAATTATTTCTTAATACCAAAATAATACAAATACAACTATGTAACAAATTTACCAACATTAGAATAGCATTACTGCAGTAAGCAAGATAAAAAGACTCACATAAACAGGTACAACAACAAAATAACATACCAATGTTATGAAATCATCACACACAACAAGGTAAGGTAAATCCATATAACCCAAAGATAAAAGAATAAGTTATAAATATCACGTGTACTCTATGAATGCATGATGCGAAATAATATTTATATGGTTTGGAATGTAGCTATGTGTAAGTATATATATCCTTTTCAGGATATAGGTATGTACGTATAATTGAAAATCAGCTAATCAATAGTACATATTCCCTTGGCTTCATACACCAATTTATATATTGCATCTTATTCTTGTGACACATAGAATGAAAATTAGGGATGTGACCATAATAAATAAGATCATATAAATAACATTATGAAAGCAAGGTCCATTAGACAACCTAATGCATCAAGGTATGAGAATTATTTCAATGGATATTGTTATACTTGTAATGAATTAGGTTTTAGGAAAAATGAGTGAGAAAGAAGACTCTCATGGAGTTATGAAAAATCCTTAAATGACTACTTTTATTCATGTTGTGATTATCATTATACGGATATGGATTGTAGTTGGAATATAAAATCATTTCACTTAAGGAGAAAGAAGAATATTGTATGCTATAACTACCATAAATCAGGTCACGTAGCAAGATTTTGTCAAAGAAATAAGTATGATGCATCTAAAAGGGTAATAATGTTGAATAAAAATATTTTTATCAAGATTTCTTTCAAAGGAGGAGCCAAAATAAAGCAATGAAATCAAGAATTCTACAAACATTCAAAGTAACCATCAAAAGAGATCATGCTAATGAAGCATAAGAAAAGACTAAAACAAATCGAAGAACCCAAGGAAATTGATCATGAATATCAAGCTAAGAAGTATGATTCAAAAGTAGTGGTGTAAATCATGCAAAATGAACCTATAATTTTTTTCAAAGAAGTATTAAGCTTAAATAACATGCTAGGTGTTGTTGATAAGGATAAACAAGATGAAATCAAAATTGTAAATCCTAAGTCGAGACAAGAAAAGGAGGATTATTGGCCCAGGTTGAGAAAATTTATGTGAATAAGGACTATCAAGAGTGTTTGACATGTATACAATCCTGAGGAGATAAATCGAATATTATGTTTCAAAATTCATCCAAGTCAAGAAAAATAGAAGAGGTTGAGTCTTTGGGATCATTTTATGACTACATTATTTTTTAGTACTCTAAGTGGCTTGAGTGTCTTGTCTAAGCTTCTAGAATACATTCATCTGATGAAGGAATCATTTTTTTTGGTATTGTGACTCCTAGAGATTGGTTTAGTTCTGACAAGGTATGTGTAGTTTTCCTTTGTTCAGTTCATCAAGTATTGATTGATTGAAAAAGAAATAAATAGTGTGTGTCTTCAGTAAAAAGGTCTCTAAAGTTGTATTGGCATGTCCGAGTCTTCAAAAGGAAGTATTTTCATCATGAGTTAGTATGAGTTTGTGTGTGTGTGTGTGTGTTTGTAATTATTTTATCATTCTTAGTTGATGTAAACTGTCTTAGTGCTAATTAAAAAGTCATTATCATATGTCATAAGTCCAATAATGTTATGAAGAAAGGTCATATGTTATTTTATAAAGTTTTTTATCCTTGAATCCATCAATTTTATATTTGTAATTGACATTTCTCTATATCATTATTTCTATAGTTTAAATAGAACAATGTGATACCTTGAGTATGGAGGATTCCACATGTGAAAACTCTCTATCCTAATTGTACATGTAAGAAGTTTTTCCTAGTTATTTGAATAACATCAAGGCATATGTGTGTATCATTTAGTCATATATTTGAATTTAAGTTGCAGGAAAGAGTGACATTTAATGGTAAAATATTGGATTGTTAGATGTCCGATAATGTAGTTTTGTGCATGAAACGTCATAATAAGCTTAAGTACATCATGAGGTCTGTATGTATCAAGAGAAGTGCTTCAAAGAATGTTCCAATAATGTTTTTGAAGACAAATAAAGGTAGGGAATATTGAGTTGATGGTTTAGTTATAGAATATTTGCAAATTGAAGATTTTTTTGATACATGGTACAATTGTATGAATGCTTAGGAGGTTACAGGGTTTGTAGGATAGCTCTATGAAGGATAAAATGAAGCTTAAACATGGTATTTTTAAATTATAACTGATCTCAAGCTACCATGACATAGTTATTGGTCATAAAGCTTCTTGATGCTAGGATAAAGGATATATAATCTTAGTAAATTCCATTTATAGTTCTTGATGTTGAACTTTTTGGTCGAAGACAAAGAATGCGGGTGTGAAGAAAAAGGTATGCTAAGAAATGAGCATAGTTGAATGTCAAGTTCATGTCTTATGGTATAATATCCTTGTGATTTTTTTAACACATGAATGAGAATATGATGAAAGAGGGAGATAGGTTTATACATGGTCAAAATATATACATATTTTTGTTATAACTCTTGAATGCATTTTTGAAAGTCTTGTTACTCTCTATGGGCTCATGGAGGAGTGTCTACTTAGGTGTAATTAGGAAAATTCTAGTTAAAAAGGAAGAAATAAGGTATGGAAGATTGTTCACAAGTTCAATTTGTAACATGTTTTGAGTAAGTTTGTAATAAAGAATCTAGGTCTGATGAACATAAATTATGAGTCTTGTGCACTAGTAAGTTGATTATGTACATAGAGAGGGTTTTTAGTGAAAACCTTACTTAGCACTCTAAGAAATATGTGGTATAATGTCAATAAAGAGGTATATAGCACATGCTTAAAGGCTTTCTAAATATTTTGAGCCAAAGAAAAATATGAACACAAAGTTGAAGGAATAAGTCTCAAAATTTTGAAGATAGTATGTTTCATCTGAGACAAGTATTACAAGGTACAAAGCTAGGTATATCTTATGTTCTTAATAATATTGAATGAATTCTATAGTAACATAACAAGTTATTTCAATCTCTCAAATTTTTTATAGGAATTCATCAGTTTGGTGTATTTGTGTATGAGTATATTAGCCCAAGGGAGTTATTTTTGAGATTTGTTGTCCTTACCAAAAGAAGATGACATAAGTTAAGATATTGAAGAAAGGTATGTAGATTTTATGATGGTGTTGAAGGTATTTTACATCAGCGAAGGAGAAGTAAAAGATTTTAAAGGGTCTATGAACATTGTTGTGTGTGCCAATGCTAAGTTATTTATGTATTGCATACAAGATAATTTGGTGTAGAAATTAATTAATTAAATGTTACTGAAACAAAGGTAGAAATAACTAAATAACTACTTTAGGATTGTGGAATTGACTTAACCCATTCTCATGACATGTTTTCAAGGTTTGAGCTCTTATTTTTAATTTATAATTAGATAATTATGGTATGATGTCAGGGATAATTTATAATTTGTTTTATATGATTAGTATGCTTCTATTGCAATGAGAAAGTTAGCAAAATTGGAATAAAGGAGTGCATTATGGCTCATGGTCCTAAAATATGAAAAGGTAGCTGTTAGAGGAAAACAATTGTATTTAACATGGTAAAAACCTAAAATATGGTTTAAAATAGGTATGAAGACAAAATTTTGAGAATATACTCTCATGGGGATGCATATGCATGCTTATATAGGGTCCATGGATCACTTTTTATTGCGATGAAGATAAGAAATCAAAGTATAGTCCAAGGGGGATCTTGAAGGCAAGTAAGTTTGAGTCTAAAATTGTTTAAATTATCCATCTTCGTTGTTTTTCATGTTGATTTTTCATGTTCCAATGTTAGACATGTCAAATGTGGAGATCAGGCTAAGAAACATGAAAAATAGAGTCTTGTAAGTGTTTGGTCTTGTGGTTGCCATCAATTTTTCTGAAGGTGGTTTCCAAAAATTAAAAAGGTGAAGATTAATGACCATTAAGTGTATGGTGTTTTCATTGATGTCAAAGGAAATTGATGGAAAAGGGAGTCTAGGTGTCATATGAGTCTTCATGTGGTGTCCTTCGTTGTCAAACATGAAGGTTTATTGGTAGTGTCATGTTTTGGTGAAATCATTATCGAGTCTTGAGCATGATGGAAGTATGTATGGTCGTGGTTTGAGTTAAATGGGTTAGTAAAAGTTTCATCATTGTCGACTGATGTTTTAAGGGTGTCAATGAGTCTCGTAAAAGGTCTTCATGGTCAATTCATGTGATGTCATGTGTTGAAGTGGCAATTTTAGGCCTGTTCCTTGACATACGGCGTGGTGTTTTGTATGGTGGCATGAGATATGAAGTAGGAAGTCTAATATGAGCATGGTACGTGTGTTGTGACACTACATATGAAGTTTGGAAGGGGTTTCAAGTTAGTATTAAGATGTTTTATGTTGTTTCAAGGTACATGGAAGAAAGTATACTAAAAACAAGACATGTAGGCACAAGAAAGTATTATTGGTTAGAGAGTTACAAATATATTTTAGGATAGATGAGAGTTAGAAAAATTTGAGGAGGTTATAATGATGCTTTACCTCAAATTTGACGTTAGTATGATGAATATTTTACATATTAATATGTTTTTGGGAAAAAATGAGTTCCTAAGAAGGAAATTTTCAGCTCGATGGTGAAGCTATTTTTATCACCCACACATGTGGGTTATTCATGGGAGTATAGGGATTTGGGGTATGTTTTTTCATTGATTCTAGAGTTTTTTCCAAAAATAATAAGTTGATTTGGTCATCCCATCCTTATGAACAATTGTTAAGAAGTTAGACTAGTCTAAAACGCTACCAAGCCCTCCTAGTAGAGTGATATGGATGAAATGTATTGTTTAGTATCCAAATGGTTTGGGAAAGAAAATGTGAAGAATCAAGGTTGAATATGATTCTCTGGGGTGAATTATTTTGGAAATTTAATGATCTAGCTATTTAATGAAGTAGGAGAAAAACAATTGATTTGGCAGAGATTTAGAGTTTCAAGATTGAGATGGAAGATCTATGATGAAAAGTGAATTTTTCTAGAATATTTGGGAGATTTTCTACATGACCATCAAAAGTTCTAGGAGGATTTAGTGGAAAAAAATTGAGATATAGGTCCTCTAAGTCACCTTATTGATTTTGTTTATAGACACTCAATAAAGCTCTTTGGGTACATTTCTAGGTCCTCGTCACATACTACTATTCATATGATTCCTAAGTGAATAAAGTACTAATTGACCACTATCTTTGGCATCTTTTATTTCTTTCAGTTTTTATTTTTCATCTTACACACCTTCTTGCCCAGTCTAACCTTTGAAACTTAATTTTCTTGAGTTTTGACACCGCACTCAACCAAGATGCTAACATCAGAACCCTTGTCCCCTTTAGGTGCCCCAAAAATCTTTGTATCTTTCTCAAATATTTTGGGTCCTTTATAGATGTTTGGAAATCTTATTCTCTTGGTGGTTGGACTTCTAATGGTTAATTACGAAATTTAAGCAATGGAATCATATAAATATAAAACTATGTGACCATAATAAAGGACCAAACATCAAGAATTGTCTATCACCTCCTAAGGTTGCATCGAAGAGCATTATAAAAGAATTCAAGCATCCATTTAGCTCCACCCAAGGGAAAAGGGAATTTTACTTTTGCATACACACATAAGATGGGAAGTTTATTTTTCCATGCACGCATCTATCTACATATTTTACACCTACCTACTTACTTACTATTAAGTGTGAATCACACAAGATGCACCTAGGGCATGATTATACACATACATGTACAACTACATGGAGCCTAAAATGTAGTGTAACACTGAGATCGTAAGTTCACTCAGTTGGTGACAATCAGGGTCAATCAGACTTCCCATTTACATATTTTTAATTTTAAGATTTGAGTTATTATTAGGTTTTGTAGTTAATATTTCTTCGTGCAAGGTGTTTTAGAAAATTTAGTGATCCAAAAATGAAGTATAGGTGATCAAATGTGACATCCATCCAACATCTTACAACCCTAAGAAACTAGTTTTCGAGGTTATTAGTATTCACAATCATCCAAAAGAGGTCTGCAATGCCTTAAGTGCCCTTCACCTAATCCAAATGCCCCATTCCAGCTTATTATGAAACTTCTACATTTTTATGAGCTTCATTACGACACTCCCCTCCCTTTTGTTCATTAGTTTGTCACTTGACATAGTCCAAGATTATTTATGAATCAATTATGTATTTTATCCTTTGATTTCCAACTAGGGTTTTAGATTTTTTATCTTACTTGCTTGGGTCAAATCTATATTTTATTACATATCTATATCTTGGTTGTTACATATTTAGATTTAGTAGTTATTTTAGTTCAATATTTTCTTAATAATTTGGTGAATTGACTCATTTGAACACTAGTAGGGTCGTCATACTTTAATTTTTTCCATTTTGTAAGGCTCTTCTCCTCATGGATATCTCTATTCGTGATTTCTTATAAGCCAATCTTGAGTGTTGTGATAAAATCATTACCCTCTTGGATACTAATCGTATTCCTTCTAATAAGCATCTAGCTATTTTTATAATAAATTCGTAGATGAATTTTCTTAATACATAACATTTCCATCTACTATAGCCGATAATATTCATATTTATGAAAATGATCCTAGTCTATACATATGAGTATGTATCAAAACTTGGGTGTTAAGAGAGATTTATTCGATAATGGATCTGATCTCAATATTTTCCCTTTATCATTCATTGTGGTTATAGGCTTTTCTCGTTGGTAGTATTAATCCAACATCTATTTTTGTGCGAGCATAAGATTCCAGTACATTTCCATGCCTGGGAACTTTAACTTTACCAATGATGGTTGGTCCAAAAACTATTCCATTAGTATTATTTATCATCTATATCCCGAGCCCATATAATTGTATACTTAGTAGGCCATTATTTCATATAATAAAAGTATCTTCTACAGTTCACTAATGTCCCAATGTTTTTCATGAGGGATTTGAATATGTAGTTCCCATTAATAAGAATTCATTCTAATATTGTCGTCTAGATCCAATTATTACAACATCTATTCCTACTTCTACATTCTGATACATCCTAGTATCGACCCGCAACCTATGCATTACCCATACATCTTGCCTCCACTCAAAGGAACTATTTACACATTAGATATTATTCCATCTTCTTCGCCTCACACCCACCATTTACTAATGCCATGGTACTTAATTGGGGGTACTTAATAGACTTTATATCACCCTCTCAGAGCTACCCATACTATCACTTCTTCCATTTACATGTAATATCTACATGAATAACTCTTATTATCCACATATTCCATTCGTTGCCACTTTTTGTGACACTATTTTCACACATGATGGCTTGACTTAGCTTCAATTTACACACGAGGATACCTTACCTCCATCACATTGACCACGTCTATATCAAGGATATGTTTTCATTGCTACTACTTATGGCCTCTAATTATTTCATTTAGTAGTCTTTGTTGCACACACTTTGTGCACTTCTCCACTCACACTTGGGTAGTCCTAGCTAGACTACATTGGTGGAACCTTAGATCCTAATCATGTTGACATTACACTCCACATTCCATTTTTCTATGTTTTCATTTACAATGACTCATTTTTCAGCTATTCATTAAATCTTACTCATTGGTATGCATATACATTTTCATTGCCACCTTTCACCGATGAAGAATACACAATGTGCATATACAATCTACATTTGAATGGATCTCTACTAGATCAACCAAACACTATGTATTACTAAGTCTTGATGCATCTCCTTAGGGTTTTGGCCATTAAAATCATGACCTATTATAAAATTTTACTTGATCATATATATCTTCATACACTTGGGGGCATCATGTTCATTCTCCCCGCTTCTCGCATTATCATCTATCTTACATTTCTACTTTTTCACTCTACATTTCATGTATAGTCTCTCACACTCATATCTTAATACATTAAAATCACGATTAACCGATGACACACTCATGATTTTTTGTTCACACTTGACTATTGAGGGCATACTACATACATGAAACTCACACACTATTCACCATACTCATTCATAATATATCTTTCTTGCATCTTCTTTTACATGTTGCGCTCATTACCCTATGATACAATTTTTTCCCAAGGTTCATAATTGACTTACGAGGTTCCATGTTTGAAATAAACATCAATCACTCACTCACGCACTTTATATGCTTTATGCTTTTAGATTCATATCTTTCTAACACAAAATTTAAACCATTTCCGATGACGCACTCTTGTTTTACTTTCATTCTTGGATGCTGAGGGGGCACGTATAAATGAACCTCATCCCATGCATACTCATTCACACTCATTCGGGGGGCATGTGACTACTAGCATATTCACTCTACATTCCATTCCATCACATCCACAACATACTACATATCTTGGTTGCATTTACTATTGCTTTCTTATGCTTACCTACACACTTTGTTTACATGCTAGATAAATATTTTCTATGTCATTATATTTTCTATATACACATGCACATTCACTTTCCTTCTAGTTGTTATCATATACTTTACATAGATCTATTACATGCAGCATGGATGTTTGGCACAATACCTAATACCATTCCCATAGCGGCTCCTGCAGCATCCACTTTTGTACACATCTTATCTATTATTGTTTTGATTTATAATACTTCATATTCATACTAGCACATTATATTATATCGGACCACACACATTTTTAAATACTTTCTATATTTCTAACATGCTAATGGGTGATTCATGTGTAACATTTGTACTTGTAGGAGCTATTTGATACCATGGTTTTCTGATACATGTTTGCTACTATTTTCTCTTTTCTTTAGTTGTTTACAATTGTTTGTGGGATTTACCCTTTTTCATGTGGGCACACTATATGATTTTTTCCCCTTCAACCTTGATTATATTGTGACATCATGAGTGATGTTCTATGTTTGGAACCCACTTATCGTGGTCTACATTTTCTTCTTGCGTGATAGCTTACACATTGTATTCTTACTTCCTAGCTTACATATTTTATTTTACATGCATGTTTATCTTGCTTACACTAACACTTATTTAACAACTACTTTGTTTGCATGTGCATTGGTTTCTACAAAACACATTTCATCCCCTATAGGAAATTAGTTTTAGTTCGAGGTCACCTCTTTTAGGCCACATACTCCTCGGTGATAACACATACACCCCAAATGAGGTGGGTATCATTAGGGAATTAGTCATGCGATTGAGTAGTTTATAGTCACAATTCAACACAATTTAGTACCGATACAACATAGTCTACAATATCATAAACATCCCAAAATCAGACATGTTCCTCTAGCATAACACAAACACCAAAGGCCCAACACTAAACAATAACGCCTAGGTGTCAATGAACCTTCCCGACTACCTATGAATAGGGGAAGTTATATAATTTTTCTTAGTTTGGAACAGTTCAAAGTAGTTTACATGGTGGATTTTATAGGAAATACAAAGTCTTTCAACATTTGAAATACATGCATTACATCTTCTTTTCTACTTTTGCATTAGATCTAAATGATTCATATTTACACACACTATCTACAGTGGTGTTTATAATTAGGAAGCTATCAAAGGTTGAAGAATAGCACTACAAATTTCTCCCTACACTTCTTATGCACTTGGCGTAATCGACATGAGATCACCCCAAAACTCACACTTAAGCACAACTATCATTAGAACACCCAAAATATTCATTCTTCTACAACATCTTCGTGGATATTTTCAATCTCTTTAACTCATCATGGATCAGGTGCACATGTTACGTTTGACTTTTTACATATTTTCTTACACACGTTTTATGATTTTTGATCGAATTTCTCATATACACATATTTGACTACTTGTTCATTCTTCTCTTTTACATGCATGTCTTTATGAAAATAACTAGTCACATCAATCACACATAATCACACATCAAGTGACATCAACAATAAGTACAATGTAACATTTACACATAAAATTTCACCCCTAGGGTCATCATCATTTACACTTCCTCTTATCTAGCATTCACACTTCTCATTTTTATCACTCCACGCTTTTCTTGTCTCCTCGTCACACTTTTTCCCATTGATCTACATGGTTAGAAGGTACACATATCATATCTACTTTATGTTATCAAGCATTAAATCAACAAAATAAAGGGGGTAAAATGTAAATATTAAATCACACTCCTTTGGTACATTTATAGATCCTAGTCACATACTACTATTCATATGATTCCTAAGTGATAAAAGTACTAATTGACCATTGTCTTTGGCCTCTTTTCTTTATTTCAAATTTTTTGTTTGGTCTTACACACCTTCTTTCCTAGTCTGATCTTTGACACTCTATTTTTTCTAAGTCTAGACACCAACGCCAAGTACCCTTGTCCCTCTGGGAGCCCATGAACTCTTTTTATCTTGATGACATATTTTGGGTCCTTTATAGCCATTTAGGCATCTTATTTTCTTGGTGGTATTCCGTTTAGTGGTTAATTACAAAATTTAAGCAAGGGAATGATATAAATATAAAGCTATCTCACCATAATAAGGGATCAAGCATTAATCATTATCTATCACCACCTAAGATTGCATCCAATAGTATTCTAAGATAATTCATGCTTCCATCTCGATCCATACAAGGGACAACAGATCACATTACTTTTACATACATGGATATGAGGGGAAGTTTATTTTTCCATGCACGCATATGTCTACATATTTTACATCTAGCCACTTTCTTTCTATCAAGTGAGCCACCTAGGGAATGATTCTGCAAACACACACACACACACTAAACTACATCGAGTCTAAAATTTAGTGCGCTTTACAATCGTATGTTCACTTAGTCAAGTGACCACCCGGTCACTCGACTCCCCATTTATATCATTTTATTTTTAAGATTTGATGTGTTATGGAATTTTTCAGGTGGTATTTTTCTGTAGGTTTTGGGGGAATATGACTATCCAAAAATTAAGTACAAGCGATCAATGGTTATATCCAAAGGAACATAATTTTACCCTTTAAAACTATTTTTCTAAGGTTCTGAGTAGTCGAGGAACCTATAAGAGGTCTACAAAGGCCCCAAGTGACCCCCTGCCCAGCCTGGCACCCCAATCCAAATTATTTCGATGCTTCTACATTTTATTGGGATTTAATGGGACACTTCCTCCTTTTATTCATCAATTTTTCATCTTGGCATAGTTCAGGATTATTTGCCAATCAAATAAGTATTCTATCCTTTCATTTGCAAATAGGGTTTTATATTTTCTTAGTTTTTGATTCAAATATGTATTTTATTTCATATCAATATCTATGTTGATACATATTTACATTTAGCATTTATTCTATTTTAATATTTTCTTGATCATTGGATAAGAATGGCTAAAACATAGTCTTGGGGTTTGAGATGAGTTTTATGGAATGGTTTGTTGTAGATGAATTATTTAGTCATAGAGAATTATTTAACACCTGACATGATGTGTTGGATCCTTTAGTTTTATCGATGAGGTGGTTTCATGTTGAATCCCTAGTTGCCTAATCATCCCTATTATGTATCTCAAGAAGATATGATGGAACAAGTATGAAGTCATGGTTTTATCCAAAGGACATGTTGTCATTATGATTATGTGTAACATGGGAACATCCCCAAGGTGTGTGACCCTATCTCCTTGGCATAAACCTTCAGAGAATTTCGAACTCCTTCTAAACTATGTGCATCAGATGAAAGATCAGACAACAAAACCTACAATGTTAAAAACAAACTATACTATTCAACTCTTTAGAGAAAAATGGAGAGAGATAATTAAAAATAACTTAAAATGGCAACACACCAATAGTTTAAGGAATAAAATATCCACTTCTACAAGCACAAAATATTTTACAGAGTTATAATGATGTGCACAAATTTATAGCTTTTCTCATAACAAGGGTTCTCATACGAAGTTAAAATTTAACAATAACAAAAGGTATTTAACTTGATTCCATAACTAGTTACTGGCTATTTACCGGCCAGTGAAGTTGCTTTGTTGATCGGTAGTTTTGGTGTTGTTTTTTGGCTGAGATGACCAGTCTCTTGTTAGTTTTTTGTCTCTTCTACTATTTTTTGGATCACTATATGTCTTGATCCTGTTTTATTACTATGTTGTCTTATCTGGTTGTTGAGCCCTTTGGTGTTGGTTGTTTTGCTCTTTTTTGGGTTGTTTCTACCTCTTTTGATATCTGGCTTTTGAGCCTTTCTATATACAGGGTATAGTCCCTTCAAAACTATTTACCCTTAATAGAAAAAAAAAAACTTGATTCCACAACTTATTACTAGTAAGTTTTACAAATCACTATGTATAACTTGATAAAGGAGGAAAGAGTTAATATGAAGGTAAAATGGATCATTATAGTACAAGGAATGAAAGATTAATAAGTACAATATTACCACCAAAATACATAACACATTGAAGTAAAAGGAGGCTAAATATAAGTTCTGCATATAATATTGAGGTTTAATCTTGTATAAATGTACTCACAATGGAAGACCTCCTTATATAATTGATCAAAAATACCTTACTACAAAATGCATCGTCTTATTTATGATTAAGAAGACTGAGAAAATATAGCAATTCTTCTTAACTATTACTAACTAAAAATAGGATGCATTTACATTTCTCGAATAGTCTCACAAATAAATTGAAAAGTAGTTGTGCAACATTCACCAGATATAAGATGTAACTTGATTGGTGGAATATAGCTTAAACTATGTGAAAATAACAATGTAGAATTAGTTAGTACTAGCATGACCCTTTTCTTAATTTGTATTGGTTTATTTTATTTATTCTCCAGCCCTTTTTTATCGATAATCTAGAAATCATTACTATTTCATAAAGTTGGCGTTGCTATTTCAAAAAATATTTATCACAAGTTGTCCAGAGATTGATTTATCAGATGTTGGTGTTGGTATTTCAAAAATATTTCCCTTTCTCGATCAACCAAAAGGTGAGAAATAACCCTTATTCTATTTGTTTAGTGTTAAGGAGTCAAATCAAATATTCCAAGATTAAAATAATCTCTAATAGGTATCTTCAAATTTTTCCTAAGGATTTTTGTACTCAACCATGCAAGATTATAAGAAGAAGAAACCAATTGTTTAGAGGGTGACAATGGTACCGAATTCATAGTAATGAACTTGATAGGTGATGAAAGTGTGGTTGTTTTAGTAATCACATGTTGTAATGAAGTGGTGATAAGAAAATAAGGGTCGGTAAGGATATTTGTGGGAATGGATCAAACATGAAGGGTGGTGTAAGAGGAAGTGGGAAGAAAATTTTGAGGAAGGGGAGTTCTTAGAGGAAAACCAAGAGCTAAAACATCCCCAGGATGAGAGAGAGAGAGAGAGAGGAAGAGAGGAAAATACTTGATCCATGATAGGAGATGAGGTGATGGGAGTGGGGGAATAAGAAGGATAAGAAATAGAAGATGTGGGAAAAGGAAGATTGAAAGGTGGAGGAGATGATAGACATGAAAATTGGGAAGAGGGAAGAGGAGATGGAGGAGGTGACTACAACAATTGAGTGGTAGATGGGGAAATACCTTGGTTAATGACCTATGAGGAAGGGACCTTAGAAGAATAACCATACCCCTCCATACAATTAGTATTTTGTGAGGCTTTAGAGTGGGTCTCCCTCCTTTTGAATATTTGTGGAGGTTCACCACTATTTTTTACTATTTGTGTTGCAATAGGGACATGCTCGATGCTTCTTGTGTAATTCCCACTCGAAATCAACCATTGGTGGGTCTTATTGAGAATATGAGTTGCAAATTCTCTAGAAATTGTGTACACCTAAAGTTACCAATTTATCCATGGAAATGGTTGATCCTTCACATTAGTTTGGTCATGGACCAGATCTAATACTTCTCCATCATCATGTATTCCTTTGGGTATATCCTTTATATTATATCTCACTACCTTGTCAAGAGTCAACCCGTGATATTACCTTTCCCATACCATAATTTCATCTCTATAATTTATCCAAATATCCTTCAACTATGGTATGTGAACACCATTTGTTCCGAGTCCACCAAACACACCACCATAATTGAAGATAACTTGTGGATGAAAGGTCTATTTTGTCATTTTTTACATCTCACCCTTGAAATTCTTTTCTTTATATGAGGAAATCTAATTATATAAAACTAAGGTCACTAGAATTGGACTCCTTCCTTATGGCTTCCTTTTGAATCTTCTAGAGGTCCTGATAGCTTACTAAAATAACTCCATAAATACATAATTATCTATGGGAAATGTTGGTAGTTTGCAAGGAGCACCAAAACATCCTCCCACTTTTAATTGAGGAAAATGCATCCCAAAGTCCTTACTATATTCCAAGAATTTTCTGATATCCTTTGGTTATAGATTTTCTTATCAAAGATACATATGAGAATGAATAAAAAGGCATCGTTTACTCTTCTAAAGTGGTTTGAACCTTCTTTCATTGTTAGATGGGGATAAAAGTTGTAAATCAGTGATGTGTTCCTTGTCCCAATGGGTCACAATCCTGGATAGTTTTGCATTCCACCATGCAAATACAACATATAAGAAGTCATATAAAAGTTTATTTTGGTTTTGAATTCTAACATATAAGTGTGTATGACATCACTTCAATGTGTTATTTCCATCGAATGAGATCAACATTATTACAAATAGTAGAAATGTATAAATACATCCATTCTTGAAAAAATTTCAAAGATGGGATCCTTGTAACTATGCTCAACTTGATTATATCATTCACCTCTTGTATGAAATTTGAATGAGGGATGGTCATTGGAAATATAGTTACTAAATGCATAGGCTTTGAAAAATAGATTTTATTAAATATTTTTACACAAGAGTTTGAATTATCATGCTAGTGTTGGAAAGAAAAATAGGAGAAATCAAGGCATATCCTTTGACATTAGGAAGTCTTAACAAATAATAAAAATAGTCAAGATTCAGTCTAGTTACAATTGTCCCATATTCATTTTTGGTATTTGGGATTGTCCATCATAATCTGATGCAGTTGTGAGTACAAACTCAGTATAATGTAGTCAACATGGAAAAGTGACAACCATGGAAAATCCACTTTCATAAATACTTTTGATCCAAGTAATTTTTTATGGGGATATAACTTCATACCGTATATGGTAAATTGATTTGGCTAAGAATGGTGTATCCAATATTATTTATGTCTGATATGATGCTAGAAGGGGGAACTACTCCTTGGAAACTATATTTCATCCTTCCTTTTCCCTTTGATGATGAGCCAAAAATTTTCTTTGGGAAAAACCTCCAAAAATATGTGAATGCCTTTGAAACCGAGAGTAGAAGTATGACCCTAAAACATATCTACGAACCTCTTAAAATCACATGTGGGAGTCGGGCTTGTTTTGCATCCTTGAAGTTCTCGGTAGAAGTTGAACCTTATTTTACAAGCCTCACTACTTGATTCATAAGTGGAGACCTTTTTTAAAACTTCAATACCTAAAATAGTCTTAGCAAGGCATTACTATTTTTTGTAGTGTGAAATCCCAATTTAAACTACATTAGATTTTGGATTTTTTCGCAACCCCAACTTATGATTTGGTGATTGATGATGAAAATCCTCATTTTGTCAATTAATTGATATTTTGAAGCCTAAGATTCACTCAAATCACAAGTGAAGGAAAAATAGGAAATAGAAATATTAAACCAAAGAAACAATGAAGAAATCCATAGAAATAAACCAAAAGTGAAACCAACAAGAACACCCATCATGCTAGGTAAAAATGGATAATGAATTCCCTAAAATACCAACACAATTCCTTTAAAAATAATGAAATCATTAACACTTACAAAAATATCAAATGGGATGAAGAGAAAACCATGACAATTACTTGAAAATCCAAGGAAAGGGTATGGTTTGAAGTTGAGGGAGCATCAACAAGTCAATGTTAAAAATTAATGGTGATATGATGTGTAAAAATTTCAACCTTAAATAGATAAGAGGAAATTAATTTCCATGTAGGTGGTATGTGTAGGTACATGGTAGTACACTCGACTCACCATAAAACATTTCCCCCAATTTTACAAATCTATTTAGTTTTAGGTTTTGCATGACTCAATATAAAAATTACATGTAATCTATAATATCAAACCTAAAATAGTCTCCATACCTTTGTATTTTTGGGTTTTAGAAGTCAACTTGTGATTTTCATGGAAATTACAAATTGGGTTCTGAAACTTGAAATGGACTTGCATGGTAATAAATCGGGTTTTGAAGTCGTGTAACTTTACATGTAAAGTTGCAATCACATTCTAAAACCTCAACTAGTTTTGTGGATCGATTTCTTGGACTCAACTTTAAATTTTCATGAAAATTAAAATTCAACCCCTGAATCCCAAAATATTCTAACTCCCTTTATATTTTGGGTTTCAGGTTTTGGTAAGCAATTTGCATGCAAGATACAAATTGATTTCTGAAACCTAAAATATGAAATATGATGAAATTTTGGTACTTAGTAATTTTTTTTGTGAAATCTTGAAAAAATAATATTTTGGCAAAAAGGAGAAAATATTTGCAAGTAATTAAATTCAAACTTAAGTAAATTTTGCAAGGGGGACTTGAAAAGTAAACATTTTTAGTGACCTCCAGGGAATTCTTTCATGTTAATCATAAGTCCAATAAACTTAAGTAATCTGTTTGGCATAGAGTCATCTAAATCTCAAGAAAAGAGATGAAAAGACTCCAAAACCAAAACAAAAACCAACACAAAATGAGAAAACAAAATGATAAAAATACAATGTGTAAAATCACTTAGAGGAGGGAAACTAGACTACTATTGTACAAGGTGAAAATACCTCAATAGAAATCTTTGAGGTGTATCCCATTGATTGGGATAGGTAATGCTTCTCCATCAAGTCTAGAAAGACAAAATGAATTTTCCTCTTTGTAGCTAGTGATCAAGTATGACCCACTCCAAAGGGCATAAAACTTTGCATGCATTCCTATATTGGCCCTGTCTCCATCCCATTTAAGAAATATTTCTCCTTCTTAAATGACACATAAGCTACTCTATTATCAAAGGTATTATGTATCTCTGATCTTAATGCAACTCAAGATTGTTGATTTTTTAGTTTTATATTTCTTCTAATTCCATAAGTTCATCACACCGCACCGTAATAGGGTAAATTTATATCATTTCTAAGTGTTGCACTAGTTCAAGGGATGGAAACTCTAAAGATAAAGGAATATTTTCTTCCTCTCCTATATACCAATATAAAGAGAGAATTTCCAATGGACCTTTTTGGTTTAATCCTATCTACCCAAAGAGAAGTATTGAGTTGCATGTGCCAAGTTCTCTAGTTACTTTCCAATGTCCTCATGATAATCCATATCAGATTCTTGTTGCTAAACTCAACCAAAAAATTACCTTGTTGATAATAATTTTATGGATTTATTAGATATAAACCATTTTTACGGTCCATGCACTAAGCTTTGTTCATACAAATTCCTTAGTGTTATCTAAAATGACAGTAAAGGAAACACCAAACCTTTTCATTATACTTTAATTAAGTTCCAAAATGGAATTCTCATTTCCTTCCTTCAATGATATTTCTTCCTTCCATCTAGTGAAATAGTCAATTGCAATTAGCACCCATCTATGACCATTTCTAGGTGGAGGATTTATCATACCAATAAAATTTAGGCCCCATTGGATGAAAGGTTGATCTATCTGGATTGAATGAATTGTGATAATGTATAACCTATTCTTTCCATTAAAAAGGACACATTCCTTACATTTCCTTACCCATATATGGGCATATTTGAACAATCCGAGACAAAAGTAATTTGCCCCTCATGATTTTATGGCATTTATCCTCATTGAGTAATGACCTCCTAATAACCCATTATGAAATTCTTCTAGTATCTTATCAACTTGACATGGGTTTATACACCTGATAAGAAATCCATTTAAATCCCTTCAAATAAGTACATTGCTAATTAGAATGTAAGGGATGGACTAAATCTTGAAACTTCTCTTTTGATTTATATTAATATTTGGAGGATACTCTCTTGATTGCAAAAATATTTTCGTGTCATTAATCCAATTGATAGGAGTGTGAATCTCTTCCTAACGATGGTTGTGTAGCACGTTATCACATTTTTCTTTTTCTTATAAATAAGAAGTGATATGTTTACAAAGGAATCTAACTCTCACCAGCTTTTTAGTTACCTTTATGTGTACATCGTACTACATGACCTTTGTAATCACCCAACCATTTTCTCATTTACGCCCTTATTCATGAAAAAAATATTTAACTCTTGGATGTGATACCATTAATTAGATCCTTTTATCCAATAACATATGTCTAAAATTCTTTAACGGCCTCACAACAACAAACACTTGTTTCTCTATAACATATTAATTAATTTTGTAGTCTTTGAGTGATTTTATGAAGAAAGTAGTCGATTGTTCCATCTGATCATCATTTTGTTGAGTGATAATCTTAGATATTGTCTCTAATCATGTGAAGGCATAAATGATGAATTTTTATTGATAATCAACATTTATCAATGTGGGGTATTGTGAAATATCCTTCTTGATAGCCTCAAATCTATTATTACCTTATTTAGTTCAAATTAAAAGTATGTTCTTTTTTAGCATAGTTGTGATTGGCTTGTCCAAAGTGGAATATTGAAGTATAAACCTCCTTACAAAATTAAGAGTCCTTAATAAACTTTGGAGACCATTTTTATGCGTTTGAAGGGAAAGCGCCAAGAAAGCATGTATTTTTTTTTGGGTAAATTGAAATTCCTTAGACTAAAACAATATGTGCTACCAATTTCCCATCATGGATAACAAAAATACATTTTGTTAATGTTTAAGGATCCTCGAATTCCTCGCATCTATCAAAACGTTTTTAGATGATCCATATGGTCTTGTGTATGATTGGAATACATAGTTATATAATTTAGATAAACAAGGATCATATCATTTATAATCCCCTTAAAATACATGTCCATAGCTTGTTGGAAATGTGTACTAGTGTTGGATAGTCCAAACGACATCTTATTATAGGAGAAATTTCCCCACTTGGTAGTGAAAGACATTTTGAACTAATTTGATTCCTTGAACAATATCTTGTTATAACATGAATACCCATCAAGCAATAAAAATATTTTGACTCCTGTAACTATTTGAATAAATAGTTCCATAGATGGGAGAGGGTACTGATCCTTATGGGAATCCCTATTGAGATCCTTGAAGTCCATGTATAGTCTAATTTACCCATTTTTTCTAACTAGAACTGGTAGGCCACCCAGAGGAGGATTTGATTGGGAAAATAATACTAGCCTTGATGAGTTTTTAAATATCCTTCCTCATAAATGGTTATTTTTTATGATAGACCGGTCTGATTTTACTCGATTTGGTTGGCATTCTATTTGAGTTTAATGGTGTTTTGGGATAGGCCTGGATTGAATCCCTTGAGATATTTGTAAATCCAAGAAAAAATGTCATTTTATTCTTGGAAAAGGTTAAGAAAATCCTATCTTTTGAATGGAACACATCATTTTCCAATTTCCAAAAATCTATCCTCCACCACATGGACATGTTCAAACTCATCTTATTTGATATTCATGTTAGTTTTTTCTATTTTATATTGATCAATTTAATTGAAGATAGATTCAAGATTGACCAAACCCTTTGGAAACTTATTACCCTTCAATTGGTTGATCTGGTTGTTAAATTATTCTTACAAATTGGATTCGTTTTATAACTGAAAACTAATCCTCTTCTTGAAGAAAGAGAATGATCTCTTGGTCGTTGTTAAAAAATTTCCAATTACTTTCATTATTGAGAACTACTAGTCTTACAAAAAATATACTAATTTTTTTCCTTCCTTCATAATATCGTCAGGGACATGGAATAGAGATCCCACTATTACAAGCCTATTTGCATCTTTGTTTTGATTCTTGGGGACCACATGAATTATGAAAGACTCTAAAGTCTTTGATTAAGTCCCATAAACTATTCTTGTAGGATCGCAAGTGATTGTTCTTTGATGCACTCTACGATCTAGCCTAATGCATGACAAGCCAACTATTTCCAAAAGCAAAGAAATGCCTTACTATCTCTTTTTTGGCTAGTTGAATCCCTTGCACCAGTTCTTTATATTTGGCTATAATATTAGTGTAGCTTGTATGCATGATAATTATTTCTTAACTTATAGGGGAATCAACACGACTCCAACACTAACACCATTTCTATTTCTGAATCCATCAAAAAAGTGTTGCCATAACCCTTCAAGATCATCTTGAAATTTGAGAAGAGTAGGTATATCAACACCTTCCTCATGGATGAAATAAGTTCCCAATCCTATCTATTCTAATTCTTGGGCATATGGATCAAATTAAAGTTTGGATCTCTGGTAATCAAACAATATGTATAATATTTATTAAAAAGGATTATTGGCTTCATGATCCTCAATGTCTTCTTCCTGATCATGTAAGGTGTAGTTCATTTTTGAGGCACTAGGGGTATAATGCTTGAATTGATCCTTACATATTGTATCTTCCCTTATAGTCACCTTAGTCCCATACATAGTTTTGAGAAGCATGTGTGATTAGTCAATAGATAGATACCTAC
This sequence comes from Taxus wallichiana var. yunnanensis, assembly GCA_018340775.1. Lineage (NCBI taxonomy): Eukaryota > Viridiplantae > Streptophyta > Pinopsida > Cupressales > Taxaceae > Taxus > Taxus wallichiana. Next base: position 263,649,983 of record CM031244.1, on the reverse strand, counting down.
CCATCTTGGTGGTAAAATCCTAGAGAGGCATATGGGAAAGAAGTGAGGAAGATTTATAAAAATATGTCTTGAGTAATTTATAAACTTTGACATGCATGAATGGTAAGATTAAAATCCTTAATCATACTAATGGTTTAAACATAAGTTACATCTAATTTAACAATTCCCTTGGTTACTGGCATATATTTAATACTAACTCTACATTAGTGATTTTTTTAGGTTTTATAAAGCTACTAACACTGGATTCAATCATACAGTTATGTACAAGATTCTTACCAATAATAACATAAATGTAGAAGGGTGGTGGTTTTGTAGATTTAATAATTTTTCTCCACTTAGGTTGGAACAAACTAGTAGAATTAGATAACTTATGCTTCACTACTTCACTCGGTGTTCCGTAACTTTTCAAATCTTTTACAACATATTACTCTATGAAGGAGAGAAACCACCTCCCACATACTGAATTTGAGGTTTGTATTTTTAATATTATCAACTATGCTGAAAGGAATACTCCTGACCTTATCTAATTTTTTTAAATTTTTCTACACCCCCTTTGGAATTTGGGTGTTTAGCGTTGTAGTGTTGGGTTGATTGTCTTTTCTAATATCTTGATTAGCATGGGCTTCTTATGATTTACCCAATGCATATTTTCTCATTGTTGCTTGCAGATGAGGTTGAGAAGTATATGATTGATCAAACTTAGGTGTCTCCCCTATATTTCCATCTTCTTTCATCACTTATTAGATTCTACTCGGTTTGGATTCCACATTGAATCCATAAAATTCTTCTTCTTGTAAATTTAACAAGGTCAATCCCCTTGTTTCTACGGATTACTTTCATCTTCATGTGGAGAATATTTTTCTTGTTGTTTCATGGGTGTGGATATTATTTAAATGAGGAGTTATTGAATAAAAATCCATTGGGTCACATATTCTAGTTGTGTGGTTGGAAGCATGGGTTTAACCACTTGTAATGTTGAAAATATTTTTTTCACAGAACAATATCTCTAGAAGAGCTAGCAAAAGGGTGTTCTTGGTATTCAAATATTTAACATTAGTAATCTGATTTTGAATCTAAGCATTAATTTGGAAGGGTTTTAAGTTAGGATGATATGATTTATTCAGATGTTGGTAAGGATGGTTGTATCAAGATCACATTTTTAAGAGAAACAAACTTATTTCTAAAACTATGAAGCAAATATTTGACCTCATAGAGATCATTGGAGTGAGGTACTGGTTGAGATGATTGGTTGGAAACTGAAGGGAGAGTAGTACTGGTTCGTTGATTAGTGTAAAAATAGGAAATAAAGGAAATGGTGTCCTTGGAGCTGTTTTTCCCACTTGGATAAGACAATTCTCCTCATGTATAGAAATGTCATAGGAGTCTGAAAGAGTTGTTCCACCCATTGATTAGATCATAACCACAACATCACTATTCAAAGCCCGCAAGTAGTATAAAACTATGTTTTTGGAAAGGTCTTGATCCGTGTTGTAATATTATTCTATGTCTTTTGAAACTATAAATTTAAATCTCCCATAAAATCTTTGGGAGATCTTTTGATAGTAGTCAACTACTCCATCAGAGATAGATGATTTCTCTTGTCTTTGAATTGTTTAGAGATTTGTTCTCTTAAGTCATCCTAGTTAGGTATAATATTGGGTCAGTATACTAAAAAAACATCAAGTGCCTTTCCCTTCACAAAAGTTTAGAGAATCGTCACATCCATGTTATCTTCTTTGATATTATGGATTGAACACATATTCACAACATCTTAGATGTGCTCTATAGAGTGATATTTATTTCACTAGTGAAGAATGGTAGACTATTTAGAGTGTATATAGGTATAACATCACATTGAGCAAGAACCAGTGGATTACCACCATTTAGATTGGGAAGGATGTGATTCCTTACTATGATTACACTAAGTGGTTGATCTCTCCTTGGTAGAGGGAATATTCTAAATGGAGGTGTTGATTGCACTCTGCAAGAATAAGATGAAGGCTATCCTTTTATTTTTCTTGGAGGAGATAAATAATGTTCAATATTTTGTAGATTTCCTTTCCTTAAAAAAGCTTTTGTTTGAATCCTTCACATAAGTGCATGTACTAGATCTAGAAACTTAGAGATATAGAGTCACCATGTACCTTTTATGAATTAAAATGTTGAGATAAGTACAAACTCTTATCTTTTTTTCCCACCGTGTGTGTAAATAAATGTTTTCACTTGGATCATGCACCTAATGAATTGTTACATGATCTAGTGAAACATGGGAACATCCCCAAGGTGTCGATTCCTTCTAAATTATGAATCTGATAGAATATCAAGTTATAAACCCTAAATGCTGAAAACAAACCGTACTATCCAAATCATCATAGAAAAAGGGAGAGATATAATTGAAAATAATTGAAAATGGTGATTCGCCAATAGTTTAAGGAATAAAAGATCCATTTCTACAAGCACAAAATATTTAACAGATAGATAATAATGTGCATAGTTTTCTACCTTTTATCATAATAAGATTTATCATATGAAGTTAAAAATAAACAATAACAGAAGGGATTTAACTTGATTCCAAAACTTATTACCAAAGAACTCTTAGAAATCTTTACGTAAAACTTGCTAATGGAGGAAAGACTTAATATGAAGATAAAAGGGATCATTCAAGTACAAGGAAAGAAATATTTACAATTATAAAATTACCATCGAAATAAAAAACAAATTGAAGTAAAAGAAGGATGAATATTTGTTTTATATATAATATTGAGGCTTTAACCTGTATACAAGTAATCAAAATGGCAGAGCCTCCTTATACAATTGAGCAAAAGTCCCTTACTATAAAATTCATCCTACTATTTGTAGATTAAGAAGGTTGAGCAATTAAATCTACTCTTATTACCTATCACATACTAGAAATATGATGCATTTATAATTGTGGGACACTCTCCCGAGAAAACTAGTCAATTATTTTTGTAACTTTGACTTGGTCAAAACTCCAACTTGAATGTTGGAATGTGGTTAGAGACTATATAAAAATGGCAGCAGATAATTAGCTAGGAATGGCGCCAAATTTTCCCGATTTTTATCGCTTCTCATATTTTCTCTCTAGCCTCTTTCTTCCAATAATCAAGAAATCATCTGATGATTTCTTTTACATATTTAATATTAGGCCTACATGTGTATTGATTTAGGATATCGATAGATTTAGATATTTTTTTCAGCTTTCCGATAACTTATTGGATCTATTTGTGATCTTTTGAGTTGGCTCAAGAATTTTTGATAGGTTACTAGATTATTGATGAATTCCATGTAAAGATAATTGGTTATATAAATATCTTCTTCAACGAGGATCTTATAATTTGTAATGATATGATCTCGCTTGAAGCACATCAAGATCTTCATTCTAAACCTGTAATGAATAGTGTCAAACTCGTATATGATATCATTAAGGCCTTTAGTGCTCTAATTTATTTCCTCGAAAAAATTTCTCATTGCCTCCTACAGCATTTGGACAGAGAACTCCATGGTTTCATTGTATTCAAATAATTTTTAAGATTCGTTGATGATCCCATCTCCTAGGAGTAGATCAGATTTGACACTTCAAACCTCTTTCCAGCCCTCCAATGTGAGTTCTAGATTATCAAATTCTTCCATCAGGATACCATACATTTTGGTAATGATGGTCTTCTAGTTCAAGCTTATTTTATAAGGTTCCAACATCCCGATTAATAAAAATTAACTAATATCTAAGTTAGCTAAGAACTAGTTAATCTAATCTAGGAGGACAATAAGCATGGTAAAAATAAATACCATAAAGCAATATAAATTGGCTAAATAATTAAACTAATAGAAATGAAACCCTAATGTGTAAGAGTAAAGTGAGGAAGGAACTCAACCGATAAGAAATTGAGGAAGGACGTCGAAGTGCAAATGAATGTTGTAGAGTGTCGCAGGTATGATAGGAAAATCTAGAAGTAGAAATGGCTACATAGAGGTCCCGAAAAGAGTGGATCTAGAATATTTGAATAGAATCAAGCACCTAGAAAGGTACTAAGGCTCTCCAGGATGCCCTAGTCTATGGTAAAGCTATGCGCTTGGTATTTTTAGGGTTGGAAGATGAATTGTAACCTTCATCATCTATCACACTGGATTCATTGAACTACGCCGAATGTACCAAATGAGGCAAGATGATGTTGAAGACTTGCAAGAGATAAAAGAAGTACCTAATCCCTAAAAATTGAAAGATGCAAATGAATTGGTTGGATTAACCTCAGCTTCCATAACAATGGACTTACTAATCTGAGAATTGTATAAAATTTTTGGCCTAGATGTAGTTTTGGTGTGTGTGTGTGTCTATGTCATGCCTTAGGTGCTCTTGTGTCACCACACTTTGTGAAATTGTGAGCAATAACTAGATGCGTAAAATGTAATAGTATGTTTGCATGGAATAGAATAGAATCCCTCCCCCTATGAAGTGTTATGCATATGTCTTAAATTGTTCCTTGATGAAGGAGCTATCTAGATGTAAATGCAATAGATGGATGCAAGTCTAGATGGAGTGATAGTAGTCTATGATGCTAGGTCCCTCATTATGATCTCGTAACTTTATTTTTATAGGGTTATATTTCTCTAATTTCACAATTAACCTCGAAAAGGCCAACCATAGAAAATATAAACACGAGAAATAGATAGAAGGGGCCCAAAAAGTGGCAGAAAGTGCTATAAGTGGCGTATAGGTGCCCTTAGTTGGGACCAAGGTGCCTATGGGTGTCGTAGTACTAAATTTGGGCACCCCAGCTTACCAAAAACATTACGGGTTATATGAATAAATGGATAGGAATGTAGGTGTAATAGGTATGTAATTATGAAATAAAATAAATAAAATGGCCAAAGGGACAAGGGTTAATTAGTACTTTGTTTTCTCAAGAAACTTCTAAATAGTAGTATGAGATTGGGATAAATAAATTTCTAAAGTGCATGATTTTATGACTACACATCCTTAATCATCCATGTACCTTCTTAGATATAACTCTCGATCTGAAATCCCATTCCTCACCCTTCTTATCAGATCTTCTTAATTACAAAAAAATAGGTATCATCAAAGATTTTGGGTATCACAAGAGTAGTTGTATGGGTCGAGTGTGTGATTTTGTGGAGGATGGATATTAATTGTTCTACCTTTATCTTCAGCTCATCCTTGGTGATTTTATCCCTATCAAATTTTTCCATAAGGTTTCTAAGGGAAATATGGATATCTTGTTTGTCACCTTTATGGGTAGCCTTTCCCGAGGGAATTTAAAAAGATGAAAATTTTCTCATGTAATTTCCTCCTTTGTTTTATCGCAGCTAGGGTTGTTATTTCAATAAATTTTTCCATTGTTTGATTGAGAAAAAGGTGAGAAATAAACCTTTGTCTATTTTCTTGGCGCCATGTAGTCAAATCAAATATGTTGAGATTGAAGTCATCTCCAATATGAATCTTCTTCTTTTACTTGGGGGTTTGTCTACTCCACCATGTATAGAAGAAGAAGAAACCAATTGTGTAGAGGATGACAAGGATATTGACATTATAGTAGTGAATGAGATGGGTCACAAAATGTTAGTTGTTGTAGTAATCACAAGTGGTAATGAAGTGGTGAAAAATGATAAAGAGGTGGAAAATATAGTTGTAGGAATGGATGAAATAGGAAGGGTGGTGTGACAGAAGTTGATAGAAACTATTAAGGAAGGTTTTTACCATAGGTGAACCTAGAGCCAAAACATCCACATATGAGAGAGAGGTAAGAGAGTAAAATACTTCAGCCATGGTAGGAGACAAGGTGATGTGAGTGGGAAAAATAGAAGAAAAGTAAATGGAAATGTGGGAAAAGGAAGATTGAAACATGGAGGAGCTAGTAGAGTTGAAAATGGGGAATAAGGAAGAGGAGGTGGAGGAGGTGATTACAACACCTGAGTGGTAGATGGATAAATAATTTGGTTAATGACCTTTACAAAAGAGACCTTAGAATAAAAACCAAACCCCTTATATAGAATTGTTATTTTATAAAAATTTGGAGTGGGTTTCCCTCATTTTGAGGAAGTGGAGCAGCCCACCACTAGTTTTACCTATGTTGTTGTAATATGGACCTATTCTAAGACTTTTGGAGCAATTCCCAATGACATCAATCATTAGTGTGTCTTATTAAGAATATGGGTTGCGCATTCTCTAGAATTGGTCAACTTCTAAAGTGACCAATTGATTCATAGAAGAGGTTGATCCTTCACATTTGTTTGATCATAGAATGGTTCTAAAACTTATCCATCATCAATGATTCCTTTAGGTATATTCCTCATTCCATTTCTGGCTACCTTGTCAAGATTCAACCTATGATAGCCCCTTTCCAGCACTCATAATTTTATCTCTACAATTAATACAAATATACTCCAACTATGGTCTGTGCACACCAATTGGTCAATTCCATTGAAAATACCCCAATAATCAAAGTTAAATCATGGGTGATAGGTCTTTATTGTAATTTTTGTATCTCTCCCTCAAAATTCTTTTCTTTAGAGGAGGATGTAAAAGTAGATCGACCCAAGGTCACTAAAAATTGGAATCATTCCCTGTGCCTGATTTTCTGAATATTTTGGAGAAGTTGCTGAAAAAATCCAACAATACACACATATCTATGGGAAAATATGTACTTTGAAATGAGAACTAGAAATTTATCCCACTTTGAGATATGTAAAAGTTAAAAATTATTGGAAAATGCATCCCTAAGTTCTTACTACATTCAAAACACTTGTTTGATATCATTCGGTTATAATTTTCCTTTTCAAAGATACATATGAGAGAGAAGAAAAATTCATCGTTTACTCTTCTTAAGTTTCTTAAAACTTCTTTCATCATTAGTTGGGGATAAAGGTGGTAAATATATGATGCATTCCTTGTCCTACTGGGTTTCAATCCTTGATATTTTTCATTCCATTTGTCACATACATGAGACAAGAATTCGTATAAAATTTATCTATGGTTTAGAATTTTAAAATCTGAGTGTGTGTGGAATAAGTGATGTGCTTTTCCCATCGAATGACATCAACATTATTAAGAATAGGATAAATTTATAAATACATCCATTCTTGAAATTCTTTTGAGTATGGAATCCCTATAACTCTTCTCAACAATGTGATTATATCATTCACATCTTGTATGAAATATGAATGATGGATGGTCTTTTGAAATATAGTTACTCAATTCCTAGGCTTCGATAGATAGCTCTTACTAAGTATTTTTCCACAAGCGTTCAAATTTTATTACTAGTGTTGGAGAGAAGAACTTGGAGAAATCAAGGCATATCCTTCAACATTAAGAAGTTCTAAAAATCCTCAAAATAGACAACATTGAGTTTGATTAAAATTTTCCCATCGTCATCTTTCACTTTTTGGGACTCTCCATCATAATGTGCTACAATCAGTGAGTACAAATTCAATACATTGAATTCAAGGTGGAAAAGTGACACTAGTGAAAGTCCACCGTAATAAAAAAATTAATCAAAGAAGTCTTGGATGGGGATCTAACTATACCCATAACTTTGGTAAATCAATGTGTCTCGAGATATGTGTCTCCCATATTTTTAATGTCTCGATGTTATGCTAGAAGGTGGAGCCACCCCTTTGAAATTGCATTTCATCCTTCATTTTCCCTCCGATGATAATTAAAAATAATTATTTTTGAAGAACCTCTAAAAATATGTGAAGGCATCTTAAACTGATGGTGGAAGTAGGACCTTGAAAAATAACTAGGAAGCTCCAAAAAGTATCGGTGGGAGTTACTTGATTTTTTGCAATCTCGAAGCTCAGGGGAAGTTGACCCTAGTTTTCCAAGCCTCAACTCCAAATTGAAAAGTGGAGACATATTTTTCAAACTTCAATAGCTGAATTAGTTTAGGCGGAATTCATTACTTGCTTTATTGGCGTGAACTCCCAATTTTCACTACAAAGATACATTGGAGCTTATTTTTCAACCCCCAAATTCAAATTTGGTGATTGATGAAGAAAACTCCTTTATTTTTCAAGTAATGTATATTTCAAAGGCTAAGTTTCACCAAAATAACAAGTGAAGATAAAAGAGAAACAAGGAAATTAAATCAAAGATACAAGGAACAAAGCCCTATCAATAAACTAAAAATGAAACCAAGAAGAACACCCATAGAGCTAGGTAAAAACATAGATAAATAATTCCCTAAAATAACAGTACAAATCCTTACAAAATAATGAAATCATTAAAACCTACCAAAATGTCAATTGTTTTCAAGAGAAAACCACAAATATTACTTGAAAATACACACAAGGGGTAGAGTTGGAATTCTAGGAGTGTTAGAAAGTCATTGTACAATATGTCAGGTGAAAATGACATGTAAAAGTTTGATATTAAATAGAAAAGAGGGAATTAATTAACACATTGGTGACACATGTGGGTAAGTGGCATTTAATGCACTCGACTCAACATCGAAATTGGATCCCCTTTTGTAACTCGATCATATTTTTGGTATCGGGACTAAATATACAACTTACATATAATCTAAAAATATAAAAACCAAAACCTAAAATAGTCTGCATTAGTTTGTATTTTAGATTTAAAAATTCCACTTGCAATTTTCATGTAAATTGAAAATCAGGCTCTAAAACCTGAAATGGACTTGCATGGTTGAAATTCGGGTTTCATAAGTTGAGTGAACTTTACATGTAAAGTTGTAATTGGGTTCCAAAACCTGAAATGGTCTTCTAGGGTTGGATTTCAGGACTCAACTTACAATTTACATGTAAATTTCAATTTAACTCTCGATTCTGAAATGGTATAAATCCCTTTTTTTGTTTTAGGTTTCAAAGTTTTGGGAAGAAATTTAAATATAAACTAAAAATTGATTCCCAAATATGAAATAGGAATAAAATTTGAGTACTTAGGAATTGTTTTTACCATATCTCGAAAAATAATCTTTTCTAAAAGGAGAAAAAAATTTCAATGAAATATTCAAAAATAAGAAAATTTAGAAAGGGAAACTTGAAAAGTGAACAGGGACATATGCATCTAAGTGCTATAAGTGGAATTTTAGATTTCCCATGAAGTGTTCCAAGTGGTTTTAACACTTGGAAGTGTTTTTAAAGACATTTGAGCATGTTTCTTTCAAGATTGGTTCTTGAGTCCAGTTTTGTAGTTTTTACCTATTTAAGAGATTGAGCTAGTTGGAGACCTTATGCTATATTTTGATGAAAGAAGTGAGTTTTTCTATATATTAGACTTATATAAATTTCCATTGATATCTTACTTGATCCTTTATTATTTGTTTTTCTATGTGGACTCGTTCATTCTTCAAGACTATTTTTATGGGTGATTGAAGACCTAGTTGTGCATGCTTGCAAAGTGATGTGTTCCAAGTTAAAGATGGTGGTTGTAGAGCTTATTGTGATATTTGGTGATACTTATAACTTGAATTTTATTTTTCATATCTCTTTGAGTCTCGAAAATGTTGTTATATTCTTTTAGATTTAATAATTCATCCGTTGAAGTTGAAGACCTTGCTTTTGGGTTGTTTGGGAAGCCTTGAGGTTGTATGAGTTGTTTGGGATATTTCTTTTCATTGAGGTATCTTGGAGTGAATATATATTATTTTTTTAATATATTTTTGAGTTTTTATGACCGAATTTAATGTTCATGAAAGGCTAAGGGGTGTTAACACCTAGTGTCATGTAAATAAAGGTAAGTGTTTTTCTCATTATAACTAGTTGAGAGGAGGAAATGAGTGAGCTATATTAGGTTAAATAAGAGTTATGAGGGATCAAGGGAAGATACAAGAAGACATGTGATCATCTATGAAAATTTGAAGAGATGTTTTGTAATATCAATTGACCTAATCATCATGTGAGTGGGTAAGTTTGAGCGAGTTAGAGAAGAGATTCTTTTGAGAGGGTTTGGTGTGCATAAAGCTAAATATTTGGTCACAATAAGTTGTGAGAGGAACTATCTAAGTGATATTTATCTTCAGGTGGTTAAGTTGATTATTTATCACCTTATGGGGTAGTATCCTCCTTATATAGTGGGTGTTATACTAAATAGGGGTGGGTGTTCCTTATAAAGTGTGGGCTTCATTACATGAATCTTTCTTGATGTGTAATATTCTTACAAGTCCTTTATTATGAGTATTATTAGAGGAGGTTTGAGTGGGTTTTCTTCCCCTTGAGGGTTTTCCACATTTTATGTTTTTGAATTTTGTTCTCTTCTATTTTATGCACTTTTAGATGATTGATACACAACTAATAATCTCACATCAAATGTATAAGTTGAATGGTTAGTCTAAATGATGTTGTAAGTAGTGGAAAATGAAGTTAAAGTTTTGTAAGATTGATTAACCCCCTCTCAATATATATGATTTTAAAAAGTTTCCTTTTTGGGCGCACAAGATGGGGTGGCATGTCTTAACTCAAAATGAACTACGAAGTTGAGAACTACAAAGTTATATGGTTTCTTTATCTCAAACTATCACAAGGTCACACCACCTATCCTCCACCATCATGAATTGGAGATTGGAAAGAAACTTATAACTTTGAAAAACCTATACAGTTGTAAACTATGAAGTGACAATAATTACACACCCAATAATTTCAATATTCCTCATATATTCCCTTTTTCAGATTTTTGAGATTTGATTGCAAGTTGCAGTAAGTACGTGGAATACACACCTACAAAATTGTATAAGTAATAATTCCAGAGGTAAGGGGATATATTCCAAGAATCAAATATATTATCAAGGATGTGAAGGCTTCACCCATGCCCCCAAAAACTTGTAAATCACGAAATCGACAAGAAACATTAAATTATTAGCTCAATACGAATGATTTACCCAAAATTACATGGTTAACTCAAGTACAAATATTTCTACTTGGGAAGTGCTAAAAGAAACTATAGACCCAAGGAAACAATCAAATAAAACATGACAAGATACTAGAGCATACAAGAAACACATAATTTATACAGAGGATCAAATCAATCACCAACAATATCATTAGAGTTGGAATTACATCAAATATTTTTCTACATTGCATTAAGCTCTAAATTGAAAGAATTGCATTCGATTTCATTTTTCTTAAATCCTCTTAACACAATTTACATTCTTGATATCTTGGCATTAATCTATCTAATCTTGTTATTGTTGAATTTACCTCTTGATTCATATTATGTAATCAATGTTTCATTGGTTTATAGTATTTTCATTTTCCTTGAATTTATTTCCACAATAGAGCATTTGTAAGATCAAATCAGATATATTTATCTCCAAATCAACTTTGAATAGAGAATCACCTTCATTTTGGTCATTATGAAGGGTTTCACATAAGATACAAATCTTATTAAACAAGATATTGCAAAGTTACAGGATGACAACAGATGTTTTGGATTGACTTACCAAGTCAAAAGAAGAAATTGTATTTTAAGTAGAGAGAATAATACGGTTTGCATTGAAAAATACTTAAATGGTGGAAAATTTACAAAATAGCAATCAAGAGATAATGAATAGATAAAAATATATATATATTGTACAAGATGGACCTCCAAAAGTTTACAAAATTTGAGGTTTTGGGTGGAAATTTTTTGAAATAAAGGAGGATGTACTTTCAAGGGGTTGTATCAAAATTTTTGTTTGTTATTATTAGAGGTAAGTGTATACCTTCCAAACCACATCAAGTCTCTCACTTCCTTCATTCCTCTCGAGCTCACTTATTATCACCATCATCAACATTTCACTTCTTCTATGGGAAATACAAAGGGTCATTTGGATCATTTTGAATGTAAATGCATTCAACCTCTACATGAATACACCTTTCAATCAATACCAATTCCATGTAGATTATATCATCCATGTAGATTTAATGTACCCCAACATCTTATAATATATTGTGTTTCACACTAAGGGGATATAAATAATAAAGTAAAATGTGGAAACGAGGCTTCAAGTTCCAATATGATAATTAAGTAGCACATCAATTAAAGGATAAAGGAAATGGAGGAAGGATGTCTAATAGTTACATCTTGTCATCCACTATTGATGAGGCTACACATATGCATTAGTGGAAAATATATAGCTCCAAAAGGCATAAATCCTAAGATGGTTTGCATAGGAAGTGGGATACTTATATGTTGTATGTGATCAACTGGAAATGATAAAGTACATAGGGGTAAGTGCAAGAAGTTGATGGACAAATATAGGGTCATCCGTGGACATCATATTGCAAAAAACAGAAAAATCTCAACTTGTAGGGATTATTAGCTATACACGCACTCTAAATTAGAAAAATTTATATAAATATGAATCATAGCATTCGGAATCTAGTTTCTAAAATACTAATTTTTGTAAAAAAGAACAAGTTTAGCTATATTAAACACTTAAAATTATATGACTTAGTTTTTTTTTTTTTTAACTTATAAGATTGTAGTCCGTTTGCCCGCATTTTGGATGACCAAATCTTGTTTTTTTTTTTTTCCTTTGGTGAAATGTTAGATGTAGTTGTCTATCTTGAGATGGATTTTATTTTGTATTTTTTTAACAATATTTTTTTAATGATTTTTTCCGTGAAAGTGGTCTGAAAATATTTAGAAAACGGAGCGCTTTCCGTTTGCCCACCATAACTATATCAAAAAATATCGAAATCATTTTTTATTTTTTTTAATGTGTATAGAATTTGTCCATGCTTGGGATGGTATAAGTTTTATCATATTTTGATAAGCGAAACAAAAGTTACAGTCTTAAACGTAGACATGAACATTCATGGGAAAAAATGTCTTAAAGACCTATTGTTAGTAAACAATTATAAAATGATATTTATCTTATTCTATTCACTTTAAAAACAATATTTCTACGAAGCTAAGAGTCTCCTCTACATGATGGCACCATTTTTGTGAAATGTTTTCAGCTTTTTAGCACAGTTCAAGTCTTTGGAAGAGCAGATTTTAGGTTTTTTGACATTTTACACTTCATAATGACCTTCCATAGCTTTGGTTGGGAAAAAACAAAGATTTTCCGAGCCTTAGGTTCGAAATAGATCCGTGAGATAGATCTGTGATCACGGTTTATAAATCATATTTACACACATCCCAATTTTTGAATTACCATTTGATTTTTACTCTACTGACCTTACCGCATTTAATTATCACAAATTGTTTTTTCGCACGTTTTTCTTATCACCAAGCAAAACATCATGGGAGACAAAAACGAAGTCAAAAAGGAATTCATTAAGTAAAAACACCAAACGAATTAAAGGCCAACAAAATTCAAAATGTTGGGTGAATGAAGAAACTTCGTGAATCTAGAAGAGGTTCATCTTCAATCCCAACTATTGTAAACAATGAAGAACTAGGTAATGTTTCTACTGTCAATGTTGAAGTTGAATTAAATACTCATGATGTAGCAAATATTGAAATTGAAGGAGACAATGAAAATGTGAATAAGGAAATTCATGTTGAAACTGTAGACAAGCAAAATTTGACAAAAACACCTCCTAGGATTTTACATAAGAAACCTAATTTTTTTATTGAAATTGATGAAAACATTTTGAAACCAATGTCTGACAAACTTTCTGAATGAAAAATCAGAAGAAAAGCCACTGAAATTTGGGATAATCATTTTGAAATTTTAAATGATTCCCAAAGATGTCAGTTGTTGGTTAGTTTGATGAAATTGATTAAAATGAGACCTACATTAAACACCTTAGGATTGACAACATCTAACATACGTGGTCAAACCTCTATAATTGTTGAAAACCTTCATAATGCATATCACACTGTTGGTGTTAAGAGACGCACTAGGGATAGTAATATTGTGCATCATGTACTTGCTACTAGTGTTGTAAGTGAATCAATTAAAAAAATGTTTGATTACCCAAACAAGTCAAATGTTGCAAGTTAATAAAAAAACTCTAATGAAAGCAATTGAAAGACATAATATCCTTCAATCACTCAATAATGCTGATTTTTGGGAATTTTCTGCTAGAGCACCGCGTAAGGACAAAAATAATTCTGATGCTATAAGAGAAGTTATTAAATTTTGGCATGATAACACTAGAGTTTCACCTAATATAAGAGATGTTATAAAACGGAGAGTTGGTTCTACTAATCGTGAACCACATCCAAAGCATTTCTTAGATATGACTCAAACTCAATTTTTTCGTAAGTTTGAACAAGAGAATATGGAAATTAAAATTAGTCAACGTTTTTTTGAAATGTTGAAACCATTCTATGTGAAAATCAACCATGCTCGCACCACTTGTTGTAGGCAACATGTTGAATTTGTGATGCATTATGCTAAATTTTTACGTATTCGTTCTAATTTTCATTCTGAAACTATGTTATCTGAATGTGGTGTTCAAGTTCCACCAATATCATCCAGGATTTCCTTCCTACTATATTTTGTGAAAAAGATGTTGGACAATTTTTTTATAGTCGATTGTTTAGATGGAAGTTGTAGTACATGTAGCGGATTACCTAAATTGGAAAGTTACATCCATGAGAAAATCAAGGTACAATAGGACATAATTTAGTTGAATTTGATAAATATAAATCAGTTGCATACCATTTGAAAGATAGAAAAGATTCGAAACGATGTGAGCTAGTTACAAAAAAAATGCCTATTTTTCAATTTATGAGAAAATTTAAGGATGAAATTGTTTATGAGTATGCGAGGCATACACATAGAGCTCGATGGTTGGATGAACAATTCAAGCTATGCAAAGACACATTTCCTATTGGTACTATTGTTTCAGTGGTCGATTTTACAGAGAATTACACATTGCAACCACAAATGGAGGTTCAATCGCAATATTACAACTCAGTACAAGTTGCCATTTTTGTGCATATAGCATTTCTACATTCTCCTGACAGTACAGAGAATGATCGAAAAATCTTAAGAGAGTACCACTTTTATATCAGTGATGATCGTACTCATTCTACTGAATTTGTGCAAGGGTGTTTCCAGTTATTTTATGGAAACTTGTCTGATAGGGACATCCACTTCAAACAACATTATATATGGTCAGATAATTGCACGTCTCAGTTTAAGAATGCACGAATGTTTTATTGGATGAGAAGAATGCATGTCAAGATGGGTGTGCAACATATTTGGAGTTTCACTGAGGCTGGACATGGAAAAGGAGAGCATGATGGTGCAGGGGCATGTGTGAAAAGAGCTCTTGCAAGAGAAGAGTTGAAGTACAAAGATGGTGCTAAATTAAAAGATGCAAAGAGTATAGTGGAATGGTGTACTGACAACATGGCCCGAGGTTCTCAAGAAAATTCCACAGTTTGCAGATATTTTTGGTCGATAGAGGAAAACATATTGCTAACTACGAGGATTGTCTGACACTCACGGGGTCCAGTGATATGCACTCATTTTGTAGCTCAGACGCTACTTCATGGGCCGTATGGACAAGAAAGTTGACATGCTTTTGTGCATCTTGTATCGAATTTGTCACTGCTGAGTGTGATTCACAAGAATGGGTGGAAGGATGGATTTGTAGGCCTCTAACTCCGCTTCCTAGTTATCAACCTCCACAAGCATTACGACTTGTTTCTGCAGATGAAGTTACAACATCCAAGGACTTTGACGAAATTTCAATTTTGGTGCGACAAGGTATAAATATGGTTATTTATTTAATTTTTGTAAATTGAGTTATATGTCCCTTGAAATTTTATTATGTAATTTAAATTTGAGTTTTTCAAATTTCCTTGGTTTATTTTTTTAGGACATGTGTTTAGAATTACATGCGACAAAAGACAATGAAGAGGGAATAGACTATTTCTTATGTCGTTGCATCGAGGAAAGAAAGAAGTTGACTTCTCCTATTATAGATGGCAAAGATATTGAGTATCCTACAGGGTCAGTGGTAGTTACTGGAACTTGGTTTTGATGGTATCCATTAAAAAAGTCCTCTGTTTGGGTGTTTGAAGAATTTGAGACACACAGAAAAATACTCTTATATTCACATCTAGTTCTAGCGACAAATATTCAGTTGTATAGATATCGAGGAAGGCCTAATAACAAGATTCTTTGGAAGGTTCGAGAGTCAGATCATGAAGCAATCTTGTCTGCTATTCAGAGTAGATCCGATCCTGATGGTTCATTGGAATGAATTTTTACAATGCGAGCATGTCTGGTATATATATAATTTCTTTTCAATTTATATATATATATATAAATTTTTAGAACTTAAAGATCTAGATTTAAGTTTGAATATATATTTTATTTTAAATTTGTGTATTTTACACGTACATTATATCTAGATCTATAGTATATATGGTTTTGATTTGAAACTTAAATTTCTTTGACTAACACTTTTATGTTTAGGTTAGTGGTGCCATAAAAGCTTCCACCTTCACGTGGTTGGCACTCATTAGTAGAGAGAATTTTAAATTCACAAAGCTAAGAGAAGCTTTCATTATTTGAAAAAGTTATAAATTTTGAAAAAGTTGTAGATTTTGAAAAAGTCAAGTAAATTTTGAAAATGTTGTAAATTTTGAAAATGTTGTCAATTTTGAAAAAGTTGTAAATTTTGAAAATGTTATAAATTTTGAAAACTACTCCTCCTCAAGTGTTTACAAGACCATACTTACGCGTGTGCACTAATATGAGAAGGAAAAAATGGAGAGAGGCTATTGAGAGGGTCCCTACACCGAGGTGTCAGATCAGACGAGGCCTCTCGAGGTGCCACAAAGTTCGAGTAGTCACCCGTCGAAGTTGAACGATATTTTGGTCTCAGGGCTCTTAAGGGACTACGCCCGAACGAAGTAGCCCGGAAGCAACAACCGTTTCACGCACCAAAACACCACCTCCTCTAGCATTCACCCAGCCACCCAAACATGTCAGCACAGTCCGTTTGGTGCCACGACCCACCGTTTGCAAAATATAGTGTTTGACAACCTTACAATGGCTCCAACTGCACTATTTCACGCGTTTGCAAAACAAGAGACAAATGAGAGTAAAAAAGACGAGAAGAAGAAAAAAACCGAGAGAGGCTATTGTAGAGGGTCCCTACACTAAGGTGTCGGATCAAACGAGGCCTCTAGGTGCCATGGAGTTCGAGTAGTCACCCGTCAAAGTTGAACGATATTTTGGTCTCAGGGCTCTTAAGGGACTACGCCCGAACGAAGTAGCCCGAAGCAACGACTGCTTTCACACCGAAACACTACCTCCTCTAGCGTTCACTTGCCACTGGATCAGCTTCGGCAAGACAGTTCGCTTGGTGCCATGACCCACCATTTGTAAAATATAGCGTTTGACAACCTTACACCGGCTCCAATTGCACTATTTCGCGCGTTTCAAAAAGCAATGAGGACAAAGCAAGAGCACCGAAATGAGAAGGAAAAAAAGCTGAGAGATACTATTATAGAGGGTCCCTATGCCAAGGTGTCGAATAGGATGAGGCCTCTCTAGGTGCCACAGCAGTCCGAGTAGTCACCCGTTGAATTTGAACGATATTTTGTCTCGTGGCTCTTAAGGGACTTCGCCCAACTAAGTAGCCCGAAAGCAATGACTATTTCGCGCACCAAAACACTACCTCCTCTAGCATTCACCTAGCCAACCGGACGTGTCGAAGCAGAGTCCGTTCGGTGCCATGACCCATCGTTTGCAAAATATAGCATTTGACAACCTTACACTGGCTCCAACTGCACTATTTTACGCGTTTGCAAACAATAGGACAACGAGAGCACCGAAATGAGAAGGAAAAAACCGAGAGAGGCTATTATAGAGGGTCCCTACATCGAGGTGTCAGATCAGATAAGGCCTCTCTAGGTGCCATGGAGTTTGAGTAGTCACCCGTCGAAGTTGAACGATATTTTGGTCTCAGGGCTCTTAAGGGACTGCGCCCGAACGAAGTAGCCCGAAAGCAACGACCATTTTGCGCACCGAAAACCACTCGCTCTAGCATTCGCTCGGCCACCTGGACATGTCGAGGATAGTTTGTTTGGTGCCATGACCCACCGTTTGCAAAATATAGCGTTTGACAACCTTACACTGGCTCCAACTGCACTATTTCACGTGTTTACAAATAGTAGGACAGCGAGAGCACCGAAATGAGAAGGAAAAAACCGAGAGAGGCTATTGTAGAGGGTCCCTACACCGAGGTGTTGGATTAGACGAGGCCTCTCTAGGTGCCATGGATTCCGAGTAGTCACCCGTCGAAGTTGAATGATATTTTGGTCTCAGGGCTCTTAAGGGACTACACCCAAATGAGGTAGCCCGAAAGCAACGACCATTTTGCACACCAAAACACCACCTCCTCTAGCATTCACCTAGCCACCCTGGATGTGTCGGCGTAGTTCGTTTTGTGCCATGACCCACCGTTTGCAAAATATAGCATTTGACAACCTTACACTGGCTCCAATTGCACTATTTCGCGCGTTTGCAAATAGTAGGATAGTGAGAGCACCGAAATGAGAAGGAAAAAACCGAGATAGGTTATTGTATAGGGTCCATACACCAAGGTTTCGATTGAATAGACAAGGCCTCTCGTAGGTGCCACGGAGTCTGAGTAGTCACCCGTTGAAGTTGAACAATATTTTGGTCTCGTGGCTATTAAGGGACTCGCACCCAAACGAAGTAGCCCGAAAGTAACGACCATTTTACACACCAAAACACCACCTCCTATAGCATTCACCTAGCCACCCGACTTTTCAAAGTAATGCTCCTGGGGTGCCACGACCCACCGTTGTAAAATATAGCATTTGACAACCTTACACTGGCTCCAACCGCACTATTTCGTGTGTTTGCAAAACAAGTAGGACAACGAGAGCACCTAAATGAGAAGGAAAAACCGAGAGAGGATATTGTAGAGGGTCCCTACACCGAGGTTTTGGATCGACGAGGCCTCTCTAGGTGCCATGGAGTCCGAGTAGTCACCGTCAAAGTTGAACGATATTTTGG
Organism: Taxus wallichiana var. yunnanensis; assembly: GCA_018340775.1. Lineage (NCBI taxonomy): Eukaryota > Viridiplantae > Streptophyta > Pinopsida > Cupressales > Taxaceae > Taxus > Taxus wallichiana. The sequence continues at coordinate 263,631,042 of CM031244.1, read as the reverse complement.
TCTCAGGGCTCTTAAGGGACTGCGCCTGAACGAAGTAGCTCGAAAGCAACGACTATTTCATGCACCGAAACACCACCTCCTCTAGCATTCACCTGGCCACCCAGACATCAGTGCCAGCTTCGCTCAAAGGCCACAACCCACCATTTGTAAAATATAGCGTTTGACAACCTTACACTAGCTCCAACTGCACTATTTCGCGTGTTTGCAAAACAATAGGACAACGAGAGCACCGAAATGAGAAAGAAAAAACCAAGAGAGGCTATTGTAGAGGGTACCTATGCCGAGGTGTCGGATCAGATGAGGCCTTTCTAGAAGCCGTGGAGTCCGAGTAGTCACCCGTCGAAGTTGAACGATATTTTGGTCTCTCGTGGATCTTAAGGGACTAGGCCCGAACGAAGTAGCCCAAAGCAACGACCATTTCACGCACCAAAACACCACCTCCTCTAGCATTCACCTAGCCACTCAGATGTTTTGGTGTAGTTGGTTCGGTGCCATGACCCACCGTTTGCAAAATATAGCGTTTGACAACCTTACACTGGCTCCAACTGCACTATTTCACGCGTTTGCAAAAAAAGAGGGACAAAGAGAGCACCGAAATGAGAAGGAAAACACCGAGAGAGGCTATTGTAGAGGGTGCTTACACCGAGTGTTGGATCGATGAGTCCTCTCTAGGTGCCACGGAGTCTGAGTAGTCATCCGTCGAAGTTGAACGATATTTTGGTCTTAGGGCTATTAAGGGACTACGCTCAAACGAAGTAGCCCGAAAGCAACGACCGTTTCGTGCACCAAAACACCACCTCCTCTAGTGTTCACCTGGCCACCCAGATGTGTCAAAGCAAATTGTTTGGTGCCACGACCCACCATTTGTAAAATATAGCGTTTGACAACCTTATACTGGCTCCAACTACACTATTTCGCACGTTTACAAACAGTAGGACAACGAGAGCACCGAAATGAGAAGAAAAAAACGAGAGAGGCTATTGTAGAGGGTCCCTACGCCGAGGTTTCAGATTAGACGATGCCTCTCTAGGTGTCACGGAGTCCGAGTAGTCACCCGTCAAAGTTGAACAATATTTTTGTCTCAGGGCTCTTAAGGGACTACGCCCGAATGAAGTAGCCCGAAAGCAACGACCGTTTCACGCACCGAAACACCACCTCCTCTAGCATTCACCTGGCCATCCGGATATGTCGGTGTAGTCCGTTTGGTGCCATGACCCACCATTTGCAAAATATAGCGTTTGACAACCTTACACTGGCTCTAACTGCACTATTTCGTGTGTTTGCAAACAATAGGACAGCGAGAGCACCTAAATAAGAAGGAAAAAATTGAGAGAGGCTATTGTAGAGTGTCCCTACACCAAGGTTTTAGATTAGACGAGGCCTCTCTAGGTGCCACGGAGTCCGATTAGTCACCTGTCCAAGTTGAACGATATTTTGGTCTCAGGGCTCTTAAAGGACTGTTCTCGAATGAAGTAGCCCGAAAGCAACGACTGTTTCGCGCACCAAAACACCACCTCCTCTAGCGTTCTCTGCCACCCGAAGTCAAGGCGCAGTTCGATCGGTGCCACGACCCACCATTTGTAAAATATAGCGTTTGACAACTTTACACTAGCTCCTACTGCACTATTTTACGTGTTTGCAAATAGTAGGACAACGAGAGCACCAAAATGAGAAGGAAAAAACCAAGAGAGGCTATTGTAGAGGGTCCCTATGCCGAGATGTTGGATCAGATGAGGCCTCTCTAGGTGGCACAGAGTCCGAGTAATCACTCGTCGAAGTTGAACGATATTTTGGTCTCAGGGCTCTTAAGGGACTACGCCCGAATGAAGTAGCTCGAAAGCAACGACCATTTCACGCACCGAAACACCACCTCCTCTAGTATTCACCTGGTCACTCAGACGTATTGGCGCAGTCCATTCGGTACCACAACCCACCGTTTGCAAAATATAGCGTTTGATAACCTTATACTGGCTCCAACTGCACTATTTCACGCGTTTGCAAACAGTAGGACAACAAGAGCACCAAAATGAGAAGGAAAAAACCAAGAGAGGCTATTGTAGAGGGTCCCTATGCCAAGGTGTTAGATTAGACGAGGCCTCTCTAGGTGCCATGGAGTCTGAGTAGTCACCTGTCGAAGTTGAACAATATTTTGGTCTCAGGGCTCTTAAGGGACTGCGCCCGAACGAAGTAGCCCGAAAGCAACGACCATTTCGCGCACCGAAACACCACCTCCTCTAGTGTTCACCTGGCCACTCGACGTGTCGGCGCAGTCTGTTCAGTGCCACAACCCACCATTTGCAAAATATAGCGTTTGACAACCTTACACTGGCTCCAACTGCACTATTTCACGCGTTTGCAAACAGTAGGACAGCGAGAGCACCGAAATGAGAAGGAAAAAACCGAGAGAGGCTATTGTAGAGGGTCCCTACACCGAGGTGTCGGATCAGACGAGGCCTCTCTAGGTGCCACGGAGTCCGAGTAGTCACCCGTCGAAGTTGAACGATATTTTGGTCTCAGGGCTCTTAAGGGACTGCGCCCGAACGAAGTAGCCCGAAAGCAACGACCATTTCACACACCGAAACACCACCTCCTCTAGCATTCACCTGGCCACCCGGATGTGTCGGCGTAGTCCGTTCGGTGCCATGACCCACCGTTTGCAAAATATAACTTGTTTCCTTATTTATTTAAATTAAATTACAATGACTTGGTTGTTATGTTATCTCTTGTTGTCATCTTGTCCTTGGTAGGATGATATATGGGGCTCATGAATCTTATTTTCTGCCTTATCCTTAACACTTGGTTTTGTTATAATATTATGGGTAATATTGTTCTACGGTTTTCTTTTCCTTTCTCTTCTTTCTCTCTTTCTATGAAGACCATCAGTTGTGCTACCTCTTGATTCAACTCTCTGACCTCCTGTGAAACCATAATTATCTTCTCTTCCTCCTTTCTTCTTTCCTTTTCCTCTCTCTCTCTCTCTCTCTCTCCTTGTACCTCATTAGCTCTATCAACCTTTGAATCACATTTCCTGCTAGTTCTTCTTCTTCTTCACCATATATATCAAGTCTGATTCATGAGGCCTAATAACCTTCAATTACCTTTCTCTACGTTTCTTCCTTGTTTCCATCATCTTTTCTATTTTTCACATATGTTCTTGAACTCTCTTATCCTTTCATGTAATTGCTTTAGTCTAGCATCTTATCTCTCTGATACTAACTTCTCCATCCAATGTGGCATTTTGTAACCATGACCTCACTCTTTACTTCACCCATCATTTTCATCTATCTCTTTGTCTCTCTTCTTGGACCACTGTATCAACCTTATCTCAAATCCTTTTAGCTAATCTTCCTTGATCTTCAAGCTATGATACCACATGTTGCAGTTCAAAAAATTTATAACATATGTATTCAATGGTTTCTATGTTTCCCTAAAAACTCAACTCTGTCTTTTGATCAAGTTCAAACAACTCCTTTTCACTAGTTAACATACTCCAAATTTAATATTATCCCTTATCCTCTATATGGTTTCTTACTGATATTATTTATCTAACTCTAATGTAGATACTATGAGCGTAATCAAAATGATCAACTACCATCTTCAACTGCCAAGTTCAATATCCATGATGCATAGGCAAATACAACAATGCCCATGTTGAAGGTATTTATAGTCTCCATAGTTTTGGAACTCAAAATACATGAAGCAATTAGCTAAAAAAATGTACAAATACATTTGAAAATAACTTCTAGGTTGTAGAGCAATTAAAAGAATGTAGTTTCATGGTATTAGTTTCATATCCAGAAGTCTAAGAAGATTGCAACTATAATGGCATGTTTCAAAGAATGCACATCTAACAAAGACAAGCTTATGATGCAAATAAAAATAATATAAAGATACAGCCACATATCATTCAGATTTAACAATATTTCAGGATTATTATGAGTTACAAAAGAACAGTACGGCTACAGGATTGGAAAATCAATACAGTTAAGTTTCAAGGATTAACTCATATGTACACAAAAGTTACAAACAATGCAGACCCAATTTTGGGTATACCTGTAATATTATCAAGATGTACAGTCAAATACACCAGAGTTTCAAGCACACTTTTCCAAATACAACAGGATGATAAATTGATGAATTCCATTAAATATAAGCTTTAGTTACTAATACTTAAGTTGGCAATAGAGCTAACAATATTGTTTTAGTTTGAAAAATAAAAATTCAAAATGCCCATGGTGAAATATACCACAAATAATAATCAGAAAGATACTAGAAAATATATAACTAGAAGTAATACACTAAATCCACCTCAAGATTTAAAAGACCTGAAATAGTTCAAATTTATAGCCTCGGAAACAAAACCATAGCAGAGATATCCATAGGAGTTCCATATATGGAGGAATCGCCAAAATAACCAAAATAAATATGATTTAACCAACACACATGGATATATATATATATATATAAGAATCAAACAAAGTGTGCTCCAGACGCGCACATCTCTGAAAATATATATGTACATAAGTTCATAATGTATGTACACATCTCGAACTAAGCACGTGTCATAATGTACATATGGGACCACATGCGGTTACAAAAGGCTATATATAGTACAATGAATCATGAATCTACTCATGACCACATATGTACATCCAGTGGACTATAAATCTACTCATGAAACATCTTCCCTCTCTTCGCTCTACTAGAAGTAGCACATCCACGACACTGGGATGTAGTGGAGGGAGATGCGACTACACGATTTCATCCGTGTGGTCCAAGGTGTCTCTAAGCGTGCCTACAACCTAACTCCGCACATTCATAAACAACAAGTTTTTAACACCCAAAATTTTAAAATACATTCAAAATTTAGAAACTTATACAATTTAGTTAAAATGCATGTGAAATCTTACCGCAATGTCATGATCCCTATCAATTTGTTGTTGACGCGTCACAGGGACAACAATAGACTCACGAGGGGTAAGCTACATACAAATAATTAATTTTCAAATTAAATATTTCACATATATATGTACAAAATTTGATATTGTAGATTTAAGTAAATAATAAAAAATAATGAAGGTCTCCAAAATTTAACAAATTTAAAAAATTGTGTACCTCAGTTAGTGGATCTCACAGATGCTTATGGCATGGCAAAGATCTACAACAGCCTCCACAGTCTGCATATATGGAGGAGTCTCTCTAGCAGTCATAAGCTATACAAAAAATATGTACAAATCAATATTAAAATCTACTTAAGATCTTAGCACTCGTATCGAAACCTATTGAAAAAAAATAGTAAAGGAGCTCAAAGGTCCCTACACTCTAAACATATCTTTTCACGTTCATCAAGGAAACACCAGATCTATATATAGGTACATGAAACATTTACAAGCACTCATTCCACATGTTGAGATTTTAAGAAGGTAAAAACTATACAAAGGAGGGAAATTATACATTCATTCCCGTCCCTACTATACAATCTTACCCTGTGGTACTTTCAACACATGTAAAACGAATATATGATTACATACATGGCTAGTTATATATCAAATGAATTAGCATTTCCTACTAAATAATATATAGGTTGAGTATAAGAAAGTGAAACTCATGTACAGCTGTCCAAAGCATGCAATCCGTGCATGAACTTCCAAAGAATTAGAAACAAAGTGTAAAGAGATTTACTAACCTGTGTAAAAGTCATGTGAGGCATGCCAGAGCCTCGGCCTTCCACGAGCATATGATGACTCACTGAGGCTCCCGTGTATAAAAAGAAAAATATTAATACATACATACAACATACACGTGAAACAAATTATAATAATAATCTAGTGCAATTAAATGATTTATTAAAAATGTAAGTTTGTACAACTTGAAACTTACGTTTAAAACATGCCCAGCCGCAGTAGCTAGCATGTCGACACCAAATGTTTCCTTCACCGCTCTTGCTATTTAAAATAAAATAAAAAGTTAGTTTTTGTACATGTATGTACATGACATACAATCGAATATATATATATATATATATATATATATCTCAAACATGTGAATTAAACATGTGAATTAAACTATTGTATATATATTATTTAAATTTATTTAAAATTTACTTGTGAAAGACCAATATCAGTGGCTCCAGTTCCAAAAACACTCCCCAGCATCTCATCTATAGAAAAGAAATCCTGTGAACCAGCAAATGATGTCTCGCCTGCAGTGCATACGGCACCACATGATCCACAGTGGTGTGGTGCACTAGAACTGGCACCTCCACCAACATCACCAGATGCAATCTGGGTGCTATGTTGGGTGAGAGTGTCAGTGAGCTCCCTCAATGCATGCAATGTATCAATCTCCACAACCTCCTTCACTGTAGGAGGGATAACTGAAGGTAGTGGGGGTTTTGGGGCATGGGGGATCCTAGGCTGACCTACGCGTGCACCAGGTCTGCTCTGTGTAGAGCCACCTCCTCGACCAAAAAAGTCAGAAAAGTCAAAATAATTCAGGACCTCATTGAACACGAACTCACAATATAATTTCTTCAAAAAATAAAGAGGAACCTCATTGTTGTTGCGTGGTGGATAATCAAAAACCATCCACCATCGGTCCCAAAAATTGTTTTTGATTCTATCATCATGGTACCAATGGATTGGGAACCGTTTGCAAGTAATCAGTAGGGGGCATTGGTTCTAGGGTCGGTAAATAATGCACAAATGAGGTCTTTTCCAATTTTTTTGTCTTTGACGGCCGCATGGGATAGTTTATCCGCATACCACCACCTACAGTCACTTCTAAAGGTGTTCCATCTATGTATTTGGTTGGTTGCAGACTCGACTTTTCCAATCAATGTTTGCAATGTATTGGCTAAAGTCATGCGGGATGGATTTGTAGCATGATTTTGTCTTATATTTTGAATTAGGTTCTCAATGACAATTTTATTTTCTTGGATTCTTCCAATGATATTATCTTACGTTCCTGCTAGCTCAGTGGGGACAGAAGGAGCCACAGGAGGTGGATCTATGTTTGGAGGAGGGTTTTAAGGAATGTTTCGTGGGTTTTGAGAAATTTTTGACGGTTTGCATGATTTTGAACTTGTCGATCAACCGATAAAACAAGAAAATTTAATACATAAACAAACATTTCAAAATACCCATGAAAATGCAAAAAAAAAAAAACCTAAAATGCAAAAAAATGATTACAATCGGGGACTTACCTCCTCGTCTTGGCAAAGCATGGTTGAATATATCGCTATCCAGAAGTCCGATGAGTAATTTTGAGATTGTATTGAGAGCACGAGTGAAAAACGTTTAGGAAAATTCGCGGTTCGAAATGAAAAATGAGGAAAATAACGAGTCACGGGACTGTTAAATTTTGTCTCAGAGTTCCGCGATCGCGGTTTTAGGTTTGGTAATTACTGAACCTAGAATTCAGGAACCGTGATCGTGGTTCCTTTATTTCAGGTTTTTATGTCCACGGAATTGTCCACCAACTTCGTGCACTTACCCATAGGTTACATAGGAAATGATGAATTAGTCCTCACTAGTACTAATTTTGATATTTTCAGTTGTGTGTTTTCTTTCCATTGTGGTGTTTTAGTGAATAAGAATAAAAATATTATTCCTACTAAAATTTTTAATAAATTACCATCATTTCCTATGTATCATCATAATATTAGAATATTAAGGAGATAAAAACACTAGTGTAATGAAGATTATGGATCTTAATTGCTAATCCAAAAATACAAATGAGATGAAGAGTAGATGGGTTCTTATCTATAGTTACATTTGTGTTAAGCATGCTAATAACCATGGAAGGATGATGATATATGCCTTATATTTTTATCAAGATCATGAGCCACATCAATCAAACTTGCTAAAGGAGTCGTGCATACTACAATTAAAAGTGTGATTTTTTTTTACCATGTTCGCATTAAGAGGAGAATATTAGGAAATTAGTGCTTAATGGATTATTGTGGGTGATTATAATTTATGTGAAAATGTAAATAATTTATTATGACACAATCAATAAATAAATAGAAGTGAAATATATTATTTTGGTCCGAGTTGTTATGTTGTTGACTAATCTCATGAGAATAGGATTGAAAGTATTTAGTTGAGATCCCTACTTTATAGAATATTGTAGGACTATAAATATGTAACTATTTGAGTAATGAATAATAGAATAATAATATTCAATATTATTATTCATATAACTTTGACCAAAAACTATACCGATCAAGTAACTACACTACATCCCCTTGAAAGTGGGAGAATAATCCATGTAGTTCTTCTAATGTATGTGCAATCATGTAAGAAAATTTAAGATAACCTCCTATTGTTACCTTGTGTATTTTGATACTAAGATAAAAAAACATTAACTATATATAGAATATAATGTACACTTTGAAGGAAGCTATCATCAATAAAATCCTTACAGAGATAATTTAAAGAAAAGGTGTATGATTCTTATTAAGAAGTGTTATACCCGTGAGGAGAATGTTGAGTCTGTGTTTCCATCTTTTCATTGACTATAAGTATAATTTTCACATTATGATGGAAATGTTGAATATATTTATCATTCAACTTGCTATTCTAGGTAGCCTAATCAATTTGGAGGATCAATGACATGTTCCTTACAAAGAACATACTATTAAAATTTTTGGAAATACACTTTTCCACACATTGCATAAACGTTAATACAAGGTTGAATGTCTTTGAAATAGAAAATAATATGTATAAGCTTGGTAAATTCATAAATATTCACTAATAAAAGTGTAACTTAGACTAATGATCAATAAACATATAAATATATAATAGAATTATAACAATTAACTAGTCTCGTACTAAAATTAGAAGTGTACACTCGATAAATATATTTTTAATCTTAGTCAAAACAAAAGAAAACAAGTTGATTCAAGTCACATCATGAGACAAGACTATAAAGGAGGTTGCAAAGTGATACACATTTTGAATATGTAGAGAACTATTTATTTATTTATTTAAATATATTTCCATTAGTTAATGTCAATTTTTCTTGTGTTTCACCATTTTCTTTACGTTATTGGGACAAAACAGATAAAGGTTATGGGCTTAAAAGGAATGCCTGTTGTGTTGGTTTGGAGGTTGATGTGTGCATTCTAACTTCTCGATCCGATGTTGACTGTGAGAGCTTCCTTTTGGTTATGAGGAACTATCAAACATAGAAAACAAGACCACCAAAGAAGAGTTAAACAATATATGACAGTGGACTGCCTAGTGTATGCTAGCTCTGGGAAGTGTGATACTTCTTAGAAGGTTGTCAATCCACTATTTTATAAAACAAATATGAAATAACTAAAATGTGTACATAAATGAATCTAGTGCTAGTATTTTGATTTGGGTACCTCAGATCACTATCGTGTCAATCTAATTAAATACTAAAAACTATGTGGGTCAAGGTATTTAGGTCAGGTTGTAGGTTATTTAGGTGGTTTGCAGGTCATAGATATGGTCTTAGTAGGGTTGGGTGAGGTGTTTGGGTTGTTTTTGATAGGTGGGTGGTTGTTAGTTTACATAGTATTGGAAAACACATAGACTAACATCGCTAGGTAGAACCGATGACGGTTATGGGTAACCAAATAATAATAGAGATGGGTTGATAAGATTCAATAAGATTTGTTAGTGAGGTTTGAGCTGAGGTCAGGTAGAGATGACAGAGGGCCAAACGAGGTGTATGGGGATCTTAGGAACTCTCATAAATGTGCAGAGGTCGGGTATAGGTGGTATTATGGTGTGGAAGGAGGAATGGTTGGGTTTACAGGTGAGTAAATGGTAAGGGAAAAGGGAATGCAAGTATGAAACCTATAATAGCATTAGAATAACCCAATAGATGAAGTAGAAATAGATGATGCCAATAAAAACGTACTTACCGGTGTTACAGTTCTAATAGATATGTGGTGGTGATGTTTGGTTGGTGGGATGGAGCTTGGTTCTATAGTGCTGCTTCCTGGAATGTCACCGTGCGTGAAATACCTCTAGATCTATCCTAGTGGTGGTTATGTATGTCTATAGGTACCAAAAGACTCTCGTTCTTCTTACATGTAGTTCTCTTCTTGTCTCCTTGATCTCAGAATGTGCCAACCCACAAACAAGGTTGCTAAGGTGAATAAATGGTAACCGATGATGTTTCCTATTTGACCGGCATTGGTTTCAGGATGATCAGCATCAATTAAGGTGGGATTCCCTAGGTCTACTAAAAATGGAATATCTCGCATCATTTGGGTCGGTTCGTTAGTTTTTTCATGGATCGGAATGGGAGTTATGTTTTTATGACTAGGAAGGTGGTTAGAGGGATAATAGGCTTTGATTTTTATGATTTAACTAATTCTTATTCATTTATGGAAATATGCTATGAATAGGTCTATGGTGAGGTGTCTAGGTGAGGTGGCATCCATTTAATTAAATTAATTAAATTAATAATGGGGTGAGGATGGGTATTAATTTAATTGTAAATAATTAAATTTACATTAATTTGGGGTATAAAGTTCATGGTTAGGTGAATGTGTGTAAGTTGGTTATTCAAAAGGGGACCAAGGGGAGTGTGACCCAATTTTGGTGTCTACATTTTGCCCCTTTTTGTCATGTGGCTTGTATTGGTAAGCGATGTTGACAAAAATAGGAAATGGTTGTGTCGAGTGTAAGTGAGGGTGGTGTTGCCCCAAGTGTGGGTGAAGGTAACCCCCCTCAAACTAGGAACCAATGAGGTGAGAGATGGAAGCGGTGAGTGGTTTGATAAAATGAGGAGGTGGGAAAATGAAGATCATTGGGTGCATTGGGTAAAGATAAAAGGTCAAATTAGGTAAACAGGTAAATGGGCCAAGGTCAAAGGTAGTGGTAGTTGAATGTACACACACGTTGGAAACTGCATGGCAAGGTACTAGGTTGAGAAGCTTTCAAACTCTATGCCGTCTAAGGTCGATAGGTATATCCAAATAGGGTTAAATTGATTCCAGTATCCAAGGTATAGGATATGGTGTGGAAACACAATAGAGGTTACGTGTAGGAATGTTTAGTTATGCTCCAAGACACCAAAGGTCCTAAGTTAGGATAAACAACACGACAATAGGCAAGGTAAGGTCGGTAGGCAAAATAATACAGGCAACCACGTCATAAGGTATAGGGAGCATAGAGGGTCAAAGGTCACAAAAAGTGGTTCAGGTCAAGGTATATAGGTAATGACATGGGTAATGCCAAGGTATAGGGAAAATAAAAACCCCTAAGACATAGCAAAGGAAAGGTAAGGGTAGGTTGGGTTTGTAGGTATGGTTCAATGGGTGTCCGGGATGATAAAAAGGGACATGAGCATAAATGGTGGTAGGAAAAAGGAAATGTAGAAAGACTAAACAAGTAGCAGGGTGGATTGATGCCGGTTAGAGGGTGACCGACATCAGTTGGCTAGGGCACAAAGAGGACCGGCGTTGGTCAGGTCGGGGTGGGTTTATAAAACAAAAATTTTGTATTTTATGGAATCATTGTTGTATTGTACCGTTGGATAAAATGATAGAGCCATTTCAATTTTCAAGCTTCGGAGAGGAAAGGACATGGAATTTTACCTAGATGAGGTGGAGAGATCTGGGTGGTGAGAGGAGCGAGGTAGATGGGTCCATGAGATTGGGTAAACCGATTTGATTGGTGGGTCGATTTGAGGTATATTTTGGCATGACAGAGGAGGGAGAGGGTTCGAGTAGACCCGGTGGTGCGGGGCCGATGTGCCCCCATGGAGATGACATCACGATGAGGTAAGATTTGATCCCATTCCTCATTTGTTAGGTAGATTTGTTTATAGAAATCGGTTAGGGTAAAATAGGTGTTGGGGGAATAAATTTTGAATTTGGGAAGAAAATGGGTTAAATATGAATGTAGAAAGGTGTAGTTAGGTGAATGAGGGTGGGGAGGGGCTTAAGGGGGAGATTTACGTAGGAATGGGTGGGTAGTTAGGGAGAAATGGGGAATTTGGAGAGAATTAAGGAAGGGTTTTGTGGATTTTCTCCACGACAATGACTGATGTCACCAAGGGTCAGCCGACGTAGGTGGGTTTTAGCTAGCATCGACCCACGATGGGGTGATCGTTGAAAGATTTAGGAGACCGTGCTAGCTAAGATGAACCGATGTCGGTCGGTATTGAGAGAAAAATAGGCCAAGAGATGAGTAAGGGTGGTTGAGTGAGATAGGAAGGTATTGTTAAATGAAAATAGGCAGGGTAATAGTTATAAGTGAGGTATCAAGGGTGAATGCGGGTATGGTCAAGGTTTAATAATGGGATGGTTTTCTCGACACAACCAAGGGACCAATTACAGATGTGCAATAGGGTACCTCCACTATTAGTAGTAGTACATAGGAACGCGACAGTGGAGGAGTGGAAGCATGTGGCCAAGGTAGGCCTGATCGGGGTTAGATACTACCGGCACCTAGTTTGAGAGCCAAATTTGATGGTCACCCTCATCGACATACGGATTTGGTGACCGATGAGGGTCTTCATTCCTCTCCATTAAACACTTCAATCAAGTTTGGTGTCCAAAGGTTGTATGCATTAAGAGAATAAGATCTTGGAAAACAAATCCTTTAAACACAATCAAAACTTGCATAAAATAAATCACACATGCAGGAATTTAAAAGAACACTTGCAGAAATGTAAACACACTTGAAGGAATATAAAGACATGATTGTATAAAGGAAATCACATTTGCATGAATTGAATTTTCTGAATTAAAAGTAAACATAATTGAATGAAACATCTGTAGGTTTACAACAGACTGAATTTTCACAATACAAAGATAAAAACAATACAACAAAATGAATTAAAGAAAAATGAATAAACATAAACATAACAACATAGATCCATATTCCTTTGAATGAGTGGAAAACTCATTCCTTGGAAGAGTATTTAAATCATACTTCTGAGATCTCAAAACTATAGAATATTTGAGAGGAAAGAATAGATCTTTATTTCTTTGGAGAAAAGCATTACATATCTAAGTGTGGAAGGTTACATTTATAATTCATGCATCCAAAAAACTCCTTATTTTAGGAAATACAATATGATCTTATCTTTATTCTAATCCTAACAACTAAGATCTCCATCTCCACAAAATATGGAGAGAGATATATTATTGAAGTCAAATCTTATCTCACTTATTTTAGGAAGATTTGCTTCCAAATGTTCTTGTTGCTTTTCGGTAATAAGAATCATAATGATTTTATTCCTCTACATTATTGGAAAGAAGATGTTCCTAAAAATATGATTTTGACCAAATACCTTTCTCATATTTTCCATTTGAGTTTGTTGTTTTTATTGTGGAACTATTGACACTTATCAAATACGCTTTTTCCTCGACTCAGCTCACTAAAAGTTAGATTTCTATTGATTCGTAAAACCTGTAGAAAATATGAATGAGGTTTTTTTAAAACATATTTCTATGAACAAAAACCTCTCTCATATTTTCCATTTGAAGTTTTCTATTTCTTTTCATGAAACTTTTAGTGCTCATCCGATACACATTTCCTCGCAATACAACTCACTAAAAGTTAGATCTCTCTTGATTGGTAAAAACTGTAACAAATCTGAATGAGGTTTTTGTTAAACACATTTCTATGAACAAAAACCTCTCAAATATTTTCTTTTGAAATTTCTATTTCTTTTTATGGAACTTTTGGTACTCATCTAATACACGTTTCCTTAGACTGTAGCTCACTAAAAGTTAGATCTCTCTTCATTGGTAAAATCAGTAGCAAATATGAATGAGATTTTTTTAAACATATTGTTATGAAAAAAATCTCTCAGATTTCCCATTGGAATCTTTTAGTTTTCACAATCCCTTAAAAACTATCATTTCATTGATGAAAGTTCCAAAACTAAAGTTGTCATTCCTTTTATGCAAGTTTCGGAACTAAATCTAATTTGTCCATGAATTGAAAGTTTTGGAACTATCATTCAATTGATACAAGTTCTGGAATTAAATCTATGAGTTCTGAAACTAAACCTGCAAGTTCCGGAACTAACTCGTTGAGTTCCAGAACTAACTCTGCAATTTCTGCAACTAACTTAAAACAACTATAAATTTTGCATGCGACCTCGGATTGAGATGATTCTTTGTTTGAACTTGTATTTTTTCTAGAGGAATCTGAATATGAAATCAGATCTAATTTTAAATGTACTATTCATGATCAATTCCACTTTTACAGTACTAGCATTATCTTTCCTTTATGTCTTCTATACACAAGAATTTCCATCTTTTCCCAAATAATCAATAGGATTAGTTAACAAAATAGATAACAAAATATTTATAAAGAAAAAATAAGATATATATCCTATATTCTATCCTAAGTAAACTATAAGTTCCTAGATTACATTTAAATCCACTTTCAAAGGTAACTTGCAAGGACAAAATAATGGTAATTTGTGGCCAATTTATGGTCTCATCATTGCCCCACACTTAATCTTATGCATGTCCTCATGCATTACATTATTATATCCTCTTCTTATATTCTTCTCCATATTGAGGACACGTTCTTGTGGATCTCCTTCTACTACTTTTGATTTTTTTCTTTTACAACAGGTTCTTGTGTGGATCTCCTTCTGCTTTCTTTTGATATTCTTTCTTTTACAACAGGTTCTTGTGTGGATCTCCTTCTGCTGCTTTTTATTTCTTTCTTTTACAATAGGTTCTTGTGTGGATATCCTTCGTTAGTTTTGATATTCTTTCATATATAGGTTCTTGTATGGACCTCCTTCTGTTGCTTTTGATTTCTTTCTTTTACAATAGGTTATTGTGTGGATCTCCTTCTGTTGCTTTTGATATTCTTTTCTTTTATAGAAGGTTCTTGTATGGATCTCCTTCTATTGCTTTTGATATTCATTTCTTTTATAGCAGGTTCTTGTGTGGAACTCCTACTATTTTTTATGTCTTTTATTTTACAGTAGGTTCTTGTGTGGATCTCCTTCTTCTCTATGTCTCATATTTAAAATCAAAATGCATAGCTCGTGCTTCTCCTTCTCTCCCACACCTAAGCTCATGCATGTCCTCATGCATGTTGTTTATTTATGACTGTCCATAAATTAGACTCCAAAAGTTTGATTGCAAAGAGGTGCACATGTTTTTCATATAAGTAGGGAGATATGAATTTTATCTTGTCTTCCTTTGAAATCTTTAAAAGTGGATATAGCTGTAGTAAAAAAACTTACAAGAAAGCTTAAAAATAAAATAGTAGAACAAAATAACTTGATCATACCTCTAGTTTTCTTTGTCATCTTATTGTTAACATGGTCAAATAGTGCCGAGAAGAAAGCCACCAGGTAACTGTTGATTTCCTTTGATGAAAATCCACCTCTTTTTTTTGATTGATTGGCCAACAAGCTAGTTTTCCAATCAAACTTTTTTTATCTTTGACTAGCCAAAGAAGCTAGTTTTCCAATAAAAGTTTTTGATTTTTTTACCTTTGACTGCCAAGAGCTGGTTTTCTAATCAAAGATTTTTGATTTTTTTCCTTTGATTGACAACAAGTTGGTTTTCAAATCAAAGCTTTTTTATTTCATTTTTTTATTTTTTTATACTTGGTGACTCCAAGAAGATTTCCAAAAATTATGTAGACAATTTATAGGTCTTCAAAGCCCATATTGAATTATGTATTATCGTAATCACCATAGTAATATTCAAATCCTGTACTAGTGATCTCAAGAGATGGAGAGTTGTTAAAATAGAAAGTGAACGTATCTGTGGGTCCCTCCAAAATCTGCATGCTCCTTGGTTGATACTGTTGGTGCTCCAAAATCTACATGCTGATATCAAGAACAACTCTAGAAATTCCTATAGATCTAGTCCTCGATGTTAGTATGCAAAAAAATTTCCTTGATATTCACAATTATTACTTCTTAACATTATACAAACATATACAAAAATGAAGAAATTGAAAGACATGAAAACAAATCGCTCTAATGGATTTGGTTCAGGGATTGAATTTTATTATGAGATGAAAATCTAATTTGGATTGGTGGATTTATTATGAGCGGGTTTTTATTTTGTCTCTAATTAAATCCCTAAATATGGATGGAGTTAATTAGAAATGCTACCACTTCATTATTACAAACCGGAGAAGTCAGTTTTTCACTAAGGTTATGTGTAATAAGATCACTCGGTTCTTAGTTGATATGAGGGGAAATGGTGGTGATTATCAAGAATGGCATATTATATTTCATCAACTAGGATCTAATTCCAGATTCAATATCATATTCTACCATTTCCAAATGTGAATTCTATGTTCATACCATTGTACCTTCTTGATCAAACATCACAGTCATTTTCTTACACATAGAGACTTAGTTTGTGGGAGATAAATATTTATAATCTAATAATCCTAGTTGTAGAAATTGAAATTTCAATCTACTTGCAGAAAATAAAAGTCTAAAGAAACTACTTACCAAATACCTCCTATCGCAAAATTTGCTATAAGGTATTCTACATCTGTCACTAGAATATTCTTTTAGAGAACTCAATCTTCCAATAACATCATGTCCCCAGAAATGGTGCCAAAATGATGAGGGTCATCAATCCTCACCATTAAAAATGTCAATCCAGTTGGTGTCCAAAGGTCTGTATGCATTAAGAGAAGAAGATCTTGGAAAACAAATCCTTTAAACACAATCCAAAAATTGCATAAAATAAATCACACATGCAGAAATTTAAAAGCACACTTGCATAAATGTAAACACACTTGCATAAAGAAAATCACACTTGCAGGAATATAAAGACATGCTTGCATAAAGGAAATCACACTTGCATAAATTGAAATTACTGAATTAAAAGTAAACATAATTGAATGAAATACCTGCATGTCTACAAGAGACAAAATTTTCACAATACAAAGATAAAAACAATACAAAAAAATGAATTAAAGAAAAATGAATAAACATAAACATAAAAACACAAATCCATCTTCCTTGGAATGAGTGGCGATCATTCCTTGAAAAGGACTTAAATCATACTTCTGAGATCTCAAAACTATAGAATATTTGAGAGGAAAGAATAGATCTTTATTTCTTTGGAGAAAAACATTACATATCTAAGTGTGGAAGGTTGCATTTATAATTCATGCATCTAAACAACTCTTTATTTTAGGAAATATAATCAGATCTTATCTTTATTCTAATCCTAACAACTAAGATCTCCATCTCTACAAAATATGGAGAGAGATATATTATTGAAGTCAAATCTTATCTCACTTATTTTAGGAAGATTTGCTCCCAAATCTTCTCCTTGCTTTTCGATAACAAGAATCATAATTATTTTATTCCTCTACTTTATTGGAAGGTGAATTTTCCTCAAAATATGATTTTGACCAAATACCTTTCTCAGATTTTCCATTTGACTTTGTTGTTTTTGATTGTGGAACTTTTGACGCTTGTTAAATACGTTTTTCCTCAGACTACAGTTCACTAAAAGTTAGATTTCTATTAATTGATAAAAACTGTAGCAAATATGAATGAAGTTTTTGTTAAAAACATTTCTATGAACAAAAACCTCTCTCATATTTTCCATTTAATTTTTCTATTTCTGTTTATGGAACTTTTAGTGCTCGTTTGATACACGTTTCTTTGGACTGCAACTCACTAAAAGTTATATCTATCTTCATTGGTAAAACTTGTAACAAATATGAATGAGGTTTTTGTTAAAAAAATTCTATGAACAAAAACCTCTCTCATATTTTTCATTTGACTTTTCTATTTCTATTTATAGAACTTTTATTGTTAAATGTCCGATACACATTTTCTCGGACTACAACTCACTAAAAGTTAAATCTCTCTTCATTGGTAAAATATTTAAAAAATATGAATACGGTTTTCATTAAACACATTGCTATGAACAAAAACCTATCTCATATTTCCCATTGGAATCTCTGAGTTTTCACAATCCCTCAAAAACTATCATTTCGTTGATGCAAGTTTCGGAACTAAATCTGCAAGTTCCGAAACTAAATCTGATTTTTCCATGAATTAAAATTTCTAGAACTAACTATCATTTAATTGATACATATTTTGGAACTAAATCTGTGAGTTTTGGAACTAAACTTGTAAGTTCTGGAACTAACTCTGTGAATTTCGGAACTAACTCTGTGAGTTCCGCAGCTAACTTAAAACAACTATAAATTTTGCATGTGACCTCGGATTGAGATGATTCTTGTTTTGAACTTGCATAATTTTTCAAGAGGAATCTAAATATGAAATCATATTTGATTTTAAATTTACTATTCATGATCAATTCCACTTTTCCCAATACTAGCATTATCTTTCCTTTATGTCCTGCATACACAAGACTTTCAATCTTTTCCCAAATAATCAATAGGATTAGTCAACAAAATAGATAACAAAATATTTATAAAGAATGAACAAGATATATATCCTATATTCTATCTTAAGAAAACTATAAGTTCCTAGATTACATTTAAATCCACTTTCAAAGGTAACTTAGAAGGACAAAATAATGGTAATTTATGGCCAATTTATGGTCTCATCATGACCAACACATTTCACTGCCGATAGATGAGATGACCATTACCCTTAAATGATGTATATAGGATCATGCAGCTACCGATAGTATGGACATAGGTGTATTCAATTTATTTAGAGGCATCTAAGGAGATGATGTATAAAGTGTTTAACGAGGGCGCAGCGAGTTGAGGTTTCATAGCTCCAACATGAGTTATGGAGATATGTACCGAGCCCATCTAGAGGAGATGAGGTTAGTAGTTCTGATGATGGAGGCAGTGTGTTATTTTACACTCGCTAGATGTAGAGGGTGGGAGATTCCCACGATCATTGATGGGGGTTTTGCATGATATGATGGAGGACAGTCCCAATTTGCATGGGCACAAACCTTCTTAGTTTACCCGCACATAGAGTTCGGGCCTATGGACGATTGCGTTAGTTCAACCTATGTTGCACCTTCCTACTACATTATTGGGTGTATGAGCACATCGTGTGTGTGCATCTAGTGGGCATGCCCCAAATTGATGCATTCAAGCTAGGTTTTGTGTGGGCAAGCTATAGAAAATGAGTACCTACAATTGGAGAGTGTTGAATCGCCTTAGCTACACATGATGTAGCCTTTTATAGGTGTTTACTAGAGGGTTTGTCCAGCATGGACATCATATGGAGGCCATATATGGGTTTCCCATCATATAGGTATATGGCCATGGAGTTGGATGGATTACAACTGGTGAGATGGATAGAGGGGCGTTGTGCTGGTGAGCACAAGATGACCCCATTGATAGGGTTCAAAAATAGTTGGGATTTCCCTAGGATATACCTCCACCATTTCCAATATATAGGAGGGATGATGTGGAGAGGCCTATGCATCTACCACAGACAAAGGTTCCTACATGGAAGGAGGATTAGGTGGTCAACCGTGAATTGATGACGTCGAGTTATATATAGGTACGAGATAGTGGTCGAAAGCATAACTACGAGTAGTACCACCGAGGCTAGGGCATCCGACCTAGTTACCATCATAGTCAAGAGAGACGCCCTATAAGGTAACGTGGTAACTCTAATCACATAGTTGGGGATAGAGAAGGGACAAATGATAGGGTCGAGGCACAAGCTTCCACATTACACGCATAGGTTATAGCCCTACAGGCCCGGGTAGCACAGGAAAGATACCTACATAGGAACCTACACAAGCTCAGGTAGCACAAGGACATGTATCTACATAGAACCTCTATAGGCTCAAGTAGGATAGGGACAGTACCTAGATAGGAACCCACACAGCTCGGGAGGGGGTCCCATTTTATAGACAGAGGTGGGAGAAGGTCGGGATGCATGTACATGGTCGAGGCCGATGGAACCACTACAAAAGTACCTATGGCCAGTTTAGGGATGCCTTAGGAGAGGCACGATATTATCAGGATCACTTGATGGCTTCAGGATAGATGTCCCATCCTATGCAGAGTACAGAGCACATCAAGTGTTAAGTGAGAGGACTATGTCTCACACGAATAGTTTGGAGAGTACAGGGGGCATGACGAGCCCTAGGATAGGGTCAGGGTGAGGCTACCAATGCCTCGTAGGCCATCTCTAGGTGAGGCACTAGAAGAGGTAAGGCCATGATCCATGGAGGGTGGTGAGATGCTAGTGGGATGTTACACAGAGTAGATGAGGGGGTAGGTGAGAATCATCCATAGGATATCGTGGGGTGACAATTAGTCACTGGAGATGGGCATTATATTGATTTTGTTGATATATATATTGGCTTGCGTGCCGAATAGAGTGAGGATGTAAAAGAGTGTTTTTGAGAGTTATGATCATAGACTGGCCTCCATGTCAAGATGGTGAGGATGTATTTGAGTGACTTGAGATGTTTGTATTTATTTGTATATGTGTACATATGTATGTATACACAGACTTTATGATTTATAGATGATGATATTTATAACATGGATGATGTACTTGTTTTAATTTTCATTTTTATCTGTATGTAGGTGGAAACCAAGTGGATTAGGCATGATAGAGTCAGGTCGGTTTAGGCATGATGGAGTGAGGTCAAATAGGTGTGATTGAGTCAGTCAATGTAGGCATGGTGGAGTCAAGTCGGTTTAGGCATGGTGGAGTCGAAGCTATTTTAGGTATGATTGAGTTAAGGTCGTGTAGGCATGGAGGTGTTAGGCTAGTTTAGGCATGATTGAGTTAGATCAATTTAGGCATGGTGGAGTCAGGTTGGTTTTTGGCATGATTGAGTCGATTGGTTTAGGCATGGTGGAGTCGGTTTAGGCGTGATTGAGTTAGGTTGTTTTAATTTTGATTTAATGTCCAAGTTGTTGGTAGCATGGGAGAAAAATGGTGATGTATATACCTGTTATGGCTTAAATTCCCAAATATTTGCTATATGTGGAAATATGAAATGATAAATTGGTGATTTGATGATGTGGTAAAAATGTGTATTAATTGATGCTTGTTGGGTTTAATTTCCAGTTATTAATATAAAATGGAAACTAACTAAGGTAGAATACGAATAGGAAAGTGGAAAGGGGGAATTGGTTAGGGTAAAGAGTCGCCAAGCTAACCTCCAAGGGCCCCATGCCCTCAAAGTGCTTCCTACATAGCCCTATCGAAAAGGGGCCTCAGGCCGATGTAGTTCTCCCATAAGCTAGGGAAGATTATGATGAATTAGAGGAATGGGTTGGTAGGTTTGAGGCGTGGGTGAATGTAGGTCATAGGAATGGTTGAGTTGTTTTAAATATAGGTGTCAATTATCTGGTCTGGTATATGATAATCAATAAGTAATGAGGAAAATGAATAGTAAGAGGTGGTAAAAGAGCTTCTTAATTGATAAGAACCCTAATGAGTCTACCATACCCAAGATGGGCTTATGAACGTAAGACCCTAAAGGTGTTGCATAGTGGACTATTCTAAGGGTGAAGAAATTCATTTAATCATGAAATGGCGTGGTTACGGAAAGTCCCTTGAGTAGAGAGGAAATTAGTATGAAAAGGAAATGAGGTGAGAGTGGACAGTTTAGCATAACTTAGTCTATGACAACATGTTTTTCTTAGCAAGAAACCTAGGATCAAAAATAGGAAAGTCCATGATAAAAATTTCATCCTTTTCTTCATTGTTTTAATTTTTTTGTATTTTTAATAGACTGATCAATGTGGGAAGTATATTTGGGATGATTATATTATCTCCTTGAGGTCTTCACGAAGATGATCGATACAGAAGCTTCTGGATATTTCTAGCGTATTTTTGTATTTTTTTTTTTACAATGACTTTATATATCTATCTATCCTTCAAGGAGCAATCTATTTATAGTGGTGAAAATAGAGTGAAGAGATTTCCCTTTAGAGGAGTCATCTTTTACTTTGAAGTTTGACTTAAGGATTTGTATCCTTTTTGTTTTTGGATGTTTAAGTAATGGAAAATACTATAGAGGAAGATTAGGTTCTTTTTTAGAAGACAAGACCATAGCACACAGAGGTTAATTACGAAAGAGGTGGTTTTGAGTGATGAATGACCATAGGATTCTACCTTGGAGAAGACAAAATGTATCCATGAGAATCATCCTATGAGTAGAGTCATGGTACTCATATTGAAGATGAGTCTGAAGGTGATGGGTAATCACATGATTCTTGTTTAGTCATGGGTCCTCAAAACGGATAATATGGAAGGTGGACAATGCTCAATGGATGAGTGATCAGCTAATGTAAAGTGATATAGAACTTGATGTCAATAATAAAATGGTTGAAGGTGTAAGGCATTAGGGGGCTTAGGTTTGGGTTTACCTTAGAGTGAATGAAAATGATAAGCGCGTGATCCATATGCATGGGTAACTATATAGGGTCCAAGCCAATTACGAAAACTTTACCCCGCTTACTTTTCTCTTCTTTGGTTACAGTTGATTTTCTTTTAGGATGAGGTCACCGACTTGAAACGCTCATTTTTGAACACATTTTTCATAGGCACGTTTGATATTTTTTTGGTAGATTTGGAGATGGTTAAGAACATTGAGACGACATTCATCTAATAACTCGAAATAAGTCAAACGATCTTGGAAAAAGTCATCGTCGTTGGGCATGTCTTGTAGTGAGATACGCAAAGATGGAATCTAGACTTTAAGAGGTAAGATAGCCTTGGTACCGTAGACCATAGAAAAGGGTGTGGTAGTAGTCAAAGTGTGAATAGTAGTGCGATAAGCCCACAAGGTAAAAGGAATGTGCGTATCCCTATCCTTCCCAATCGTTGACTACTTTGATAATAATTTTGTTCAAGGTTTTATTGGTCGATTCGGCTTGCCATTGGTTTGCGGGTAATAAGGTGATGAGAAACTAATTTGGATGCCAAAAGTGTCACATATCTTGCATAGGGTTTGGTTTTGAATTTCTTTCCATTATCGGTGATGACGCGGTGAGGAACACCAAAGTGAAAAATGATGTGATGGTTGATGAATTCACATATTTTCTTAGATTTTGTGGAAATGAGGGGAATGGCCTCTACCCATTTAGTGTAATATTCAATAGCGGTTATGATCCATTGGAAGCGTTGTGAAGAATGGTGATTTATCTCACCGACAAGATCCAAACCCCACTGAGAGAAAGCACAAAGGTCTTTTGCGACATGCAAGGCATGACTAGGTGTGTGTTGGAGATTTTCATGTTGCTGAAATTTCACACAACATTTTACATAATACCAAAAATTGTGGTTTAAGGTTGGCACAATAATATCCCATGCAAAGGATTCATTTTGCGATAGCTAAACTAGTAAAGTGGGCCCCAAATTCCATTGTGGACTTCCTCAATGGTGTAACAACTTTCGATATTTTAAGGCATTGTAAAAGAATACTGTCAAAGCCTTGCTTATAAAGGAGACCACCCATGATGACATAACAAGAGACACTTTTAAGAAAGGCATGTTGTCCATTCCGAGTGAGATCACTAGGTAGAATGGAAAAGGAAATATAGTCTACATATTACTTATAATAAAGGTCACGTGGGTCGAGATGCAATGGTTACGACGGAGTAGAATTCATGAGAAAAATAATACAGTGATTGTAGCCTTTGTATTGTGAAAAACATTTTAGAGTAAGCGGGTGAAGCAGATATCTAAAAAGCCAAGAAGGCCATGGTATGCACAAATTTATTGGTAGAATGTAGGGTGGTTTGAAGTTTTTAGCAGTCAAAGGTGGTCAAAAGTATATCTATGTGATGTTTATAATTTTTAGGTATCTCATTACGAAACTGGTATATACCATTGACTTGGTTTAGGACCAGCTGGGAATCACCAAAGATATTGATGGACTTAACATCCAAGGCATAAGTATCCTGGAGGCCTAATACAAGTGCTTTGTATTTGACAATATTGTTTGTACAATCAAAATTGAGTTTGAAAGACAAAGGCATAGGTTTACCATCAAGAGGAATGAGGATAAGACCAGTCCCACACCCACGCCGACACTCGAGCCATTGAAGAAGAGTGTCATTTGGTAAGTGGGTTCGTCTAAGGAGAGGGTAGCTATAGATTCATCTAGGAAATCAATGTTAGAGGGTGGATTCCTAGAAATGGGGGCATCAGCTAGGTGGTCGGTGATACTTTGGCCCTTAATGTTCTTTTGATGAATGAATTCAAGGTCAAGGTCGAAAGAAGTGTAAGCCAATGTGCGCGCACAATGATTTTGATAGGGTTTTGCGTACATATAGTGTAAGGGGTTTGTATTGGTAATAACAAAGGTTTTGTGGTTGAGTAGGTAATGACGAAGTTTGGTGACAATGAAAACTAAGGCTAGGAAGAGTTTCCTTGCATGGGTATATCTATTTTCGTAGTCTAGAAGGATATGAATTATGTAATAAACCACTTTCTCTCGGTTTCAATCATCGCGATGAGAGAGCATGGTACCTAAAGAATGGTCAGTGTCAGAAATATATAGAAAAAAGGGTTGGTCATCTTTAGGAGGAATGAGCACTAGTGGTTGAAGAAGGTATTGTTTTAAGGCTTCGAAGGATTTATGGCATTCAACATCCCATTTGAATGACACATCTTTCTTGACAAGATGATGAAATGGTTGACAACGGTCGAGAGAGCTACAAGATAAAACAACTAATGGATCGCAACTTGCCTTGTAGGCTTCAAATTTGATGGAGATTAGTAGGCGGAGTAATTTCTAGAATAGCTTTGACTTTAGTAGGCTAAAATTCTATGCCATGCAAAGAAATGATGAAACCCAAGAGTTTTCTTGAAAGTACATCAGTAAAGACACACTTCTTTGGTTAGATGAACACAATACTTGATGAGGCTTTCAAAGATGACCCTAAGGACGGGAAACTATTCATTCGATGTTTGGATTTAGCAAGAATATCATCTACGTAATCTTCCAATATGTGATCCATGATGTCATGGAATATGTAAGTCATGGATCCTTGGTATGTAGTGCTGACATTTTTAAGGCCATAAGGTATGACACGATAGCAGAAAGTCCCCCAGGGGTGATGAAAGAAGTCTTGTGTTGATCTATCGGAGCTAGTAATATTTGATTGTAACTCGAGAAACCATCCATGAGTGATAGCATTTCATGGCTAGCGTGAGATCAACTAGTTGGTCAATGCCTGGTAGGGGAAATTCATCTTTAGGAAAAGATAGGTTGAGGTCATGGAAGTCTATACAAATGCGGAGTCCCCTCTCACCTTTGTGACAAAGTGGCGATATTATAAATCGATTGAGGATACTCAATGGGTAGGATTAAGGAAACCGAGAGAAAGCATTAAAGCTCTTCTTTGACATGAAGAGCAATGTGAGGATGCATTTTCCGCAGCTTTTATTTGATGGGTTTGGCATTAGGAATGGTTACGATATTGTGGACCACAATTTTTGGGTCAATACTGGGCATATTGGCATAGGACCAGAAAAAGTGTTACTATAGTCCCAAAAGAAAGATGTAAAAGCTTCCTGGTCAATAACATCTAAATATTGGCCTATCTTTAGAATGTGTGGGTTATCCTGAGTGTTAATGTTGATTTCAATGGTCGATTCATTCACCATGGTTTGTGTCTCGAAAGGTAATGACCGACAAATATAAGAATATTTCGCACCCGTAGGGGAGGATGGATTCATCATCCCGACACTAAATGAAATTAATAGAAGGTGTATCATCATCGATCATGTTAGGATATAGGAATGGGAGAGAAGAGGGAGCCTTGTTATCACGTTGATAGGTTTGAGGTCCCGACAATTTTTTTACGAAAGAAAGAAAAAAATTTAGGAGGAATAGATTCAGGATCTATGGACTCGTGGGTGAAGATGTTGACATGGGTGAATGAGGTGGGGAAGGTTTTTCTTCCTGAATGAGGTCGACATGAGCCTTCTTGGGATGTTGTGCATCAAATCCAATGCCACTATAGTCATTTTGTTTACGAGTGGTACAGAAACGATAGTATGGCAACCTTGTTCCTAAAAGACGAAGCCAAATCCTTTCCACGTGCATTGGTGGAGGAAAGTGTGAGAAAAGTGGCGGTTAGTGAGGGAGTGTATGTCGGATGAAAATGGTTGTTTTTGGAATGGAGGATTGGGTTTATAAATGGTGATATCAAGTCCCCATATGTTATTTTAGTTTTAAGGTGGGGAGGACCATAAGGAAAAACATCGCCTATGTGGTAGTCATAACTAAGGTGTTGACGTAGGTTTCCGTACTCTTACGGAGTGAGGAACATGTTGATATTGTATAGGTGGTACTCCCCTAGAGTGAGGTATTGAAAGAAACTTCTAATGGAATAGTGGTCAATATGTGGGAAGTGGGGATAGATAACTCACTAGATGATTGGGAAACAGTGAGTCGGTTATAGATTTTACGGGTAGCAATAGGGATAACAAGGTTAGATGTTTGAGAGGTGGTGGTAATCTTGGTGGAGGGGCTTTTGGATGAAGGTGAAGTAGGGGTAATGAAAAATGCCTTGACTGGGACAAGTACATCATTGGGCTGGTACAACATGTTACAGGTCTTGAAAGGTGATGGGTCAACTAGAATGGTGTAGTTATGTCCCTTGTGTTCAAATTTGAGGTAGCAATGTAAAGTCAAAGGGAAACAACCCATGACATGGCTCTAAGGTCATCCAAGAAACAAGTTATACTGGAACTCTCCTTTTAGGACATAGAATATTTCTAGGATAGTGTAGGGACCTACGCAGACATGGAGAATGATGGTACCTAGGGTAGAGGTCATGGTGTCATTAAAGGAGCACAACATAATTGGGTTACCATGCATGCAATTGGTAGGTATGCACATTTGGTTATATGCATGGGAAGAGATGATGTTAATACTAGCACCACCGTTGATCACAACGCATCATATGGGTATACTATCATTATGGACGGAGATGAAAAGACGGAATCATGGTCTTCAGATCGAAGCAAGTGATCTCTTCATCCTGAAAAGCTAAGGGTAGATACTTGGTGATTAGGTGGAGGTGTAGAGGAAGATGGAAACTTAGTGAGAGAGACTATGTGATGAGGTGTAGTGATGGAGGCTATGGGCATGGGGTCATTTGGTAAAACCTCGATAGATTTAATGATCTCCATGAGGGCTTGATGATTTGACTCAAAGGTTTGGATGAGGTCATATAACGACATTTTTGGGAGGATTGGTGCAATTATTTTATCATTGTGTGATGTTTGACCCCATTATAAATATGATATGCAAGACCTCAAATGGTGACTTTGGGTGTGGGTACGTATGGTATGTGGGGTACGGGGTTGGTTGATGAGATAGCCATATTTTCTTTACACTTTTCTTTCGAGTGTGGGTGGCAACGTAAACCATGTTAATTTTAGGGGATGTGGATGAAGAGGGTGTTTCATGAAAGGTATAATGACATGAGGGAAAAAAATCCTAGTAGTGGATAAGAGCCTTGTGCAATGATTAGGCACATTTACATTTGGGTGGTGTTTTGGACAACTCTCTTATATATACCATGTTGATCTAAAATTTTGGGGGTGGATAAAAGGGTTGTGGGGGTGGGGATACTAGTCGTTGAGTGGGTAATGGATGAATATTTGGGGAGATTGGTGAAGGTGGAGTGGGGTCCTCATCCAAAAGATCATCTTCGTTGAAATTGTGTTTAGGAGGACAAAGTTGGAAAAGAATGGTCTTCGAGGCCTTAAAATTTTCAACATCATGTCTTGGCACATGATGATACGCAAAAATCTTGGTCTTGTCAAACCCTAGGTGTTTTGGTTTGAGAGGATCGTAAGGTCAAAGAAGTGGTAATGTGATGACGAAAGTCTCTAACATATTGGTTAAAATTTTAGCGTAGGACCCCACTAACGAATCGCTATGGAAGGTGAGTGTGGGTTTGGGTACATGTGTGGCTGATTATGGAGGAAGAGGATTTATAGGAGGGGGAATGGGTTGGTCCACTAGTTTGGTATGTGGAGTAGTCTTAGGTCTTGCAGGCATCTGTTTGGATAAAGGAGGGGTAGAAGAGCCGACGATATTGGTTTGACTACTTTATTGGAGGGTAGCGGATTCTTATCTTTAGGTTACATCCTCTTGGGTAAAGGTGATATGGGAGTATGAGATGTAGAGGGAAAAGTAGATGGTGGAAGAGGATGGGTTACCCATGAGGGCAACCAAGTTGTGGTGCAGGTGGTTGGTAGAGGTTGGGTAGAAGGTGTGAGTGGGAGAGATGAGAGTGTCATGGGTATTGAGAAATTTATGCAACTCAAGAGTGGTAATCATGGTAAGAAGGTCATAGGTGACAACGGGGTTGTGTGGATCTCTTGGGTATGTTAGAGGGCCTTGATAAGGAGGTGAGCTATTGTGTTCTTGGTTTACCGGTGGAAGTAGGTTTTTGGCTAGGTTTGAGGTCCTAGGAATGAAAGGAGTGAAGGTGATAATGGTGTGGTAGGCAAGGTTGGTGTATGAGGCCTAGAAGGTTAGGGTTTCCTTTTAGAGGTCGGAAAAAGTTTAGTGTTGGTCTGGGAAGATGCAGCTAAATCTAATCTGATGGGTGGATGAGTAAGGTTTGATGTTAGCATGACCCCTAAGGTAGTGATGGGTTTAGGAAAGGGAGATGATATAAGCATGGATACGTGTTTGGGTGTAGGTGTGTATTGGGTTGTGATCGAGTTGTGTTTTTGGTTGTAGGTGATGACATGGAAGGTGTTCCAATAGCCATGGTTGCATTTGGTTTGGTTTCTTGAAACACTTTTTGATATATTGTGGAGGTGTCGATGAGTGACAGCTACATTTGGGTTGAAGTACGAAGTTGAAGACATCCCCAAAGTAAGTCTCTATCAACATATTCCAAGCAATCGGCAAAAATGAAAATGGTACTGTTGTAAGTGGGGAAGATGTGGATTGAGTAGTAATCCCTATAAAATTTGTTTGAGAAATAGGAAATGGCTAGCTTCGCATCAGTGGGTAAGAGAGCCAAAAGTAGATAGGCATGATCTTGGAGGTCCGATGGGAAATGGTCATCTAAAGGTAATAGTGTTTCTATAGAATCCTCTATGGGTAGAGGAGGTGATGGACCATATGAGGTAGAATCTATGTGTGATGGTATAGGGAGTGGACAAGTGTCCCCTATGAGTAGGACAGGTGCTACTAACGACTATTCGGTAATTTAAGGGGCAAGAGGTGGAGTGTTAATTATGGGATCTTCCATGGGTGAAGGAGAAAATGAAGGGGTTCCTCTATGGGTGGAGGAGTATATGAAATAGGTTCTTATTAAGGAAGGGGAGTTTGGGATAAGATTTTGTCTATGGAAGGAACATGGGAAATTACAAAGCAATTGGTATGTCATCGAAAATAGCGTGGACCTCCATGACATTTCTATCATTGGTTGAAGTTTACAGCTTGGTTGGAAGATGGGGCATGATTAAGGAATGGTTTTTGAAGATATGTAGGTTTTGGTTAGCAGGTGCATTTGGGTTATCCAAGACTAGATCTCTGTTGTCTAACATTTCTTGGATGATATTATTAAAGGTGATGTAGTTACCATCGCTATGACCTTTGACACAATGATAGTTGTAATAGTCATGTTCTTTATACCATGCGGGCATTGGGTGATCGTGGTAAAAACTAGTGTGCAATTTTATAGGTGGAAGGGCAATGGCACTAGCCTTAATAAGCTTTTCCAAAACGTAAGAATAAGGTTCCCTTATTGAGGTATAATTTTGTTGTTCTCGTCTGAACTAGAAAGCTTGGATGGGAGAAATATTAGAAGGTTTGGCTTGGTTTGATAGGTGAGAGGATCCATCCTTGAGAATCATAGCATTGGAAGATCCTTTGGGTTTCAAGATGAAGAAGTATCATTCGATTTAAATGTGGTGTTCTTGTTACACAGTGAATTTTATTTTCTTTGATAGCACGAATCGCCAATTTTCATGCCATGGTGAATGCCTTGTCAAAGTTGTGGAAGGTATACACTTGTAGGGTTTGTGAAATGTGTCTAGTGCAAGCCTAGGTAAACAAATCTATGAGCTCAGTTTGAGGTAATTAAAATGTGAGTTGGTTAATTAGGCCTGCGCGAATTAGTGAAAAGTCAGCGATAGAATCGTCATCATACTATCGTGTGGAGTAAAGATCAGTCATGGTGAATTTCTTGACAACGTTGATTGAGAAGTGGTCTAAGAAGGCTTGGGCTACTTGATTAAATGAGTAGATGGAATGTATGGGTAGCCCACTGTACCAGTCTAATGCAGGTCATGTGAGGGACATCGGGAAGGTTCGTAGGAGTAAAGCGTCATCATGGGCGATCAGGTAACACCCATGTTTGAAAGACCACAAATGTTGTTACGGTCTTCTTTACTATTGAAGCGGTTGAATTTTGGAATTTCCCAATGTACAAGGTATGGAAAAATATGAATGGATGGATGAATTGGCTCATTATAGATTTCATTATAGGTGAGAGAATTACATGAAATGGAAACTAATGCTTTTAGTGTCCTGAATCCTTTCCATAATTAATTTTATGAGGACATTGGTAGGTTGTGATAGAAGGGAGCCTCCTTTAGGGCAAGAGGGATGGTCCCGAACATGTGATGTGAGTGGCATTCTAGTGTGTGGGGATGCCAAATAGGAAGGTTAAGAATAGGGGACCAACATAGAGGGCATATATCCGTAATGAATGATGGATGAGATAGGGTTTTGTTGATAATATGTATATATACTCGAGTAGTTGATATGACTCTAGTGGTGATTGGAGGCAAAGATTGCAAGATGGAGAGGAAAGATTTTGAATGGGGTAGGGGTCACCGACACTACAAGAGATTGTGTTATAATTGGTATATATGAGATAATG
The DNA here is from genome assembly GCA_018340775.1 of Taxus wallichiana var. yunnanensis. Lineage (NCBI taxonomy): Eukaryota > Viridiplantae > Streptophyta > Pinopsida > Cupressales > Taxaceae > Taxus > Taxus wallichiana. Next base: position 263,600,242 of record CM031244.1, on the reverse strand, counting down.
GGTGCATATGGGGTTATGGTCTTAGTGGTCAATGAAGGAACAACAAATACTAGAGGTAGGACTAATGTTGCAAATGTAGTGGTCCTAGTGGGTATGGGGCCTAGGTTTGAAAACCACCGGTGGTAAAGTAGGAGAAGGTAATGCCGCATTATTAGGGGCTGATGCGTAAGGGGATAAGGGAAAGAGATATGGATACGGGTGTTCCATATATAAATTGACCAAGAATCCTAGGTGGAAGAGTGGGAAAGGTATAATTATAAGGTTGTGGGATTCTAGTCAAAGAGTTGTGCGAACTCATCATTGCATGTGGCAATGGTGGTAGGTAGTGTTGGATCCATGGGTGATAGGAAAAAGTTGGTGAAGGATTGGGTGGGATTGGTTGATGATTGGTGTGGAATATAAGAGCATTATCTTTATCATGCGAGTGAACACCATGTGAATGAATGTATATAAGGTGATGTTGTATCCTGTAGAAGACACAAAAAGTAGTAGGAATGAGAAAATAGGTATTTTTAGCTGGAAAGTGGGAATGTATCGCTAAGAATTAGCACAGGGGTAACCAATGACGGTTTATGGGTAATCGAGGTCGATTCTTATGAGAAAAGAATAGTTTTACCAAATGAGGAAAAAATTGATGAATGTCAGATAGGTAAGTTGTATGATGACCGTTTATCGAATACAGAGAGTACAAAGACTCAAAGAAACTATAATCACTAAAGAAGATGAAATAGGTGTCCTTTGGGAAATTTAACCAAAAGGACAGAGAACCGATAGTGGTTAGGTAAAACTGATGACGGTGAGGAGTAAACCAATGCCGATGGATAAACCGATGTTGGTTACTGTGAAAATTTGAGGAATGCAAGAAAATAGATTGTTGTGAACTAATATCGATGGATGATCAACCGTAAGTCCGAGATGATATGATGAGGTCCTGACACACTCATAAGAAGTCAGAATACTCAAACTATGATTGTGGAGTGTGGAAGGAAAAAGAAAGGAAAATGGCTAAATGTATCCTCACACCTCAAAACAAACATCAATCAAACACTAAAAACATGTATGCAACAAATGATTTTAATCTTGAGCTTATGTTATATAGAAGAATAATTCATGAATTTAGAGTAGAGTTTTTGGTGAGGAATGTTTCCTACAAAGAAGGAGATCTAAAAGGAGATGTTTCAGGTTATATTATGGCGGGGGTGGGTCATCCTCTGAGGTAATGACTAGAAAGAAGTAACTAGCTAGGTGCCCACTATCAATCCAATGATCATGTGATCATTGACAGCTTCTTCCGGGTGAGATGTTGTTTAAGATGATGTGTAGTTTTCAATTTTGTGTTGTTTGGCTAGAGAGAGAGAGAGAGAGAAAGAGAGAGAGAGATAATTTTCCTTTTACAATTCTTTGTGTCAACCATTACCTAGGCATGACTTCTAACATATAGGTTTCCCTCATTTTAATGTGAGCTAAATGTAGCATACAAGGATGAAATGCAACTAATTTTAAACCAAAATAAAAAAATTACGTTCGATGAAGAAAATGAACAGGTAGGAACATTCTCTTTCACTACTTATGCGAATGCAAGAAAGAAAAGATGGTTCATTTTAAGCACTAGAAAATAGATGTTGTTTTAGACAATTAGAAGAAGAGAGGATTACCATGGAAAGAAATTTAGTATGAATACGTTTAGAAAATAAACAAACACACTATCTTTACCTAGGTATGAAGAAAAATACATGGAACCCTAGATGGGTCCCACTGGGCATGCAAAATTGTTTCATATTTTTCTTTACATTATTGGGATGAAACAGATAAAGGTTATGAGATGAGGAGGAATACCTGTTTGTTTGGTTTGGAGTTTGATGCACATATTCTAAATTCTTGATCTGATATCTTGAATATGAGAACTTCCTTTTGGCTGGGAGGAACTACTTGAAATAGAAAAGAAGACAACCAAAGAAGAGTTAAACAATATATGACAAAGGGACTACCTAGCGTATACTTGCTCCGGAAGTGTGATACTTCCTAGAAGGTTGTCAATCCACTATTTTATAAAACAAATATGAAATAATTGAAATGCATACATAAACAAATCTAGTGCTAGTACTCTTATTTGGGTATCTCAGATCACTATTAGCATCAATCTAATTAAATACTAAAAACTATGTGGGTCAAGGTCTTCAGGGTCAGGTTGTAAGTTGTTCAGGTGGTTTGCAGTGTCATAGACAAGGTCTTAGTAGAGTTGGGTGAGGTGTTTGGGTTGTTTTGATAGGTGTGTGGTTGTTGGTTTACACAGTATTGGTAAACACAAAGACCAGCATTGGCCGCGTATGACCGATCATGGTTCAATAGAATCGATGGCGGTTATGGGTAACCGGCGTTGTAGAGGCAAAGGTGATAAGATTCAAGAAGATTTATTAGTTGGGTTTGAGCTGAGGTCAGGAAGAGATGATAGAGGGCCAAAGGAGGTGTATGGGGATCTTAGGAACACTTAGAAATGTGCTCGGTCAGGTATAGGTAGTCTTATAGCATGGGTGGAGGAATGGTTGGGTTTATAGGCGAGTAAATGGTAACGGAAAAGGGAATGCAAGTAGGAAACTGATAACAACAATAGAAGAACCCAATACACTAAAGTAGAAAGAGATGATGCCAATAAAAAGTGTACTTACTTTTTTGGTGTTATAGGTCTAATGGCTATGTGGTGGTGATGATTGGTTTGTGGGATGGAGCTTGGTGTCATAGTGTTGCTTCCCGGAATGTCACCATGAGTGAAATACCTCTGGATCTATCTTGGTGCGGGCTATGGATTTCTGTAGGTATGAAAAGACTTTGGTTCTTCTTGGATGTAATTCTCTTCTCGTTTCCTTAACTGGTATCGGTTAAGGCGGGATTCCCTAGGTTTCCAAAAAATGGTAGATCTCGCATCATTTAGGCTAGGTCTGTTCATTCTTTGCAAATCAGAATGGGCGTTATGTTTTTATGAGTGAGAAGGTGGCTAGAGGGATAATAGGCTTTTGATTTTTAGGTTTGAACTAATTCTTATTCATTTATGGAAACATGCTATGAATAGGTGTATGGTGAGGTGTCTAGGTGAGGTTTGCATCCATTTAATTAAATTAATTAAATTAATAATGGGGTGAGAATGGGTATTAATTTAATTGTAAATAATTAAATTCACATTAGTGTGGGATATAAAGGTCGTGATTAGGTTAATTTGTGTAAGTTGGTTATTTGAAATGGGACCAAGGGGAGTGTGACCCAATTTTGGTTTTTACAGACTTGTAATAAGATACTATTTCCATGTTAATGATTTGTATATTAATTTAATGGTATATTAGAGGTGATTATCTAAATATTTAACTAAAACTAAAAGTGAGAAACTCATTAAATAGGAAAACATATAATGAACATTGGATTATTCGAATCTCATTGTTGAACATTTTACTTGATTTTCTTAAGTTAATTTGATTGTAATTGTAACAAAATAATATCCCTAATACCTATAAACACCTAATTTTTACCACACAATTTTAATACTAATATTTTACTATTTGTCTCTTTAACCATCATTTCATAATAATTAGTGATTTCCTAATAATTAGGTAGCATTCCCCTTCATCTCGATTAGTTAAGAAAACTTCATTAATTAAATAGCCTTGTCCCTTATCTTGGATGCCATTTAAATTATCTTCATTATTTAAAATCCCCTTTTACTTAATTAATCAACCATTATTAGTTAATTAAGATTTCAAACTTGTATTTAATCAATGAACCCTATTATTGGTTAATCTCCCTCTCAAACATTTAAAATTCTACTAATTTCCCTCCTAAATAATCTTCAAATGGCTTCTATAATTTTAACATGGTCTAATAATTAATCCTAGTTTATTAAATGAACCTTCCCAAACTCCCATGAGTTGTAAATCGTTAATTAATCTCTTTTAATCATACTTATCCCTTTCTAATTCTACATTCACTAGGTTATAATATTCTCCCAAATGGAAAGCTATATAAGAAGCCTAGTATACCTTGTCCAAACTTACACCATTTCCCTTATAAAAATTATACTTTTGAAGATAATTTCATTATACTAGAACGATTTTTAACTCTCCCCCTTTTCCTCTTTCTAAAGAGTAGTAAGAGAAGACTTTAACATGGCAATTAAGCCATACTTTCTAAGATCTCCTCCTCTTTCCCAAGAAATAATTTATCATATGTGGTCTACATTTGGATAATTTAAGAAAGTATATAAAATCCAATAACATTCAAATTTCAAAGGGAAGATTACATCTAATGTTAGATTCATGTTTTATTCAATTTAATTAGCTTTCCTTTTAACTTTATCACGATATATTAGCTTAAATTTAAATAAGTTGGGACCTACTTGGTCTTAGGTTCTTTCAATTACCTTAGTTACAAATTTTAGCATGCTTAAATATGACATGCCCAATGGGAAATTCATTTTATCACGCACATTTATTTATTTTCTTATTTTAAAGCTTCATTTTTCCATTATACATGCATTTTGTTTAAATTTCTTTATTTTTGATCATATATGTTAGTGTTTGGTAGTATTGATTCTTCTTTGTAGGTATAAAGGAGGTGAAATGTTGTCAAAATTTAATCTTGGTGAGAAAAATATGATCTTTTTGCTATGTTTTAATCATTTTTGGCGTTCTTTCTTAGAGGTGCATGTCTTTACACACCGGCATAGTAGTCAATGTGCTAGCATAATGGTCAATGTGTTTGTGTATCTCTTTATGCACATACATTACAATGTATTTATAGTTACACATGCTTATGTAACATTCAAAGCACTTGTGTACTGTCAATATGCTAACATCACTCTTTTTTGTCATTTTTTGGGTGCATGCACCTATGCATCTGTCAACATTCTTGCATATAATTCATTGTGCTATCGTTAGAATATTATTATGGCTACACATGATAACATATTAATCCACATTCTTGCGTTGCACTATTTTCTCCTCCATGCACTAGTGTACTTGTACACACACACCGTGTTACACTAATTTTATGATTCATACACTAGTGTATCGGTTCATGTGCCTACATCCATTTTCATGTTGTAAATTGCATGCTCTAATATACTCATGATCTCGCTAACATACCGTGTAATTTTTTCAAACTTTCACTCAAATTTTCAAAAATTATTTTTATTTGATATTTAATTTCTGATTAGTTTACATATAATCCCGACTCTAATATATAGGTCATTTGCTTATAAGTACTTTAATACATGATATATTTCTTTGAAGTTCCACTTTGTTTCATTTGATGAACACTATGTATGTTCTTCTCTTACGCTCTTGATCGACCTTGAAAATTTGAAATGACTATGATACTTGGTATTTTTATAACATTGTGGTACATGGAAAATTACTATTCATTTTTGTGTAAGACCTTTGTGAAATTGAGACCTTAGACAACACAAAGTAAAAAAAACAATACTAGAAAAATTTGAATACTTATTCCTTATTCAAGTATCAAAATAACATATACTAAATCAGATAAAATGAATAAAATAAACTATATTTGTAGCTTCAAATAAGGATAAAACCAATATGATTTAATTGTGGTAAGTACTTGGAATTAAGCCCTACGATTTTTTTTAAGGAGTACCATAAGAACCCCAAAGTAGTTGGCACATTGATGGAACCAACCAACAAAATGGATAGTGCCACCATTTCCTACTTGAATAGTATTACCCATGAGGAATGAAAAATATTTTCTATGGTGATAACCCCATTCATATAGATTACGAGGTATATTTTGTATTCAAGATTTATTTTGGTATGGATACTTGTTCGTATAAGTATTAGTAGTGAAACTATATACAATCCCTAGGAAGCTATTTGGAATCACGAATAAGCTTACCTTATGTTATTTGTGTGTATAAAACCTTTTACAAAGTAAAAATTTGTCTAAGTTATAACATTATTATAGAACAAAGAAAAACACTGTCCATGTTTTTCCACATATCCTTCATCAAAAATCATACATAGCAAAACTTTATCTGATTTATAACCTTGTTTTAGTGACGGAACAAGATGAAATTATGTTCAATTTACGTCACATGCTTTTTACATCACGAATCATACTTATTTCATAGTTTTTGGTTTCTTTTATCATAGGAGGAACAATCCAAAGTTCTGAAAAAACTTTATCAACCATATTTCACAGTTAACCTTGTTTTCCTTAATCTTGATTAAGTGTTGATATTATGTTAGTAGAATATTTTATTTTCTGAGTTTCCTTAAAAAATTATGTGACATTCAAATAATTTAGGAAATTCAACCCTTTTCATTCATTACTCTTCCTATATTTCATACAACTTACTTAGTCAAACTTTCATCACACATTCAAACCTTGGAAAATCTTCACCTTGCATCCATTAAACTACTCATTTTGACTTAGATTCATAAATTTTACACACATCCTAGATATTTGCAAAACACATTCTATAATGGCATGAATCACACTTTTAACACATATGAGGAGTGTGTATCTAACCATTTTTTGAAACTCTTCGAACCATCTTATGATGAGGAAAAATACTTATAGATCATAGTGAGGGTGAGGAATAAATACCCCAACATATTTGAGAAGGATTCCACTTGACCTATATAACTTATTGTTTCAAAATGAGGACAAAGTGTTACTCCATTTAGTAGAATAAGTGGCTAAACTCCCCCTCCGATTTCAATCTAAACATTCTTACTAGCATGACTCACGAGGAATAAATAACATAAAATCCTCCCATTAGAAAAGCCAGGGATATATTAAGCCATGAACATGCCTCTATGTTGACACAACCGAAGGTTCATATTGAGAAACAACAACCTTTAAGACTAATATTTGCAATCGTATAACCATTATTCAAATTATTCACAAATCTAGAAAAAGGGTGAAGAAATCGTACATGAAACCCAATCCAATCCACACATTGAAGACATCACCATACAATATTTTTACAAACTCTTAGTCACTAATTGGAATATCTAGTTATGTATGTCTATAGAGACATGTATAGAGATAATTACAATGAGAAAAAGGAAGAATGGTATTCTATGAAATAGGAACTTTTTATCTATAAGAGAAACACTATGGGATACAATAGGAAATATAAATTCAAAGAACCTTGTCTTTATCCCTTTGATTAGGAGATGATAGGTACACTATTTCCAAACAACTCGACTACCCTAAATTTAGAAAATATAGGTGTAAATTTAATCCTTTTGATCACATAAATTAATTCATCGTGGCATGCCAAGAAGTAATTGTTAGAAATAATTATATTTTTACTTGTTTCCATAGATTCTTAGGGCTAATGCAATTGAATGTTTTCTCCATCTCCCAATGATTTATATTCAATTTTGTGGACTTATTTGAAAAGTTTGTTTTCCACTTTTCATTCAATATAGACAGTGATATTTTTGATAGGATTCTTCATAAAATTTTGGATAAGCCACATAGTTAAGGAAATAGCCACCAAAGCTAGTAAGAAGGCTTGAAGGATAGAGGAATGCTATGAGATAAAGAACAAATCTACATAAAAAGGAAAAGGCATGGTACACTAGAAAAATCCGCAATAAGCTAGATAAAGTTGCAATATATGGAGGAAGTTGTGATATACTCGGAAAATCCATGTAAGAGCATAAAGATTCATAGAAGCTGACATTAAGCCACAAATTGAAGAAAAACCAAACCAAGACGAGACGAGAAGGTGATAGAGGCACGAGTCAAAGGAAGTGACTTTTGGTATGTATTAAATTTTATATATTTAGTGTAATTACCTTTTTGTATAAGGGCCCGTCCAAATAAATTAATGTGTGAGTGTCATTTTGAGAATTTTTTTAGAGGAGAGATGATATAGAGAAGATAAGAATGAGAATATATATATATATATATACACACACACACACACACACACTTGAGATTGATGTAATCATTATTGATAAATAAATAAATTTTGGAGTTTGGGATGAAATCTATTGTATGTTTTTGTTTACCTTTTTGTTCTTAAAGTAGATGTGGTGTATTTACCAAGTACATCCTTAAATAAGATCAAATTTTGTATGCCTCACAATCATGTCGTGGTCTTCAAATAAATTTGGTGTCTCAGCCTAGGTTCCTTGTGTTAAGTAGATGTCAAGGAAGATTACACTACTAGGGTATTGGAAACCTACATTGTTAGAAATTGAAAAGTGGTGGGAGAAGAGGATCGAAATATTCATGAAGGGATAGTAAAAAAGGCAGAAGATAACTTATAAAATAGAAGAAGACGAAGTGTTTGGAGAATATCAAGAAGAATTTTGGGCCTAGTTTCCACATCAATTGTGGCCCTGTTTATTAACATGTACAAAGAGGAAAGAATGGTCATGGATGTATTTAAGACAACCTTTTGAGTGGACTATAGAAAAATTAATCATAGTAAAATATATTGATGAATCTTGGACCAAAGCAATTAATTACTGGTATGAAACTATTCTAGATTCATACATAATCATGTGGATAATTCAAGGCTAGACTATTTTTGATAACAAGAAACAAGAAGTTCTACGTGGATCTTGCAGTCAATTTATTTAGTTAGTTCCATTCCTAATTAATGTGTTTATGATATAATTGGATTAATTAGGGATATCATGAAGTTCCTTTAGGGGGACAGAACCGTGGATGACATACGTGAAGGGGGCGATCCAAGATTCATGACTTATTAGAATTAATGGGGTGTTGGTTAGGGTGGCGTAAAATTGGATGACATGGGGAAAAATAAAAATTCAAAATTAGATAATTAGCAAAAAAATACTAAGAAAATTAAGGGAAGTTAAATTAAAAATAGTAAATAAAATGATGAGGATGGAAGAAAGAGCAAGGATATCCGTGGAAAATAAAGAAGAAGGAAATAATTTGGAAAAATAAAGGATAGCATGACAAGAAAGAGATAAGAAAAAGATTGATAGAAGTAATAATTGAATAAATTTAAGAAAGTAGAGAAGAAAATAAAGAAAGAAGATTCACCCACATCAAGTGGAGGCCAGCAATTGGCTTACTTGGAAATGGAGGCAGATGCATCAAGTCTAGCTATAATACCCACTTCATGTGGAGATCAACAAGGTTTTTTTACCCCATGGAGACCTGTGGTTCAATACACTATAGAAAGTCTAGTTCAACAAGCAATCCTAATAAGGGATCTACAACAACTCTAGTAGAGGTTTAGAACTAGCATTTAATATATTATTAGAAGCAAAAGGATGGAAGGAAGAAGAGTTTAAAACCCATTAATTAATAAGGAAAGACGTGAAGAAGAAGAATAATTCACTAGGATGAATGAATTAAGTGAGTAATTCAGAGAGAAAATAAAAATAGTTTATGAGGAGAATAAAGAAGAAGAGAATATAGACAAACACTAAGAAGAAAATATAGAGACAACGAAGCTAAAAATGACGAAAGAGATAGAAGCGAAAACAAAGGAAAAAAGGAATAAAAACATAATAAGAAGAGGAGTGACGAGGATTAGAAGAAATACATAGATTAAGGAATAATAATGATAGGAAGGTAGTTGTGGAAAATATTAGTATGAAAAGTCACCAAAATAAGATGTTCCCCCCATCCAACACATGATCCCAAAGAAGTTGACCCCCCTAGAGCAGATGATATTTCATGTGCCGCTTAATACATCATTTGAGAATCTAGAAAAAGGAAACAAATAGAGGAAAGATATCAAACATTGTGAGAAGAGAGTCAGAAGAGACAAGAGATAGTGAGAGAATTTTGATAACTATGAGGAGAATTTAACTTTTATATTAAATTAAGTAGAGACAACTAACTCAAAAATACGTCATAACTAGATAAAGAAGGTGAATACCCAATGAACCGTGACTAATGGCTCAGAGAATCAAATTACCAATTTTTGACAAGGACTCTAGCGATGCTCTAGAACATTTGTTTTTAATGGAAGCTTACTTGAAATACAATAATACCATGGATGGAGCTACGAAGCTACAAGATAGTGTATACACATTCAAATATGATGCATTGCAGTGGTTCATGAAGATAATTTACCAAGGAGTGAAACCATGGGCTTAAATTGAAAGAGAGTTTAAAATATACTTCCATTTTCTAGAAGTGCTGACAAAAGAGTAAGAAAGATGAGATATGTTCTAAATAATGAGGAGGACTTAGTGAATTAATTTAAACAGATATTTGAGAATGTTACTAGAAAATTAGAAGAGCCCCTAACTATTGAGTGGTTCACCTCAAGGCTACTTCCCTACCTTAGAGAAGCATTAGATTCATAGCAATTTAAAGAATTATCAGATGCAATTGAGATGGAAATTAAACTAGAATCCCAACCATGGAGAAGAGAGGGTGAAACTTAACTCAAGACTAGGCTAGAAAGGGCAGTTAGAACTAGAAAATTTAAAATTACAACAGAGATTTAGAGGACTTGAGGACTAAGAAATAGTTCACCACCAAAGAGCAATACAAGGCCAAATATATGGTGCACGATCTACTATAACAAAGGTCATAGTATAATTGAATGTACATAATTTTAAAATGCAAAATGAGAAGCCGTAGTAAGATTAAATTCATCACAAAAAGCATCCTCTAGAACATAACACTGTCAAATAGGATATTATGTGGTATTTGTAGACTTTGGTACAACCTTAAACATGACACATGTCCTTTAGTAAAACTAGCAACTCCTATGAATCAATTGACATACTATATTGCATTTGGGTTGTATAATCATTATCATCATACTTTCCCCTCAATTGATGCATTGGAAAACTTAAAATACTATGCCACCAGGAGAGAAATAGCCACTAGAGATAATGAAGCACCAAACCCCGCCCTACTTAACCGCATATGTCTATAGTAAACACACCACCTTCACAACCATTGATAACTGCACCACAGTATTCAAATCAACAAGGTGGCCAACCTCAATTTTGAGGTGGTTTTCAGGTAGGTAACTATAACTAGAACTACTAAGGTTATAATGATGTAGGATACTTTAGAAGGTACAAAGGAAGATATCGACATGGATACGAGAGGTGGATATGATAACTACCATGGAGGTAGATGTTATCGAGGTTATAACAATGGTGTTTACCGTGGGGCTACATAGATAACCAAGGAGGTGGATATCGTATGTAAGGCCCATGAATTGTTATAAATTAAGACAATACGGGCACCTTGTAAGAAGTCATACAAAACCTAATCCCTATTTCTTTTCCATGAGAAAGGACATGATGTATTTAATTATCCTAAATTTTCCTAGTTCTATAGAATCAAAGTAATAAATTCGAAGCCTTGGGAGAAGATGCTTAGAGAAAAGTGCAACACATCACCAAAATCCTTAGGGATAAAGAGACCATAGAAAAGATAAACCCTCAAGGCCTCTACTTCAAGAAGTAGAACTATAGAAGAAAAGAAAAAAAAGCCAAATAAAGTTATGTGAGAAGAAAATTGGAAAAATTAGGAAATAATACTAAAGAACCTTGATATAGAATAGTTATTACCACAAAAAGTGCCACCAAGAATGAGGTGGCACCCAAAAATAAAAAGATAATAAGGATACTAAAAGTAAAACATTCTTCCTGATAAAGAGGAATGGAATGATAAATAAATTAGGGCAAACTTGCACTTAAAAGAAGTTAAAAAGAGTAGGGTGGTTGTTAAGGAAGAAAAATACATTGAAGAAAGAGAGTAAAACTATTTTGTAGAAGAATAGATCCTTTCTTTAAATAGATTAGCTAAATTAACAATAGATCATGGGTTGGTAGACAAGTTGAAATAATTCAGCAAGTATCAAAACAAAGAAGAAAGGAATTTTCATGTCCGTAAAATTGAAGGAGGACATAGTAAAAAGAAAAGAAACATATTTTGTATTCAATGAACATGGCACAAGTCTACCATTTAGTTAGAGGTAGATATATTTGATACCATCATTAACAAAGTACTACTTGATCTCGGTGTGAACATCAGTATGGTGTCTAAAACTACATGGGAGATGCTTGAAGGCCTACATTAGAACCCATGAAATACTTTATCAAGTTAGTAGATCGATCATCTAGATAACCTCTAGGGGTCAAGAATGTATTCGTAAACTTAATGGGAATAAAGAAGATGGTAAACTTTGAAGTAGTAGAAAATTTGATTGATAATCCTTCATACAATGCCATTATAACCTTGGAATGGTTCGTAGACTACAATCGAACACCGAATTCAAAAGAATAATAAGTAACATTAAACACCGATGGTATATGTGTTCATGTACCCTTACATGTAGGAATGAGTGATGCATGGGAAAAGGAATTATGGCATGATATAGAGGGTGAAGATTTTGATGAAATTCATTGAGTTTATACACCGAATAAATTCTCTAACATTAATAAAGAATTCGAGCCAAACTCAAATGGTGAGATTTTATTTAAATCAAAATATACTACCTAAAGTTTGGATAATTTAGTAGAAGAATGGATACATGGGTTTTCAGAGTCCAGATCGCAAAAAATAACACTATGCGAGAAGTATACCACCCAGATTCATCACATTAGAAGACAACTATAATACCATGGGTGACATTTTTGTGCCCACCCAAGACACATTTGAAGAAGAGGATGGATACTATTCCACATAGGAAGAAGAAGAACATGATATCTTTATGCCATCGTGTGATAGATTTTTCATGGATGAAGAAGAGGTAAAATAACTTCTAATCAAAAGAGGGTACAAGTTGAGAAATTAAGAAAACCACCAAACCCTTCCAAAGTATTTAGGATTTGGGGATCTAGAAGGGTATATTAAAATCATGGAAAGGATATTTCCTAATGAGAATGCAAGAATGGAGGCATTGGATGATACCCTAACTATAAATTACACGGGTTGGTGGGTGATGCATAAGCCTAATGTATCTACTGAAACTTAGTAAGAACGTTGTTAAAATCCAAATATATGGAAAGTTAAGGCTATTACACCAAAATTCCTGAATACACCGGAAAAATTGGTCTATAGAAGCATATTCACATTTGTGAACAACATTGGCAACTATGTGGGGAGACTTCTCCCTTGATGTGGATTCAATTGTTCATATAGACCGTAGTTCCCATACCGCGATCCTAGTATGTACACATCAAAAATTTACAAGGGAGACCAGAGATTGCGATCATCTAGTTATAGAATTTTTCCATACTTTTAATATTTGGGCCATGGATTTGATTGTCTTGAGGGCATTGTAAAATATTCAAACTTTCTTATTTTTCAAACCAGATGAAACAACAAAGAAATATTCAAAAGAAAAGGAAGAAATAGAACCTATGATTTTGAAGCCACAAGGAAATTTAAATAAGATTCCTAAAATGATACAATGTTTTACTGTCAAAAACAATAAAGAGAGGAGAAACCAAAGAATTTGAGATACTTGTTCATAGAGGATGAAAAAAAAGTAGTGGAGGAAAAATATGAATGGGAAAAATATTATTATGAACCTTTAAAAATGAGAAATGAGTACATTGGGATAAATGAAGATGATAAATTTGTAAATATTGTAGATTACTTGTCGAGGAAGATGTGGCCAAGGTAGTGTTAACCAATTTTACCCCTTGAGGTAAAATTAGACAACGAGCACCTATTATATCCTAGGACCAAAAAAGTTCTCCATGATCATTGTGGGACACTATAGTTAAAATTTCGAGTTTAGGGGGTGCTCATGGTGTTTTGGGTAGTTTAAGGGTCATCTTGAATCTATTATTCCCTTTCTAGGTTTTGGGTCACTATAGTTAAAATTTCATTTTTAAGGGGTGCTCATGGTGTTTTGGGTAGTTGTAGGGTCATATTCAAGATAATATTCCCTTTCAAAGGTTTTGGAAGCTCAATTTTTCTCAAAGTAAGAGAATTAACATTTTTGGTATGCAGGGAACATTGAGGATCATCTTGGCCTATTTTACCTTTTTCAAGTCTTGTAGGCATCGATTTGTTAAAAATAAGAAAATTGATGTTAATGGGCCCACTTTTAGTCATCATTGATAGAGATTTATCAAAATCGATAACTTACTTTGAGAAGGTCTTACAATATTCCCGTGAATTTCTCGGTTGCAAAGGAAAGCCCATGATAATCAAAATCAGGGTAAAAATCAGTGTGGAGAACATAATGGCACTAAGTTACATTATCTCATCACATATCTTGGAAAGCTTCTCAACGAGTGGGTTAATATTTCATTGAGGGTGGCTTGGTGGGACAAGCATAGAGCCTCAGGGTTGGGTAAGATTTTTAGGTCATGGCAAGTTATTTTTAAAGGATCGATGAGTGAAGCCAAGGCCGTTCAGTATGAGTATGGTCCTATTGCATGGTGATATGTATATTTTTCAATGAGAAAACATGGGCGAGCTCATCTCGAAGCATAGAAACATTGTGGTGTATGGATGAATCTCGTGAAGGTAAGTTTGAGCAATTAAAGGAACATGCCAAATTGACATTGTATGGCTAAACATCTAAAAGGTTGTGATTTGGTTACACTCATGGCTTGAATGAAATCAAGTCATCCATCAATGTTCAACATTGAGAAATGAGTGGATAGTATTATTTATGAGTAACAAGTGTGGGGTTCAATTTAGTATAAAACCATGGAATAACAACGAGTTATGATTAAGATGATTTGGATGACTCACGTGGGAGATGAATGTATTTTGATGAAGAGTTGCATATGTAGAGATTGATCCATAATTGAGGTAATCAACTCAGATTTAGCAAGTTATCTCGCCCAATGAGCGATCTATGGAGAACATGATCTCACTACACATTTAAAAGGTTGACTCGGTGAAGAATCAATCTAAAACGAGATAGATGATGGGTGTCATTATTCCCTTCATTTAATCAACTTCTTGTTGATGTCATATCAAACCAGGGGTGTGTCTAAAGCTATAAGCAACAAAAGTAATCTTATCCTTCTAGTAGGTGGCTGTAGTTATTTTTGTATCTTCTAGGGGATATTTTCAATGTCTTAAGGACTTCTTGGTAAAAACTTATTTAAATCATACTATGAAAACTTGCTGAAAGTAAACACACTGAAAGAATTGCTGAAATGAAACACACTAGCTGTGCGAATGGAAATAAACACATTTGCTTCTAAAAGTAAACACAATTACTTTTGAAATAAACACACTCAATTTAGAATTCTTGAAAATGATTTCAAGAAATATAAGAATCTATCTAAACACCTACAAGAAAAAGTATACAACAAAGTTTAACTGGAAGAATTAAAACAATGCGGACTTAATAGAACTAAGTTATTTATCAAGAAATATAAATACCAAATAAATGAATATCCTGGTCCTTGGGGAGTGGGTCCGTACTCCTCTTCGAATCAGGATTTAACAACTCAGAATTCTCTCAAAAGGAATGGATATTTTATTGATAAAACATTCAGTACTACAAAACATACCGGATCTAAGTACTTAGTCAATATTTCTCTTCTTTGTTCTATATCTATTTCATATCATAGTATATCTATTATATATCTATATACTGCAGTCTGATTTTATATACATTTTACATTAATAGTTGTCTCAATGATTCTAATGAAATAGAATTATGCCTAGAATAGATGATGAGTCAGATTATGGCTGATCGAAAAACTGTAATGTAACTATCCTTAGATCTATGTTAATAAATCTTCTCATCCTTTCCTGATTGAAAGGGTCGTAGATGAAAAATATCTAGATGTGGTTAGAATAGATAACTCCCATCAGTTCTGGAACTTCAGAGAAGTTCTAGAACCATAGGAAATTGTTAAGGATCAAAACCATGAGAGTTCCGGAGCTATACCCAGGAGTTCCGAACTAAGTTCAAAATTCTAGAACTAAATATTGGAGTTCGGAACTAAGTCCGAAAGTTCTGAAACTAAATGATGACTATGTGATGGAGTTCTGGAACTAGCTTGGAAGTTCCAGAACTAAGTTATGTGGGAACATATGCTACCAAAAACATATTGAACGCTACCTGCTTCATTTCCTTGACTGATTAGACCTGCTTTATTACAAAACTAAATTTCAAACAAAAACTTTGTCAGGAATTTCAAATATTTTAAACATTAGAATCACAATCAATCAAAATATAGACAATTACATCCTAATTCATATCAGATAAACTAAAAGTCACAAAATGCAATCAAACTTAATAAAAAGGAGAGTACAATGAGATCATATATTATACATTAATCAGACATATTCTGGACTCATCATTTCCCCAAACTTACTTGTTTGTAAGTCCCTTTAGAATTTTCATTCTTCAAAAGTAGTTTATATGTTCTGCATTCCATTTGATTGCTCGAGATAAAATGGCTGAAACTATATTTTCCAATGTTTAAACTTAGATGTACTATACACACTCATGCTTCTATTTTCCTCTCCCACTCTTCAAATTCATTAGGATCTTGAGGTTCTCTATTTTTCAAAGGAGACATGTGGGTGAGAAGTATAGGGTTCCTTTTTCACATTCCCATCCATATTTTCATGTAGGTTTCATTGACCTGGGGAATTATTGTGCATAACACTTTTTCCCTTTCTAAACTCCAAATCAGATTTGTAGGGGAAATTACTTCCCTTCTTCTCAAGGAAATAGTAGGGAGTTCCCATTTCTTTAAGCATCCTTCATAAATATCTTCAAACTTTTCCTCCTCATGGGAGGTGAAGGCATCAATACTATTTTGTGGAATGGCAAGATAATGTGTCTTGAATCTCTCATCAAAGGCATGAGTTCTAAAATGTATGACGAATGCAAAAGGTTTACCATAGTGATCTCTCATATAGAGACCTATTGAGCTAGCTTTCAATAAAAATTCAGATTCCCTTTCCTTCCATGCAATTTGGTTTTGTAGAAAAAATACAAATGCATTGAGTTGGCTCTCTCCTACATACAAATTGATGATAAATCCTGTGTTTTTCTCTAGCATAAAATTACAAAGATAAAATTTACACAGAAGATTTTTTTGCTCAGGCTGGATAGAGAGTAAGCTGCCATGAATTCAGATTCATCTTTTAGTTCATGTTGAAGCCCACATGCAATCCTTGACAGCTGCTAGTGAATGGAATGCTCTTCTAAAAACACACTATATGCAGGAGAGGGCCTCATATAGGCAAGCAATGTTTCACTCATAATATAGACCATATGAATTTTTGCAAGACATTTATATTTATTTCCTTCCTCATAAAAATTTTCTCCCCATTCTTTTCTTCTTCCATCTTGGTTTTCAATTCTTCATTTGATGTTTTGGCTTCTTTGAGTTCCCTACAAGTGTCATTCCATAGCTGTTTGAGTGGAAAATAGGTTAACTCAGTCTATGCAGAGACTGTGGACACAACATTCTATTTCCTAGAAGTCTGACATTCTTCCTCTTTTTCTATCAATTGTTTCTTAGTTGCTGATAATTCCTCAGTCTTGGCTGCAAGCTGAGTTGTTAGCTCTCCAATGAGCATTTCCCTTTGTTCTAATTTGAGTTTGAGGAAATCCAATTCCTCATCCTTTTCTTTGATAATGAGCTCTGCTCTAGACAAGAACAGAGCCTATTTAACTTGATGTCTTTCTTCTTCCTCTGAAATTACTTGAGGAGTTGGGAATTCTTCCTCTATCAAGGAAAATTTTCCTTTTCTTCTCCAAGATGCCAACTCTTCTTCTTCATGTGGCAATGTTGATGGTTCACCAAGTCTTGAAAATCTTGCTCTTCAAGTCTCTCATCTCCTCTATCCATATCATCTTGGCTTGGCTCAAGAGGAGTCATGGCCATGCTGCCCAAAATATCAACAACTTCCTTTTCCATCCTTTCCTACTCACTCCTTCCCTTTGGGGTTTCCCTTGACCTCTTATGAATTTTTCTTCTCTAGGGAATTCCAACATTCCCAAATGGGTGGATTTCCTTCTAGATATTCTTCTTAGTATTATTTCTTGCTCTTGCATGGGTGAGCTATCACCATCAGAGATAGATATTAGCTCCCCTGAAGCTGTTGTAGAAGAAGGAATTTCCTTCAAAGGTACAAAAGGTTCTGTTGTTTTGATCTTTCTCACAGACCTTTTTCTTTTTGGTATATTCGGTCTTTCCCTTTCCCTTTGTTCTTCAGCAAAGGTATCAATTTCTAGATTAGTTTAAGGAGAGAATGGGGTTGGAATTGTCCTAATAATATTAGGGTTTTTCTTGAACTTTCCAAGAAACTTGTCCCAAATTTCTTCTCCATTTTTCTTCAACAGAAAATGGTGTTGGCATATTAAATGAATTAGACCGTGATGCTTGATTGTCCTAACACCCCAGGAATACCTATGTGCCATGGTCCTGGATAGAATAAAAATTAACCTGGAAGGTTTATTATGTACTCAGGTTTTGTGGCTCCATATTTCAGATATATGAGCATTTTTAAGACTTCTTTTCCCATACACCCAAACTTACCATCACAGGTTAAATATTTTACTATCCAAAATGCTACCCTATTAAAGGGTTTGGGAAGAATGGCCCTTCTACCCCTTCTATGATTTTCTTTATATTGTAGATGTACTGGGGTTCAGTTTCTCCTTCTTGTAGTAAGAATTCAACCAATTCTTTCAAATTCCCTTTGGCAGGTTGTGGGACATGCACAATTGGCACTCTAGACACATTACTTACAATATTTACAGAAAAAGGAATAAAGATATTTCTCACCTTTATCCTGGATTGCTCTAGGTTTATGATGAATTCTCTTACCAATTCATCATTATGCCTTGAAAATTTCTTTAGGAACTCTAGCCATCCTGCATGCTCAAAGATAGATGCCACTTCTTCGTCTCTCGAGTAGCTGAGAATTATCCTTTGGTTCTGATTTATTTTTAATCCCCATATCAGCTTGAGTTCTATCTCTTTTGATTTTGTGCAAATTGGTTACAGGCCCTCTTGCTTAGTTGTAGAACTGACAACTTTGGTTGTAGAACCTATGTTCTTAGCTGCAGAACCTCTGTTATTTGTTGCAGAACACAAGCTTAATTCACTGCTCCTCCCTCAAAATATATCTGTAAATTATTACAATTGAATTTTAAATAATGATTACTAATGATAAACATGCCACCACTTATTCCATCCAAATCATCTTCATGATTACAAACTTGTAATCATAATGTATAAATAGATGACTCATCATACTTACTTTTAAATTAAGTAAAATCACACATGTAAACATTTAATTTATCCCTAAATAAGTTAAAAGATATAATTACCGTCCTTGATGATGTAACCCTTTTGGTATGATGACTTATCATTCCTATAAGTGGAACAAAACATGATTAGATAAGACAACTAAAATTCAAAAGAATTCCCTTTTATTTGAACTAGCCAAAAGAAGAGGTCAACCATCATTTTCTGGTTTTCAATTGACCTTTGAGAGAATTTCTTTTTTTTTTTCTTTCTTTTTTAATTTTTTAAATTTTTTTGTTTTTTGTTTTTTTAGGAAAAGAAAACGCCATTTATCTGGTTTTCATCTTCTTCCCTTTATTCAAGATCTATCATCTGGTCATTTGATCATTTTGGAAGAACTAGGTTCTTCCATATGATCAAATTATTTGTCTGCTTCAATCTTCCTCAAGAATTCATCCTTAGTTGGATGGATCCTATAGATTTTTAGCCTATGTCCTTTGACCAAGAGTGTTCGATGCCGCCATCAATGGGAAGTAACTTAATGGAAATGTTGTCAAATATTTTCTCAATTTGATAGGGTCCCAACCATCTGGTTCTCAATTTTCCCTTGAATTGTTGGTACTTAGAATCAAACAATAATGCCGAGTATCCTACTTTGAATTACCTCTTATTGATATGTGTGTCATGTCATTGCTTCCTTTGCTCTTGAATTATCTCTATTTGTTGAAGTGCTTCCATCCTTAATTCATCCAACTCATTAAGTTGAAGAATTCTTTCTTTTTGAGCTGCATTCAACTCAATTCCCACCTTAACCGTTGTCCTCAATGTCTAAAGTTAAAACTCTATAAGCAACAAGAGATTTTTCCCATAGACTAATTCATATGGTGAAAACCCTTTTGTAGTTTTCCAAGTTGTCTCATAAGCCCAGAAAGCTTCAGTAGTATTTTTACCCAATATTTTCTCCCAGCTTCAACTATTTTGGTAAGGATGTTCTCCAATTCTTTGTTTGTTACTTCACCTTGTCCATTTGACTATGGGTGGTAAGGATATGACTTCCTATGATTGATTTGGTAATACCTTGTGAAATATTGGATCATATTAGACATGAATTGTGGTACCTGATCTGAAACTATGCTCCTGGGTGCTCCAAACTTTATCATAATTCTGTTCCAAAGGAAATCAACAATAGCTTCCTTGGTGACATTTGTTAATGCCTGCACTTCTACCCATTTTGTCACATATTCAGTACACACAAGAATATATTCCTTCCCTTGTGAAGGAGGATTAAAGGGACCAACAAAATCCAATCCCCATCTCTCAAATGGTTCAACCAAAACTTGAGGTTGAAGAGGCATTTCATTGGTGAAAGTTGGTTGTCCCATCCTTTGACAAGGATCACACCGCTTGATATATCTCTTCACATCCTTGTACAGAGATGGCCAATAATAACTAGTGCCAAGTATCTTATGAGCTATTATTTTCACTAAATAGTGTCCTCCACTTGGTTCATAATGGCATGTGATGAGGATGTCAAAGATTTTATCCTCTCTCACACACTGCAAAAAATCAAAGTCAGACCACATTTAAATAACATTCCATTTAACCATTTGAATTGTGCACTAGTTTTGATTAACTTCTTTATTTGTTTCTTAGTGAAAGAAGGAGGAAAATTCCTTATTGCAAGATAATTTTCCATATCAGCAAACCATGGTGTACTTGCTGAGATTACAAATAATTGTTCATCTGGAAAGTTATCCTTAACTGGATCTTGCTCCCATGTGGTGGTTAGTATTGACAAAAAATTAGCTACCACATTATATTTACCTGGATTATCCACAATGGTAATATCAAATTCTTGCAAAAGTAATAACCATCTAATTATTATTCCTCCAACCAATAGTTTGTTCATTAAATACTTGATTGTTGAATGATCTGTGTGTACAAATATCTTGTACCTTGTAGTATAATGTCTGAATTTATTGATTACATAAATCACAACAAGAAATTATTTTTCAGTGGTGGTGTAATTTTTTTCAATGGGAGTAAGATTCTTGCTAAGATAATAAATGGCATACATCTTTCCTTCTTCATCTTTCTGTCCCAAAACTGCACCAATGGAATAATTTGAGGCATCTATTTGGATATGAAATGGCTTTTCCCAATTATGTCCTCTTAATATTGGGGCACCGATTAATTTTTATTTAATTTCTTCAAAAGCATGCTGACACGTTTCATCCTAAATAAATTCACAATACTTGGTTAGCAAATTAAACATAAGGGTAGGAATTTTACTTGAAATTTTATAAAGTGTCTATAGTACCCAACATGCCCTAGAAATGATTTTCATAGCTATGGGGGTCTGAGGAATAGGTAAATCTGAAATGATCCTAATTTTTTTTTGATCCACCTGAATTCCTCTTTTTGAAATATGGTGTCCTAATACAATTCCCTCATCCACCATCATCAAACACTTTTCATCACTAAGAGACATGTTGTGTTGTTCACATCTTGTTAACACTCTATCCAGATTTCTCAAAGCATCTTAAAATGTATCTCTATGTATAGTGAAGTCATCCATATATACCTCAACACAATCATTTGTTAGATCAACAAAGATTGCAAGTACAACTCTCTAGAAAGTACAGGAGCATTGCATAAACCAAATGGTAACACCCTATAGGAAAAGGTTCCCCATGGACATGTAAATGTAGTTTTGTCCTAATATTCAGCAACAACTCTGATTTGATTGTACCCACTAAAGCCATCCAAGAAATAAAAGTATTGTTACCTAAAATGTTATCAAGGACTTTATCTATGAATGATAAGGGAAAATAATCTCTCATTGTGGCTTTGTTTAGTTCCCTATAGTCAACAAATATTCTCCATTTACCATTATTTTTGGGAACAATTACAAGAGGAGATACCCACTGACTATCTAGAGATAGGGTAGATAAAACCTACTTGTAATAGTTTTTCAATTTCTTGTTTGACTATATCCCTTAAGGTTGGGTTAATCCTTCTTTGAGGCTGCCTAATTGGTTTAATGTTTTTAGTATAGATGTGATGAGTGTAGATACTTGGGTGAATTCCCTTCATGTATTTGTAATCCCAAGAAAAATATTTAGTATTATTTTTTATAACATCAAACAATTTAGATTCTTCATCATCCTTTAACCAATTGTTAATATTTAAAGTTTTACCCGGTTGAATTTCAACATGCTTGGTTCCAATATGTGATGAAATGATTTGTGGGAAGGGTTTCATTAAAGTATTTAATGGACATACATTTGGTAAAAACATATGATATGTAGCAACATCTCCAAAATTTCCTTGACACAGAATTTTGGAAAAAGGACAGTAATGAGAATTATGATACTTATCTCTTTGTAGGCCAGATTTTTCATCACTGTTACTTTTCAGAAATTCTTCACCACTTTCTGATGTACTTGAAACTGAAGCTACTAATTCATCCTCTCCCCATGAGAAATCTCATTCCTCCGTAGTGAAAGTATTTCCAATCAATGAGAACTACTATTATCGTGGTTCTGGAACTAAATGTGGTGGTTCCAAAATTATAGTTGAAGGTTCCGGAACTAAGTTCGCAGGTTCTGGAACTAAGTTCACAGGTTCCGAAACTATTTTTGATTGCTTCAAGGATAGCTGGTTCTCATCCAATGGTGGATTAATCATCTCTTCTACTTCTCTTACATGATCCTACAATGTGATCATAGCCAAAGAAGACAAATTTTTCTTATTAGTTTTAAGAGAATCAACCCAAAAATTTTCATGATTCTTAGTAAAAGGTCATGCAGAAGGATATAAGGAAATTTGTTTAGAGTTCTTACCATTTGAGATTTTCATATCACCGACCTTAAAATGAATTAAAGAAGCAACTATAGTTAACCATGGTCTACCAAAAATAATGGGATAACCCAATGTTTTACCTTTTGGATGTAGTATAAGGAAGTCAACTGGATATTCCCATGACTCAACCATAACCGCCATGTCTTCAATAATTCCTTCTGGTTTTGCTACAGACTGGTCTGCCATCTGTAATATGGTATTAGTAGGTTGTATACCTATTAATGGTAATGTTTTCAGAGTATCCACTATCATTACATTGATAGTGACTCCCAAATCGACCAAAAAATTATGTATATCCTTATTTCCTATAGAGACAGAAATAACAGGACTTCCAGGATCTCCGTATTTAGGAAGTAAAAGTTTTCCTGCTAATAAATCAGCAAGTTTCCCATCTACTTTAATAGTCTTGGGGTATTGTTTCTTACTTCCAACATTTTTCAAACATAACGTTTTGAGTAATTTGTTAATTTTTGGAATGTCTTTAATTTCTTGTAATAGTGGTATTTCAATATTCAATTTCCTTAATTCATGTACCAATTTAGACTCCTTGATTTCTATAGCTTCTTTAAATCTCTCTAGAAATGGAGTCTCAGTAGTGTTGTTATCTGGTTCCTTTTCTTTTCTTTCTATATCCTCTTTTGGAACAATAGAACTAGGGATTTCATTTTCTTCTGTCATTTCAGTGATTATAAGGGGTGGACTGTTAATGATTTTCCCAGATCTAGTTTGAATATTCGTACAATCCATATCATGTAAATCAATAGTTTTTTCTGGTTTTATTCCATAAATAGGATTTGTTTGTTTGTTTCTTGGGTTTGCTAATGGCGATGCTCATATTTGCATTTGGAATACATTCTCGCTTTTGAATTTTGTGCAGGGATCCCACGATGTCCCGTTGATTCTGATTTGGATATGTTCTTCCTTGAGCATAAGGATTTCTAGGTTGACTAGCCCATGGTTGTTGTTGTCCCTAAGTATACCAAGATTGATTCACCAAATCTTGAGGGTTCCAAGTTGGTTGAGGTACCCAAGGTGGTTGTCTCAATTCTTATGGTATCGACCGAGTAGCCCATGGCATCGTCCAGTGGATTAGGAACTAATCTTGGCATAAACTTGCCCTTGGTTAGGTTGTCTCTGAACAAAATTCAATTCTTTTGTTGTAGATGAGGCACGGTTTGTTTAAGATAATTATTAATAATGGGAAGTAAAGAACAAACATCAATAACATGTTCTTTAGATTCACAGATAAGACATATTTCCATTTTATCTAAAGGAAAATCTTTTAGTGCATGCTTCTTCCTACATCTAGGACAATTTATAGCCAATGGTTCAATTTTGGTATTTGCTTTAGCTTATAAGCCATCCATAGTAGAGTTTAATTGCACTAAAATGACTATTTTAAATTTTTCTAACTCATCCATTAGTTTGTTCATATCTCTGGATTTAGACTTTATCCGATTTTCCTTTTAGGTCCACCTCTTGTTCTAGAATAGCTTCTACAAATCTCTTTAATTTCATTTATTCTTAACTATCAATGTCTCCACCTCCTATCAAGTTAATGGATCCCCTAAATTTTTCATCCAAACCTTTAATAAAAATGGTTTTACTTAACTCCTCTTGAAGCAAAATCCACATCTTTTGATAACAAATAGTCTTCTATTTTTTCATCTTCCTCCTACTTGATTTTTAAGAATTCTTCCTTCTTATTTCTCCTCTACAATAATCCCGATATTTTTCTAGGAAGGTAGTCTCTATTTGTACCCAAGTGCTAATAGAGTTGGATGGTAATCCTATGAACCACGTCATTGTTGCATCCTTCAAAGTGGATGGAAACAACTTGAGTTTTTGATTATTTGTTTTATAGTAATAGGTCTGACATAGTATCTTGAACTCAAATAGAAATTGGTCAAGATCTTTAGATGACATCCCTCTAAATGTGGGTAAATGTGTAGGTGAGATATTTTTCATTTATGTATAATCATCTCCCAATTGGATTGGATAGGTAAAGGTCCTATCATGCACTCTCTTAGCTTCTCCTGCCATTTTTAAAATATTTTCTAAATTTTACTCCCAATCAATGTCGTAAGTAGTATGCCTTGGGAAGGTGAAAAATTAGGAGTAGGAGGTTGACTACTCAATTGAAAATCAAAACTCACCCTAAATTGATCTTGAGTAATAATCCTTCTCCTAAGTTCCACTTCCTTCAGTGATCGATCTAATAATTCCAAAGGTGGCAATTCTATTTCTTATCCGATAAGGGATGATGATGCCTCCAATTCTTGATAAATTTCCTTACTTTCACTAGAGGATGATATGAATTTTTGTGAAGATGTTCTTGGGAGGAATCTACCCCTGTGAGTCTCTTGGTCTACTTGTATATTTTATGATATATGAGGGAAGATCATTCAACTACTAGATGTATGATTTTTTTCTCTTGCTAACACTTAATTAGAAGGTTCCAACTAGTATCCTGGAAATGGCACCAAAAATGATGGGTGTCATTATTCCCTTCATTTAATCAACTTCTTATTGATGTCATATCAAACCAGGGGTGTGTCTAAAGCTATATGCAACAAGAGTAATCTTATCGATCTAGTAGTTGACTGTAGTTATTTTTGTATTTTCTAGGGGATCTTTTCAATGTCTTAAGGACTTCTTGGTAAAACCTTATTTAAATCATACTATGAAAACTTGCTGAAAGTAAACACACTAAAATCTTTTCTAAAAGGAAACACACTATGCAGAATGGAAACAAACACACTTGCTTCTGAAAGTAAACACATTTTCTTTTGGAAATAAAAACACTCAATTTAGAATGTTTGAAAATGATTACAAGAAATATAAGAATCTATCTAAACACCTACAAGAACAAGTACACAACAGATTTTAACTGGAAGAATTAAAATAATACAGAATTAACAGATCTAAGCTATTTGCTGAAGAAATATAAATACCAAATAAATGAATATCCTGGTCC
Organism: Taxus wallichiana var. yunnanensis; assembly: GCA_018340775.1. NCBI lineage: Eukaryota > Viridiplantae > Streptophyta > Pinopsida > Cupressales > Taxaceae > Taxus > Taxus wallichiana. The sequence goes on along the minus strand of CM031244.1, from coordinate 263,574,226 downwards.
TTGGGGGAGTGGGCCCTTGCTCCTCCTCGAATCAGGATTTAACAACTCAGAATTCTCTCAAACAAGAATGGATATTTTATTGATAAAACATTTAGTATTAAAAACATACTAGATCTGAGTACTTAGTCTATATTTCTCTTCTTTGTTCTATATCTATTTCATATCATATTCTATCTATTATATATCTATCTACTGCAGGTCTACTTTTATATACATTTTATAATCATAGTTATCTCAACGATTTTGATTAAATTGAATCATGCCTAAAATAGATGTTGAGTCAGATTGTGGCTGATCAGAAAGCTGTAAGATAACTATCTCTGGATCTATGTTCAGAAATATTCGCATCCTTTCCTCGATTGAAAGGGTCATAGATTAAAAACCTTTGGATGTGGTTAGAATAGATAACTCCCATCGGTTCCAGAACTTCAAAGAAGTTCCAGAACCATAGGAAATTGTTAAGGATCAAAACCGTGAGAGTTCCGGAGCTATACCCAGGAGTTCCAGAACTAAGTCCAAAAATTTTGGAACTAAATACTAGAGTTTCGGAACTAAGTCTGAAAGTTCCAGAAGAAAATGATGACTATGTGATGGAGTTCCGAACTAGCTTGGAAGTTCCGAAACTAAGCTGTGTGGGAACAGATGCTACCAAAAACATATTGAATGCTACCTACTTCATTTCCTCGACTAATTAGACCTACTTTATTACAAAACTAAATTTCAAACACACACTTCGTCAGAATTTCAAATATTTTAAACATTAGAATCACAATCAATCAAAAGAAATAAAATTACATCCTAACTCATATTAGATCAACTAAAAGTCACAAAATGCAATCAAACTTAATAAAAAGGAGAGTAAGATGAGATCATATATTATACATTAATCGGTCTAGCCTTAACAATAGATGGAGCTTAGTCAAGATCAAATGATGATTTAGTGGTGAGTGAGCTTGGATTGATAAGGAAAGATATTGAACTCGAAAATTTTCCAGGATGGAGATAGTGAATAATTAACGATGAGTCCACATTGGTTTGGCGCATGGGTGACAAAAGAGTCTAGAGCGGACGTAATTTTCTAAAATAGTGAGTTATTGATGCATGGGTCATTAAGACAAATATCGGAGATGATCGGGCATCACATAGAGGAAGGGATGAGTTACGTAGTTTTGACACAAAGTAATGTCATCACGGACGAGTTGCTTTTGATGGGAAAAATAAATTAGTTATATATATGTGGGTCATTAAGACAAATAGGGATGATCAGCTTACGTAGTTTTTCAAAGGTAATGTCACAGGGTGGTTCGAGCCGACTCATGCAAAGATAAATGTTGGGCTATGATGGGAGAAAATCTTGAGTAACTCTGGTGCATTAAATTTGGTTATATTGAATTCATGCAAAAAAAGCTCGAAGTTAGTTACTCATATATTTGAAGGCCTTGGCTAAGGAGCAGCCCGAATGGCTCACTCGAACCAAACCAGATCCGAACTAATGAAGGATAAATTCTAGGGTGGAAAGTTTGAATCTCAGGTATGAATGATGAGGGTGAGCTCACTAATTGGAAGTAATTGAATTGAGGACCTAGATCATCATGGGAAGGTAATTCATGTTAAGAATGGAGAGTTTTTGGTGAGTTGCAGAATGATAAATCGTGAGTTGATTTTCGAGTAAAAGGAATGAGTTGTATTTGGGAAATTGACAACATTATGATAAGATGCTCAACCCTTGATTGGATTTTGTGAAGTTATGAGAATCTCGGTGGAGTTCCAAGTATATACATGGGTTGGGTAATCAAATTATGTGGCTCCATGCACCGAAATAAGCTCACTCGGAGAAGAGGCAACTTGGTGGGGTCTTCGAGTTTAAAGGTTTAGATGGTCACATGCAAATTGGTAAGGAGTTCAAGATCGAGTTGAATAAAAATTTAAGAATAACACACAAGATATAAATGGCCAAAGTGAATAACTCGAGCACGTGGATTGGGTTTCACTAGGTACAAGCTCACCAAACACAAGAAGATGGGAGCTCATTATATGGTCACTAGGACAAAACAAAAGGATTGCGGCGAGTTAGTGAGGCATAAGATAATAGAATATGTTTTAGGTCGATTGGATTGGCCATGGAGAGTGATTCAAATGATTTTAAAGATAATTCATGTGGCCAATTTGGGAGCTCATGAGAAATCAAGCATTGAGGGATAATTTGCCAAGTTGGTGCATGGAATAGATGGCGTTCAAAGTCCCAAACCTCTCACTATGGATTTTTGGAGCCTCGCGTTGTAGAAAACCATGGCAAGTAACCTAGTTGAGTGGGAAAAATGTCACCAAAATTCCTCACTTCAGTAAGTCATCATATGGGAAATTTGGGAAATCATTTTTGGTGGAGATTCATAGTATTCGGGAAAAAGTTTCATGCCCAAGGGATTTTGGGAACTTCCAGAGAAATGTGCCAACAAATGGGTAATGGGGTGGAAATCTCCGGCTGAGTCATGTCATGTCATAGTGGTTGGATGTGCAACACCGAGTTTAGTGCTAACACAATGAAGAGAGGTAGGGTCCGTAGTGTTCGGGTCATTTCGGTAGTTGGTGACTAAATACCAAGTCATTTGGTTAGTGTGTTATCTCTGTAGAAGCAACTTATTGTTCAATGTGATATACTTGGTCAATGAGTAAACAGAGGATCCTCCAAGTTTATAAGGTGAAAAGTGGAGGTTGAGTAGCTAGTCAATTTAATAGGGACATTCATTTTGAAGAATCCTCTATCTGATGGGTATTGTACATGGTTGAATGATAACCAAACTATGTGAAGTGGAATCAACAAAGATCTTGCCATGTCTTGAGAAGCCACCAAACTATTTATGGATGTTTACCAAGTTCAATGAAAAATGAGGAGTTGGTTTGAACGAGTTGTTAATGATGGAGCCAATGGTTAATATATGAGTGGGGTTCACAAATATAAAAAAAGCGAACGTGGTAGGGTTTGAGATACCGATCCATTAATGCAAATGTATAGGAAAACCTAATAACTTGATAGGGTGGTAGAGAGACATAAAGACTGCCAGGTAAAATAAAAGTTGTCATGGAAGTAAGAGAAATCAATGGAAATAAACAAGGGGCTTGCACAACCAAGTCACGAGTTAGTTGGTGAGGTGGTTGGCCAATCAACCTTAAAATCCCATTCTTTCATGAAACATTTCATGGGTCCCATTAGAATATTTTTTTATTTAAATATTTTATTAAAAATATTTATTTAAAATATTGTTTTTAATTAAATGAATAATAAGTTTAATTTTTTTATTTTACTAAGCATGATGGATAGGAGCAATTAAATAATGTAATTATCATGAAGGCCATCATGTGCTGTATTCATGGCTTAGAATTTAGGCTTTCTCAATATTTCTTTTCAAGGGGATTTTCTATAAATGAAAATGAAGAAATCATTGCAAGGGGTTGGAAAAATTAGATATCTTAGACAAGTGTATGTTTTTATAGAATCCTCTTCCTTCATAAGTTAGTTTTGTTGATTGGGGAAATTTCAAGCCTCCTTTCCAAGGCTGTAGTGGAAACCATTTCCTCCTTAGAATGTAATGATGCATTGTGCACATTGTTGAAGTAATAAAAGTGTGTGTTTTTAATATTGTTATTCCTTTTATCATCCCACATAATTATTTGTGCCTTTCTCATGATTACAAGTTCATTGTGCAAGTTTTAGTTTTTATTGTAGGTTCTTCAAGTTATGTGCTTATCAAATGGTGGAGTCCTACATGAATTTGAGTTATAATGGTTTTTCACCCTTATCGGTTTCATTCTTCTTCAATGGAAAACTGAAATATTATTGGTCTAGTTGAGTTAAACAAAGGGAATACACGCTTCTTAGTTTTTGGTATTTTGTTTACCCTTTTTAAGTTACTGATAGGTTAAGTTGGTTTGTGGTGTGCAATACCTTCTTCAAAAACATCTTTTGAAAAGTCTAGCAATACCATTTATTTGGTGCATCATCATCCCTATTATAGTTTTATTTCCTACAAATATTTCTTCATAAATCCCATTAAAATTTTATTATAGGTCTATATAACCATTTTATTACACTAGGAGTAGTATAACACTTAGTTTAGGAAGAGGAAGCCAACCTTCTCTAGAGGTTCACCTCGAGCCCAAGTCCCACAACTTGAGAGGTGATCTCATGTTACCCAATCACATCAAATTTCCTTTTCACATTAGGGAAATTTAGAGGGTGTAGTGATTTGGTGATAAAAGTTTTTGGCACACCTGGTGGGACAAAGATTTGGTACTTTTATTCTCACTTACAGAATTCAAGTACTGAGACTCTATATCTTGGGATTTCAAATCTTAGTGCATTAACTCATGTGAAGAATTCAGACAAGAGATTATTCAAAGAAAGTAAATTATCAAAATATTGAACTATCCTTTTCTCCTCTAAGGAGAAGGAGAAGAGGCATCTCAACATCACCTATTGCAGCATCAGCTCGTAGGGGTCATTCAACTCCTCCTTACGGGTTTCCTCCACCAAGGAAAATTCAACCTCTTATTGCTATGGTGAGGAACCAAGTTTTTCTACCTTTTAATGTGGGAAGTTGTATCTATTGGCACAACATGACCCTATACCTACTACGAGCACTCAAAATTTTACCCTTCTATACAAGGGAAAATCACATTACTCTAGTGGAACATATTCTTGATGTAGCCAACATTTGTGTAGTACATAATATCATGGAGGACAACGTTGTAGTTATACTTCTTGCTACTTATTTCAAAGGAAAATCACTTCAATGGTTTCGAGGGTTAAGTGTTGGTACTATAACCACTTGGGACAAGTTAGGAGAAAATCTCTATAAATAGTTTGAAGATAAGAGTGATCACCTGTCACTCTTGGAATAACTCACTACCATAAAGAGATCTCCCCAAGAATACATGAGTGATTTCAATTTCTGATTCCAAAGGACTTGGAATAGGATTCGACACTCATAAATCCTTCTCCAAATAATGCATTCTTTTACTATTTGTAATCCTTGAATAGTGATGTAGCAGTTATGATCTAGTCCATGGGAGGGACTACACTACCGATGCCTACAAATTTTCCATAAGAGCGAGAGAATTCCATGATTCAGGATGCAAAGATATCTCCACGAATGCCGATGTCGTTGTCTCTAGATCTTACAAACACCAAGCCTTCCGTTTCTCCTATCCCAACAAATTCTAAGTAACCAAGTCATCTCTACCCTTACCTCTTCAAATGATCTATTTGAAGTCAAGTCATTGTTGTAAACTTTTAGTAACGATCTCATTGTACTCAAGAGGAAAAAATTTAAATATAATCCTCCATACTAGCCACAAAATCAGTAGTACCAGGTTAACCATCCTCCTTTTCAAGGAATAATTAGCCTTAAAATCTAACTACAAGTCAAGATGCAAATGTCGGACCTTTTAACTTTTGGAACCCTCTTGTTCCTAGCTCATCTAGAGCTATAGTACCTATGCGAGTAATATATAGTTCAAGATTATGAATGGTGTTATCCTTGTTCTCAACCTCCTAATCAAAATATTTTACCCAATGAAGTTCTTAGCAAGGCCCTTTTGGTTCAAATTGTATATTCTCCTTGAGCTAGCATAAAATTCATCCACGCAGAAATAACAGATCAACTGTAGGCACTCAAAGAAACCACTTTGCTAAATTGGCAAGCAAAAGATTTTTATGGGTTGAATATAGATTCCTCATCAGTGGTGGAAAACACTCATTCCAAAAAGAGAGAAATGGAATCTCAACCTTCCAAATCCAATCAAGTATCCACTTCACAACCTCAGTCACCAGCGTTGGTTGATAAATATGTGGGAAAGAAACTGCCAAACAAACATGCTAGCCAAGCTACAAGGAAATAAGGTTCTTCAGGCACCACGATACCTAACAAGCACTTTCAAAAGAGGATTATAATGCCAAATGAAATTTCAGCAAAATAGGATCAATTCCCTTTAGTATTCTAGAACAATGAATAAGATTAACATGCATATTACTATGTGGGATGTACTCTCAATTCCTTCTCAAAAAAACTTGTTGTGAGATCCTCCGAACAATTTTGGTATAACCGACAGATCGTCGGGTCATGCGATAACAATCTGCTACAATTTTGTGTCAACCGGAAGGGAAAACTATTCCTAACGTAAACAAACCACCTGTAGTGCCAACTTCCCTTTGACACCTTTTGATACGATCTTGATATTGTTGATTACATTATGGACATTATTATAGTTTTTATTTAGTATGATGTTAGATGTTGAACCATGGTTTATTGTTGATCTTGATTTAGTTATGATGGATGATGATGATTAGAGACACGCATATGTGGATGATGATATACTATTTGACATGGATATATTATGAATGTTGTTCGGACATATGATTTTTGGATATTGTGAGTAGACCTACAAAATGGACATTATATGATGATGATATAGTTGTTGATATAAATTGTAAGAGATATTGTTGATTTCCTTGATGTTGTTGTGATTCATATGTATAGATGATTTTGTGATTATATTTATATCACGATGGATGTTCTTATATGGCCACAGGCCGAAGGAGGTATTTGTGTTTTGTAGGTTAAACTATCACAACAAACATTGGGGATTGGAGACCAACCACATTGGAATTCTATATGAATTCAACAAGGTCACCATGCCAACTGTGTTTTGTGTGTGTGTGTGTTTTTTTTTTTTAGGGATTCCCATGGGGGGTATTACCTTTGAATGTGACCAAGGGGATTTATTTATTTATTTATGTGGTTTCTTTTATTAATGTTTGCATGTGTTTATTTTGTGATGCATTTACCCCTTTCATTATTATTTTAATTGTGGAGTATTAATGTGAGTAATCATATTGTTAAAATAAATCAATCAATCAAATTTGGGATATAAGAAAGTAATTATAGAAGTTTTTGGCTTTTGTATTAAATGTTGTAAGTATGTGTAAGTCATATTTTGAAGTATGAAATAATCCACCTCCTTGGAAATTAAAATTTGTCCTTGGAGGTTGTTTTGGAGACTTGTGGGACAAGTAAAACTTGTCCCATACCTCTTAATTTTATTTACCAACCATACCTATGGTTGGAGGGTTGATTTTAGACCTTTTAATGCATTTTGGTAAGACAAATTGTAAGTTTTAATTGCACTCTTCTTACATTTTATTAAATTCAGTCCTTTGGGGTGTGGGATTTTTGGAGTGTGTAAGTTTATTTGTCATATTATTCACCCACCTCTTTATTGTGCTTTGGAGAATGAATTTGAATTTTGTGTTGGAGTTGAGGATGTGTGATGTGGCATCCTACATGGATCCACCTCATCCTCTTCTCTTCCCTCTTCTATAAAATTGAAACTCCTTGCTTTGTTTTGGGTTGTTGAACTTTTGGAATGCTTCCTTGGGGTGAATTTTCCTTGGCTGTTTGGAGCTCTTGTTGATTTTGGAGGAGATTGGAGAGCATTTCATACTTGGGCATTGCTGATTTTGGGACTGTATTTTGGCATTGAAAGCTTGTGGTTTTGGAACAAAATCTACCATGGAGAGGTAGGAGCTTAGCTCTTCATATATGCTTTTATTTATTTTTATGTTTGTGTGAATGGTGAATGTTTTGTGTGTTTGTTGGCTGGTTGGGTAGACTACCTAGGAATGGTGTAGGAGAAGGCTATGGGGAATCCATGTGGGGGGCATAAGGGAATTCCAGTGGCATCATAATTCTTGTGGAGGGAGTTTGGGATTGGGATCCACCATGGAAAAGAAATAGCTTGCATTTATTACTTTGTGAGGGGCATAAAGAAATTTGTGGGGAGGATAACGAGGGATTGTTGGGGGCATAAGGATATGTGTGATGATTTATATTGGTAGTTTTTTATAGGTGGATAACTGATTCCCATTGGGAGGCGTAAGCATCTTCCCCCAAAGTTATTGCTCCTTTGGATTGCATGATGAAGCATGTGTTCTATCTTAATGTTTCAATGAAGTTGGAAACTGCTGTTTTGTTTGGACTGTGTTTTTAATTTGAAATGCACATGTTGAATGATTACTTTATGATGTGGATGCTTGTTGTTTCCATGAGTTGTAATACATTTCTTATTGCATTGTGTTTGGGACTCGGGGCCAATGAAGAAGGATGGATTCTCTTGTTCATTGGATTTCTTGGTTGGGTGGAGAGCGTTGCCTTTCCCATGCCTTTGTTGTGATCCAAAAAGAGAAATGCATATTGTTGTCTTGGATCTGAGAAAAGAAGTTAGTCTTGAAAGTCCCTTATGAGAATTCTTTTGTAACCTTTCCCACTTTGAAGTTGATGAAATTGTAAATGTTTGAAATGGAAAGATGTTGTATGGATTATGAAAGTCTAAATTTGAAATGTAAAAGAGTGATGCTATGTATTCAAGTCTATTATTAGAAAAGAAAGACATGTATTTTGTACGTTGTATTTTGAAAATATATATGAAAAGAATTGTAAAAAGATTCATTGAATTAATGGAAGTTGTCTTACCTTGTTCAACATGGATTTGTTATATTTAAACTCTGTATTTGATATCTCGGTTTGGAAAATTGGAAGAAAGAAATACGTTTGAAGAAAAGGTATTAATCTATTTTGTGAAATGAATGATTGGAAAATTTAGAATCTACATTTTGGATTTTTACACAAATAGATGTGGAAAAAATTAACATTATAGATTAGAGTTGGAAATGAATTCATAGTTTAAAGTTTGGTAAATGGAAATAAATTTGTTTGTGTGTAAGTATAGATCTTATTTTGTTTCACTATAAACTCTGCAGATTTTTATTCAAAATACACAAAATGACCTCTGAAACAAAGAACAATAAAATGAAACATTAAGTTGAACTTAGTACGACCAAAATGACCCCAAATAAACTAAAATCTCTTAATACATCTTTAATAAACCTTTCAAATTGAATAGAGGAAAATTTTGCATTCTTTTTCTATCAAATTTTGAAAATCCAAATTGTAAATCAATCAAGAAAAATTACCTTCCAATGCATCCTAAATCCTTCTTAGAATAATCCTCCATGTTTTTTTGGCATGTTTAATGAAGGAGAAGATAAAATTTGAACAAAAAATTATAAGTTAAAATTTACCGAGTTTGCTTTTAAAAATCTTGCAGGATTTTTTTCTTAAAATTACCTCTTAAAATTTATCATAATCTAAAATTAATAATCCTTGTGAAAAGAGGACATCGAGAGCTTTCCAAAAGTCCTCATTTTCCAAAAGCGAGCTTTCTATCAAAAGTTATGGCCCTCTAAAGTTTTACTTCCTTGGTGGGCGGCGGCCCAAATTTTTTTCCTTATAAAAACTTAGAAAACATTTTGAGAATTTTTTTGAAATTTTCTCCATTTGCCTCGTAGGCTTGCAGCCAATCAAAGACTACCACGTGGCATGGCAGAGGGTAGAACCTAGCAATTTTATCATTTTGAGAAAATAGTTTCTTGAATTTTTTAATAAATTTCCTCATAGCCTTGCTAACCCGCAGCCAATCGGGTGTTGCCACGTGGCTCGGTGGAGGTGCGGGAGGATTTTGAAACTTAACTTTTTTTTTTAACGTTGGAAAAATTTCCTAAATTTCTTCATGGCCTCGCATCTTTGCCTTTGCTTTGGAAAAAACATTTTTATGGACATGCGGGCCCACACAAGCAACTTAACCCTTTTACCTCACCCTTTGGCAAATTTTCTCAAGTTACTCCACCACCTTGCCTTCCCTCGTTTTTCCATGCTTTGGCTTATAGGGCACCATGTGTCACTAGTGGACCCATGCGGGCATGGGCACAAAATTGGTTTTCCCCCACACAAGAAAAGTTCAAAAAAATCTCCCATGACACCCCACCCATCCTTCGGGAGAATTTTCACCCCTAGGCCCCAGGGTCCGCTCTTGGGAGAAAATTTTCACCACAAGGTCCACCACACATAACTTGATTTTTATGAGGAGTTAAGAGGAATTAATTATATCAATGGAAAGGTGAGAAAATTTCCTATCCAATGGGAATGCTTTAGGGAAATTTTGAATGTGTTAAGTGTGAGAAAAATCAAGTTGAATCTTTGAGCCTGTTAGAGAGTGGGTATGGTGATAATTTACCCTCTTAACCTAGTTGAACCTTCTAACCCTTAATTTTGGACCTTGTGACTCTAATAATTGTTCATAGAAGGAAATTATATTCTAGTAGATTTAAATTATTTTAGAACTTGATAGTGGTAATTGATGCCTTGTAACTGGTAGTAGATTCTTTTAATAAAAAAATTATTTCATAATTTTTCCTAACTAATCCTAGGTTGTTTCTTGGGTCTCAAGTGGGTTGTTTCAATGGGAATTACACTTGGTCTCGAGTAGTGATTCAAAATCCTTGACCATTGGGCACACTAGAAAACTTGAGACATGAAACTTAAACCTAACACACTTTTAAATCTAGAAAATAGTTTAGTTTGGAATTTTCATATTTTAGTAAACATGGAAACTGAATAAAACTTAGAAATATGGACTAACTCTCACCTTGTTACGTGTAGGAGGAGCCAGAGACGGGATGAGGAGACTTTTCACATAGCCCCGAGACTTACCACCACCGAGATCGAGTCTGTAGAAGCCATCCTACCCCAAATTTTGTAGACTCTTTAGGATGTTAATGCCGCTCTATGCGGAGAGGATCAGTAGGAGGATGTGTAGCCAGACATGATAGGGACATTTCCATTGAGGGTCAGGTATCTCCTCGACCCAGCGAGGAGCATAGAGGAGAGAAATCCCATGCAGAGTCAACCAGGGTAGAGTCACCACAGAGGGGACAGGGTGACCGAGTTTTAGAGCATAGAGAGAGGTCTCGGAGCCCTAGGCTTAGGGATGAGCATGCAGAGAGACCTAGAGGCTATCAAACCATAGTGGGAGATCCTGAAGCTTTGACCCTCACATTATTCTGGTGACATAGGTGGGTTTCAGGTAGAGGTTTGGCTAGTGAGCTTAAGCGGTTGCTTTAATCTTTGTCCTTGTTTTGGCAACACAAAATCTCATGTTGTGATCCATCTACTAAGAGATGGAGTAGGAGTATGGTGGAGGATAGAGGAGAAGAAGCTCCATGTTGATTCTAAGATAGTGACCTAGGAGCTATTTGAGGAGAGATTCAAGGAGCATATATTTGTCACGAGGTTCATACAACAATGGATAGATGAGTTTCATGACCTTTAATAGGCATCTCTTTCAGTAGCAGAGTATGAGAGTAGGTTTTTAGATCTACTCCAGTATGTTGAGTACATACAGGATGAGCAGGTGCGGATCCATAGGTTCATCTAGGGCCTGAATCTTGACATTAGATGTGCAGGTGCATATCCATTTTCATAGACATTAGTTGAGGCTGTTGAGAAGGCCTATATAGCAGAGGAGACTTGGGGAAAGACCCAGTAGGCTAGAGAATGAGTGCGGAGCCACATCTGATAGATGTAGGATAAACAATTGAGGGGATCAGTACCTCCTCCTCGTGGTGGCCAGTGTTCTTCATTACCATCATTTAGACCCCAACGAGTAGTAGCGGTAGTAGTCCCGCCAACCTTCTAGACCTCCATGAGAGTTTATGCATAAAGAGGTTGGAGTATGGGGCCTCCTCCCAAGGGCCCCATCGAGACATAGGGTGGACATAGAGCTCATTTAGTGGGATATCGCTAGTAGAGGCCGCAACAAACCACTGCTGGATCATCGAATCCACAACACAGACTTCTAGAGCATCTTGGTGTGCTACTCATTGGGGAGGATTACGTGGTTGTTTTGGTTGTGGAGTTGTGGGACATTTTTGGAAAGACTACCCTCATAACCCTAATAACAAGGGTAAGATACAGATATCAAAGCCGAATATTGGTGACATGGGACGTAGCCACAAGATTTATGCAATAGTTGAGAACCACCAGGAAGAGCATCAGAGTACAATCATTGAGACTACAAGTAGCATTGGGGGTATTCCTACCTCCATCTTGTTTGATTATGGTTCTTCTAATTCTTTCATTGCACCATCTTTAGTAGAGCGATGCAGGCTAGTGGCAGTTAGGTAGGGTCATAATTATGATGTTGAGATGTCTTTTTGATCCAAGATCTCTATAGACTCCTTAGTTAAGGAGTGTGTAGTTGATTTTGGACCTTTCACCACTACCTAAAATCTTTGTATCCTTCCTTTGGGCTCGTATGGAGTCATTTTGGGTATGGATTGGTTATCTGCACATAGGGCCAGGATGGATTGTTACCATAAGGCTATATCTTTTGCAGATGATTTGGGAGTTGAGTTAGTGATTTCAGGGGTAAGGAGACCTGTTTCTATTTTCACCATCTTTGCTATGTAACTTAAGCAGTGTGTACGAAGGGGTTGTCAAATGTATGATGTTATAATTAGTGATGTGAGATCAAAGGATGGGTCTATTGGGCCTTTCTATATGATCACCCCATTTTGAGAGAGTTTACATATGTCTTTCTTAGGGAGCTACCATGGTACCACCCCTACGTGAGATTGATTTTCATATAGACTTGGTTACGGAGTAGATCCTATCTCACGAGCACCTTATCGAATGACCACCCCAAAGCTCTGTGAGATCAAGTTGCAAATTGAGGGTCTTTTGGAGAAAGACCTTATCCATCCTAGTGTATCCCCTTGGGGTGCACTAGTGATCTATGTGAAGAAGAAGGATGGATCCTTATGGTTGTGTATTGATTACCACTAGTTGAATAAGGTAATGATCAATAATCATTATCCCCTTCCTCACATTAATGATTTGTTTGATTAGATGAAGGGAGCCACGGTTTTCTCTAAGATTGATCTTAAGTCAGGCTACCATCAGCTGAGGATTTCAGAGGTGGACATTCATAAGACTGCCTTCCATATGAGATATGGCCACTATGAGTTCATAGTGGTGCCTTTTGGTTTGACTAATGCCCCCGCAATATTTATGAGTTTGATGAATGAGGTATTCAGGAATTTCTTAGATCGCTTCATGCTCATCTTCCTTGATGACATTTTGATTTACTCACATACGCATGATGAACATGAGGGCCTCTTCACCAGGTTCTTTAGTGTCTTAGGGAGAAAAAACTTTACTAGAACTTGGAGAAGTGTGCATTCTTTCAGACAAAAGTGTAGTATTTGGGTTATATCATTTCTGAGGAAGGCATCACCGTCGATCCTTCCAAGATTAGAGCCATTATGGATTGGCTAGTACCAACTATTATGACTGAGGTATGTAGCTTCATGGGATTAGTAGGGTACTACTCTGAAGATTTTATTATGACTTCTCTCATATTACACACCCCATCACTTCCCTTCAAAGGAAAGGGAAGAAGTTTGTTTGGTCAAACAGATGTGAGAAAGCCTTTAGGACACTGAAGGAGTGTCTCACTACAACACCTATTCTTGTAGTGCTAGATCCACAAGGTGAGTTTTTCATTTTCATAGATGCTTTCTTAGCAGGGCTTGGAGGTATGTTGATGCAGGAGGGAAGAGTTGTAGCTTTTGAGTCTCACAAACTCAAGGATCAAAAGATTAATTATCTGACTCATGATCTTGAGCTTGTGGCAGTTGTGCATGCTTTAGTTTGATGGAGGAACTTTCTTCTTGGTCAGAGTTTGACACTTAGAATAGATCACTTGAGTCTTCGCCACCTCTTCACGCAGCTCCATCTCAATGCACATCAACGACATTGGATGGAGTTGCTTTATGAGTATGATATGGAGATAGAGCATGTGAAGGGGAAGGAGAATGTGGTGGTAGATGCTCTCAGCAGATGGATACATGTGGCTATGGCCACCTCAGTGAGCACATATTTGCGGAGTAGGATTCTTTAGCAGCTCCCTCTTGACAGATTCTACATTGTAGTTTCAGCGAGAGATCGAGTCCCAAAGACCCCTCGAGGGAAGTTTTTGGTTTTTACTTAGAGGCGAGATGGTCTTCTCGGGCATAGAGGCCAGATTTATCTTCCCAGAGTTGGAGGCTTGAGGCAAGACATCTTGGTAGAGGCACATCATGCACCGTATTCAGCCCATCCTAGGGTGAAGAAGATGCATGCCACCTTGAGATAGTTGTATCATTGGAGAGGACTTCGAGAAACGTGTCCCGATTTCATGTCATGATGTTTAGAGTGTCAAAGAGTTAATTCCAAGCATCAGCATCTAGTTGGCCTTCTCTTTCCTCATGTTATACCGAAATGGAAGTGGGACACCATTTCCATGGATTTCATTATTGGGCTACCGATGTTGAGTTATCACCATGACACCATCATGGTCATGGTTGATAAATTGACAAAAGTGGCTCACTTTTCTCCTGGTGAAGACCACTTATATAGCTAGAGTAGTGGCATGAGTATATTTGGATGAGATTGTCAAGTTGCATGGGATTCCGAGAAGATCATTTGTGACCGTGATCCTTTGTATACTTCACATTTTTGACTACCATGCAGTATGCCCTCGAAATGAAGATCAACTTCAGCACAACATATCACCCCAAGATAGATGGATAGAATGAGTGGGTGAATCATATTTTAGAGGACATGCTTAGGATGTATGTGATGGATCAAAAATCTAGATGGGAGGAGTACCTGTACTTAGTGGAGTTTGCATACAATAATAGTTTTCAGAGTTTTATAGGCATGGTCCTTTTCGGGTTTGTATGGTAGAGAGTGCATGATACCTCTTAGTGAGAAAGGCTAGAGGACAGGGTTTCTATTGGACCAGATTTGTTACAGGATATGGAGAAGTAGGTAGTATTGATCAGACAGAGATTACAGGAGGCACATGATAGATAGAAGTATGTAGATCAGCATAGGACCGACCATAGTTTTGATGTGGGCATGAAGGTGTTCCTTCGTGCCAGGTCACACAAGAGCCCTATCCGTTACGGAAAAGGTTCTAAGTTATCTCCTAGATTCGTTGGTCCTTTTGAGATCTTGGAGCGTATTGGCCCTTTAGCCTACCGTCTAGCATTGCCACCTAGCTTGTCTCGTGTACATGATGTTTTTCATGTTTCATTTCTCAAGAGATGCATTGCAAATCCTTCTCATGTGTTAGATTATACATCATTGCGGGTGCGGGATCAAGGGCAAGTGATGGTGTAGCCCGTTTGCATCCTAGATCATAGGACCCTAGGCCTTCGAGGTAGAGAGGTTGATCAAGTTTGGGTGTAGTGGGATAGATATGATGAGACTACATCTACATGGGAGGATGCTACTTATTATGAGTTTAGTTTCCACATTTGTTCTAGTGACTTCCAGGAGGAAGTTGAGTCTAAGGGGAGGGGGATGTAGTGCCCACTTCCCTTTGACACCTTTGATATTGATCTTGATATTGTTGATTACATTATGGACATTATTATAGTTTTGATTTAGTATGATGTTAGCTATTGGACAATGGATTATTTTTTATCTTGATTTAGTTATGATACATGATGATTATTAGAGACACTACATATGTGGATGATGATATACTATTTGACATGGATATATTATGAATGTTTTTCAGACATATGATTTTTGGATATTGTGAGTAGACCTAGAAAATGGACATTATATGATGATGATATAGTTGTTGATATAAATTGTAAGTGATATTGTTGATTTCCTTGACATTGTTGTGATTCATAGGTATAGATGATTTTTTTATTATATTTATATCATGTTGGATGTTTTGATATGGCCACAAGGCCGAAGGAGGTATTTGTGTTTTGTAGGTTAAACTATCACAACAAACCTTAGGGGATTGGAGACCAACCACATTCGAATTCTAGATGAATTCAACAAGGTCACCATGACACCTGTGTTTTGTGTGTGTGTGTGTGTTTTTGTTAGGGATTCCCATGGGGAGGACTACCTTTGAATGCGGCCAGGGGATTTATGTAGTTATTAATGTGGTTTCTTTTATTAATGTTTGTATGTGTCTATTTTGTGATGCATTTACCCTTTTCATTATTATTTTAATTGTGGAGAATTAATGTGAGTAATCATATTGTTAAAATAAATCAATCAATCAAATTTGGGATATAAGAAAGTAATTATAGAAGTTGTTGATTTTTGTATTAAATGTTGTAAGTATGTGTAAGTGATGTGTAAGTATGTGTAAGAGTTGTGTAAGTCATATTTTGGAGTATGAAACACTCCACCTCCTTGAAAATTCGAATTTGTCTTTGGAGGTTGTTTTGGAGGCTTGTGGGACAAGTAAAACTTGTCTCATACATCTTAATTTTATTTACCAACCATACCTATAGTTGGAAGGGTGATTTTAGACCTTTTTAATACATTTTGGGAAGACAAATTATAAGTTTTAATTGCACTCTTCTTACATTTTATTAAATTCAGTCTTTTGGGGTGTGGGATTTTTAGAGTGTGTAAGTTTATTTGTCATATTATTCACCCACCTCTTTATTGTGCTTTGGAGAATGAATTTGACTTTTGCGTTGGATTTGAGAATGTGTGATGTGGCATCCTACATGGATCCACCTCATCCTCTTCTCTTCCCTCTTCTATAAAATTCAAACTCCTTGGTTTGTTTTGGGTTGTTGAACTTTTGGAATGATTCCTTGGGGTGAATTTTCCTTGGATGTTTGGAGCTCTTGTTGATTTTGGAGGAGATTGGAGTAGGAGCTTATCTCTTCATATAAACTTTTATTTCTTTTTATGTTTGTGTGAATGGTGAATGTTTTGTGTGTTTTTGGGTGGTTGGGTAGACCTGCTAGGAATGGTGCAGAGAAGGCTATGGGGAATCCATGTGGGGGCATAAGGGAATGCCAGTGGCATAAAATTTCTTATGGAGGGAGTTTGGGATTGGGATCCACCATGGAAAAGAAATATCTTGCATTTATTTCTTTGTGGGGGGCATAAGGAGGGATTGTGGGAGGAATAAGGATATGTGTGGTAATTTATATTGGTTTTTTTTACTGAGTTGATACCCAATTCCCATTGGGAGGCATAACCAGCTTCTCCCATTGTTCATTCTCTTTTGGCTTGCATGATGACACCGATTTCTGTCATAATATTTCAATGCGATTGTAAACCACTATTTTGTTTGGACTATGGTTTTAATTTGAAATGCACATGTTGAAAGATTGATTTATGATGTGGAAGCCTATCGTTTCCATGAGTTATAATACATTTCTTATTACTGTATTATGCATTGGGCTCAGATGCCATGAAAAATGATGGCTTCTCCTCTTCATTGGATGTCTTTGTTGGGTGGAGAGCATTGCCTTTCTCCTTACTTTGTTGTGATCCAAAAGGAGAAATGCATGTTCTTTGTCTGGAGTTGCGAAAAGAAGAAAGTCCTAACAGTCCCTTATGAGAATTATTTTGTAACCTTTCCCACTTTGAAGTGGATGAAATTGTAAATGTTTTGAAATGGAAAGATGTTGTATGGATTATGAAAGTTTAAATTTGAAATGTAAAAGAGTTATGCTCTGTATTAAGTTCATTATTAGAAAAGAAAGACGTGTATTCTATACACTATATTTTGAAAATATATATGAAAATAATTGTATAAAGATTCATTGAAATAATGGAAGTTGTCTTACCTTGTTCAACATGGCTTTGTTATATTTAAACTTTGTATTTGATATCTCGGTTTGGAAAATTGGAAGAAAGAAATACATTTGAAGAAAAGGTATTAATTTGTTTTGTGAAATGAATGATTGGAAAATTTAGAATCTACATTTTGGATTTTTGCACAACTAGATGTGGAACAACTTAACATTATAGATTAGAGTTGGAAATGAATTCATAGTTTAAATTTTGGTAAATGGAAATAAATTTGTTTGTGTGCAAGTATAGATCTTATTTTGTTTCACTGTAAACTCTATAGATTTTTATTCAAAATACATAGAATGACCTATGAAATAAAGAACAATAAAATGAAACATTAAGTTGAACTTAGTATGACCAAAATGACCCCAAACAAACTAAAAATCTTAAGAAATCTTTAAGAAACCTTTCAAATTGAACAAAGGCAAATTTTGCAGTCTTTTTTTTTGTCAAATGTTGGAAAATTCAAATTAGAAATCAATCAAGAAAAATTACCTTCCAATACATCCTAAATCCTTCTTAGAATAATCCTCCATGTCTTTTTGGCATGTTGAATAAAGGAGAAGATCAAATTTGAAAAAAAAATTATAAGTTAAAATTTACCAGCTTGCTTTTAAAAAACACTGCAGCCATTTTCTTAAAATTTACATCTTAAACTTTATTAAAAGTCTAAAATTAATGATCCCTATGAAAAGATGACGTCGAAATATTTCTAGAAAGTCCTTGTTTTTCCAAAATGGAGATCTCTATGAAAATTTATGGCCCTCTAAATTTTTCCTTCCTTGGTGGAAAATTTTAGGAAAATTTTCTCTCGTGAGCCCATGGCTTGAATTTTTCCTTTAAAAACTCGAAAAAAATTTAGGCTTTTTTTAAATTTTCTCCGCTGCCCCTAGGCCTACGGCTAATCGAGGGTGCCACATGGCATGGCGAGAGGACAAAACCATTGCAACTTAATCATTTTTAGAAAATAGTTTTTGAAAAAAAATTATAATTTTCCCCGTAGCCCTGCCAACCTACAGACAATCGGGTGTTGCCACGTGGCTCGGTGGAGGCGTGGGAGGATTTTGGATCTTAACATTTTTTTAACGCTGGAAATTTTTTCTAAATTTATTCACGGCCCCGCATCTCCACATTTTCTTTGGAAAAACCATTTTCACGGAGGTGTGGGGCAGCACGAGTGACTTAACCCTTTTACCTCCCCCTTTGGCAATTTTTCTCAAGTTACTCTGCTGCCCCATGTTCCCTTGTTTTTCCCCACTTTGGCTTA
Source organism: Taxus wallichiana var. yunnanensis (assembly GCA_018340775.1). Taxonomy (NCBI): domain Eukaryota; kingdom Viridiplantae; phylum Streptophyta; class Pinopsida; order Cupressales; family Taxaceae; genus Taxus; species Taxus wallichiana. The sequence continues at coordinate 263,555,389 of CM031244.1, read as the reverse complement.
AAGGGCGCCACAAGTCCCTAGCAGACCTATAGGGGTGTGGATGAAAAATTGGTTTTTTTCCCCACACGGGAAAAGTTCAAAAAAATCTTCCTGTGGCCCGCCAACCCGCCCTTTGGGCAAATTTTTCACCCCAATCCCATTGGCCCATAACTTGAGTTGTATGAAGAGTTAGGAGGACTTATTTATATCAATGGAAAGGTGAGGAAATTTCCTATCCAATGGTAGTGATTTATGGAAATTTTTAATGAGTTAAGTGTGAGAAAAATCAAGTTGAGTCTTTGAGCTCATTAGAGAGTGGGTATGGTGATAAATTACCCTCGAACCTAGTTGAACATTCTAACCCTTAATATTAGACCTTGTGACTCTAATAATTGTTAATAAAAGGAAAGCATATGCTAGTAGATTTGAATTGTTCCAGAACTTGATAGTGGCAACTTGTTTCCTTGTAACACAGGTAGTAGATTCTTTTAATAAAAAAAAATTATTCCATAATTTTTCCTAAATAATCCTAGGTTGTTTCTTGGGTCTCAAGTGGGTTGTTTCAATAGACATTACACCACCATCATTATATATTTCTCTAATCATTGGTGATCATTTGGTACATAATTACATGATCAATTATGGTGTCAATAGCTTAGTTATGCCCAAGAAAATTGTAGACGTGTTAGGAATACAGTATACTCCAGTCTCTGAGAGTGTTGTTCAATTGAATGGTATGACAGTTCATACCATCAAATTCATCAAATGACTCCAGCTTATTATCCATGCATGTCCCAGTTTATCATTCACATAAGACATATTGGTCATCAATCTTCCTCCTCTCTTTGTCATTTACCTATCACGATATTTCACTACCAAGATGGATGGTTACCTATCAACTGATTAGTCACATATGATCCTTAGGACTTGATACGAGGACTAGGCCGACTATAAGGGTTGAACTAATTTTCTATAATCATGTGGATCCCTAAACTACAAATCGCATAAATGTGAAATATACCATTAATGACTCGAAGAAGAAGAATATACGATAATGAACCAACCATTATTGTGGAAGAAGTTCCTGATATTGTGCTAGATGAAATTAGTGGAGATCATCAATATGATCCCTATGATGATGTGTTGGAAGAGGAAGAAGCTAGTTTTCTACTTTTAGAGGAGACAAGATTAGGTACATATTGCATTCATGAAGAAGGTACAATCATACCATAACTTGTCAAAACACAAAGCAATTATGAAGGATTGTGGCAATTTTTCTTCGGTGAATCATGGAGTAAGAATGGATCTAGTGTTGGTTTCATGCTAATTTATCGAAAAGGAGATAAGTATTTCTCATCTTTTTGGTTGTAATTTAGTTACACTAATAATGTTGTTGAATATGAGGCCCTTGTGCAAGGAATTCAACTAGCTCAAAAGAAGGGAATTAAAGCCCTGATTGTTTTTGGAGACAATGAGTTAATTGTTCATCAAGTGACGACACACAATGCATCCAAAATGATCTTTTAAGATCATACAAGAACCGAATCTGGGATTTGATTGAATATTTCAAAGCTTTTGGGATCCATGTAGTTCCTAGAAATAAAAATCAAGATGTTGATAGGCTTGCTACAATTGGCTCACAATATGACATACTTGTTGATATCATGAAAGAAGGGCGGAAATATATCAAAATGGTGGTTTGACCTAAATTTATTGATAATGTGATTAGGTGACAACTATTTGATAGTGATAAACAAATGGTCCTTTTCCTATAAGAAGAGGTAGAGTTTATTATGAAAAATCAAGATAAGTTGCAAGAATCATATGGTGATCAAATCATACAATTGAAAATCAAAAAGCTACCAAAAGGCTTAGTTACTCTGGAATCCATCTTCAATTTAGATGATCAAGCCAAAAGACAAAGCTCTAACATGGTGGTCAAAGAAGAATATTTTGAGGAAGTCAAGGTAGTAAATGAAAATTTTCTAAAGATCGGAAAAATGTGTACCTCAAAAGAGAAAATGGCTTTTGTCAAACTTTTTCAGGAGTATCATAACATTTTTGTGTGGAGATACAAATCCTTGTGTGGTTTTGATTGAGTTCTAGGACAACATACCATAGAACGGGATCCTAATGTCAAGCCCATTCATAAAAAACATAGCCCAATTAATCCCAAAATTGAGCCACTAATGAGAAAGGAGCTAACTAAACTCATCGAGTCCTGTATAATTTTTCCTATCAAGCATTCCTCTTGGGTAACCAATCTAGTCCCCGTAAGGAAGAAGAATGGAGAGATTTGGTTATGTGTGGACTTCAGGATTTGAACTATGCCTCGTTGAAAGATCATTATCCTCTTCCATTAATGGAGAAAATACTTCAAATGATAGTAATAGCTTAAATATTTTCTTTACTCGATGGATATTTAGGTTACAATCAAATTCTAGTTCAAGAATCTGATCAATTCAAAACAGATTTCACTACTAAGTGGGGCACGTATGCTTACAACAAAATGCCATTCAGATTGTACAATATTGGGGATACTTTCCAAAGAGCCATGCCCATGGAATTTAAGGGTCTAATCAATGATATCATTTTCATTTACCTTGATGATATAATTGTATACTCTAAGCATGCAGAAGACCTCATCATGCATCTAAGGAAGGTTTCTTAAAGGTGTAGGGAATTTAGGGTTTCACTCAATCCTAAGAAATGTATTTTTGTAGTGCATGAGGGGAAATTTTTGGGGCATACTATTTCAATGGAAGTACTATCAATCAATCCATTCAAGATTCGTTCTATTATGTCCTTATCTCTCCCAATTCACAAGAAGTATCTCTAGAGTTTTCTGGGAACCATAAATTTCATGAGGAGATTCATCCCTCAATTATAGCCATGGTGAAGAAAAATATTCCATTCTCATGGAAAAAGGAAGGAAGAGAGATTTTAAGCCACTAAAATGGAAATTTCTCAAGTTTCCATCTTTGGTGAATCCCGTGTTTGATAGATATTTTATTATTTATGTTTTCACGAGTCAAGAGAGCATTTCGGTATCCTCACCCAATGAAATGATGATATGATTGAATATCCAATTAATTTCTTGAGTTAATCCATCAAATACTATGAGCTAAAATATTCATTTGTTGAAAAAAATCTTTACACTTGTTCGAGCTTTGAAGAAATTCAAGCACATGTTGTCCAAAAACATAATTTATTTGATGGTATCTCATCCAGGTGTCAAGGAATTTTCGCTGAATAAAGAGATGAGTGAAAATAATACTAGATGGATCACCAAGGTGATGGAGTATGACATACATATCAAAGTTACCAAACTTTTCAGAGGTATAGGTTTACGTCAACAACTTGCTGCAGACATGGAATCAAAAGGTGATGAGAACTTAATGCTCCTAAAAAGCTCGATGAAGGTGATAATCGGGTTGATTGGTTATCAAAATGAATATTTTCCTTTTCTCAGGAGTATATCCTGTGAACATGGATAAAAATAAAGACAAACTTTCCATCTTTAGTCTATTCCATATGTTATGGTAGATAATGTTCTCTTTCAAAGGGATTTGAATGGTGTTCTCCTTTAGTGTGTGGGACTAGAATAGGTAAGTAAGATACTAGAAGAGTTTCATAATGGCCTATTTAGAGGACATTATTCTACACAAACAACTGCTACCAAGATCATGCAATCCAGATTACTATTGGCCGGATTTGTTCAAAGATTCCCATCTCTGGGTAAGGAAATGTAAGGAATGTGCCCTTTTCACTAGAAAATAGAAGTTGGCAGCTCTTCCACTTGCATCCAATTTAAGTTAACCAACCCTTCATTTAATAGGGGTCAGATTTCATTAGAATGATTAATCCTCCATCTAGTGACATACATAAATGAGTCCTTACTTTAACAGACTATTTTACTCGATGGAAAGAGGCAATAACATTAAATGAGAGTAATGAGAAGGTAATTCTTAATTTCTTAGAAGGTATAATGATAAGTTTTTGTGTTCTATTTACATTTATTTCGACAATATGATGGCTTTCCTTAGTCTGAAGCTAAGTTAATGGGATGTTAAAAATGGAGTCTACCTCAATACTTCATCGAATTACTATCCTCAAGGAAACAAATTGGTTGAGTCTAGCAATAAGAACCTCAAAAGGATTATGAAGCACACAATGGAGAATAACATGATGACTTGGTACACATAGCTTAAGATTGCTTTATGTGCAGATCGATCACTCCTAAAAGGGCCATCAGAAATTCTCCTTTCATGCTTGTATATCGAAGAGAAGAAAAACTTCCACTCTCCTTAGAGTTACCTTCTTTGGAATTATCTCACCAACTTGAGGTTATGGAGAATGATCCTTTGACAACCAAGTTTGTTGAACTCATGGAGTTGGAAGAAGTACGGAACTAGGCTATGAAGACTTTGGAGCAACATCAGGATCAAGTTAAGAAATATTTTGACAAGAAGGTGTCAGAAAGGAATTTTTAAGAGGGATATTTAGTTTTAAAATGCGATGAAGATAGAGCCAAAAAAGAAACCATGCCAAGTTTTACAGATCTCGGGAGCGGGCCATATATCATCACAAGTTGCAAAGATGAAAATTAGTTTTTTCTATCCAGGATCAATGGATAATAACTTCCCATTGATGTGATTGGGATAAATCTCAAAGATCACTTTTGAGATCATTCCACCCCGTACATTTTAGTTAGGTGTTTTCCTCTAAGTAATTTTAGCACATTATTGTGTATTGTTGTTCATTTTTATTTCTTTGTTGTTGTGTTTGTGTTTTCTTGCACATTGTATCATAATTCAGGTTTTAAGGAGAAAATAGATTCAAGGTTTTAGAAAAGAGTTCTAGTATGTTCATAATTTAGCGAGATGCTTCATTCAAAACTCCATAATATTCTATAGATGCTAAGTATTCATCAGATTCAATATATCCCCTACTTAGCATTACTAGAAGCTCCAAGATCGAGAGATTCTTAAGAATAATTCAAAATAAATCGTAAGGATCATATTAGTTTTAGAACTTCAACATTGAATCAATTCTAAATGGATGAATTAGATCTAGTGGACTGATTCTTAATAGGAAACCATTCCCAAGAGGTCACCAAAATCATCATCCAATTTTACCCCTTGGGTAAAATTACACAACGAGGGCCTATTGGATCCTAGGACCAAAATAGTTCTCCACAATCATTCTAGGTCACTACAGTTAATATTTCATGTTTAGGGGGTGATCATGGTGTTTTGGGTAGTTCTGGGTCATCTTAAATATATTATTCCCTTTCCCATGTTTTGGGTCACTACGAGTTAAAATTTTATTCTTAGGAGGTGATCATGGTATTTTGGGTAGTTGTGGGGTCAACTTGAAGCTATTCTTCCCTTTCCCAAGTTCTAGAAGCTCAATTTTTTCTCAAAGTAAGAAAATTAACATTTGCAGTACCCAAGAAGGTTTAGGATCATCCTAGGATATTTTCCCTTTTTCAACTCTTATAGGCTTAGGATTTTTTCAAATCAAGAAAATTGACGTCAATGCACCCATTTTCAATCATCATGGGTAGAGAATGATCAAAATCAATAACTTACTTCAAGAAGGTCTTACCATGTTCCCGTGAATTTCTCGATTCTGAAATGAAAAACCATGCAAATTAAAATTAGGGTAAAAATAAATGTGGAGAACATAATGGCACTAAGCTACATTAGCTTTACGAGTAGCTTGGAAAGATGCTCTATGAGCTGGTTGATATTTCATTGAGGGGTGGCTTAGTTGGATGAGCATATATCCTAAGTGTTGGCTAAGTTTGTCAAGCCATTCCGTTTTTTTAATGGCTTGACGAGTAAAGCCAAGGTGGATCAATATGAGTATGGTCCTAGTGCATGGTGATATGTATGTTTTACAATGAGAAAACATGGACAAGATCAGCTCGAAAGCATAGAAACACTGTGGTACATGGAAGAATCTTGTGAGGGAAATTTTGAGAAAATGAAGGAACATGCCAACTCTGCATGGTATGGGTGAACATCTATAGGAAGAAATTTGGTTGTACTCGGGGATCGAATGGACACCCATCCTCCATTAACATTCGACATCGAGAAAGGAGTGGTTAATATTGTTTCGAGTAACAAGTGTGGGGTTAAATTCAATATAAAACCAAGGAATAAAAATGAGTTCTCACTAACTTTTTGGATGAATCGCGTGGGTGACTAATGTATTTTGATGAAGAGTTGCATATGTAGAGATTGAGCCATAAATGAGGTAGTTAACTCTGATTTAACAAGTTATTTGGCCAAAAGAGTGAGCCATGGAGAACGCGAGATCATTGCATGTTTCAAAGGTCAACTTGGTGAAGAAGAAAGCTATAATGTGATAGATGGAGATCGGTAAAGCTCAAATGACGATTTAGCGGTGAGTGAGCTTTAATAGATGAGGAAAGATGTCAAACTCATAAAATGTCCCAGATGGAGATAGTGAATAATTAATAAAGCGAGTCCACATTGGTTTGGCATTCGAGTGAAGGATTCTATAATGGACACAAATTTCTCAAATAGTGAGTTATCGGTGTAAGGGTCATCGAGACCAATATGGGATAGGAACAGTATCACATAGAGGAAGGACCAAGTTATATGGGTTTTTAACACAATGTAAGGTCATAGGTGGTTTGAGTTGGCTCATACAAAGATTAATGTCAATCTACTCATAGTGAGAATGAGTTGGGCTTTGATGGGAGAAAATACTGGGTAACTCGACATATTGATTTTTGTGGTAGCAAAGTCATGTTGATGAAACTTAAAATTGGTGACTTATTGAATTATAGGCATTGAATGAGGGAATAGTGGAATGGCTCAATCAACCTAGCCAGATCTGAACTCATGAATGATAAATTTTAGGGTGGCAAGGTGGAAGTCTAGTATAAGAAATGAGGGTGAGCTCACATTCTTAAAACTAAAGCAAAAGTAATGGAACCGAGGACCTAGATCGTCGTGGGATGGTAACTTATGGTTAATCATGGAAAGTTCGTGGTGAGTCATAGATAAAAGGGCGAGTTGATTTTTGTGTAAAAGGGACAAGTTGAATTTTGGAAATGGATGACATTATGATAAGAAGCTCAATCCTCGGTTGGAGTTCGTGAAATTAGGAGAATCTTGGTGGATTTTCGAGCACGAGAGATAAGATAGGTAATCAAAGTTTGTTGCTCCATGCACCGACATATGCTAACTTGAATAAGAGGCAACTTGGTGGGAGTCCTCAAGCTTAAAGGTTTAGATGGATGCAAGTGAAATGGTAAGGAGCTTGAGATTGAGCTCAACACAAAATTGAAGAATAACACACAAGATCCGGATGGCCATCTAATAACTCAAGCATGTGGATTGGATTTCACCGAGTGGAATCTCACCAAACACAAGAAGATGGGAACTCGTCATATGGTCATCTAGGAAGAAACATAAGGATTGGGACCACGTTAGTGAGGCACAAGACAATAGGAGATTATTCGAATTGATTGGATTGGATAGGGAGAGTGAGTCAAATGAGTTCAAAGCTGAGTTGTGTGGCCAATTCACAAGATAGTAAGAAAGCAAGAATTGAGGGCCAATTCACTGAGTTTGTGCATGGGATAGATGGTGTTCAAATTCCCAAACTCACCACTATAGAGTTGTGATCCCTCCTGTCATAGAAACCATGGCAAGTAACTTGGTCGAGTGGGAAAAATGTCACCAAAATTGTGCACTTCAATAATTCATCATGTGGGAAATTTTGTAAATCATGGCATTATGGAGATTCGGGAAGGTCGGAAAAGGTGTCATGCCCGAGAGAGTTCAAGACCCGAAAATGAAATGTGCTAACAAGTGGGTATTGGGGTAGAACTTTCTCAACGAGTCATTTTGTAGTGGTTAGACATGCAACACCAAGTTTAGAACTAACACAATGAAGGAGATGTAGGGTTTGTAGCATTTAGACTGTTTAGGTGGTTGGTGAGTAAAGACCAGAGTCTCTCTGTTAGTGTGATCTCTCCGTAGAAGTGACTTTTTGTTCAATGTGATATACTTGCTTAGTTAATAAAAGTTGGACCCTCCAATTTTTAAGTCAACAAGTGGAGGTTGAGTAGCTAGTCAATTCAAGGAGGGAATTCATTTTGAATAATTTTCCATATAACGGATGTTGGACGTGGTAGAATCATCGCCAAACTATTCCAAGTGGGATCAACAAAGAGCTCACCACATAATGAGAAGTCACCAAGCGGTGTGTGGAAGTTTACCAAGTTCAAAGAAAAAGGAGGAGGTCATTTAGACAAGTTGTTAAGGATGGAGACAATGTTAAATATACTAGTGGGGTTCACAAATAGAGATGGGCATATGGTAGGGTTTGAGATCTTGAGCAAGTTAATGTGAATGTATAGGCATACCTAACAACTCAATAGGGTGGCATTGAGACATAAATACTGTTAAGGTAAAAAGAAAAATCGTCATGGAAGTAAGACAAATCGATGGAAATAAACAGGGGGCACTTGAGTTGGGTGGTGAGTGGTTGGCCAATGAACCTTAAAATTCCATTCTTACATGAAACATTTCTTGCGTCCCATTAGAAATTTTGTTTTTATTGAAATATTTTATTTAAAATATTATTTTTAATTAAATGAAGGATAAGTTCAATTTTTTGAATTTAATAAGCATGATGGATAGGTGTAATTAAATTATGTAATTATCAGGAAGGCCATCATGTGCCTTTATTCATGCCCTATAATTTAGGCTTTCTCCAATATTTATATTTAAGGGATTCTCTATGAATGAAAATGAAGAAATCATTCGAGGGGTTGGACAAGTTAGACATCTTAGACAAGTGTATGTTTTCTCAAGAATCCTCTCCCTTTTGCAAGTTAGCTTTGTGGATTTGGGAACTTTCAAGCCTCCTTTCGTTGGTGCCATTTTGAGCTTGCACTTTTTGCCCTAAATTTTCCTTCATTTTGCGTGCTCTAAAATGTTTTTCCTTTTCTTCCAATCGTGGAAGTTTAAAATTGATCTATTTACACTTGAATTCCATTGAAAATCCAATTCCATGATAAAAATGGTTTGAAAACATGTTTTAGTTGGTTTAATTTCGAGAAATTTGTCATCCTTAGCGAAAAAATCAAATTCTAGGGCATCCCTGGCATTTTCTATGTTTTGATAGTCAGACGAGCGTCATTTTCCCATCAATTTCTTCTTTAGAATTCATTGGAAACGTGTCTTGTTCTAATTAGACAAGGATTGGTGGGTAATTTCTAAAAACTTAATGTTTTTGTGTTTTTGAAAAATGTGCAAGTTACCCCCATAGCTCTGCAAGCCCTAGAGGAGGTACATGTGTCATAGGCAGAGTGAAGGTGGATGGGTGGGTCATTTTGTGCCTTAAGGAACTTTGGAAAATGTGTGGAAATGAAGAAAATACCCTAAGGCCCGCATCCAATCAAAGGAGGACACATGGCAGGTGGGGAGATGGAAAGGCAGAGGAGTTTGATACTTTTCGGCCTTTGGTGAAAATGAGTTAAAGTTTAATATTGGACATCAAACTCATAGCCAATGAGATAAAGACATGTGTCAGCATCATAGCATAGGGTACGGAGGTGGGCCTTCGGAGGAAATTTATATTTTTATCCTCTAGTTATCAAAAGGGTAAAATTGTTGAATGGACCCGTGAGCCCGAAGGTAAAAAGTCAAGATTCATCTGTGGAGTCAATGGCAAAGGTGCGGGATGGCGGAGAAAAATGTCAAATTTTTACATTTTTCCAAAAGTGTTAAAATGTCAAAAAGTGATCCCAAGCCCATTTCCAATCACATTGTGACACGTGGAGGCTCATATTAAAGGATAAAGGAAGATCAACGGTAACTATGCATTTTTTAGTTTGGCTACCATTTGAGCTCTAGGAAGCTTGGAGATGCATTTTTTTCATCAATTTTCATTGAATTTTTGACAAATTCATGTCATTTTTTCCTACAAGGACCAATGCAATAGTTTTGAGGATCAATTTGAAGATCAAAGATGTTTTTGAAATGAATTTTTCCCTAACCCATCCAAAAACGTGAAATATCAGATCCAAAAGTTGTAGAGTCAAATTTTGGAGGGATAAGGATGAAATAATGAAAGGAAGGGGGTCTGCATGCTTTGAATATGAAAAATGTGCCTCCACAATGGATAATGATGTGAATTTTGCAATGATTCATCTCTTTTTGAGACAACTGACAACTTTTTGGATGTGTTCTATTAAACGTCCCTGTCTGCGAATCATGAGAAATTTTTGTAACAAATTTGATCCTTTGGCATATTCTTTTCTTGGGAAAGAAGGCTCGAAGGAGATTGAAAGCTATATATTGCATGAATTTTCATGCAAAGGTTTGGAAAAGTTTAAAAAGTCTTGGAAAACTAAAAAAATTCATGGGAAAATCTGAGAAGAAGTCCATTCTCTGATTGACCACTTGAAAACTCGTATACCTCTCTCTGTATCATATTTCAAATCATGTTAAGTTGGTTTCACATGTATAGCCATTAACAATCTTTGAGATTGTTTTTCAAAACATTCCCCTGCTGATAAATCTGATCATTTTTGAGTTATTTTGTGTTGTCTTTGGGAAAAATTTGTGAATGCTTACATTTTAGAATGCATTTAAAATTTGTGTTTCTTGTTTCATGTTGTAGTCTTGTGTTTAAGATCTCTCTCGATCATACATGGTCTCATTTCTTGTCATAGTTTAGTGGCATTTACAATCTCACATTCAGAAGAGATTTCATATGATAAAGAGATAAAAAAAATTAAAATCACTTTACCTTCCTTGACTTCAGAGATTGTTTGTAAACCTTTGGGTGCACCTTAGGTCATGATTAAATAGTGATTGCTAAATGCTTCATTGGTTCATTATAACTCAAGATTTTTGATAGATGATTAAAGATTGTGTGGAAAAGTGTAGATATGGGCCTCCATTTGACGCACATATCTTGGCTGAAGGGATGATTAACCATTTTGATACTTTCTACTGTTAAGTTTCTCCATATTTTGTTGAAATCCTCAAAGAGTCTGGCAGACCATAGTTTGTCTTATCTAAACTCCCATCCAAAAAATCATTCAAATCAACTAATCCTACCTTTTTTACCCCTAATTTGACCTATATACCCATAGAAGATCAAAATCCATTTACTAAAGTATGCAAAACAGATCAAGATTTCAAAATGTATTTAGTAACCCTTGCCTTGCATTGAAAGTATCTCCATAATCTGGAAGTGAAAACTTGTGAAAGTCATATTTGGAGTGTTGATCATATTTTCCCAAGGCCCCTTCATACTATTTATACAAATTGAGGGATATATTCATCTCCTTCACCATTTGAGGGTTACAAAATAGGTTCTCTTACCTTGGTTGAAAGGCACAACCTAAAATAGTTAGGAAAAGATCAAGTCCTATTTGAGTGCTATCCATCTCTTTACAAATTTGAGTGCCAGTTAGATCATATCCCGGCTACAAAATGACACACACCATGATCCATCTATCTTCAAGTTTCATGTCATATATTTGATGTTGCTTAGACTGGAAAGGAGAACAAATTTTGGTATCAACACTTTCTAAGACTGTAATTACATCCATTTCCTCTTCTGAATGTAATGATGCATTGTCTAAATTGTTGAAGTAATGAAAGTATGTGTTTTGTGACTATTACTATTAATTTATCATCCTTCATAATTCTTTGTTCCTTTCTCATGCTTACAGGTACACTATGTAAGTTTATGTTTTCATAATAGGTTCTTGGAGTTTTGTGCTTATCAAGTGGTGGAGTTCTATATGTAGTTGAGTTGTGGTTCTTGTTCACCCTTCTCAATTTCATTCTTCTTCATTGGAAGACTAAAAGATTGTTTGTCTAGTTGAGTTTAACAAAGGGAACACACACTTCTTAGTTTGTGGTATTTTGTTTACCCTTTCTAAGTTGTAGTAGGTGAAGTTGGCTTGTGGTGTACAACACCCTCTTCAAAACAACCTTTCCCAAATTCTAGCAATACCCTTTATTTGGTGCATCACCATCCCTAGTATAGTTTTATTTCTTACAAATCTCTCTCCCTAAATCCCATGAAAATGTTAGTATAGGTCTAGATAACCATTTTATTGCACTAGGAGTAGTATAACACTTAGTTTAGGAAGAGGAAGTTGACCTTCTCTGGAGGTTCACCTCGAGCCCAAGTCCCACAGCTTGAGAGGTGATCCCATGTTACCCAATCACATCAAACATCATGTTCACATTCTAGCCATTCGAGGGTGCAGTGATTTAGTGGTAATAAGTAGTAGAATTACTACAAGAATTTCAAGAGATTTTTCATAAGGACTTCAAAGAGCTGAAGGGAATAAAAGAGGAGGTAGGAACGATGAAAATTCAAATTAAGGATGGATTCAAACCAATGAAGAAAATACCATATAGATTGAATCCTAATTTGAAGGTGAAGGTGAAGTCAGAAATTGACAAAATGTTAAATATTGGGATTATTAAACCCATTGATGACTCAGAATGGATCAGTCCCATGGTAATTCAAAACAAGAAGACTAGAGAGATCCATGTATGTGTAGATTACAGGGAGTTAAATAAATCATGTGTGCATGATCCATTTCCAACCCCTTTTATAGAAGAAGTATTAGAAAATGTGGTTAGTAGAGAGGTATATTCATTTATAGATGGTTTCTCTCCGGTTACTATCGGTAAAAATTACCTTGAAGGACAAACCCCTAACCAATATTTCCATATAATGGGTGTCGTTTATGTATATGGATATGTCATTTGGGCTTAAGAAAAGACCAACAATGTTCATCATAATCATGATTACGTGTTCAAAAATTTCATTCATGATTTCCTAGAGGTCTATCTTGATGATTGGACAGTTTATGGACTCTGAAGAACCATATACAAGTATTAAGGATGATGTTTCAAATATGCAGATCATTACAAATATCATTTAATTTGAATAAATGCATCTTCTTGACTCCCTTTGGCACATAACTATTAAGGAAGGTCTATTTATTGATCCCTAAAAAATTCTTTGATTTTTCATTTACCACCAATAAAAATACGAAAAGAGTTGCGAGACAATTCTTGGTTACACTTGTTTATTATAGAAAGTTCATTAAAAAATATGTAGAGAAAAGTTCCCCACTATAATAACTATTGAAGAAAATAACAAACAAACAAATCCCTTAGTCTAAAGAATGCGTGGATGCATTTGAAATTTTAAAAGAATTTTTTTACATGCACCCATATTGATTTTCCCTAATTGGAAGGTACCCTTCCATCTTGATGTATATGCATATGGGATAGCTATTGGAGCTATGTTGACATAGCCTAGAGATAATATGGATCGTCCTATAGCATTTTCTAGTAGGAAGTTAGTTAAGGAAGAAAGAAACTATACAAAAAAAGAAAGGGAAGTGTTAAATATGGTTTATGTGTAGATGAAATTTAGACAATAATTATTAGCCACCTCCTTTTTGTTTTATACTGATCATGAGCCATTAAAATATCTATTAGATAAACTAGTATTGCAGGGGAGAACATGTAGATGGTTTATGATTTTCAAAGAATTTGATTTCACCTGTTACACTAAAACCTAGGAGACTAAATAATGTTTTTGATTATTTATCAAGAATTGAAACAGGAGAAGATGAGGGCCCATAGATGATGATTTTCCTAGTGCTCATTTATTTAGGATTGAATCCATACCCAAATAATTTGATGAAATTACACAACTATTGCATACATGAGAATTTTCAATTAACTATACTCAACAACATAAAATAAATTTGTTAAGTAGAGCATTCCCATTTATCCTGATTTAAGGAAAGTTATAAAAAAATGGACAAGATGATATCCTTATAAGAGTATCTCTAGATCATGAGAGGAATAATATCTTAATCAAATTACATGAAGGTATCACAGGAGGTCACAATGGAGGATATAAAAAAACAAGAAATTTAATGATGGCTGACCCTTATGGTGGTTTACGCTTTTTAAAGATGTACATAAACATTCTAGGTCCTGTGACATATGCCGAGAGTAGAAACTAAATGAAATGGATGAGATGCCATAGAGACCTATTTTGTCATTAGATCCATTAGAAAAATTGGCCATTGATTTCATCGGACCTATCAAACCACCCAAAAAAATCTCATGCACGGTTCATCATAACTGGGAAAAAATATTTAACAAGATGGGAAAAAGTAGTTCCCACAAAAAATATACTACAAAAATAGATGTTATATTCTTATATGAGAACATCATTACAAGGTTTGGATGTCATTTGAGCATTACCAGTGAGTAAGGTAAAAATTTTTTTGAATGCAACTATCTAAGAACTATTGAGTGGTTTTATGATCAACCATAATAGAAGCACTCCATACCATCCCCAAGTGAATGGAACAATAGAGACATTTAAAAAATTATTGGAGAAAGTATTAATACAAATTTGTTCATTACAAATGGAAGAATGGGATTTAAAGATACCCTCCAATCTATGGGTGTACCACACAACCTATAAAAAGACACAAAATACTCCCCATTCAGATCATTTTATGGACTAGAAGCCATGGTCCCCATAGATTTTGTGCTTCCAAGTTTGAGGATTGAAATGAAATTAATAATGATGAAGATGGTTCAATCCATGAGAGGATATTAGAACTATAAAAGATAGATGAAAATAGGTTCATAGCCATGTATAACCGACTCGGGAGAGAAGAAGACAGAAGGTGTGGCATGACTGCCATATTAAAGGAAATGATTTTGATGTTGGACATCAAGTACTCCTATATGATAGAAAGTATAAGAAACCAAGAGAATTAAAGGTAAGATGGCTAGGACCATACATTATTATAGAAATATTACCTTCTAGAGAAACAAAATTACAAACATTGCAATTGAAATAACTCTTTGGATATGTGAATGGGGAAAGACTCAAAATATATGCGACTTATCAAAAAATCAAGAAGCAATAAATGAATATGTGTGTGTGTGTATACGCGCATGCGCGCATGTGTGTGTGTACTATTGACCTATCTGAAAAATGGAAATTTGGAAGGAAGGTTAAGGTATAGGATGAAAACTTGCAAGGTCATCTCTACCCTTAGAAAAAGAAAGATAAGGATAAATAAGAAACTACGTAGGAGAAATACCCGTCTGATAATAGAAAGATCACCTGGACTATTTGAAAACGGTAATTCGGAAGATAGGTTGAGGTGTAGAATGAAAACCCACAAGGTTGTCTTTACCCTTAAAAAAGAGTACTCGAACAAAATCCACGGAGGAAGAATACCCACGTAATGAGAAAAAAAAGTTCGGTGAACTTTGAGAAGAAAAGGAAGATGCCGCCGAGGGGGCATACCAGCCTTATACAAAAAAATAACAACGGCAAGAAGGAAGAATCCATGATAAAACCAAAACCACATTATAAAGAAATTACTAAAAATCCATGTAGAAAAAATATGAAGCAATGATACAAAGATAAGAATGAAAATTCACATAATAAAGAGGAAGACAAAATCTACAAAATAAAGAAATTGGGGAAATCAAGGAGAACAACGAGAAAGAATGAATGGAAATAAACCATGTAAAGATGGGAGAAAACCATGGAATAAATAAGCATGGTCACTGCGAAACAAATAAAAATAGAATGAAACTGCAGAACAAAGGAGGGAAAAGCCAAGTACAAACCCTATACAAACCGTGTAATAAGGAACCCCACAAAACAAAGCAAAATCTGATGTAACAAAAAGATGATAAATGTAGTAGGTGAAATAAAATCTATATAAAGAATTGATTAAAAAAACCTAAAGCACAAAAATCTAAATAAGAAATCAAGAAAAACATCATGTGTGACAAAAAGAGCTAGGGAAAACTAGGAAAAATTCAAAAGAGGAGATGGATACTCTAGGTAAAGTCACACAAGCCTAGCTTCCAAGACCTAAATTCCTAAAGCACTCCATGAAATCAAACAGGCACAACCCAAAGGGATAATGTTTGCATATTCCATTCAAATTCATATACACATGCAACCTCTAAAGGTATATCCATTCCCCCATTTTTGAATATGATCCCACCGACTTGAAGTAGGCAGAGTGTTACTAGTAGTTACTGAACTTAAACACCCACTAAGAAGAGTATCAATAGAATGTGAAATTAATCGGGGAAATAAAAATTTATGGATGGAATAGAATTTTCTACTTTCCTAGGGATGACAAAGAAATCAAATCTCTCCTTAGCCATCTACAAAATTAGATGCTCTATTTGGATCAACCATACCAAATTAATACAAAAGTAATGGCTAGGGTTACTAGATTATGGGCGGCATAATGGTCCATGCTAACAAAGAAGAAGGTCCCAATGAAGGATACAATGAGGGCGATGGGTGTCATGACATGCAAATGAGGTATCTGAATCTCCAATACTTCAAACCCTACTTTGAGGTATGCTACCAAAGCCATTTGTTTGAAAATTTATCATACTAATAGGGAGGATGGTGCCCATGGTGTGAGTTCCCAAATTGCATTAGATATAGTCCTAGCCCACTCGAATATAGCTTAGTAGAATTACTAGCAACATAATTTCTTGAAAATGTAAGGAGAATAAAAGAAGACAAACAAACATTTTGTTATGGGTCAATACTATTATGTTTGGTAATGTATTTCACACGAACACTCACTAAAAAAGTAGAACTAATCGATTGAAATATGGATACCATTGTAGTTGAGAAAATATAAGAACATATGAAAATAATGGATGCAGTCACCCAAATAACCTCACTCATTACATGGATAGATAGAATCAAAATCATAGTTGTAAATAAATCTAGAACATCATAACAAGTTGTGGAAAAATATGAACAAGAGGTTATGTTTATTGTGGATATTGATTTTATCTTCATCTTGCCATTAAACCCCGTACTACCCAAGTTCCGTCATTTCCATTTGAATCTTTAGATTCATTACTAGCTACATCCATATGAGCATTTCAAGTGTACCCTTTGGACCCTAATAAACCTACTCTCCCCAACTTTGACAAAGTAATTGAAGAAACATTTAAAGAATATATGCAAAAATATTCAATACAATATGGAAAACCAGAATCCAATGGAAGAATTCCCAAGACATATAAAATAAATAAATATCCTACTATTGTGAGAGCCATTACTAAATTCCAGAAATCCCTAGAAGAGAAATGGAAGTTAAAACAAGCCATGAAAAACATAGAAAAATAACAAGAAGAATCCAAAGACATAGAGGAAATTTCGGGGTCAAAAGAAGAAGAAGATACTCCATCACCCATACACCCATAGGAATAAGAAGCACCATAGATTTTAGAGAAGGCAGAGCCATGGGTGGAAACACATCTCATAAAAATAACATATATGTATTATGAAAAATGCCTATCTCAAGTGGCATTTCTCATCTAGCACACAAATACGATGCCAAAGCCTGAAAGAGAACAAATGGAAATAGTTGAAGCAATAGTATATTATTTAGACAAATTTGGCTTCGTATTTGAATATATCATGAGGTTTCTCTTAGATGAATTAATAAAGGAGATTCAAGAACAAATATAAGTAGAGGAGATAAGCGGCTGAAGGATCTTCAACAAGAAAGATCATAATTAAAGGGTAAGAAGAAAAAGACTATCGCGGAACAACTTAAGTTCAAAGAGGTTGAAGAAATCATTTTTTTATTGATTAGAACAAGAAAGGAAATGGAAAATAAAGCATCAAAACCCATAGAGGCAATAGTAGAAGAAGAAAAGAAGATGAAATATATTGAAGAGGAAAAATATAAATCCACACAAGTAGATAAACAAAAGAAAATACAATTACAAGCACAAAAAGAATAAGAAATATAAAAAGAAATATAAAAACCTACAAAGATAGCTGAGAAAGAAAAAAATTAAAAAATAAGGAAAGAACAAGAAGGAATAGAAAAGAAGGAAAAAGAAGAGGTAGAAAGAAAACAAAAAGAAGAGATAGAGAAAAAGGAGCAAGAAGAAACATTAGAAAAAATATATAGAAGAAAAAGAAAGAAGAATAAGAGAAAATGGAGAGGGAGAAGAAAGCCAAGGAAGACGTGACAAAAAAATAGAAAGAAGAATGAATCAAGGACAAAGAAGAACAAGAAAATAAATAGAAAGAAAAAAATCCAGTAAGGAGAAAGAAGAAACATCCAAGAAGGATAAATAAGAAACAACCAAGAAGGAGAAATAATAAAAGGAGAAAGAAGAAAGAGAAAAGAAACAAAAAGAAGAAGAAGAATAAAAGGAGGGAAAAAAGGAGGAAAGGAAAAACAAGAAAAATAGATCTTATAAGCATCCTCCTCCACTAGTATAGTGATAACACAAGCACCCAATGAATCCCTAGCAAATAGTAAATAAGCATTGCAATAGACGAAAAAGGAAAACTCAATAGAATTGTAACAAGGGGTTGTGGAATAAACCACCGAAGGATACAAGGTACACTTAGATAAACTCTCCCCATTGTAAAAGTTAGCATGTGGAAAAAAAGGGAGAAGAGTTCCGAGCAATATTGGATGCAGAGATGTGTGGAGGTAGAATAAACCATACAAAATATGTTTTCCTCCATTAAGAAACAAAACCACACATAATCATAGCTTCAAATCTACAAGTGGAAGTCGTTACGAGAAAAATAAGTAACACAAATTGTGGAAGAAGAGACAAGTAGAATTGAGGCAAAAAAGAAGAAAATTCAAGAGGATGTTGTGGAAGAATATAAACAACAAATTATTAAACCTCACAAAGTGGAGAATCAAAGGAAAAGGAGTTAATTACAGGATGTAGTGACTAAGCTAGAAAAAGAGTTACACAATCTTGCCATATAGTATACATATGTAATTAGATGGCCAAGCATGACCATGAAAGATAAGACAAAAATGGAAAATTTAGAGAAAGAAATACACAAGGCTTCAACAGAGTATGATATTTCCAAAAGATAGATATGGAACTTAGAGGAGGAAGCTAGCGGAACTAACCCAAAAATACCAAAACTAATAGATGGAGCAAGATAGAAAATTTATGACTGAAAGAATGTAGCGGTACCTTGGACAAAGTCCTGATAAGAATGCAACAAAAAACTACAATAACAAATACTAGATGGAATAAGGTACATGCAAAACCCACTCCATTATACATAATCCCTTTAATTCAAGAAAATACACAACTCGAAGAATAGACCAATCAGGTGAACAAATATTTGTCTTCTTTCTATATTTATGAAAATAATATTACTCCTTAGATCACCAAATATATGCCATGAAGTATGCCATAAAATATTAGAGGCCGAGGAGTCCCAAAAACTCAGTTAGGCGATTCGGGTGAAGGAAATATTCCTTACAAGACACATATAATTTTTAGGGAGGTTGATACCTCTATAAGTTTGTGTCCCATAAATCCCTTCAGAAATTTTGGGTGAGGGAATCATTCCTTATGTCGAGATGTCTAAGTTCTTATGGTCGATGCCTACATAAGATGGTTTTTGAAGAAAATTTTTAGCGAAAAGAATAGGGTTCTTCATAATTTGTTGTCTCGAGGATGAGAAATTTTTTTAGAGAGGGGATGATGTTAATAGGGTTCTTCGTCAAATTTTCGATAAGTTGCAGATTTAGGAAATAGCCACAAAATCCAAAAAGCATTCATGAAGGATAGAGGAAAACCATGAGATAAAGAACAAAGTCACGTGAAAAGGAAAAGCCATAGTAAACCAGACAAATACATGATAAGATAGATAAAGTCATGTGATATGTGGAGAAAGCTGCAAGTGATTGAAAAAATCCATGTAAAATAGGAAATATCTGTGGAAGCCTACATCAAGCCGTGAATTGAAGAAAAAACAAACCAAGAATAGAGAGAAGTAGACAGAGGTCATGAGTCAAAGGAAGTAACTTTTGGAATGTATTAAGTTTTGTATATTTATTGCAATTAACCTTTTTTATAAGGGCGTCTCAAAATAAATGTATGTGTGATTTCTAGTTTGAGAGATTTTGTACGAGAGTTGAGATAGACAAGATAAGAATGAGAAGAATATACATGCACTTGAGAGTGATGTAATCATTATTGATAAATAAATAAATTCTAGAGTTTGGGATGAAATATATTATATGCTTTCCTTTATGTTTTTGTTCTTAATTAAGATCTGGTGTATTTCTTGAGTACATACTTAACTAAGGTTGAATTTCCTAAGCCTCACAATCCTATCAAGGTCTTCGGTCAATAGATATTACTATGTTAGATGTTTTTAGTGATAAAAATAATGAGAACTTTGTTTCCTTCTTACAGTCATGGTAGGTGTGGCTAGTTGATTTCCTTTCTCCATTCACGGAGATACAACTTGTAAGTATATTTGTGCCAAAATTACACCCTGAAATAGATTTCCATTTGCAAATTCATTGTGTAGGCACATTTGAAGAAGTAATAAAAAGGATGGCCAAACATAGAAATATCTATTACCCAAACGGGTTTTGAAACCCTTTCAATGAGATAAATATGAATAAAAACCTACCAAAAAATACAAATTATTTAACAAAAACATGTCATAGGTGATCAAATAACTTATTCTTACCATGTGCAAGTGGTTCAAAACTCTCCACACTTGAAACTCTCATGCAAGCCTCTCAAAAAGGAAGTCAAATACATGGAATACACTCCACTCACATAGTCCTTATAATCAGTCCTTAAGCAACTATACTTGGCCAATATGGTCAAGTTTCCAACAACCACCCTTTTGTAGATGATGCACCAAAACATTTATGTTACAAATACCATGAATATTACAAGTATCACCATGTCAAATGTCATGACATGGATCGGTGTATGAAACTAAAAACTTCACTCAAGATCTCCTAAATCAATGAGGTATTGAACTTGATGCGCAAAACCCCAAAAACATCTAATAATTAGTTGGGGGTATAGAAAGAACCTTTCCTAAAGCATAAACAAGTACAAAAGAAGTTGGATTGAGGTCAAACCTCTCAAGTTAAAAGCTCCAACCATGTTGTTTCCCAAGAATCGCATCCATCTAATATTCTTGATAGCTATGTTTATCCTATTTTTTACCATATCCACACCATCAAAATCAAATCCCAAGAGTGTCAAATTACAATAAGATACACTTGTATTATCATCCTAGGCACCCTCTATCTACTCCTTTATACGGTCATTACGATCTCTATCTTGGATCTTCTTAATATATTTATTCTTCATAAGGACATCCTCTATAAAACCCATCAAGATTCAATATTTCCTACATATATTGATTCTTCATGCTCTAAGGCTCTAGTTTCACAAAGCAACACCATTTGAGAAAATAATTTTTAGCTAAAATGAGATTCCTATAGGTCACCAAACACATAATATATCATGTATATAGAAGATATCATTACCCATAAAAAGGTTATAAGGGTTCTTGCAAACAATGGATCTAAACTTAATATACCAAATTTTAAACTTATGAAATAATTTGGACATACATATACTAAATCAAAGCCCAATTTTATCACCATTAAGGATTATGATAATGGAGAATGAAAATAAGTAGGAACAATTGCCTTACCCATGGAATTTTTCCCTATCACACATGAAAAAATATTCCATGTCATAAAATTATAACTTCACTATAACATTATCCTCACTCACCCATGGATCTATGTCATGCAAGTAGTTCCCTCCACCTTCCATCAATGTATCAAACTATATCATCTAGGATGAAATCTTAAAATTTGTAGTGGTGCACAACCTTTTGCTCACTGCGCATAGCATTAGCTAGTTATTAACAAGAAACTTATGAATTTACTTCTATAGAGTTAGCGATTAAACTTAAATTAAAGGCCCTCACCTCTCTTTATAATCTAGATAAACGTTATCCTCATGCAAGTTATTATTCCTCCTCCATTTCCACCTTTGGTATATGGGAGTCCAAGTAAAAAATCCTTCATATTGGTTGAGGAGAATATAACCTCCAATAAGAATTCCTTATAGAAAACCATCTCATGTCACCCAAAACGTGTGGTAGTCCCAACATTAACAAACAAAGAGCTTAAGAGCATTGCATTATCGAAAAATTCACCCTTGGTAGTCTTTTGGAAGATGAAAAACTTAATATTACTTACACACATCCAAGTCCGTTGATGAAAATACGGCTTCTTGCTATCAATCCCGAGGAATATGTCATCACTAATAAGATGATGTATGTTGTAGGAGACACGAGGATATGGATGTGGTTTACATGAGAAAGGTATGTGAGAACCTCTTTTGGGACATGAAAAAATATATAGATATGGCATTGGTATTTATCCATATGGAGCACAACATCAAGAAGTTGATGTCACCTCTTCTAAATGTGAGAACAGATCTTCAGATTATGATAGTGAATCAGAGACCATTTTTATTCTCTACAAATATCTAGCCTCCATAAAGTTATTTTATGACACTTCAATTTTAACCTTACCCCCCTTTGTTAATGAACTAAACCTTTTACACCCATCCCTTGTTGATTAATACAAATAGCACATACCAATTTATATATTTCATAATGATGAAGTAATTGGAGATTTCATGGGGATTCATGATGACATTCCTATCAAAGATCACAACAAATGATTCTCTATTGACTTATATACATACATGTAATTTGCGGAGGAGGTTTTGTTCTATGGTCACAAAAATAAAAATAGGCCAAAATATCAAAAATACTTACAAAGCTAAAAAAATCCAGGAGCTATCGTGAAAACCTCTTAAAGGAAATTACGGAAAAATAAAATAAGAAATCAAACATGCATAATAAAAGTGATCATTCTATTGGTGAAAATAATATTGAGACGTCAATAGAGGATGAAATCAATCTCCCTCCTAACCATATATAGATGGAGGATGGTTCAAAATTTCCAGTTTAAGAGACTATCGACGTCAAAATTAGCACAAAAGATGAACCTAAAATATTTCATCTAGGATCTTCTCTTTATACACATGAATATAAGGCCTTTGTTATGCTCTTTAGAGATTTTTTGGATGTATTTTTTTGGTCCTGTGCTTACATGCCATACTTAAATATTTCTTTGGTTTTGCGAGAACCTAGATGTGCATGAATCAAAAAAATTCATTAAATAGAAATTATGGAAAATTCATCCATATGTAGCTCTTTTTTCAAAGAATAATTGGAAATTTTATTAGTAGTGGGTTTATTAGACCTATCAATTATACATAATGGATCTCCAATGTTTTGTCATTTTTCAAGAAACTCGTGTGTATCTAAATTTTCACCAACTATAGGGACATCAATATAGAATGTCCTAAAGATGATTTTCCTCTTACAAATAACAACATGATTTTTGTTTCCACAGTCATGCTTTCATGCAAAATGAATAGCCTAAAAATTCAAATTTCAAAGAATGATACTTATGGTATAGTCCAAAATTTTACCTTCCTATCATATTGAACCCTCCTCTTGGCCATCATATATCCAATGGTACCATAAAATTTAATCTGAGGAAATAATTATGTTTTCAAGCATGCTTTAGTAAGCAAGAAATTTGATAAACCTTATGGATGAATTCAATGAATTTTAGTGAAAGATAGTTTTTCCTGGAGGCCTAAAATTGCCAATTTTGGTTCTTCTCCGAAAAATTATGAATCCTATTGAAGATTTTGAGAAATATCTAAAACATAAAAAAGTGATGTTGGGGAGTCTTGTTTGGAAGTAATTTAGGTAGATATAGGAAATAATTTCTCATTTTAGGACAATTTTTTCAACATCATCTTTCTAGGTGCAAGGAATTAACATCATAATGATGAAACCTTACTTACCCATATGCTTCTAGTAGTTCCATAAAGATTTAAGAATAAGGGGACAAAACCTATGACCTCCCTCTTCTTCCTAGGTTGCACTTTATTTCTCTTTTTTTTCCTTGTTTTCCCTATTGTCCCTTATGTCCCCATGGTGCAAGGGGACAATAAAGTGTGACCTCACTCCTTTATTCAGGCCACACATTATTTTCAAATTTTTCCCCTCTTTCCCCTCTTTTCTCTAACAGATAAGGGGGACACAAATGTTTGAACCAAATACAATATATCCCTTAGACCTCTATGTGACCTCACTCGGCTCCGCAGTGCATTTTTAGCCCCCTCAACATATTCACCTCACACCACATGTTTCCACTTTTCATCATCTTAATTCAAGTCACCCGTTTATATCCCTAGTTCTCCCCATGTCCCCATTACACCATTTGTAAACTTTTGCTCACTCCATTGTAATAATGGTTGAGCTATGTAGTTAGCAATTAAATTTAAAAACATAATAAAACTCTTCTAACTACTCATTCACTCAAAAATTAACATTTTTTGTGAGGTTTCCTACTATTACACATTCGAAGCTCCATTTTTAGACCAAAATACTAAAAAAATTCTTCCAGATATCCATAGCCACCAAAAATGAGAATTTAATCATATCTCTTCAAAAGGGAGTTTGATTTCCTTGAAAATTTTCTAGAATTTCCTTCTATAAAATGCCTTTGGAAATATTGTAAAATAAAATTAATTGATTACCTATATTTTTCATAGTATAAAACTTAAACATCAAACCCTAAAATCTATTTTTTCAATTTCTTATAGATTTGACAGACATACAATGATGAAATTTGGAACAAAATACCCCGATACAAAACAAAACAATTTTGATAGTGGTTTCATTGTAACCCAACACCGGTAAGTGTAGTTTGTAAAAATAGTAGGTATTAAGAACAATAGGTTTCTTAAAATAGTAAGTTTCTGAAGTGGTTAATTCTAAGCATTTGTGATATCTGAAAAAATAAGAAACGTCGAAAAATGGTAATTTGGGTAACTTTCTAAAATCTAGTAATATTCAAGAAAGTGGTCATCTAAAACAAGTTGGTTTTTAATAATAGTAAACATTCATCAATTGTAATATTCAATATAATCCAAAACCAACGGAAGACAAAAGCAAGTGAAAAATTGCTAAAAATGGTAGTCCCGGATAGGACCTACTAAAAATAGTATGTGCTTATAATCAAGCCTAGAAAGATGTGACAAATATCATTTTCTTATCTTCTTTATGTTTTCCATCATTGCAAGGATGATAATTTTTATTGTGGCCCAAGTTGAATGAAACCCGCTTCGGCTCTTAAGTCATCATTTCAAGTGATCTCGTAAGGTGTAACTTGATGCAAGAAGCAATAATGATAAGAAAAGGTCATCATGGGTAATACTATAAACCATCTCAATCTGCCAAATAATGCATAACTCCCGAGAGTTTTTCCATACACCTAATCAATTCTTGGTGATGATAACGGTGTAATTTAGAGGTCAAAATGTGTGATTAATTCTCAAGTTCCATTCATAGTGTATCCATGTATAAGTTAAATAAACTAAGAGAATTGAAATTAACACCTAATATTTCCAAAAAAAAAAGATAACTAAACAAGGATCATCATGCTAAGATCTTAAAGAGACTAAATATCAACAACATGCATTACAACTTTGAAGGAAAATAAAACTAACATTTTAAAGCATTATTCTCTACTCTTTGAAAGATAAAATAGAAATGGACCTATGTAGATCCTTAGCAATCAAAGTGTGATTGTTTTTTTTATCACAAGGGTTTGAGAATGGAGTCCCATCAAGACATGGTTACAAGTCCATTTTGATTCTCTCCATATGACTAAAAAGCTTAGATGGATGAAATGCAATATGAAGATACCTAACTCTACACTAATGGAGGATGCTCAAAGATGAAAATGCCTATAGTTTATGATATATGCATGAAAAGGGTATAAGAAGAAAGGTAGGAGGAGGATTCCTTATATAAACCATTTCTTTGAAGAAGCTTTGGATCCTATTGTATGTGAGTTAATAGAAAATATAGGTTAGAATGGATAAGCATAATTGAACTTTACTTTAGAGGAGTTTAATATATCATTAGTGATTCATGGGAGTTGAGGGGGGTGTATTAATTAATCAAGAGTTATCAAATAATAGGTAGGTGTAGGATTATAGAAGTTTTTTAGAAAAAAGTTAGCATGGGTTATTAGGGGATTTTAATCCAATAAATGACGACTTAATGATTAAAAGAAGGGAATTTAATTAAATAATAATAATTAATTAATCTAGATAGAAAGGAACATTAATTAATGAAATTTCATTAATTGGTGTCTTGAGTGATAAAAGATTTAATTAATTAGATTAATGTAATTAAGCAATGGTGATAAAAGAGATAAGGTTTATTATTGAAAATATGTCATCAATTTGTGGGAAATGGGATGATTAATGAAATTTAAGTATTTAAATTGCTCGATCCAATTTATAGGTGTCTACATTTTCCCCTATTTGGGGTGGCATAAGTGATGCCACTTCAAATATAGTAGACAAGTACAAGCACATGAATTGTGAAGAGATATAAGAAAAATTAGTGCAGTGAAGGATGCCCCCTCGAGTTTCAATGGGGTGATGAAAGAGGTAAATCAACAATAAAAAAGATGAAGGAAATGGAAAGAGGAATTTAGAGGGGCATGATGCCCTAAGTGAATTAGAAGAATAATGTTGATAGGAGAATGATATAGAAGAAAAATGAAGATAGAGAGAAAAGAACGAGCTTTCATCTAGTGTATTGAAACAAATTTTGCGTCATCATATTACCAATGATCTACGTCATCGGTCCTTATTAAAAATATAATCATATGACAAACATGTAGAATGACATGAAAATCCATAAAACAAACAATTTTCCATTTCCGAAAACAACAACTCAATGCAAAATACAAAATTTAATGCAATATGAGAAGTAAACAAGCTCATTTAATAGGGAAACAAGTACAAACACACATACTCAAGCCAACAATGGTCAATATGGTTGCACAAATGTTTTGTGATAAAGATGAAGATCACCAAATGTTCATAATTAATGAAAAACAATTAAAAATAATTCCTCAAGAAATGATACATGCGAGGGAAATTGATAAAGGATGCGGGGTCTAATGATAAATTTTTGTGTTCTATGAAACATTACAAGGCAACTCGATGTGCCCTAGAGTATAGACAAAGAAAGTAGTCTATCTTTCTAAATAGTTGTAGATCAAACTGATCTCGTGATTCATTTTGTTCAAGAACACATGAAATCACTACGAGGATATGGGATGAATACAATACATGTGACACAATTTTCAGCCTCATACAAACTTTTTACCAATTTTTGTAATTTTTTGAATTTTTACAATTTTTAGGAGTTTTTGATTGATTTTTTGATTGAATTTTTTTGTAATTTTTAGTGATTTTTATTTTTTTAGAAGAAATAAGAGGATGAAGAATCACCTAAAAGCAAGAAAAACTCCCCAAGGAGAAGAAATGGGTGCCATGCAACAAAAATATGTACTTGGTGGAATGGAAAAAAATTAAAATAATTATTATGGCAAAGCGAAGAAAAATTTGGAATGACCATGGTGGTCAAAACATGTGCTAGCGGAACGACTTGTTAAAACAAAAAAATATACCCCTTTACGGTGGTCAATCGTTGTGAATAGTTCACTTTTTTACCACACACCTACCAATTTTACCTTGAAACAATGTGAGCTATGAATGAGATGGCAAGAGTTCGACCTATAGGATGTGCACCGACCCCATTATAGAATATGTATGGGATACGAGATGATGGACACTTTGTGAGTACCCCATCCCTCTTTGTCAATTTTTTCATTTACTCACTTTGATTAGGTTGATTACGAGATTAACAATGTGTGTTCGTGCCCTATGGGCACACAGCCTCACGGTGGTGACTAGGCATCAAAATGTATGTGCACGCATGCACACATATGAAAAATATGTACACACACATGTAGGTACAAAAATGTGCATGTAAGCATTCGAGGTGGGAAAGTATGTATGTGTAGGTGCACATTCTAAAATGTCTACGTAGGCATCCTAAAGGTTTTGTATGTGCAAGACAGGTAGGGGTAGTGAGGTTACACGCACATGAAAACTTGAGCATGCATGAACCATAGATGACACACATATGTGCTTGGTATGCACATGCCCGGAAGGGTATGTACATGCTCAAAAGGGAACACAAGCTACCGAAGAAGGGAAAATCAAATATTTTATAAAAAATAGTATTTTTAGAAGAATGTTAGTTGATGAATAGGATAATGTAGATGAAAAATTAGTTACATAGAAGAAAAATAGAAGAAAGTAGATACAAGAAAAGAAATTTGTAACAAGTTTGTGTCATCTTGTAGAGATGACTATCATCGTTACAAACTAGAGAGAGACATGGCCAACTAGTCACCTTAGATGTGATATTTCACTAGCGAGATAGGCAGATGATGGTCATTATGTTAGAGGTCACAGGGTTAGCTCACGTGGCACAGATGCCCTTGATTACCTTAGACCATGGCCTACTCATAACCTTGGATGAGAGGTGGCATAGTGAGAGCATGTGCTTACAACTCCCTACTTGAGAGACGATTGTGACTTTGGAGGACGTATGGTGTATACTGCAAGTTCCGATTGTTGGGTAGTTGATTAAGTACATCAACGATAGAGATAAAATCACCGATTTCCGATCATGGTTTTTGGACATGATGAGATATCTCATTGATGTATGATAATGCCTATACAATGATGTATTACATATCTAGGGCTACATCGCATGCCTTTGTACTTGATGGCTCTTGTTAGTAGCTTTCAGCTTACTAATAAGACATGTACTTTATTTCCACTTGGCCCCATTGGTGCTATACAAGGATTTCTATGAGTGAGATACTTCTTGTACAATTGTATGATAACACATATATATTGGGATTTAAACTTGATTACATCAAGACCGTGGGTCTTGCCATGTTGCTACAGATATGGGCATGGGATCACATAACGATTGGTTGCCCCATAGGCATTCTATGAGTTCAGGCTCTAGATGAGCCATCAATGATGGGATGGGTCCCTGTTGGAGATTATATTTGCTAGCACATGGAGGATACCTATCACTACCACATATTTTCTAATTATATTCATGAGCATATGATAGTGTGGAGACCCTACCACTAGTATCAATGGGTCGAGGACACATATGAGATGAGTATAGCCATGGTTGAGCAATTCTTTATTAGCAGATGGGGCTACATTACTGAAAGTTTTACACACGATATATCGCTTTGATGACAACTTGGCATAGTGTATCATGTACCTCGTCCATATATGTGGTATGACCGCCAAGCAACACAGAGATTTGACATAGGGCCTCAAACCTAGAAAGATAGGGCCCAAGCTTGTTTTAAATCGATGGTTCCAGATGCTTGGATTTCATTAAGACATATTAAAGATCCTAGAGTTACAATAGATTATTAACCCCAATACTGATAGTTTTACCTCATTGTCCCACCATTCCACAAGCCGCATGGGATGCATGGGTTATGCCATCTCCCGAGTAGTATGGTGATAGTGACGATGATGACAATGATGATTATAGGTTTGATGGTCGGGTTCATGAATGTGGTGGTGGAAAGGGTCCTCCATCGTTACAATAATAGGGATAGAGGAAAATTCCGGATAGTGACATATCTCATTTTTTTGATAGATACAGATGCCCCAATTGGGCATATGAGTTGGGAAACATGCACCACTATAACAAGTTCCTCTTTAGAGAGTATCACCACATGCTCCATCATCAAGAGGAGTACCATGATAGGGGTGGGTTTTTACCCCACAACATAGTCTTCTGAGAGGTGGAGGGGGCAAAGTGGTGATGGAGGTGGAGGAGATGGACGTGGTGGGGGAGATGATGTCATGTTTTTCCAATAGATCGAGAAGTTGGCAGCTCATATGGCACATATTACAAATATATTACAATAGTCTACGACCCAAGTATAGGTAGTTACCACGAGAGATGGACCAAGCCTAGGTATAGGTTCCTATTATTACTTTGGAGAGAGATTAGCTGATTCTAGAGCACACAAAGGCTTAGGCCGATGTAGCTAGAGCTATCGGAGAGGATGATGAACTATTATAAGCATCTTCATCGAGTTGGAATCACAAATATTTTATCGAGATGTCATGAGATCTAGTGGTGAGGCCTCCTATTACAAGGCCGCATACCACTAGGAATCTCTAGATGGTTAGAGGGTTACTCCATTTGATCAGTTGGATGTTAGCAAGGTCTAGATCTAGGTCTCAAAGGACCTCATGATTAGCTTGATTAGTGCAGAATCCTATAGTAAATTAGAGAATAGTATCCTCTACAAGGGCATCCCGTCAACAATAGCCTCCTCCTCGGGGACCTAGGTTGGGAAGTCCAGGAGAGGGCGAGAGGTGTGGTTGACTCTGCCTTATTTATCATGTATTTACAGATGAATGTATTGGATGTACGCCTCTTATGAAGGATAATTTTTTATCGATTATACATGATATATCATTTTTTATTTTTCCTCGCGATGAAGGATCACTTTTATTCATGCCTATGATGGCAGATTTTATATCCAAATGATGTATACTTCCAGACACATTTTTATATGGGCATTTTAGTTTTACATGTATGATGATTGGACTTTATATTATTGATGTTTTTGCATATGTATCACATGTTTTTTATTTATGATATATCCTTAGATGATATCATTTGTATTGTACATGAGATGTTTTTGATTATTCCACTTGATTATATGGATGATATTGGTGTGGGGGGATATATTTTGATATTTATGATCCCTCTTGCCCCATTGATGATACGATATGTAATGATTATCTTAGCATACATTTGTGATGTAGACTTTGAATTTTTTTATATATGATGTATATATGATGTTAGATGTGATGATATAGATGATGATGTGATAAAAAAATGTATAAGTAACAAATAAAGAACAAAAAAAGTTAACAAATCTACCAAATATACACACTAAACAACCTAACAACACAACTATGCACAATTATAAACAAGTATGCAAAAACACACCCATATGTACAAATAAGAATGAATCTAATCTAAGTAAGAAAAGATCAATCTAAAAGGTATGTTTAAGAAACACACAATACAAATGTACAAGTAAGAAAACTATACAAACAATGTACACACAAACAAATAAAACAAGAAACAAATAAGGAAACAAAGCAAGTAAACTACTACTATGTTTTTGTAAGACTATTTTCAAAGTGTTTTGTGTTGTTTTTGGGAGTTTTGCGAAATAATTTTCTATTTTTTTATTTCCTAGTTTTTAATTATTTTGGGGTTTTCAATCCTATTCGAATTTTTTTGTGATTTTCAACATATTTGAATGTTTTTATGTTTTCCAAGAGTTTTCCAAAGTTATGCATAGAAACCAAGAAACATTGATACCCCCACATTAGATGGGAATATAAAAAGGTAGATGTCATGTTTTATATACAAAAATGTGAAGTTGTTAAGATAACCCCCAATGTTAGATGAGAATATGCAAAGGAAATATCTTCATGGATATATAATAGGAGAACTAGCCAAATCAAGGCTCGACATGATAGGCTCACAAGGAATATTAGATGCAAGTGTAGAAATAGATCCACTCTGTAATCCTCATCTTTATCTAGATAGTCCCTAAGAGATATTCTTAGGGAGGGAAGCTCTATTTCTAGGGGGATGATGGATTCAGTTCCAAACACTAGGGAATAAGGTGTCACACTAGTAGGGGTGTGAATGGAGGTCCTATAATCCCAAAGGGTAGGGTGAATTTGCAAATTCCAATTGTAACCTGTTTTACTCACCATCTTCTCCATGATCCGAACAAGTATTTTATTAGTGGCTTCTAATTTCCCATTACCTTGAGGGTAATATGGTGTGGACCACTTTAATCATATCTGAAAGCACTGACATAGAGATTTCACCATCTTATTCTTGAAATATTTTCCATTGTCAACGACGATGGCGGTATGGCGGTAGGAATTCCATAACAAAAGATGAGGTGGTTCATGATGAAATTTTATATTTGAGCACCTATAACATATGTCAATGGAACAACCTCCACCCACTTGGTGAAGTATTATGTGGTTGTTATAATGTGTGTATGACCATTGGATGAAGTAGGGGTAAGCTTCCCTATTAGGTCTAATCCCCATTTAGATAATTTCCATGGTGTTGTGATTGGTCAGACAGGTTTTGACTCGTGCATGGCTGATATTCCCATACTTCGGCATAACACCCACTTCTTCACATAATTGCAAAAATCTACGTCCATGGTAGGCCAATAATCTCCTAACCTTAATATCTTCTTTTCTAAAACCATCCCATTTTTATGTGCTCCTCACACTTCTTCGTGTACCTCCTTAATTGCTCATACTAACTTTGCTACATCTACAAAACAACATATTACTATCATAGCCACAATGGTAGAGGGTGCCTCCTAGGAGGGTATAATGAGCTATTTTATGGATAAGGCTTTGTTTCTCAAAATGGGTGATGTTTGGAGGAAAGGTACCACTTTGGAGGTAGTTAAAGATGGGCTCATACCATGGGGAGAAGGGACAAACAACCTCACATATCGGTAGGATTCAGACATATCATATCTAGGTTGACGTAGATTTTCAACCAAAAATGGCATATCATTTTTCTTTGGTGGAATCTATAGCATAAAACCCACTTTTTCCATTGTATCTACATATCTGTTTTGTGGCCTTAGAATTTTTTCAAAGGTGATGCACAAAAAATATTATTTTAGAGTTTCTACTAACCTTTTATATGGGATGAGTTTGTCATCCTTGACTTTGTATTCGTCATTGAATTTATTGATAATTAGTTATGAATCAACAACGACCTTTAGGTGGTTGATGATAAATTTTATAGCTAGCTTCATCCCAATGATGAGCACTTCATATTATGCAATGTTATTTGTGCATGGAAATCTGAGATGGAAGGCTTGGGGTATGGGGTCTCCTGTAGGAGTGATTAGCACTACACCTACCCCTGAACCATGGAAAGTAAATTATTCATCAAAATGTACTTTTCATATGAAATATTCCTCAATGTACATTAATTATGTATCGGCTAGTCCAAACACACCGGTTGTATTCCAAGTATTGGTGCCTCCACCAGTTAGTCTACGAGAACCTTTCCTTTTATTAAGTTTTTGTGTACATACTCAATATTAAATTCACTAAGTAGGATGATCTAATTAACCATCCTACCAGTAAGGGTAGGTTTTGACAATAGGTATTTGAGCAGGTCTACTTTGGAAATAAGATTGGTTTTGGTATTCAATAGATAATGGTAAAGTTTTTGGAAGGTAAAAACAATGACCAAACAAGATTTTTTGATTTGTGGATAGTTGATCTCATATGTAATTAGGGTACGGATGAGATAGTACGCTAATTTTTATTTTGGGCTTTGGTCATACTAAGAAAGCATGGTGCTAATAGATGATTAGGTCACCGATCTATATAAAAACAAGCAGCTCACTTGGGGTTAGTGACATGAGGACTGGTAGATTTTTCAAATATTGCTTGTGCAAGGCAAAGGCCTTCTATTGCTCTGTCCCCAAATGAATTCAACGTCCATTTTAAGAAAATGGGTGAAGGAGTG
Organism: Taxus wallichiana var. yunnanensis; assembly: GCA_018340775.1. Taxonomy (NCBI): domain Eukaryota; kingdom Viridiplantae; phylum Streptophyta; class Pinopsida; order Cupressales; family Taxaceae; genus Taxus; species Taxus wallichiana. Next base: position 263,521,822 of record CM031244.1, on the reverse strand, counting down.
ACATTTTTTGGAAAGCTACGAGATAAAGTTGTGCATGGATTTTATTTTCCCTTGTAAGTTACGTACTTGCTTGATGTTCTTTAGAGGAGGAATTTTAGTAATAGTAATTACTTTAGCATAGTTTACCTTTATCCCTCTTCTTGATACAATGAATCCCAATAGCTTTCTTGATAACACCCTGAAGACACACTCCCTTAGATTTAACCTGACCTTATATTCCCACGTACATTCAAAAATACACCTTAAGATTGTCTTATATTGTCTTTTATTTTCCTAGGATATCATCCATATAGTCCTCCATGAAGTTGTTAAGCATGTCATGGAATATAATGGTAATTTCCATTTGATAAGTTACACCGCAATTTTGAAGGTCAAGGGAATTAGCTAATAATAGAATGTCCAAGAAAGGGTTGTAAAGGTCATGTTATGATGATATTCCTATGTTATTCTGATTTGGTTATAGCTAGAAAACCCATCTATAAGAGATATAATTTCATAGCCTATAGTCATATTGACAATCATGTCAATGTTTGGTAGGGGAAAATCATATTTAGGACATTCCTTGTTGATATCTTGAAATTCAATATAGATACTAATTCCAACATATTTCTTTTAAACTCTAAATATGTTAAATATCCACTTAGATAAGTCAATGGGTCCGATAAATCCTGCTTTCCAACAATTTTCCTTGTAAGCTAGGAAAAATAAACTATTAACAAGGAAGTAAAATACCAATAATCATACCTCCTCCTTTGTGTTCCGTAGAAAACCTCGGAATGGGCTAGGAAACTTGGATTGAGCCTTGATTATGTGATATGTAGGTGTTTTTCTTCAAGACAGAGCAAGACCTTCCTGCAACAATGATCCTCTTACTTTGCACCAGATGGAAAAAAGGATTATGAGGCTATTTGGGCATTAGGACGAGGCGTAGGATGTTCTTTTCTTAAAGGATGCAAGAAATTAGATAGGACATTCAAGCTTATTCTCTGTGTGTTTAGAGGGGAGGGTAAGGTTGTATTTATAGCCTAGGGGAGTGATTAACTTAGAGTAATTTTAGTAATCATGGTTTGAAAATGTGGGCAAGATTAAGTGAGTGGTTTTGAAAATGTGGGCAATATTAGGTGAGTGGTTTGAAAATGTGGGCAAGGTTAGATGAGTGGGGGCCACGAAGAATGGGTGAGGATTTGAATTATATTTTTAATTCATAAGTGGAGGATTTTAGGTGAGTGGGGACCATGAAGGGTGGGTGAGGATTTGAATTTGAATTTTTATTCAATAGTAGAAAAACATGGAGAATAATGACATGTGGTGAGGATTGGGTTATTTTTTGGATTTTGAAATGGATAATTAATCAAATTATATTTGATTAATTTGAAGTGTGTTTTTGTGGGAAATGAGGAAGGGGAATTAATTGATTTAGGACAGATGTGAAATTAGGTTGTCTACATTTTCCCCTCTTTGGAAGGGTACTATAAAAGTAGTGTCCTTTCAAAGAAAGTAGATGGTATGGGGGAAGATTTTAATATACTTTTTTAAATAAAAAGGTAGAGTGAATGTTTGTTGGGGAGAATAGAAAATGGTGAGTGACAGGATGTCACAAGATTCTTCCAAGACAAAAATATCAAGACAAGATGTGATTATGGATAGATGTGGTGATGCCCCTCGAGAGGACCGACGAGAATGGAATATATGACAGAATCTCGAAAAGAAGAAAAATGAATTTTGTGGATAAGAGGATGATAATGGAGTGGAAGAAACTAGAATGACTCGACAACGCAAATGGATAAAGGATTCAATCGGCCTTGAATGCTAGGTGTGAGGGTGTGTGGGAAAGATAAAAGGGAATGGATAGGATTAAGGGTTGATTATGAAAAGAGTAAGGGAGATAGGGGTGGGAAAAAAAATAATGAAAGAGGTAGAAATAAGAGAGAGGGATGATAGGGGAAGAAGGGAATGATGAAGGAAAAACAAGGCAAAAACAGGAAAATGACAGAGTAGAGGGTGAAGGGATAAAATAGAGAGATGTGCAAAATGAAGGAAGCAACAGAGATAGTAAAGAGGGATGTGTGAAAGTGAAAGAAATGATAGAGCTGAGAAAAGTAGGAAACGTGAAAGGATAAATAAGAAGGAGAAAACGAGGTGGGAGTAGGGGGTGAAATGGATGAAAATGGAAAGAGGATGAAAGAAGAAGTAGAATGGATAAAAAAGAAACTATGAGGGGCAAGGAAAGTGTGAAAAGATGAGAGAAAAGAAGAGAAACAGATACATAATGAATGAAAAGGTAGGGGTGGTAGAGAAAAGGAGAAGTGGTAAGAAGAAATGTGAAAATTAGGGGACAGGAAAGGAAGATAGAATGAATACAAGGATAAGATTGAAGGAATCGTGTCATTGCGAGGAAGACCAAGGCAAAGAATATGGAATGCAGACATATGTAGATGCATGTGGAGGGTGGTATGATAAAAAAGATAGGATAATGCTAAACAACTAGGTTATCAATGGGGAAGTAAGGAGGAAACATGATGGAAAAAGGGGAAGAAGATGATACAGAGAGGGAAATAAGACGAGGGGTGGGAGAGAGAAGAGGATAACAAATAAAATGATGTAGAATGAAGGGAATAAAAAAGGGGGTAATAAGTGGAAAGGGAATAGTATAAGGAATGTTCAGAGAATAAAGAGGGGAGGAATGACATCGATTGGAAAAGATGTGGAGATGCATGAAATGAGGATACTAGGATGATGAGAAAATAGAAAAAGGATGTATGATGAAGACAAGAAAGATATTGAAGAGGGTAAAAAGAAGATGGAGAGATAGGTAAGAAGTGATAAGAAAGGGTGGGATTGAGGGAAAAGAATAGGAGAGAAAAGAGAATGGGGAAAGAAGAGGTAATGCCAATGAGGGGACGTTAGGGAAATCCCCTTTACAATGAGTGGTGGGGAAGGGTGAGAGAAAAAATGAAGAAAAGGAGAAAGCTAATGAGGATTGGAAAGGGTAACGCTAACAAAGGGATGTTAGGGAAATCCCTTTTACAATGAGTGGTGGGCTTAGAGGAGGGAAGGAATGAAGGGAAACTCTAGAAGGTTCAAGGGAGTGAATGAGGTCATGCGGAATGAGGATTGATGATTTTTAGGGAAATCCCATTTATAATTATTAGCATGGGAATAGAAGATGATGATAAAAGAATGATAGAGGAATGTGAACAATAATGGTGAATGCGTGTGTGGGTAGAAATGTGGGGGGAATTTGAGAAGATGAAGTGGAAAGAGTAAAGAAAATGGGAGGGATGAGTTGGGACTAGGTGAAAGTGAGGAGAGGATGCGGGTGATGAGGATGAATGAGGTGAGGATGAAGAACCAAGACATGAAAATAATGGGAAGAAACAGTATGAAGGATGATGGATCAAGAAGGGGAAAATGGGGGAAAAAAACATGATTGTAGGCGGAAGAGATTAGATGTATGTTGTAAGAGGATATGTGAAGAAAGAATAATAGTAGAAGGAAAAAGTGGGTAGTAGGAGATATCGGGTGGAAGAAGCGATCAACAAAGTGAATGAAGAATGAGGTAGGGGAGAAGTTCACGATGACAAGTTAAGTGTAGGGAGAACCCTCACATAAGATTGTCATGTGATGGAAGTGGTTAAGTAAGATTGCTAAGCGAGTGAAACTGGAGATGAAAAGTGGTCAAGCAAGAAGTGGTGTTTGCGAGAATCGAAAAGGAGGTGAAAGGATGTGATAATGGGGAATGCTGAGAAAAAGTGAAGGGCGAAGGGTGTGTGGTGATGGGGAAAGGCAAGGAGACAGATCATCCTTAAGATGGACTCTTAAGTGAAATCGTCATGCCGTGAGTGATTAAGTAATATTTCCAAGAAGAGGAGGGTGATCGTGGTGGTAAAAAGATGTGATGATGGGGAATGAAGAGGAAATATGGATGGCGAGATTTTAGAGTGATGGGCAAGTGTAAGATGTCATATCATGCTTAAGAGAATATCTTAAGTAAGATCATCATGCTACTGGAGGGGTTTCGTAGGATAAACTAACTGACAGGATGATATGCAAGGAGAAAGACAAGATGATATTGGGGACAGGGGTGGAATGGTAGGTTGAAGAAGATGATCGTGATGAGAGGTAGGAGAAATAAGATGGGGGAAATATGATGGGATGGGGAAGGCCATAGGGTAGATCAACCTTAAGTGGAAGTCTTAAGTAAGATTTCCATGTGGCCGGAATGGTTAAGTAAGATCACCAAGCTGAAGAAGAAGAATGATGAGGTTAGAGTTGGTGGGAATAGGGTATGACAAAATGGACTGAAGGGGAACCCTCAAGTGAATTTTCCATACTACAAGAGTGTGTAAGTAGGATGACCGGACATAAGGCATTTAGGGAAGGATGTGAAAAGAGTGGCTGAGGTATGCCCGAGTGGTATATGATATGAGATGAGGTGATAACAATAAAGAAAGGAAACAAAGGAGTGTAACATGAATGGATGAAGGAATATATGTAGTGGAGGGTGGAGAGTGTGAGGGGAATTATTAATTGGGATGCCCACGTGGTGAGAGTAATGATGCGAGAATTGGAAGCGAAGAGGTGGAGTGGGAAGATTTGTTTGGTCATGATTGTTGTTTGATGAAATGGGAGGTGGTGAAGAAGCTTCTACAAAGTAGGAATATCTTAAGGAGAGAGTAAACCTCCACCAAGGATCCCATATAGAAGGGGTTATTAAATAATATTATCAAGCGAGAAGAGCGAGAAGGGGGAAAGGAAAGAATACAAATGGGTGAGAGGGGACAAGAATGGTGAGAAGGGTAATATGGGTATAAGTGGTGGAGTAAAAATGAGGAGTGAGGATGAATGGATCAAATACATGGTGGGCATGGTGGGGGAGGAGGATCTGTTGGATAGTGAATGCTACTTGAGAAAGATCGTCAAGTAGGATTTCATAAAATGCAACGGTGATCAAATAGGATTCCCAAACTGGGAATGTATTAGTATGGGTGAATGGATGGGGTGCAAAGTAAGATGTTGATCATGTATGAAGATACTCACATGATGAAAGTATCTTAATTTTAATATAGCACATAACAGATGCATCGTGATATAAAAGATCAAGATGACTAGACTTTAATATGTGTGATAGCATAGATAGGGGCCATAAAAAAGGTTTGATGCCCCAATACAATATGCAAATGGAAGAGAGCATAGACAGAGGGCATCAAGAAGGTATGATGCCCCAATGATGACATGCAATTAGATAACATAAGAATATTAGAGAGAACACCAGGATACATAAAATCAAGATGCCCCCTGTAATATATCAAGATACAAGAAAGGAATTAATAATTTATAACAATAATGCAACACAATAACCAATAAACATATCCCTAACGTGTTCCATAGTGAGGATTGATTGGATGTGCCCCAAGTGCCAGGGGTACGAGGACATAGTAAAAGATTGGGTCATTGTCGTCAAACAAGGAAGCAATGAGAGCCGATTTTCCCAAGCGAGGATTCATGTGAGGAGAAGTGGTTTGAATTTGGTACTCATAAGGTGATCGGATCATTCGTTGGGGATAACAATTGAAAGGTTGAATTGTGTTTGTTATTTTAGAGTTTTATTGATTTTGTGGAGTTTACAATATTTTTATTTTTGTTTATTATATATATATATATAGATTTTCTAATTTTTTTTTTTTTTTAGCGCTTTTTTCTAATGTTTTTGGATTTTTGATTTTTACACTATTTTTGGATTTTTGACGATTCTTGATAATGTTTTTGGATTTTGATGAGTGTTTCTAATGTTTTTGGATTTTTGACAAATTTTTTTAATGTTTTTGGATTTTTTTACTTGTTTTTGGATTTTTGATGATTTTCAAATGTTTTTAGATTTTTGACGATTCTTGCTAATGTTTTTAGATTTTTGACGATTTTCAAATGTTTTTAGATTTTTGACGAGTGTTTCTAATGTTTTTAGATTTTTGACAATTTTTTTATATTTCTCGGATTTTTGGATTTTTACAATTTGTTTTGGATTTTTGACGATTTTTGGAGTTGTTTTTAGATTTTTATAATGTTATTGGCAATTTATGGACTAAAGTGCAAAATTATTTTTGAGAGACGATAAACTAGGATATTATCCATATGTACCATGTTCCATGTGGTAACTTATGCTCAAAATAACACAAAGTCTCTTTCCATTGGCAGTATATGGTGGTGATGATATGATGAAAAGAAGTCCAGCTCTATTCTTGAATCCACACAACTATTAAGATGTGTGGGCCCATCACCGAGAATCAAGAAAGACACATGAGGTAGATAATGAATATAGAGACAAATGCTAACAACAATCCCTTTGGGAAATTGTGACTCCATTCTTCATAATGGTACTGAACCAGTTTCAAAAATGTCTTTCACTTTATGAGTCATGTGCTAGACTTAGACAATTATGTGGCCTGCTAATTGGTAAGATATGAGGTGAAGGGATAGTTCTCTCTTCACTTAGGCATCTAAATTACTTCTTTGGGGATTTTATAATTTGCAAGCACTGTAATATTTTGTATTTTTTAAATGACTCCCTATGCCTTGCCCCATGCTACTAGTGAGAAGCAAGGGCTCATCACCGAAGGCAAAATATAGGCGAGTGAATTCCCTTTTGTCTTTTTGTTTTGTTTTGTTTTGTTTTTTTAATATTTTGTAATGTTTTTATGTTTTTATGAGAATGACCCTCTATGCTTTGCCCCATGCCACTTGTAAGAGGCAAGGGTTTATCACCGAAGACAAAACGTAGACGAGTAAGGGCACCTTCCTCCATTCCCAGTCTCACACTACCAGTAAGAAGTGTGGGCTCAACACCAAAGATTATGAAGGATGGAAGATGTGACAATGAATTATTCATAAGTTATTGAATTGATGGTTTTTTTACAATATTTCTTTGTATTTGGGAAGAAATGTCTGCCTTTCAATCTCAGCCCCACACGACTAGTAGGATGTGAGGGTTCAACACCAAAGATTGAGATGGATGACCAAATGAACTGGGTAACAAAGTTTAGAGCTTTGTTATGAAAGAGAGAATGTCTTTGAAGGGAATATATTACCATCAGTAAGCTTCTAGGTATGACCATAGATGAAAGCGACTGAAAATGGAAGAAGTATGACGCTCACAAACTTAATAGGATTTATATTAGCACTTGTCTCATGATGATAAATATGAAGATGTGATTTTGATAAAGAAAATGTCTCGCCAATGGAAATGAATACATTTTTTCGTAGAGATAAGCAAGACAGAAGGAACAATGTACATGTTGTTTCCCGAATAGTGAACATCTCAAGGATAATTTTTTTAAATGAACTAAATTCATTAGTTCATCAAGATCTTGACCATCTTCAAGGGGCCAATTTATAGGCTCCAGAGCCAAATTTAGCTATGATTACATAGGGTCCTAACCATTTAGGCTCAAATTTTCCTTGTTTTTCTCATTCTATAGTGGTATTATTTTTATTTTATTTTAAAACGAGGTCACCAATTTCAAATTCTCTAGGTCTTACCTTTTTATGATAACTATGTTACAATGGGCTTTTGATAGACTTGAAGATGATCGAGAGCATTAAGTTGTTTTTCATCTAGAAGCTCAAGCTCTTAAAGACGTGACTGCCAAGATTTATCCTCATTAATTACATCTTTAAGGGAGATCCTCAAGGATGGTAGTTCTATCTCAATAGGTAAAATGGCTTCACAACCACAAAAAGGGAAAATGGGGTGGCTCGGTAGGCTTATGGTAAGATGTACGGTAAACCCAAAGAGCGGGTAAATTTGAGTATGCCAATTACATCCATGGGTGTTGAAAATCTTTTCCATGATGAATTTTAAGGTCTTATTGGTTTCTTCTATTTGACCATTGCCCGAGGGTAGTATGGAGTCAACCATTTAAGTTTGATGTGAAAACGCTTGGCTAGGTCTTTTACATCCTGGTTTTTAAATGATTTTCCATTATCTCAGAACTGCAGTAGATGGAATACCAAATAAACATATGAGATTATTAAAAATTAATTTTGATATTTGGCTGTTGGTAACATAAGTGAGAGGTATAACTTCTACCCATTTAGTGAAGTAATCGGTAGTGGTGATGATGAACTTATGTCCATCGACGATGTTGATCTGATTTTACCAATGAGGTCAAGTCCCCATCAAGAGAAGGGCCATGGTGTGGTTATCAATTGTAATGCTTGGGAAGGTGCATGGATAATATTTCCATGCTTTTGACATGCTTGACAACGTTTGAAAAAATGACATGCGTCACTTTCCATGGTGGGCCAATAATATCCAACTCACAGATTTTATTGGCTAAGGCGATACCATTCGTGTGTGCTCCACAAATACCAGAATGGACTTCAGCTAAGACACTCGAGGATTATTCTTGATTAAGACATTGGAGTAGGGTGCCATCATATCCTTGTTTATAAAGATTTTATGCTAAAATGGTGTAACGAGAAGCACGTTGTGCTAAAGCACATTTATGCATTGGTTTCATGTTGGCAAGAAATGTTTTATCACGAATGAAGGTATAAAGATCGTGGTACCAAGGGTTATTCAGACCCACGATCTCACATACCATAGTGTTTTTAGGAAGATCATAGGCAGGCATTAAGAGATGTTCGACAAGAAAATGTGCCTAGGGTTGACTAGATGTAATTTCTAATAGGGATCCGATGGTTGCCATAGCGTCAACAAATTTATTACAAATTCTAGGAATTTGATCAAAGCTAATTAATTGAAAATAGCTTCGAAGACTATCCATCATGCATTTATATGGGATAATTTTTTCATCCTTGACCTAGTATTCATTGGTAACTTGCTTGATGATAAGTAAAGAATCACCAAATACAGCTAATTCTGTAAGATTCCAAGATATAGCCAATTTTAATCCTGTGATGAGAGCTTCATATTCTGTGATATTGTTGGTATATGGGAATGCTAAGAGAAATGATTTGGGGATAACATTTCGACTAGGTGTGATAAGAAAATACCAGCCCCCGAGCCATGGAGATTACAAGATCCATCAAAAATAGAGTCCAAGTTGACACAATGTCTATGTGTAGAATATCTTCATCGGGAAAAGAGAACTCAAGTGGTTCTCGTGTCGTGAAGGGGTTCTCAACAATTTGGTCGGCAAGGGCTTGTCCTTTAATTACTTTTTTGCGAACAAATTCGACATCAAATTCACTAAGTAATATGACCCAATTAGACATTCTTCCCATGAGAATGGGTTTGGATAACAAATACTTGAGAGGATCTATTTTGGAAATCAACCTAGTTGTGTGATTGAGCAAGTAATGGCGTAACTTATGGAATGCAAAGGTGAATGCTAAGCATACTTTTTTAATTTGGGAATAACATACTTCATGCTCAATAAGTGTTCGACTAAGGTAATATACAACCTATTCTTTTCCTTGATCATTATGTTGTGCTAGTAGAGCTCTTATGGCATGTTCAGTGGCAGATGTATAAAGCAACATGGGTTTATCGACAACTAGTGACATAAGAATAGGTGGACTAGAGAGGTATTCTTTTAACTTAGCAAAAGAGTCTTGCAATATTGGTTCTAGTGAAAGTGTGCATATTTCTTGAGTAACTGATTAAAGTGATGGCACTTGTCACCAACTATGATATGAAATGCCAATAGAAGTTGTAAAATTTTTGGTTGTTCGGTGGTGCCAATGTTTATGTCTTTTGTTTCGTCTACAAGCATTTTCGATGTATCCTTTCGGAGAATGATGCTAATGGTAGATGTAGGTCATCGTGTCGGGTGTTTGTTGAAACTTTTTGTTGACATGTTTGTTGGATAGGGTGGTGGTGAGGTTTTGACTATGGGAAATCCTTTGTTTGCACTTTTGATCCAAATTTTTGAGGGTGAAGGATCTGAATATTTTATCTCTTTGCCAAAATAGGTCGATTCATTTAGATTGATTTCAAATCATTTTCTATGGTCGGAAGTAGGGATTTGGTCACGAGTTCCAAGGAATTATTCGATGGCTTCATCATTTTGGAACATGTCCATGGCCGTATGATGTGGTTGGCCATGGTCTATGAGACTTGGATGTGTAGGCTCAAAATTGATGACATTAATAGATAAATGTTTAAAGTAAAGATGTATTGCAGCAAAGTCCTCAAAAAGACTACATGGAGACTTGATGTCATTATCAGAACTGGTGTCATCATTGTCACTTGAAATTATTATGGGAGCAACATCAAACACCTTGAAACCTAGACCATGTTTACTATGATGTTGTGTACAATTTATCGTGTCCGAATGACCTTGTTCATTTGGACCGAGTCCTTTACCCTTCCATCACATGTTTTTCATTATTCGGTGAGCTTTGGTAAATTGAGGGGACTCATAACATGGAGCAAAGTTGTCATTATATAACCAAGATCCTAAAGAACTTGGAATATGTTCGTTGTCAAGATAACCAAACTTTTTCGAAACTGACTGTCTCATTTGGTAAGTGGGATGGATTCTCAAATGTGGAGCATTAGGTTTTTCATAGCTATGTGGGGATTTGGTGATATAAAAAGAGTCTTCCATATTTTGAAATTGATATTCACCGCATCCCATGTCAATGATTTTAAATGTGTGATATGGGGGACCAATAGGTACCTCATGTGGTGGGGAAGTTAGTTTGGTAGTCTTATAAGATGAAGAGAATGGGTTATAAGAAGAAGGGGGTGGATTGAAGGATGAAGGTTGGCTATTCATAGGAGGAGGTATCTTAATAAAAGAGGTGTGGTTGGATGAAGAAGATTGGCTAGGTGAAGAAGAAGATGGTGTGGTGGAAGAATAATTGTTGCTAGAAGAAGAAGCTTGATTAGTGGAAGCAGATGATTGATTAGTGGGAGGAGGAATGGTGGAAGATGGTTGACTAGCGGAAGATAATGGATTGGAAAATGTGTTTTGGTTATGAGATGATGGTTTCAAATCATTGTTAGGGAGTGTATCAGGATCAATGCATGTTTTGTTAGGGATTATGTGAGGTTGAGCATATTTATCTATTAATGGACAATAGTGATCATGTCGACATCTGTCCTTCAAGGAATCTATAATACTCAAAAGATTGGGGATCTTCACGTAATGTAAATTCCTTGTCCAAATGAGGAAACTTAATGCATTGGTGGAATGTTGATGGGATGGCTTTCATGGCATGAATCCATGGTTGGCCGACGAGAATGTTATATGCAACTTCTACATCTACCACATGATAGACCGTGTCTAAGGTGATGGGTCCAACTTGGAGAGGCAATGTGATTATGCCTTTAAACTTTCTTTTGCTATTATCATACCCACAAATTGTTATGATACTATTTTGTAAATCATTTTTAGTGTAACCTAGACAACGTACAAGTTTCATGGAACAAATATTTAATGTTGATCCATTTTCAATTAAGACGTTCTTGATTTTATGATGAGTTACATAACCCTCAACGTATAAAGAATGATTATTAGTGATGTTGGGATTATGTAGGTCAAGGGATCAAAAGATAAAATAGGATATGGGACTGTAAAATGTGTAATTAAAGCCTAGAATTGTTTTGAATTGACGTCCTCAGGGACATGAGCATTATTTAATGTTTTCATAAGGATGCATTGTAGTGTGGGAGAAGAATTAAGTAGTTCCATGATTGAAATTTGTGCAAAGATTCTTCTCTAATTTTTTGACAATATTAAATGATGGCGTAGATTGTGGAGAGGAATTGGTAGTGGAATTAGATGGTGGATTAGGAGGTGATGTTGGGGATGAAGTGGTATATTGTTTTATCGTAGGGACTCATTTTTTTTTCTTTCTAGTGGTGATTTCACAATCAATTCTGATCTTTATAGTTGCCACTAAGTCTTGGTCATAATCTATGGTCGAGATGACTCGAGTCATACTCAAAATTTCTTGATGATTAACCCTTATCTTCTGAATTGTTATCATGGTTAGGGAAGAGATTTTTGAATATGTGAAATTTATCATTACGTGTTTTATCTCGCATTTATTTTCAACTTTTGTCTCCATGTTCAATTAGGTCTCGACGTAATGGTGGAGTTGCATGCATTGATATGTGGAGTGGCCTTTTATGCAATGGTAATCACAATATTCATTGTCTTTATACCAATTTGGTTTGGGTTTTCCTTCAAGGGTCCGATAATGGGATATGTAATCATATTAGCATTTGCAAAATGACGAAAGACACTAGATAGACTTTCTACAAGAGGAGTGAACTCTCTTCATCGATCTCGAGAAGGAACTTACTTTATAGGGATAATGATTGGTTGCTAAGATTTTAATGTGTTGATGGGATGGTTTTGTAAATTTCAGACATGACAGGAATTAGTAATGCCATCATTGATGATATTTTGATTCCGGTTAAAGAATTTAGATTTGTCCTGGTTCTGAGGAGTATCTCGATAAGGTTGGTCCCTAAAGGGTGCTTTAAGTAAGCCCTTAGAAATAAAGGCCTTTTCAATTTGTGTTCCCTTTTTGATGACTTCTTTAAAACTATTCAGACAATGCATTTACATGTGGAATGATAATTCGGCATTGAGATTATGGACAAAAATACTAACTAGATGTCTCTTAGGTACTAAGCAGGGAAATTGACTTGTAATTCCACGCCATCATTGTAAAATGGAGGAAAAAAATTTATTTGGCCTTTTCCTAGTGTTGCGAGATCAAACATGGTTATTTATGAGTCTAGGTTATAGGAAAAATGTTTGAAAATTTTCTCCGATAAGTCTTCAAATGTCGTGACCGACCCTTTGGGTAGATGAAAAACAAGTCTAAAGCCCGTCCTCATAAAATTTGGGGGAATAATCGTAAAAGGTACATGTCTTGATAGGAAAATTCCTAGCATTGCATGTAAAATTCCTCGACATGTTCATGGGGTCACCTTTTATTTTGTATTTATCAAACGTAGGGATTTCAAGGATGAATAAAATGGTAATCGTGATATCTCTATATCAATGGATAAGGACACAATTCTTCAAAGTTGAATTGTTTTGATGGTTTTTGTATCCCCTAAATGGTGTCTTTCATAAGATTCCATTCTTGTGTGAATAGAGAAGTAGGGGATGATTTATCAAACATGTCATGAGTATTGGAATTTAGATTGAGGTCTTTTAATCTTTCAACTCTAGTCATTTCTTCCTCAAGTTTCTTTGTTAAGTATTGATTTTAGTGAATAACTCTTCGGCCAAGAATCATTTGGATTTTTTGGTATTTCATTGTGATAACTTGATTCACCATTGTCGATGAGTTTGTTTAAATTTTCCATCCTGAAGTTAAGGGGTAGTTTTACCCCCATGGCTAGGATGCATAATAGATATTCATTTTTGTTTTGTTCTATCACCCTATTGACTTGTTCTTGTTCTTCATTAGTGAGTTCTAATTGCAGAAAATTCTTCATCTTCATTTTCATGATTGTGACTTTGAGTGAAAATGACGATGATGTGTCTAATTAAGCTTCTAAAAAGTGAGTAGGAATTTTGAACAGTGTGAGAAAATGAGAACTCGATTATTTTCGATTTATCTCGAATAAGCTCGTGATGAATGATAAGGAGAGTAACTCAAATAAGTTATCTCAATATGATGATGATGTAACTCGAGACAAATTATTAGAGGATTTTTTTCACGTTGTGTAGATTTGGCTTAAACAAGCTCGAATATTGACGGGGAGAGTAACTCAATAGGTTAATCACGATATGGTTGTGATATAACTAAAAATGAGTTATGAAAGGATTTGTGTTGGCTATGATTTAGAAAAATGTGATGGTGGACAAAATAATGAGTGAACTCAAACAAGTCACCTAATATTAGTTTGACATAGCTGGAAATAAGCTATGAAGGATTTTTTGACAATTGACGATATGGGGAGTGAATGCTAGTCACTCAATATTAGTTGGATATAGTTGAAGACAAGCTATGACATATGTATTGTTGGATGAAGAAAGCTAATGAAATTGGTGTGATGTTTTGGTCTATGTTGTTGGATTGTTTGGATGTTTTTGCTTGGTATTGAATTGGTCGAGAACTAATTTTTTTGTGGAACACAACTAAGGTCTGAACTTTTACAATGAACACATTGATATCAGCCAAGTTTTATGATAAAAACAATGCTAAACTATTTTGTTTTCAAATAGCAAGTAATCATGTGGATCCAATTGTTTTGGCTTATGAGGTAAATTCTTTAGGAATGATCATTGTTTCATGTAATCATACAAGTATGTTGTGGACTGATGGATGTAGGCTCTTATTACTCCAAAAAAAGATGTGTCCTTTGATATACCCTAGTCCTGATATACCTAATTCTGTATGGGGACAAAATTGGTACAGGGAGCCCTTAGAGCACTGGAGGAGACTCACCAATTTCTACTTGCCTGTTTCGGAGTGAATCATACGTAATGTGTTTTGTGAAAAGGTGGAACGTGCTAGAGGGATGAATGTGTATGGTGCCCTTATAACTCCCGAAGATTTATAGGACGATGCTCGATTTTTGTTACGGATATTTAGGCACGACTCACATGCACCGCACAACAACATTACCCGTAAGTGAAGAGCAGGGGTGAGGTGAATACAGAACACTATGATGAGACTAGGTCTCAAATTGCAATGCAAATGCAAATGTTATTTTGTGTGGTAGTCAAGTCCATGTCACCGGTGTAGCTTTGGTGGTGGTGAAATCCACCTTGTCTACATGCAAAAACAAAATGATAAAGTGATTAAACACAGGGTTCTTTCTAACTTGAAATAAATCACTTAGCATAAAATAATTACGTACTTGAGCATACTTTTTTTTGGTTTCAGCAATTTTCTTTGAATGGTGGTATTTTTGTTTTTTTTTGTTTTTGTTTTTAACAATATTCCAACGACATGGTTCTACAGAAAAACAAATTAGTAGTTATCCTGCAAATGAAATGTTAGAAAAGTGATTGTGGTTGTTTTTCATTTTCTAGATCGGTCGAAGGTGCAACAAAAGAGCATACACAACAAACGACCAAAAAAATATTAATAATATGACAAAGGAAAATAATGATTGAAATGATAGTTAGAAAACAAAGCTAGAGGATCCTGCAATGTTAGAATAAGAAACTAAAAAAATTGTGACCGTTTCTAATTTTCTAGATCGCTCAAAGGCGCAAGAAAAGAGCATATGCGGATACAATTGGAATAGATTTTTTTAAATGTTAATAATTATTGCAATTAATCATGATTGTGAAATAAAAATAATGATTATTTTCACAAAAAATAAAAATGACGAAAGAAGAGTGTGAAAATGTTACCTAGAAGTGTCGTCGTGGAAAATTGAAATGTAAGGCAAAAAATTAAAAATTAAAAAAATTGTTTTATAGATTCTGGGTTATTCCAAGATCACTTTTGAAGTGCGAGCAAAGAGCATACGTGTGAGGTTGTTAAAAAAAATAAAATAAAAAAAAAAACTATAATTTTGTTGTTTTTTGTTAAAAAGATAGGTGTTAGAAGAAATGAAACCAAAAATTTCCTGTAAGTCTAAATCAAAAAATTATTTTTCCCTTGCATATATATTTTTGATACCTTTCCGTTTAAAAAAATGAATTCATTCCAATTTCAGGAGAAAAATTTATGGCTTCCGGAAGATGGGCTACGGTAGCACTCTAAATGAAAATTTTAAACGTGAGAAAAATGTCCCGGGAGCTAGTTTTTTTAATTTTCTGACTTCTGTACTTCACCTGAGAAGCTAAAATTTTGACAGCAAGGTTAAAAAAGAACAATAAACAAAAATAAAGAGTTAGATCACAAAATAATTGACTAAAATAAATAAATAAATAAATAATGGTTAACTTCCTACAAAGTAGTTATTTTAGCAAAAGTAAATAAATAAATGCATTTTCCGGATTGGTTGTCCCATGACAGTAAGATGATAAACTAATGACTAATTCATGTGTTTCTATATATTATGAGTGAATATAAAAATCAGAACTGGGAACTAAACACCAACCACCGAGGAGATCAAAGACAGGATGAGCGTCATAGTTTCATTGTTGTTATAATCTACAGATACACCACACAACACCACACAACAAAAACACTACCAAAAGTGTGAAGGTTAAACAAAGAAGGCCATAAGGAATAGAAAAGGAAATAATAATGAATAATAATAAACAAAGAAAAGATAAAATCACTAATTGGGAAATTAATGGTAATAGATCAAAAGTAATCGGGCATCCCGTAATGTAAGCTAGGAAAAATAAACTATTAACAAGGAAGTAAAATACCAATAATCATACCTCCTCCTTCACGCTCCATAAAGAAACCTCGTAATGGGATACGAAACTTGGATTGAGCCCGATTGTGTGATATGTAGGTGTTTTTCTTTGAGACGGAGCAAGAACTTCCTTTAACAATGATCCTCTTACTTTACACCGATGGAAAAAGGATTATGAGGCTATTTGGGCATTAGGATGAGGCAAAAGGATGTTCTTTGCACAAAAGATGCAAGAACTTAGATAGGAAATTCAAGCTTATTCTTTGTGTGTTTAGAGGGGAGGGGTAAGGTTGTATTTATAGCTTGGGAGTGATTAACTTAGAGTAATTTAAGTAATTATGGTTTGAAAATGTGGGCAAGATTAAGTGAGTGGTTTTGAAAATGTGGGCAAGATTATGTGAGTGGTTTGAAAATGTGGGCAAGGTTAGATGAGTGGGGGCCACGAAGAATGGGTGAGGATTTGAATTATATTTTTAATTCATAAGTGGAGGATTTTAGGTGAGTGGGGACCACGAAGGGTGTGCGAGGATTTGAATTTGAATTTTTAATTCAATAGTAGAAAAACATGGAGAATAATGAAACGTGTGAGGATTGGGTTATTTTTTAGATTTTGAAATGGATAATTAATCAAATTATATTTGATTAATTCGAGTGTGTTTTTGTGGTAATTAAGGAATGAGAATTAATGGATTTAGGACAGATGTGAAATTAGGGTGTCTATATTCCTAACTCTTCTTCACTGGAATGGGTCACTCAGTGCATGCATTTTCCATAGCTTTTATTAAAGGAGATATTTATTTTAAAGGACAAATAAGTTATGCACCGTAAATTATGGATATAATCCTGACATATCTGCATAAGACCATGAAAATATGTCTTTAAATGATTTGAGAAACACAAAGTGAAAGTTTTATGTTCCTATGTTGAAAGAGAATCTCCTAGCTTGACTATATCTGGTTTCTCTTCTATTCCAAGGTTAACATCAATAGTTTCTTCCAAAACATCTTTAACATATCCTCCATATTCATACAATCGGAGGGGGTGAGATCTTCTTTTAATGGCATCTTGTCGATATTTTCACCCTTAGCATGGTCACTTATTTTTTCCATTTATTTATTTTATTTGTTGGCTGGTCAAGACTTCAAAGAGGTTTTCATAATGCGACTTGGAATTATATTTTTTCTGAGGCTTTGTAGAGGAACTTTTCCCTCACTTTTTCTTATATTTTACTCACACTCAAGCTCAACCTCCTCCACAAAGTAGGTGTAGGTATCCAAGTCAATGAAGAAACCCTTCTTATGGTCTCCAATAGGAATAGAGTCATGTATGCCAATAAATTATGTAATAGCCTCATTGTTCACAAACAGTCCAAAGTACATGATATTGTTGGTCCCAATCGATAAGGGTGGGGTATATAAGGTCAATTTATGGATTAGAGGGGGTTATGGTAAGGAAATCAGTATCCATAAAAATGTTCATAGAGGCAAGATACTCATATTGGCTATGGTGGGAATCTGTGTCCCTATCCAAATAAATAGATATATCTTTGCATTTAGAGAAGGAAGAATCATGGTCTATGGGTTTCACCCCATAGGGTTGAATATTGATACCATACCTTTTTGTTTTTAAATGTGGAAGTGAGACTGGTTCTCTTATTCCTTGTTCAAACTTTCCACGTCTAAGTCCTTTGAACTATGGAATATATCATTCTACTATATTTTGTGTATTCTAGGATTTTATAACAGATAGTATTTGTGTCCTCAAGGACCCAAATTATAGGAGGGTCCAATAATTTCTCTTTTATAAGAATACTTATAGCTAAGAATGTACCAATTATTTATTCATGTTGAGGTCATTTGAAGTGGTAGTTGGGTTTTCCTCTTATTTTAGGTGACAAGGATAGATTTTAGACTAGGAGAGCTTGTTGAATATTATATTCTCCATAACCATACTCAAGAATATTCATCTCCCATGAATCAAAGGGAGAGGTAGATGTAGAAGCACCATGAGCACAAGAACTAAGAGAGTTCCAATCTAATAGGGACTAAAGAGCTTTTGACTGAAAGGGGGATAACAATATCGGTGGAGGGATAGTCCTTTGCATTCCTACGTGTAAAGCTATTCAAAGCTCTAATGTAGTCACTTTTCCTAACCCTTTAATTCCTTGGCATACTAGTATATCACCGAACCTAAAATGGGAGCTCATATAAGACATGTGAAGGCATCAAACCCTCTTCTATGTCATATTTTTCAATAATTTTATCATGAATGATATAGTAATGTATGATAGTAAATGCATACATCTTATAATAAGAATAAATAACTAATCCCATACACGGATGAACAATATTATGACTATGAACATCAAGAAAAACATGTAGGAATCAGATCTAGTTTATAAACATAAAAAGAACACATATATTTAGATCCATTAGGCACTAATATTCAAAACAAACACCATAATATTAATCCACCATTGTTACAATAGCCAAAAACATCAAAATATCCATAAATATACCAGATAAATCAATAGAATAGCATTCTAACCCTGGAATCATTCTACTTGGGAATCACTCTCATTCCTCTCTCTATCTAAGCGCTCTCTCCTTCTCTTCTTTCTCTCTCGTTTCTCGTGAAAATGAATACATATCAAGATAATTTTTGGAATCTTCCCTTCACCGAATATTCATCACTCAAGAGAAAAATCAAATGCCAAATGTCATCATGCCCCACCATACTCAAGTACCCTAGAAATGAAAATGTTAGTTAAACCATAACTAACTCCACTTTATAGCTCTTAATCTTATCATTATAGTCGTATCTTGAAACATGATTTCATTAGGTTATAAGTCTTCATGTTTAGTGTTATCCATAATCAAACTGATGCATCTCCACATGTTTTTCATTACAACTTTGATCATGGTAAAAATATGGCTAGGTGCAAAGCTTGTTCTACCTAGGAGATAACCTCCATCCTCTTCTTGAAGTTACGTCCACGTGATCCTTTACACCTTGTTGGAATGAAAAAAAACCCTTCGCGCCTCAACTACTTAGTATTCTTAGGGGCTCAACATTACCCCACACTAGTTTGATTTTCATCCCCAACAATTCTTCACACTCTTTGAACAAAAATACATTCATCCAGAAAATGGATGAGGAAAAAATGTTGTATGTTGTAATATTCTAAATGGTTAATTGGAGGAGTTCAGGGAACTCAACATCTATCTCCCCATTTAATATCTTCCATTCCTCCAGCTTTGGCCACTACTTTTCTTGGTGCCTCCTCCACTATGCTAGGTATCCGGTCTAGTGTAATCTTTTAAAATTTCCCAATAAGCTCCCTTATGACCACCACCATCTCCATGAAAAACCGCTTTGAACTCTTCCATATATTTTGTGATGGAATATCAGAGTTCACCAATACGAAATTTCATCTTCTTGCACTTGGCTTTGATCTTATCCTTCTATGTTGTGGTGTCAATTATCAACTAGGCACACTCAATATTATTCATTGAGACCTTCTCCTATAAGGTCTTGAGGGTGTCCTCTTCATCTATTACATGCACATTAATAATGGGATCACATTTACGAGAATTTTTCAAGCCCCTATCTACCAATATGTTTTCCTCCTTGAGTTGGGTGAACAAGTCCTCTAACTCAAGATTTTGGGTCTCTATAATAATCTTTTTGTTTTACTTCTCCTTTGTGATCTCCTCCGATGTGGGTCACACACCGCCCCTTGATGTTAACTAGTAATATCCTCACAAAGTCTTCCAAATATTCAATCTCATCATTATATTCCATCCTAGATTAGCTCAATAGTACCGCAAATTATCCCAATACTTTATTAACCAAGGTGCTAGTTCAATCATATGATTCATTTGTCCACACCAGCTTTGAATTGCAAACCATCGCATAGTATTTCTATCTCCTTTTCCTTCCCTTTCTGATCTATGACCAAGGTCCAAGAAATCACCCCTACATTTAAGCTTTGTCTTATAAATTCTCGAGGAAGTGCATTGCACACCTACTCATTTATAAGGTGGCTTGGATCCAAAACTTTATAATTTACCCCTTTCTTTTTATTTAAATGCATGGTCTCTATCATATGATTGTTTACCTTAAACACAGATCCTCTCGCATGATAATGTAGATTCCAAATTATCATCTTCTTTGTCCTCATTACACCCCCATCTTGGTCTAAGACATCTACAAATGAAGTAACTTCTCTAGGGAAAGGGTTCTCTAGAACTGTGCATGCAACACCTTCACAGATCATCCACAAAGTACATATGAGGGGAAATAGGTGTCGATCCCTTCCTTTTCATATTGTGCTTAGAAATTTTCTTCCATGGGGTACTTGAACTTCACAATAAACCCCTTATCCTCATTAATAAAAAAATTATCTCTTATCCTTATATTCTGGTTTCGTGGCCTTGGTAGGTGATATTTATTTCACTACTCTTCCTAGGTCCCTCTATAGTAAGTGTCTTTACTATTACATGCACATCAGCTACTACCTTGTCCTTTTCCTTGTCCCTTCTCTTATCCTCCTCCTCGAGTTTCTCCTTGATTTCCTCTCTAAATGTAACATGATCTTCTTCCGAGCCTATCTCTCTCACAAAACTAGAGACATATTGTACCTTATACTTTTACTTCTCGACTCTTCTTCCTCAAGCTTCTTAACTTCTTCACGCTATGGTTGTGAAATCTTGGCACTTCCATGATGTGATGTGCCTATGTCCCAATGGCTACCCCAACATGTATCATACTTCCTTTTGTAGGAAGCATCTAATTTCTCTTCACTTTTTCATCTTCCTCCTATCCTTCTCCTACCCGGATCACTTTCATAGATGGGATCAACGCCTCTCTTAGCTTTGGAAAGGTGGAGTATTTATCCTCCACTTAAAATTATCCTTGCATCTTAGGGTATAATTATATGAACACCTAGTAGATGAATTCCTTGATTGTGAAATTGATCTATGACTGCATATCCAAGAATTCTCACTCCAAGACTTTGACATAGGCTGACTTCATATCATAGTTGTAGAGTCACATGAAGAGTGTGAACATTAGAGTCTAATTTTTTTACATCAAAGGTCATATTTTATGCATGCTTCAAATGATTGATGGAAAACTTCATATATTTAGCAGTGAATGTAAATGGTATGTTGCACCACAACCCCATTTATCCATTGGTCATCCTAACTTTCACCAAATATGAAGTGTTTTATAACTAAAAACTTCATCCGGTCCCCTACGACTTATAAAAACTCATGCAAGATACACAAATTATTCTTGAAATCCTCACGTAGGAACTCATACCATTTTTTCATCTTGTCATTTTATGAATTTGTAATGGAACCATCAAAAGTGAACTACAAAAATTACACCTTAAGGGATGAGTGTGTCAGTGGGTAAACCCACATTTTCTCATCCGGTCCATCGGGATGCCAATTTACCAAAATAAGATTAGTAGTAGGATGGACCCCACATGATCTTTGCTCTAGTTTCATTCTCGCACATGTGATTCGTTAATGATACTCTTTGTAATGAATTACAAAAATTATAGTGTCTTTGTTTTGATACTCTATATGTAATTTTTATGAATCTTCCATTTATATCCATCTATTGTTCTCGATGCACCGAATTTGCAACTAATAAGTTAGGCTATGACCCTTAATGTTAGGTCATCTAGATCTAAGATAACCCGAGACCTTACTCCCTTCTCGTAATACAACTAATTCACCAATTATTCAATTTTTGCATTCTCACATAGGTTAAGTGCCATCTCCTTGTCAAGGTTATGCGGCCTATCACTATCCTTATTAAATGGCCTATAATCCTCATTCATTTTCCCAAAAAGTAGAAATAATCCTCATGTACCAATGAAATTAACCACATGAAGATCGAGGCGGGTTTAGAAAATAAGGACATCTCCCATAGCTGTAGAACTCCAGTTTAATGCAATTCCTATTGCACCAAGTCATCAACCTTATGGTTTCCAAGCTTGTATAACCATGGAACATATTTGACTAGATCTTCCCAAATAACTTGTCATGTTCTTATTTCTTATGGTTGAACTCTCTAATCTTACACCTATATAAATTTGAACTCCACTTCTATAATTTGATTACACTCGAGGGGTACTACATTTCCCAGTATATCTCAACGGGTTCCTCATTCTATACTGCCAATCTCTTGGTTTGTGCCTTCTTTGGTGTAATTTTCACTCCTTTACTACTTTCCCTAGGTGTCTAAATTCTCCTTGTCTTCCTGAGCTCTCTGAAGTTGATAGGTTCACTCCTACTCAACCCTGTTTTGCCTCACTATCTACTCCACTTGTAACTCTGTAAGGTCTTTCCATCATTTACAAATCACCATGGGTTCGCAAAGTACTTTGCTTCTTCACCACACCATCATCACACTTTAATATCTCAGGAGAACACAAAAGAAATAAAAGGAAAGGTAGTTAAAATGACTACCCTCACCCCCTATTTATACCTTTTCCAAGACCTCATCATTTTTTCGACCCACGCGTCTTAACGTTACTTTTTAACAATGTTCTTTTTCCATTTAAGTATACTTCTGTGACCCCTCCTAACACTCAAAATTTTTAACCTTTTAGCATGCTATCATTACTTCCCTACCACATGTATCCTTCACACACCTTACTACATTGAAGTACTTAACCTCTATGATATCCACCAATTAGTTTCCCATGCCACTGCCTACCTCACCTTACAATGAGCAATTTGTCTTCTTCTCCTTCATGGTCTTCAATCATCTCAACATTTCTCATAAAACATTTTCATACAACACAAATGATTTTTCTACCTCCACACTAATGTCCCTAAAAGATTTTTCAACTAATCCAACCTCCCTTAGAAATGCACCAACCATTTACCATATTTTACTTAAATACACCCCACACTAAATGTATGCATGGTCCTCTGGGCATGGAATCACTTAAAATGTAATTAGCTACTA
Organism: Taxus wallichiana var. yunnanensis; assembly: GCA_018340775.1. Taxonomy (NCBI): domain Eukaryota; kingdom Viridiplantae; phylum Streptophyta; class Pinopsida; order Cupressales; family Taxaceae; genus Taxus; species Taxus wallichiana. The sequence goes on along the minus strand of CM031244.1, from coordinate 263,498,565 downwards.
GTGCACCAACGTGCATTATAACACATGACTAAAAATAGAAAGTATAAAAATGATGAAAGAAAAAACATATAAAGTAAAATGTATTAAAGGGAAACCTAAGCTAAATGATAACAATTCCTTATTATAAACACCTAGAAGGATTATTTATAGTAGGGCTTCAAACTAACCCCGTTAAATAAATCAAGAAACCATGTGCCATCCAAATTTTATAACTAGAAAGTGCTTGATTGAATTATGTAGGTCAGAAGATACACTCCCAACCAATGTACTTGAAACTTTTTAGGATGGTGCAAAAACATGGAGTCACATAGAAGAACCATTTTCCAAACTTCAAGCTTCTTATTCTAAATGTTTTGATCATCGTAGGCCTTTTGTCATGTTTTATCTATCTTCTAGCTCCATCAAGCTATAACATTCCTCTAATCCAACTACATCAATTTTTCTATGCACTCTTCAAGTGGTTTCTCATTAGCCAATCCTCTTTGCATGCAATATGCAGGGATGGCAACATGAACTCAACCGGTAAAATAGCCTCTATGTCAAAAACCAACTAAAAGGGTGTTACTTTATATAGTCTCTTCTAGGTTTTTCTATATGACCAGAGTACAACAGAGACTTTATCATCCCAATCCTTCCTTCCAACATCACAGATCTTTGTCAATGTGTGGCTCAAAATTATGTTGAAATCTTTAGCAGTTCCATTAGTTTATGTGTGATAGGGTGCATCTTATGATGTGCTACCATAAATTCTCGCCAACAATATTCTAACAGTCTCATTCAAGAAATGAGTACCCTTATCACTTGTTAAACTTAATGGGCATCCATATCTACTTATGATGTTCTCCCAAAAGAACCTTGATATAGTATTTATAGTGTAATCCTTCATAAGCACTTCTTTCACCAACCTTCTAAGATAATATATACAAGTGATGATGTAGCACAACCTCGGTCTTGAACACAAGTGGGGACATAAGGCCCATGAAGTCAATTGCTCATTTTTCAAAAGTTTTCACACTTGTTAAAGGCATCAACAACATTTCATTCCTATTCCCATGCTTCCCAAGGTGATGTCAATGATCACAGCCCTTGGCATATTCTTGGAAATCCTTGTAAAAATTTTCTCACCACCGGATACCCATCGAATATTACATGTGGTGGCTCTTCGTGCATATTTTCCACCAGAATCCCTCCACAATAACCATGAAATCATGTTCTAATACACACCAACACAAAATATAGTCCTGGACAAGCTTGTATAGATCTCATCCAAACAAAATATAAGGTGTGGTGTAAATAGAAAGTTATTTTCTTTCTATACTTTTTATTCCATTAGGCACCACACTTATTCATAAAAATAAAACAATATCCTCAAAATCAGATGTCGTGCATTGTAATATGAAAAAACTATGCATCGACATTGTGTCTTCAAATGATTTAGATTTCATCACCCAAAGTAATTCTAGAAATATGGTTAAGTCCTTAATTGCTCTTCCCTGTTCTTACTATGACCAAAATTCAAACACCTAAAATAACAGATCCAACAACAAATGCACCCTTGAAAAACATGGTTGTTTACCAAATACTTAAGTGCTATGTGATCTGTGTAAAATATCAATAGAGTAGCCATCAAGTGCAACCTAAACTTATGAAACACATAAATCATAGACAACACTTCAAATCTATTTTTGTGTAATTCTACTCAGCTAGAGTTAAATTTATGCTTGCAAAACATAAAATGGTGATCATCAATCCCTTCTCAAAGATATGCTACAACTACTCCAATTTTCATCCTTGAAACATCAACATGCACAGGATAGGGCTCATCCCAAGAGGGAATGTGGAAAATGGCCACAATAATAAGCTTCTCCTTTAACTTATCAAAATCCACCTGTTGCGCCTCACCCTAGTGAAATTTTCCTTTATGCCTCAACAATTATTCCAAAGACACATTCTTAATTCTAAAGGTCATAACTATGTAAGAAAAAAATTCCCCATTCAGTGGTGAAAGTAATCTTCTCTTGGTCCCCCTTTGAAATCCTAACTTTGGTGATACCACGAGAATCCATCTATAAAAGAGTAAATCTCGTGCCCTGCTACACCTTCCAATATCTCCTCTCGTGAAAGGTGTTAGAAAATGATCTATCACACATGCAACATTCAAATTTTTGTAGTCCATATAGATCCTTATCCTTCCATCCTTCTTGAAACTAATAACCATTGGGAACCCATTCATAATCTTTAATGGCCTTAGTGATCTTAGATTTCAACATTTTATCAATCTCTTATTTTAGCATCATGTGCGATTAAGATTCATCCTATAAGGACTCTTCTTAATTGGGAGCACACCTTCCTCCAACTTAATCTACATCTCTCCCAATGAGTGATGAACTCTTTTCAATTCATGGTAACCTATGGGAATAAATCCAAGAAGTCACGCAAGCTTGATTATGTTTTAAAACTCTTGGTCTATCCAATAATAACCAATGATCACTTCTTTTGGTTTTGATTATGTGTAAATATTGATCTTCTTTGTTTTTAAAGGTTTATGGTAAGCACACTCCTTCTCATATGCACTATAACATACTTTACGCATACCATATGTATGATAAACATCTAGGTTCTCTACTTCCTCATCATCTATCAGGTGCATCATTTTTCCCTTCTCTTTTTCTAGGAAGGCACACTCAAACTATACTTCATTTGTTTCTTCTTCTTCTTCTTCTACAAAATCATGCCTCCAAATCAGGTTCCCGTAGAAAATCTATGACGAGGTCCTCGCTTTGTACTATCTCCCGTAGTAAGGCACTTGACTACTTATAAATCTTCATTCAATGATGGTTTAAAAGATAGATACTCAAAAGTCTTAATAATACCTCCCATCAACTCCTGGTCAATTTCTTGTTTGATGATGTAACTCTAAATAAACATACCATGCACATGCACAACATTGTATGGTGGACTAGAACTTATGAACCAAGAGTGAGGGGGTAAAGCTTCTAGACCTTACATCTAGGATTTCTTGCATTCATGAACGTGGTACGAGGTGGATTCCTTCCCATGATATCAACATATCTTTGAAGGTGCATTGCTCCAAAGAAAACATAAGAAAAACATGGTTCTTACTTCACGCCACTCTATAATATTATCCTTATGAGTTGTCCACCAATGCACGCTTATTATACACAATGTATAAATAAGCATATTCCTCCGTTTACCTCACAGTCCATTGGACTTCCATAGCATGTAAAATGACATCAAGGTTACCTTCTCAAGTATAACTTGGTAACTTCCTTCCTCTCGGACACCTAAACAAATGCGGCTTGAAAAATCAAGTCACAATGCCCTTCAATTATCTTCTAACCAATTCATAAGTCCCATGTGCCCAATTATCAAATGCAATGCTAGTCATATCATTGATGGAATGAGCATCATCCCACTGAATTAATCCTTCTCTCGATGGTTAAATAACCTTTGGGTCTCTAATTTTGCACACATAAATTTTATCCATGTCCTCCTTTCCTAAAGGATTTAACGTAAGGTACAAACCTCTAATCTATTAGTGGAATAATAATGTGCTTCTTCTTGTTTTCAAGACTAATGTATCCCTTTTTGAAGAGTAAATAATCGGTATTCACATAACACCTAGGGCATCCATGTTTTTCTAGAAAACTATCTCGCCTCGGTAAGCGCTAAGACTTCAAAATCCCTAGTAAAATTACCCCCTTGAAATCTTATGGAAGCATTCTTCAAAACTATGATGGGCGTAGCTTTAGTTCTATTCACCATGTACAACACATTTGAGGATGGATGTAATGGTGGTCTCCCCATCTGGTTCCACGCATCTAGAGTAAGAACATTAACCTCTACACCTATGTTAATTAGTATGTTTCTTAAGAGCCATCAATCAACTACTACATTTAATGTTATTTCCTTGTCATAATAAAGACTATGAGGGGGAAAATTGGCATGTATGATCTGCCTCTCACGCTCAATTCTAGTGCATTGTATCTTTCATATCAACCACTCTCCTAACACGGGAATGATATTTTCATACTTGTAATATATTACATACCTCTTTCACATCATCAACATCATTTTGATGGATATCATCAACATTCTTTTCATGTTCCAACTTTTACGATTGTCCTTTCAAATAGTGAATCTCTCCTTGCAAACTCCTAATAACCTCCACAGTCTCCCGGTAAATTTCCTATGATAGATCAAATTAGGATAATTTCAATGCAATAATTCTTCTCTTGCAATTAGAGGCCTCTACTTTGGTACTTCTCTAGTGTGCACAACTTCAACATCTGTAGTTACTAATACAGGTTCTAACTCATGATTAGGCACTATCTTAGGCATGAACATAGGCTCAATGCACTTCAACTAACCATTATTTTTCCCTTTTCATTTTTTTATTCTGGATCATGTGATCATAAAAATCAGGGAACTCCTCATAATTTTGTTTCTTTCTGTACCACAAGCATCACATCAAATCTAGGAAATCATGTTTGTAATGATCCATAGATCCAAAATTGAAACAATTTCGACAGGGGAAGTCACTCCTTCCTCCACCATGAATACAATGACCTCTGAATCCTATATGAAAACTTGTTTCCATTCCTCCACCTTCTTCACGCCCTTCATGTTGATGCCCCTCATCTTTATAATTGTTCACAACACTGGTATGACACACACCAATATCAATTACATCCTGAATATGGTCTATCAACTTACAATATTTAGTATCATGAGTACTGGATGTAAAAATATTACAATAGGAAAAAAAAATATTATGGAGTGCATATTGTAATAACAGACATCTACTTGGATCATGATCCCCATGATAGATTTTACATTCTAACAACATGGTAAAAATTGAGTTTTAAGGGAAACTATACTTGGTGTGTCCTTCTTCTTCACAATCTATACACCAAAGTTCATTGTGAGTCTCATGTGTTAAATATACAGACAATTTTTCAAGTTTATTTTTTTACAAGTAGTCTTTCACTTCAAAAGGGGACTTAACCCAATGTCAACACTTCGACATCCTTAATGTACGTAGTATCCTTCAAGGTCTCACGCAGATCCGTGAAAGTCTTATATGAAAGCACTTGTCTAAAAGGTGTTATAAAGCCTCCAACGAACCACCGAGAATGTTGATAGGGATGAATATCATAACATAACTTTGATAGAATAGTCTTAAAGCACACATCATTCTCCCACACACTCTCTTCCATAACCTGTTGAATCTCATTGAGCATGATGATACTCTTTTCTCAAATTAAAGAATATGAAATTCATCTAATAAGGCATCATACAAAGTGTAGTATAATCCATCACCATCTAATGTGGATCATAATTTTGGTACTAGCTATGTGTGTGCCCTTGCAACATAGTTCCAAACTGTCTTTCCTTCCTCTTCGGGTAGTGATCCCCTTAGCGTGCTATAGAAATTAACACTTATGTACATGCTAAGCATCATCTTCAACACATTTATAATCGGGTAAATGAAGATACATATCATAAAATACTTGTTGATGGGGTTATGGTCCTTTCCCACCTAATCTAAAACCCTTATTACCTCATGTGTTTCCTCCACCACCAAATCCATAATTACTACTAACTCTTGATCCTTAAGATCCACCAAATCCTTCTCTTATAGTAGGTACAAGTCCCGAAGAAGTGCTAGTCTATGTTCCCATCATTGTGCTAAAATGAGATCCAACACTGTGAAGTTGAACTAATTATAGACATGATAAATGTGTTCTATGTGACCACACTTTTTCTAAATCATGTTAGTGATAGAGTACCACATAACACAGGGAATGTCCGAGTGGCCATAGAAAAATTTAATGAAAAGTGATATTTACTTGATGTTGTTTACTTACCAATACCAATACGAATGAAACTAGAAATACTAGTCTCATATTTTGGAAAAATAAGTGCAAGGGTTAGGTTGTCAGGTGGGTTCAAATGCATGCCTATGGTCCATCTCCTTTCTTCATCTTACGAGCTCTCACTAAAATCTGAGGGGTTATTCTTCCGTGCTTTCGAGGCGGGGTGGCACAAACTTCTTAGATTTCATGTCCTCCACGTGAACCTCAAATCCTTCCTAGAAAATTTGCCTCCATACATCCATTACTCCTATAATCTCACGTCGTTTAACCAATTCCCTCTCTTGAGCTTCATTATACTTGAACCTACTTCCCTCTCTCTCCTCTTCTGCTCTAGGATCCACCATTTCTTGCCACATTTTCTTCTACGCCCCATGCCTTGTGGAAGTTTAGATAGCTATAGGAAATACATATAAACTAATAGTGATGATCAATATCTTAATGGATAAGTATAAAGTGCACAAGAAATATCCTCTTGGTTCTTACAAGAAATCAAACTCAACAACCTCTAGGAAAGAATTAGTTGAAATTATGTACTCCAACATGTAGGTAGTCCACAAACCACTCCACCAAAAGCCAACAACAAGAGTCTAAATTATATTAACATCATGAAGCTACTGATAATATTCTTGGGTCCAAACATGAGGTTGATAATACTAACTCTTCATTTGTACATATGCTAACAACCAATCATACAACTCTACTAGAAAAAAGTGAAATAATATCTCATAGAGCTCATTATATAGATGCTCCTCTACATATATATGTGCATCAAACTCAAATCTAGTGTTGAATCTCTATGTAAAATCACCCTCCGTGTTCTTAAGACAAGTTTCCACACTGGAAAAGTTCAAGATTTCTACCATCACACACCATTCTTGCAATAAAATCAAAAGAAGTCCCGTCAAAGGAACTAATATGTACTCACTTTTCCTAACCCTTTAATTCCGAGGTGCACTTTGGTATATAACCCATCCCGAATTGGGATCTCACCGAGGTGCACAAAGGCACCATGCCCCTCTTTTATGTGAGATTTGTGAAGAATGTTATCATGAATAGAGTATTAATGTACAATAGTAAATGCATACATCTTATAACTAGAATAATGAACTAAACCCATGCACATATGAACAATATTATGACTATGAACATCAAGAACAACATGTAGGAATCAGATCTAGACCATAAACATAATAAAGAACACAAATATTTAGATCCATTGGGCACTGATATTCAGAAAAAAACACCATTATATTAATCCACCATTATTACAGTAGCCAAATACATCATAAGATCCATAAACGGACTAGATACATCAATAGAATAATATTCTAACCCTACTATTATTCTACTCAAGAAGCATTCTCATGCATCTCTCTATCTAAGCTTTGTCTCTACTTCTCTTCTCTCTCTATTCTTGTCATGTAAAAAATACATATCAAGAGAAATATGGGAATATTCCCTTAACCACCTACTCATCACTTGAGAGAAAAACAACATGCCAAATTTAATCATGCCCCACCATACTCAAGTACCCTAGACATGCAAATGGAAGCTAAACCATAACTAAATCCACTTTATATCTCTTAATCTTAAGATGATAAACATATCCTAAAACATGATTTCCTTGGGCTGTAAGTCTCCATTTTTATCCTTATCCATAATAAAACCTGGCCACATCTCTACATGTTTCTCATTGAAATGATGATCATGGTAAAAAATAAGGCTAACTCCCGAGCCTGTTGTGCATGGGCACAAACCTTCAATCTCTTCCTAAAGTCACTTCCGCGTGAGCCTTTGTGCCTTGCTAGCACATGAAAAAACCCTTCACACTTCAACTACTTAGTGTTCTTAGGGGCTCAACATCTATAATTTTTGAAAGGTTCTAGATCTCCTAAAATTGTAATAGTGTGCCCTTGTGTCTCAACTTAAGACATTGGTGAAATTTCGATGGTATGGCTCGTATGGCATGAATCCATGGGTGACCAAGAAGCATATTGTAGGTAATTTTCAAGTCTAAGAAATGAAACTTCGTTTTGTGATAAGTTGGCCCTACTTCTATTGCGTGTTGTTCTACCAAATCGATTCTTGTTTTGTGGTGTTGTATGTGGTTCTCGTGATAATTTAATACTAAATATCTTCTTCTCTATGTCATAACTATTTAATTAGCTTCAACATGTATATGTTTAATAATCACTTATTATTCAAAATAACCCTTGGTGATAATTTAATACTAAATATCTTCTTCTCTATGTCATAACTATTTAATTAGCTTCAACATGTATATGTTTAATAATCACTTGTTATTCAAAATAACCCTCTTTATCTTTCGATGAGTAAAAATACTTCTATGTAAAGAGGAAGGTTATACATATGATCTTCATTAGGGATTTCATTGTGGTTAAATTAAATTTGTTAACTTGGTGTAATATTTTCCACCACAACGTGTAAGTGAGAAGGATCTACCTCAATTTACACTCCTAACCCCTAAATATTTTTATGAAGGATGTCCTTATGTATGTTTGATATTTTAAGAAGATCTAAGATTGAAATCTTAGCAGACATCTTCTCAAGTTGGTCTAGGATATTGTACTGACTATCCTAAGGGGTAGACAGAGGAGGTTTTGAGATTGTGAGATGATCTCTCCATGTTAAGGAAATGCAATATCTTACCTTCATCCTAATGGTATTAACACACTCGTAAAAATATTGAACACATCCAATAAGTGATTCATATTGATTGTTATCATTTTTGTATAAACATAATTTGTGGCTTTATAGCTTTGGGAAGACTCTCCCTGATCCAAATTTTTCTCACTTGGTTTACCATGTTTTGGGAAAGGCTCTTTGAATATTCCCATCCTTTGATTTGGCATTTGATTTGATTCTAGTGAATTGAATTCTATCTCCCCACTATCAATAAGATCTTGGATGAAGTGGCGTAGTATTAAGCATTTTTCTATCTTATGTCCTTTTACAATATGGAAATCACAATCCTCATGTTCCTTATACTACAAAGGTTTAGGTGCATTATAATCAAAAGGAATAATTTTATGATATGTCACCATGTTCACTACATCTAGTTGTTTTAAGATTAAATACAAGGAATAAGTAAGAGGAGTGAATTCTCTACATTTAACTGGTGGTTGGATTGTCCTTTTGGTTGGTTTAAAAGGTTGAAAAACTTGAATTGCTTTTATGTGTTAACAATCCATGATTCCATCTCTAATGAAATTCTTGTTTTTATTAAATATTTTGGGTTTGTCCGTAGGTTTGGAAGACTGATTATCTTTTGAAAATGGTTTGAGTGTCCCTTTTGTGATTAGAGCCTTTTATATTTGTGTATTATTCTCGATAACCTCTTCAAAGTTTTGAATACAATGAATTTGTAGATGAAAAGAAATTTTTGAATTTAAATTTGGCACAAATATGCTAACAAGTTATTTTTCAGGGATCGATAAAGGGAAGAAAGTAGCTAGCCCCTTCCATCTTCATAAGAAACTTGCAAATGTTTTGTTTGGTCATTGTTTGGCATTACATAGGTCTGACATGGTATGCCACTCTCAACATTAAAGGAGAAATCATAAATAAAATTTTCCACTAGTTTTGGCCATGTGAAGATAGACCCACGAGGTAAATGAAGAAACCACTCTAGGCCTTGTACCCATAGAATTTTCAGAAATAGTCATATGAGGTAATTATCATTGTAGGCCACTTCTTGGCATGTCATGTAAAAAAAATTTACATGATCTTGTGGATCACATTTTCCTTTGTATTTATCAAATTTTAGGAAATTAAATTTCTTAGGAAAAGGTGTATGCAACATAGCCTTATCAAATAGATAAGGGCATAGCTCTTCATATTGATACTTCTTGTTATGTCCTACATTACTTTCTTAAAGGCTTGTGAGCATTGATTTCATAGATTGTAACTCTTGTGAAATAATTTTCTCCTTAGTGGGGAAGATGGCATATACACGAAACTATTTTTTGACATTTCTCCCTCTTTATTTTCTATGTGAAGCTCACTATTTCTAACCTTAGGTTTCTCCCGATGTACATTTTTGTTTGTATATTTGTTTACATGGGATACTAGGAAAGATAATTTTTGACTAAGGTGTTGAATTTTTTGTTGTATAGTGACTTATTCATCATGAGGTTCCTCTTCATTTTCATGGAGAGGGGGTTGTTCTATGTTTTCATGTTCCACTCTTACCCTATGTGGAATTTTGATGAGTGGAATTCTAAAACCACTCATGTTTTCATTTCTAGTGTTTGAGGTGGAATCATGTCCATGTCCTAAAATTTCATCCATATTAGTGAGGGGGCATTCTTGCTCATTAGCATTATTTGTAGGTGGAATATTTTTAGGTTCAGTTTGCATTATAACACCTAATTCCAAAACTCTTATGAGTACCCTATCTTTATTTAGAAAGAGGAACTCATATAATTGAGCGGGGTCGAATTAAAACTCCACGTGTGGTGATCCTAACTCATCACCATTATGGTCTACCATATCATCTTATTCCTTCTCTACAGAGAATAAAGGTTCTAAATCATGGCCGATAAAGGGATTTGACCCTTTTAATGTTTCCCATGCTTTTCCTTGGATCCCATTCTTGTTATGGGGCCCATATAAAATGATAATTTCACTAAGGTGCCTTGTGGAATTTTCCCAATGGTATAATCAAACCTAAGTGAAAACCTAGAATGATAAGTTTACTAATGATGCAAAAATAATGTCAATAGTCTAAACAATAATGAATATCAATAAATCAAGTGATAAAATTTATTTGACTAAATGAATAGGTCAAAATTTTGAATAATTACAAGACACAATCACATAAGGTTCATTTCTAAACTAATCAATCAATAATGTACTTCCTAAATGTTTCCAAATGGTATTTTGATGTTTAAGATGATAAAAAAATGTCACTACTTATATCTAGTTAAAAATGAACAAGGCTTAAGTAATAACAAAATGTTGATGTGATTTCTAAGAAAAATATACGTAAAGTGAGTTTAAGTCCAAGAAAGACCTAAATTTCAAAAAGTGGGGGTTACAAATATAAACAACGTAACAATACCACTAGAATAAGTTAACGAAATTTTACAGAAAAGTAAGGTATTAGTATCAAAATAATATTAGTACGATGCGTACAAGGTAACATCAACACCTTTCAAAATTGAGGTATTATTTGAAAGCAAACCAAGGCTAAAGTATACTAAGGAATTGTTAAGGTGCATGTAGTGTAACATTACAATCTAGACGCTTAGGTTGAGTTTGAAAGAAACAAGACGTAAGTATCGAAATTGATGCTATAAGATACAAGAAATGTAACACTTCAAAGGAGAATTGAGTGAAGAATCAATCCTAAATAAAATTATGATCTTGACTTGGGTATTAAGATCAAATTAGTATTAATATATGAAAACACACCAATACACTTTCAATGTTTACCATCTAGTCTCAAGAAAAGATGAATGTAAATGGGTACAAAATTGGTGGACACGACTGATTGATAACATACATATGGTTGCTCTTCTTTTGATCAATAAAGTGTCCAAAGGAATCAAATGAAGTACATAAAATGAGGATGAAAAGTGTTTTTCCTCACTTTGTACGCTTTTCCTCACCCTATGGTGAGTGAAAAACTCAACAAAAAAGTAATGGTTCAAAAAATTTGTGGTGAATGACATGCAGTTTAAAATTTAATAGACTCTCCCTTTATTTAATAAATAAATTTTCGACTCTGAGAAGTTTCTCCCTTTGTGAAGGCTCTTTCAAAGAAATATTGTCTTGTTACAGTGAAGTTGGCTCTAAGAAATAATTGCTTTTCTAGGTGGTTCCCTTAACTCAGTTTCACATGATACCCATACAAGCTCGATTACCAAGAAAGTCACACTGAATAGTCAAGGAGTATCTCTTATTTAATTTACCCCCTTCAAATACAATGAGAAATGATTGTGTTCAGTTGTATTCTCACTAGGGTTGCAATACAAATAACTTTGACACTAAATTTTACGTGTAAACTAGTCAAGTAAGTGTGCGAAGCATTTACTTTTTCATCCACAAGGCTCCTCTTTCGTGGACTACTTTTGGGTTCCTAGGACCATGCCCATTTTTATCTTAAGGCTTATGCCAAAGGGGTTATGTCCTAGTTTAAAGCAGATGGTGCATACCCTTATCCGAACCTACATATATAGTGTGATGAATGTGGTGTGTTTTTGATCTTTTATACTTATTGTGGTTTATCAATTTTCCATTTAGAAATTTGAAACACACATGTAGTTAGAAATTTTGTTTTAGTTCTCCTTTCTTTAAAAATCATTTTTAGGTACTACACAAAGAGTTTAGTATTTTTCCACAAACAAAAAGAGGATAGTACATATTTTCTAATTCTCAAGATCATCCTAATACGAAAGAAAAGAGTATACATGATGTAGAACCCAACTATTTAACTATCAATGGAAAAAAACTTAACTTAAACGCACAATTTGTTCATTTTAGCTAATTTGACATTCATTCCTTAGCAATAAGTGTAATGAGATGTTTTTCAAAGCATAGAAAATATGTAGAAATCATTTATGATTCCCAAGATCACCTAAAATGTGTGAGGGAAGAGCATACATGAATCTAATCTTATAAACAAGTATGAAACACTCATATAAAATTTGAACAAACCAAATTAGAAAAAATCATGAATATATTCCTTGCAAGGAGTTAGCACATCAAGAACACAAGCTTTTACAAATTTTAAAATAACATTCAAATCTATACTTTGTGACATGTGTGTGCCCTTAAAATTCTATTTGTGCCCTTATCAACATGTGTGTGACTTTGCTAAAAATGATAGTGAGCTAAACATGTGCATGGGAAGAGAGTTGTGTGTACAAGAAAGCTAGCATGTGTGCACCCCGTCGATAAAATATAAAAAAATCCTACAAAACATGTGCATGTACATAGAGGTTCTTGCATGTGAGTTTAATCATATGCATGGACAATTAGACTACAGAAAAACATAGAGGGAGATATTTCATGTGCACGTGAAGAACAATGTATGCGTGATTCTAACCAAGGACTGACACATGGTATGACTAGAAGTAGAATGTATGCACAAAATATTGGGTGTGTGTGTGTGCATGCTTTTAGACACTGTGTAGAAGTTTGGATGTTGCATGTCCCTGCAAATTTTTTTGTATGAGTGTACCTATAGGTGTCATCAAAATACAAAGCTCGACGTATGTAACTTTAAAAAGGTAAAAAATTTCCTAATTTAGCTCAAATATATTGAAAACCCATCACAATAAACCACATAAGAGAGACTTAATGCATATAAAGTTAGTGAAACAACCTTATTATTTTAACTTATTTCACATGTACATGATTTGGGTTATAAAATCTTGATAAAAACTAGTAAAACTCATTAAAATCAAATAGACTATGAATGCCTCCCACCGGGAGTGCCATATATATCCATGTATTAGTTATATAAGATAAAATAATTAAAACTAACACCTAATAGTTCCAAAAAAAGATAACTAAAAAGTATCATCATGTTAAGAGCTAAGGAGACTAAATATTAACAACATACATGAGAACTTTGATGGAGAATCAAACTAATATGTTAAGTATTATTCTCTACTCTTTGAAAGATAAACTTGAAATGGACCTCTCGTAGATCCTTAAAAATCAAAATGTGATGGTTTGTTTGATCCCAAATCTTTGAGAATGGATTCCCATCAAGACATTTCTATAAGACCATTTTGATATTCTCCATATGACTCAAAATCTTAGATGGATGAAATGCAAGATGAAGATACCTAACTCAATGCTAATGAAGGATGCTCAAAGATCAAAATTCCTATATTTTATGCTATATGCATGCAAAGGAATAAGAAGAAAGGTAGGAGGAGGGTTCCTTATATAACCCATTGGTTTGAAGAAGCTTTGCATCATATTGTATGTGGGATAATAACAAAGCTATGTTAGCAATGGATAAACATACTTTAAGTTTTCTTTAAAGGAGTTTAATATATTATTAGTTGTTCATGGGAGTTGAGGGGGTTTATTAATTAATCAAGAGTGATTAACTAATAGGTAGGTGTAGGATTATAGAAGCTTTTAGAAGAAATTTAGCATGATCTAGGTTATGAGGGGATTTTAATCCAATAAATGATGACTTATTGATTAACATAAGGGAAGTTAATTAATTAAGAATAATTAATTAATCTAGATAGAAAGGAACACTAATTAATGAAACATTGTCAATCAACGTCTTGATTGATAAAAGAGTTAATTAATTAGTGTAATGTAATTAATCAACGGTGATAGAAGAGATAAGGTGTGTTATTTACGATATGCCGTTAATTTGTTGGAAAGAGGATAATTAGTGAAATTTAAGTATTTAAATTTCTTGATCAAAATTATATTTGTCTACACATAGACCAATCCTTATATTTGTAAAAAGAAATCCATTTCCATGAGGAGAAAATTGAAAAAATTTCAAGACGTTAATGGCATGTTTCCATTCAGTTGACAACTTGGTCAAAGAAGTCAATTTAAAAGTGGAAGAGGGTTTCATGATGTTCAAAAGTGAAATGTGAAGCTCATGCATTAAGTTGAGGGTCATCATATCCTAAATTTTTATTTGTGTCCAAATCTCTCTCGAGAAATAAGTCAAAGTGAGCTAATAAAGATATTTTGGTACTCAAAGCCATCATAAGTGAAGGATCAAGAAATCTTATTTTCCCATGGCAGGAATATGAATTAGAAGGTACATGATAATTCCAAATATGATTTAATTCAAGAAGTTCTTTGGAGTCAATAAGGGTAAATGGGTTACTGTTTTTTTGTTGTTGTTTTGTCTTTATTAAGCCTCGCTTGTGTAGCTGTTTCTGGGCTACGTTGATTTTCATTGTTCCTCTTGGACTTGGTTAGTCCTGCTATGTTTCTCACTCTTATTCCGGCTTAAAGGCCTTTTTTTGTATTCAAGGGTATAGTCCCTTTCAAAAAACTATTTGCCATTATTAAAAAAAAAAAAAGGGTAAATGGGTGATATTGAAGTGAAGCACCATGTATGCAAGATTGAGAAATCATCTTAGTTTTAATTTATTCCATTAACATAATAGTGTTCTTAAAAAATAATTCAACACTTTGTAATGTGATTACACCTCAAAGAAAGAAATATTTTACCCAAACCTTATTTCAGTACAACCAATAGCCATTGGGTAAGAATCTTCGAAAAGAAAGATGATGAAAATATGGCACACATAGGTTCTCTATTCTATGAAGATTCATAATAATTTTAGAATCATCAAAAATACCATAGATCATGTTGAACCATGTGAGATTGATCCATCGCAACCTCCCATTATTCATCAAAGCATCCAAGTGTTCCTTTTCTTGGTGGAAGAATGTTCCCATAATGACAAAAATATTATGTGTCATCATACTCCCGAGAGTGTTCTGTGACTAACATCATATCTTCTCCAAAAGATGCATTCCCATGGATTCAAGAGTTTATTTTGATCAAACCAATAATGATACAAAACACTAGAGATCTTGAATTTTTAGCCATCAAAAACCTTGAGATCTAAGCGAAGAAAGAAGGAAAAGTACTCATTTCTTTAGTGGAGATACTATATATTATTATGTGGATGTTTCCTAGCCAAACCTTACAAATCCTATTAAGGAAATGAATCAAGAAGAATATGAGTTTACACACATCATTTTTGGTCAAGCTAGAGATGAAGGTGATTCTCATCTATTCAAGGAATCACACCTACATTCTCTCTTGGAATAAGAAATAAAAATTAAAAATTGAACAATTAGAAGACCATGTGGGATCTCTCAATGCCTAATTATGATCCTTATTAGATCTAATGTAGTTCCTCCTCCTCTAGTAGAATGAATTTCTTTGATAAAAATATTGATCCCAAGGTGATCACAAAGGTACAAGGGAGGACCAATGCAGGTGGGTCAAAAATATTTTTGAAGAATAAAATTTATTGTTTCTAAAGGTTCTCTCTATTCAAATATGTTCTTTCCACTATTTTGAAGTTAATATAACAAGGTATGAGATTGAAAATTTGAATATCCATTAATATGAGGTGGTCCCACTTGTGTCTTAGATGACTTTCCTCAAATTCCATACTTTCATGAGTAGAAATGTATTTACATACATTGATGAGAACTTGTCCCTAGTTTACATTCGCACTCTAAATGCCGATATGACATGATAAAATATTCAATCTCTAAAATTTAGGCTAGTGAACAACATGCGTTGAAGATTCTAAATGATGTCAAAAATTATGTTCAAGAACTTGGATCCCTTCCACTCACCGATTATTCATCGTCGAAGGACTCGCTGTCGGTTTTTGCATTAGTTATTCAAGGAGGAGAGTGACCCTCTCTCCTCTAATAAGGATAATTTGGATTCCCTCACCAGCATCAAACACTCTATATCCAATAGTGATAGAAATCATAAGTTATTATTTAGTTAGTTTAAACTTACTAAGGATGTTCCCATAACATTCATCAAAGTGTTGAGCTAAATCCGTACTCTAGAATAAGAAAAGTTGGCACCGATGGTCATCCTGGTTTAGTAGATAATTCAAATTATAGGATATTATTATCGAAACTCTCCCTTAAGGATCATGAATGGATAATTATCCATTAGCTAAATTTTCATCCTCATCAGATTTGTCAACTTTATCTCTCTCCTTATTCTCTCTTCATATTCTAATTTTTGATTAAGAATGTAATTTTTGTTATTTTGTCATATTCACTTAAGTGACCTCTAACATTAACATTGCAAGATTTATTTTTCACTAATAAGAAAAAGAATCACTTTTGTATCTTAGGCATATGGATGGTTACAAGTGATGGGAATAGGTGAAAATTAATATAGGGATAGATGAAGATGCATTTTTGTACACTATAAATTGGAATGGATCCTCCATTCTAAGGGATTGAAATTATTGATTGATTATATGTTTTTATATTTACCACTACTACATTAAGAAATAACAAATATGTTTTGTCTATTTATTTGTCTATTTTCCTCTATTCTCTCTCCCTCTAATTTACAACATTGTAAATATGATGATCTTATAAAACCAATAAAGGTGTCAAAACTTTTATAAATGAATCAATAGAATTTTGTGTCTATGATTTGTTAGTCTTATCATTGTTATAATTTTTTTGTTCTTATAATTGAATGTGGATATACTCTAGTTGATTTATGTGAATTATGTAAGCCTACTCACAACATTAAACCTATTTCTCCTTATTTACCTAACTCCCCTTTACCTCTCTTCACATAAAATTACTACCTTCTACTTTTTATAAGAAATTTTCCATGGGTTTAATAGTGGAATATTCCTATTTGATCCCTAGCCTAATGAAAACCCTACATTTTTAGGTAGTTTACATTAAATAATGGTATCCTCTCCATACAAAATAATTAGGGGCTTATCCCCTTGATCGTTAGTGAAACCAATAATTTTTCATTGCGAAAAATTATTTCAACAATAATTTTTGGTAACTTTGTTGGGAAGAAATCTACCCTTGTGCAATCGTTAAATATATCTGAAAATTCAAAAGTATATATATTCCAAAAAAATTAATCATATATCAAAATTAAAATTATATTTTTAAGGAGACTCTATCAAGGAATAAATCCATGTCATGTTCATTTCATAAATCATGAAGATGAATTTTAAATATTTGTGTTTAACGCTAATAAGTGAAAACAACAATGAATAAGAAGATTACCACCAATATATGAAAATTTTCAACCAACCAGTATTTTGTACCATCTCTCAAAAATTTATGTATTCTAGCACACAAGGAAGAGGTTTCTTGCTTCAAACCAAAATCCGTAATCGAAGATAGAAATAAGTTAAGTAACATTTCTGTAAAATTTATGAAAATAATATTTAGAATAGAGAAAATTGTTTCTTCTCAAGATGCTACCATCAAATCCTTATGGCTTTAATTCTAGATTACTACTTCTAGAATAAAGAAATTGGGAATCGCACCATTTGATGGTCGAGAATCTAAGATCCCGATGAGAAATATGTAAAAGAGATATGAAATTTTGTGTGAACAACAAAAATATGAAGATTATCTTAAAGGTAATGTTTTTGATTAAAAACAACTACTAGATAAAATCAAAGCGTTGTATTTTGTCTCTCTCCCTTGGATGATTTTATTGCTTATGGAGGTGAAGAAATGAAAACCTTGAAAAGTGAGTTTTGGAATAATGTTGATTTTTGTAGAAGAAAATTTTGATCCCCAAACTAACTTGAAATTTTTCACTATATTGAGGATACACAAGAAAGGTATGATAAAATTGAAGCACTCCCAAGATAGAGGATAAAAACTACCTTATGGATATTGTTTATACTAAATCTCATGACTATGAAGTGTTTATTCCATAAATATTTCTTAGTAATTACCATAACTATCATCTTCTTGATCCTTCCAATGAAATTATACTCAACACTCAAGAGGATAGTGAAGAAATAATGAAATTTGAGAATCCATTCGTAGTTCCATCTTGTCCTAACAAAAAGTCATTGGAAGGAGAAACGTACACAATTGTTGAGGATTATTGTCTCATGATGGATGGAAAAATACTTGTCAAGAGTTCCACTAACCATGAAGATGTTTTTGGGATGAATTTTATTTCCTCATTACAATTCCTTTAGGAGGATGAATTTAAGGTAATTATTGATGGTTTTCTTTCTCATTTTTGTTCTTCATTTGATGTACAAATACCCAATTAGGAAATGAATCAAAATGAAGAATCTGATTTCTTTATTTATATAAACATGGATGGATGTGTAACATATTATCTCTCTAATGATATTGTTTCATTTACATCACCAAGAGAGTGTAATAGTGATCACCATAATGAGCATTGACCCTTTCCTTTTCCCTATGAGGAAGAATAATTTCTAAGAGATATTCAAGATGGATTAGAGGATTATCCTCATGTTGTGGTCCCTAATATTTGTCCTTACCCTTTTCATGATGATAACTTGATTAATATTTAATTGAATGGTGTTCCCTCCCCATAAAGAATGGATATTGTGTGTCTATTAGAAAATAACGAATATCATGTATGCCTTAACTTGCAAGAAGGAAACCTCGTATGAAAACAAATGTTAATTAGGAGATGTAGGAATTTCAAATGAGTCCTGACCATATGAATATCGACTAAAAATCATCTCCCGAGACCCAAAGTGAATATTCTTCAAATGAGTACGTCAAAAATTTGAAGAAATAATTTGTGCAAGATGTTTTGAATATTGTAGAAGAAATTGAAAACCCTCATCTTAGTCTTGAGATCTTGATCTATGTTATGATATTGCAAGATAATTGTGATTCAATTTGTGTTTCTCCTTTTGATATACAAATTCCCCATAATGAGATAGAACAAAAAAGTAAGCTCACTATTCATTTTGAATCCTTGGTGGATGAATATGAACGTGATAATGAGTCATCAACTCTCTTATTCTATGAAGAAAATTATTTCCATGCTTTGAATGGAAGGGGAAGGAAATTTTTGAATATGCTATGGGTATATTCATTCACAAGGACAATACCTATGCTTCAGAAAATAATATTAAGGAAAATATTGAGCTAGTATGTGTAGAAAGTAATTATTTAGAACAATAAAATTATAATATAAAAGAAGCTTATGAATGTAGAGAAAACCAACTTGTTCTCATCACTTCCAGATTCACCGCTAATTCTAGAAATGCTTCCATGCTGAAACCTTTACTAAAGGATGATAACTAATTTCATGAGAAAATCAAATATTCTATTTTTGAAAACTTTGAGGAATGACTTCTCATAAAAACAAGGTATCAAGATGAGACTATAGTAGGAAAAACCTCTAAACAAGTAAAAAGGTTTTCATTAGATGTAAGATTATTTTTATATAGTATTAGTAAAAAGATGGAAACTTGGTCTCTCTCCTTCCCCTAAACCATAGAGAGACATTGTGAGGACATGGAATGACTAGATGATTATCTTTGAGATTTTTAAAGGGTATGAATTGAGCACATTGGTCCATGATGGTACATACTTATCTCAACTCATTGTCATTGGTTTATGTATATATAATTTCCCTTCTCTTTAAATATTCCTCCCTTACAACATAATTTACCTTCCCATTGTGTGATTTCTTTCCATTTTTGGTGTTTTTCCTTTCAGTTGTGTGTGTTTTGTCTTTTCCCATTATGTGTATCTATCCCATGTATTAGTAGTAAAGATTTTATTCTATTGCCTAATTTTTCAAAGAATTTTTTTGATAGCACAAGAGAGTTCCAACGATATTAATTTCCCCTTATAGTCCAATTTCCCCAAGTTATATCCAAGTATTTTCATGCAAAATGAAAAGACTAAAAGTTCAAATTTCAAAGCATTGTCACAGTGCAAATTTTGACCTCCTTATCACACTAAACCCTTCTCTTGCCCGACATATCTCCAATAGTACCATAAAACTTACCTCCAAGGAAGTAACTAAGGATTCTTGCAAATATTTCTTATGTAAGGACAAGTGATAAATTTTATGGATGAATTTAATGAAGTTCATTGAAAGATAGGTCTTCCTAAAGGCCTAAAAAGACTATTTTCGGTTATACTAAGGCCGTATGAATTTAAATTCTGATTGTGTGCTTTCTTTCCATTTTTGGTGTTTTTTCCTTTCAGTTGTGTGTGTTTTGTCTTTTCCCATTATGTGTATCTATCCCATGTATTAGTAGTAAAGAGTTTATTCTATTTCACAATTTTAAAAAGAATTTTTTTAATACTAAGAGAGTTCTAAGGATATCTATTTCCCTTATAGTCAAATTTCCTTGAGTTATATCCAAGTGTTTTCATGCAAAAATGAATAGCCTAAAAGTTCAAATTTCAAAGCATTGTCACGGTCCAAAATTTTACCTCCTTATCACACTAAACCCTTCTCTTGGCTGACATATCTCCAATAGTACCATCAACATACCTCTAAGGAAGTAACTAAGGATTCTTTCAAATATTTCTTAGTATGTAAGGAAAAGCGATAAATTTTATGGATGAATTCAATGAAGTTCGAGTGAAAGATGGGTCTTCCTAAAGGCATAAACAAACTATTTTTGTCATTCGAAGCCAATATGAATTTGTACAAAAAGTTAAAGGAATATATAAAACATAGAAATGTTGTGGTGTGGATTATTAAAGGTGATAGAGGAAATTTAGGAATATTTAGGAAATAATTTCTCATTCAGGGACAATTTGTTCAACATCAGGTTTTCTAGGTGCAAGGAATGAACATCCTAATGGTGAAACCTTACTTACTAGGATGAATTTAGGAGTTATGTAAGGAGTCAAGAAGAAAAAAAGTAGGAATAAGAAATATATGATAATTATCTACAAGGTGGGAACATCAATTTTGATCTAAGGATTAAAGGTTTTATGAAGAATTTCAAAACACAAAGTTTCCTCTCTCAACTCGGAAAAATGATGGATAAATTTTAAATTTCAGGCATTTTAAAGTCTTTAAAATAGTTACATTGATCTTATAATGAGCATTGGACTCAAAATAATACAATATTTGATCCCAAAACATTATCCTAAGCCTCCGAGGTGAAAATTCAAGTGTGGTGTGTATTTTTGACATCGAGGAAAATACAAACTTTCTAAATGCTCCCGATTGGACTTTTTCATACCTTATGTCCCCGATTTATCTTGAGGGATAATGGGGACAATGGGGAAATAAATATTGACTTATTTCTCATCCTTATGTCACACTTTGTTGCTCTTCTTTTCCATGTTTTTGTTATTGTCCTTTATGTCCCCATGGTGCAAACGGGACAAGGAAGAGAGAAAAGTGTAAACTCATTCCTTGTTCCAAGTCACACTTTATTTTACCTATTATCCTCTCTCTTTATTATTTACTCAGGGTACAAAGCGACAAAAAAATTGATTCAAGGTATTATATATCCCCATAACTCCATGTGACCTCACTCACCCATGGGTGCATTCCTAACCCCCTCATCACTTTCACCTCATGCACATGCTGCTACTTGCCATCATCTTTCTTAAAGTCCTATTTTTATGTCCTTGGTTTCCCCATTTTGACATTGTACCATTTTCAAACTCTCACTCACTCGATTATAACCATGGTTAAGATGTGTAATTAACAGTGAATGTAAAAACATAATAAAAATCTTCTCACTCTTCATTCACTCAACACTTAACCATTTTTTATGAGGACTACTGATGTAACACCATCCAAGCTCCATTTTTACCCATAGATGTTGAAAATTTTCTTCCATACATCCATATCCACCAAAAATGAGAATTTGATCATAACTCTTCAACAAGGAGTTCGATTGTACTTGAAACTTTATCAAAATATCGCTCTCCAAAATGCCTTCAGTATAATTTAACAATAAAATTATTGATGACCTATCTTTTCGTGAGCGTAAAAACTAAAATATAAAACCCTGAAACCTAATTTTTCAATTTCCCAAAGATTTGACAAATGGAAAATGATAAAATTCATAATAGAAGACCCTAAAGTGGAAAACATAAGATTTTGACAATGGTTTCGTTACAACCAGACAATGGAAAGTGTAGTTTCTAAAAATAGCATGTGTTTAAAATAATAGGTTTCTAAAAATAGTAAGTTTCTTGAAGTGATGAATTATAATCATTTGTGATATCCTCAAAAATTAAGAAACATCGAAATGGATAATTTGGGAAAATTTCTAAAAATATTATTATTCGAGAAAGTGGGCATCTAAAAATAACATGTTTCTACAAATAGTAAACCTTAATCAATTATATTAATCCAAATGAGTAGTGAGAACTTGCTAAAAATAGTAGACCTAGAAATGACCTGCTAAAAATAGTAAGTGTTAATATTGAGCCCAAATATGTGACAACTCCCATTCTCGCTTATCTTCTTATTTGTTTTCCATTTTTGAAAGTCCGGAAGTTGTTTCTTGGATAAAATGGGATAGAAATACCCCCACAATATCTCAAAGAATAATTTCTGAGGTGATCTTTGTAAGGCACAACTTCATGTAAGAAGATGGAATGATCAGAGAATATTATCATTAGTAACACTAGAAATCATCTTAGGATCACAAACAATGCATAGTTTGTAAGAGTTTTTCTAAACACTTAATCAGTTCTTGGTGTTGACCTCAATATAATTTGGAGGTCAAAAACAGGTGATTCATCCTCAATTTCCTTATATATATCAATCCTTCAATCAGAATAAAGGAATACATTTCCATGAGGATAAATTTGAGAAAAGGTATCTAGATGTTATATACATTTTTCCACTCAGTGACATCTTGTTCAAGGAAGTGAATTATGACTTGAAAAGGGTGTCATCATGTTCAAAAGTAAAATTTTAAACTCATGGAATAATTTGAGGGTCATCATATCCTAAATCTTCTGCCATGTCAAAATATCTCAAAGAAGCAAGTCAAAGTGAGCTAATAAGGCTATCGAGGTACTCAAATCCATCATATGTGAAGGATCTAAAAAATCACCTTTCCCCATGGGAGGCATACAAGAAAGAAGGTAAGGTATAATTCCAAATCTAATTTAATTTAGGAAGCACTCTATACTCAAGAAGGGTAAATGGGCAATCTTCATGTGAAACACCATATATGTAAGAATGAGAAAACATCTCAGTTTCACCTAATGAAATTAATATAAAAGTCTTCTAGAAAATCATTCAACACCTAGTAATGTGATCACACCTCAAATGAATAAAAATTGTAACCAAACCTCATTTCAATACAACCGAGGGCCATTGGGTAAGAATATTTAAAAATAAATATGATGAAAAGAGGGAACAAAGAAGTTCCCTCTTCTATGAAGATTCATAAGAGGGTCAAACTTATCGAATATCTCATGGAGTACCTTGAGGCATGTGAGATTGATCCATCACATCCTCCCATTCTTAATTGATATCTAAGTGTAGCTTTATCAATGGTGGAACATTCCCATAATTTGAAAAATGTGATACCTCATCACGCTCATGAAATCGCTTCTTATGAATACCATAATATCTACTCTAGAAGATGCATTCCCATGGATTCATGAGTTTCTTGTGAGTGAACTAAGAATGATATAAGTTGTAGTTCCTATCTTTCAAGCCATCAAAAACCTTTAAATTTGTTGTCTAAAATAACCACTTGGGGACATTTTAATAAATTTTACAATAAATTTACACTTAGACACCTTTTTAAGCCTTAGAAGGAATTTTTTGAGAATTTTCATTTTCGTAGATGTGAAATTGCAAAGTGGACCTCAATCCCCGAGGGTATTCATTATTGAACTGAAGCAGTCATTTTTATAGATTTAGCAAAAGTAAAATATTCTTCCAAAATCCATTCCCGACACCACATGGCATCTTTGTGGGGATTTGGAGCTGAAATGTAAGGATAAATTTTACATTTGCATAGTCTGATAAAGATTCAAGGTTCAATTTAAACTCCAACCCCACCATGAACAAGTGTCACCTCTTCCGAGTTAAATGAACAAAATGCATAATTTCAGTCCTACGAATTACACATATATACCAAAAATCCACACCCAAATCCTTTATTTCCACACGGCATATCCATTTTACATAGATTCTACGTCAGGTGTGAGATGAGTTTTTTTACATTTTTGTTCGTATATTTCTCTGAATGCCTCCATTTTTGACAAACTTGGGCTCATTGGAAATGTTTTTTCATGTAATTCAGTATAACATCATTTATTTTATAAGTTTTTGGAGTTATGTGTGAGAAATAGGTGGAAAAAATCCATCATTAAAAATGCAAGTTATGGGTACTTCAACCTCTTGAGTTTTTAAGTATGGTGCTCATACCTTCTCTTACAAGAAAAATGATGTGGGAAATTATCTTGTAGGAATTACATGATGGTTTTCAGAGATTTAATGCATGTTGTTTTTGGTTTAAGGTGGGGATTTGGGTTTCCATATATTTTCCCTCCTCCTCCTCCTCTCCTCCTCTCTCTCTCTCTCTCTCTCTCTATATATATATATATATATTTAAAAATGGCTCCCATTTGTAAAGGTTAGACCCTCTCAAAAATGCAAGGGCATCATTTAGAGTGTTGTGAAGAGTTTTTTCAATTACATACCTAATTTTTGGAATTTTAATAATGTATTTTTTCCTTATTCGTTAATTTAATGTAGTATGCAACTTTCCAAATAATAAGATTAAATTTTTGTGGATATTATCTTCCTAAATATGTTTTATTGTGTTTATTTTCCTATTCATTAGAGGTGTGTTGTGCATACTTTTTTACATCATGCAGGTTTGTTTTTGTTGCGATTTTTGTGAAAATGGAAATTTAAATGAGGTTTTGGGTTGTGGAACTTGTGTCACCATCTCTACCCATTTTACCCCATTTTCCCTCATTGAGATTTTCTTTCACAATTTTTTTAGTTTTATCATATGTATTTATCTTAGGATTTACCTTTTCATGCATCTCCCTCTAGCTTGGTCCCTTGGATTTTTACATTATGATTAGATGGTTTTTCTTTCACTTTAGGAATAGTATAGCATTAGGATTTTGTAGAGGAAGTTATCCTTCTCTCGAAGGTCTATATAAAGTAGAATATCCAAAAATTGGATATAATCCCTTGTCTCTTCAAAATCAGGAATTTCCTATGACTTGAGGAAAGGTGCAATTTTGAGCTCTAATAGTTCTAGCATGCCCAATCACACAATTTTGATAGAATTTACAACCTCATATTAGCAAGGTTGATGTGCTTTTTGTGTTATCTAACATTTTAAGTCATTTCTCAACACATTTGGAGACTCCACTAAATCAAACAACCCATTTGCTAAGTTATAGACCTTTCCCTAGTTTCTTCCATTGATTTCTTCTTTTATTTCCATTTCTTCCTCTTCCATTTTCTCATTCATGAATATGTACAGTATTGACTTCATTTACTTATGGAAATCCCTATTTCCAAGAGAAATATCAGTTCCCTCCATCTCCATATTGTCAAAATTCTCCTCCAGATAAGTTTTATGAGCACTTTCATGAAGAATATGCATGTAACACAACCCCAACTGACCCATATGTTTATCTTATTGACCACAATATTTTTAAGAACACGATATGTAGGTGATGGTGGAAAATTCATGGAAGATTCTAATTTCCAAAGGAAGATTTAAAAGATGCAGTAAACATGGTGTAGGTAAGGACCACATGTCGATAAAGGCATGTAAAATTTATTTTAGGGTCCCCTATTAAGGAATGCCACTATGCCAAAATGGATCAACCATCAAAAAAAGATACACTTTATGGTTTAATTGTCATCAAACATTATAGAGTGGATTAAGTAAATGGAGGCTTATCAATCTAGTTGTAGGGAACCCTATTACTGGGTAATCCTATACTTGGACCTTACATCCTTCTAATTCCTCCTTTAAAACCTTCACTATATCAATCTTCTTTTCATGTTCCTAGTGTTCCTCCTACTCTTCTTGAGGATTTCAATTCCCCATATTCTTCTCACATCTCACATTCATTTCTTTCCCCCTTCCTTTTAAACTCCCATCCCTCCACAATAAAATTTTATAACTCCATCAATATAACCTCAAAACTTAACCTCTCCCCACTTCACAAAATTAGTAGAGGTGCATTCCATTGTTGTCAATCATGAGATATATATTAAGGAATGGACTGAATATGATAGTATATTTGAATAACTTCATTTTTTTTTCATGGAGAAATATGCCAGGAACAAATTCCTAAGGAGAAAATGGAGGAAGAAAAAGAAATGAAGACCAACTTGATCTTTATGTGGAATAAGAAGAATTTTCAAGTGAGTAAGATATTTGGACTAAATGCAATGACCATATGTGTTCTACATGTTTATAACTTGTTATAATTCTATGAGATTACAGAGATACACTAGGAATATCTTTAGATGTTGCAATTGATAAATTAGAGAAGGATAGATTTTACATATCAAACTTATTTCTTGAGGAGGAAAATGTGGATCAGAAGGACGAAATGTAGTTGTTTGCAAAAGATGTAGAAAAAAGTATTAATCAACTTACAAATAGTCTCTGTGAAGGGTAATTTATCTCAACCATATCCATTGACGAAGCTAATTGTAAATAAAATGGGAAAACTCAAAATATCATCCTATGCCCAATCAAATATTTGGCTAGCTTAGAACCACCCAAGGAGCTACAACCAACCATGTTCACTCCAGAGCATGAGGAATATCATTGAAACACCAAAGTTCAGTTGTAATGAGTTAAAAAGCCAAGTGCAAATCAAAATGATGAGGTATTATTTCTTTTTCAACTAATTATTTGAATAATGGGGTGGAAATGTTTTTCAATATTGTCTAACAATCTCATTAAAGACAATGTTTATTATCAAACTAATTACATGGTCAAATTTTGTAAAGAAAAGGGAGTTATTTATCCGAACCAATTGCCTATTTTTTTATCTTCCATTTCCTTTGGTTATAGTAGGTTATAATATATGTATTTATTTTAAAATAAGTTTTGTTGCACACTCTACATGTCTCCCTTTGGAAAATGTATGATTTTCCATTTTTATACATAGTTTTTTAGAGTTTTTGTTTTTACATAGTTCATTTTGGATAAGATTTCATGCTACAAAATCATAGATGGGGAGGTCTTCATATGCTTACTCTTTAATCCCAAAGATCAGTTTCGGTTTGTATTTCTCTATGCTCCTCCCTTAAAAGAAACTTTAATTTTGGGATAATTTACAAGTTCATTAGAAACACCCAAAGACCAACTTTAAGAGAATTCTAAGGTCATTCCAGATTGGTTCTAAGTCCAACCGTGCTTTATACACCTCATGGG
The DNA here is from genome assembly GCA_018340775.1 of Taxus wallichiana var. yunnanensis. Classification (NCBI taxonomy): domain Eukaryota; kingdom Viridiplantae; phylum Streptophyta; class Pinopsida; order Cupressales; family Taxaceae; genus Taxus; species Taxus wallichiana. The sequence goes on along the minus strand of CM031244.1, from coordinate 263,470,778 downwards.
TAAGAGAATTTCAAATTTTGGATTATTTTTAAATATTTATAGGTTGACTTCAAGGCCACTAATATTTCAATCTATCAGGATGATGACCCCTAAAATTCACCAAAAATGTTGTCTAAAATAACCTCAAGGCCATTTGAACAACATGTAGAATAATTCTTGACTTTGAAACCTTTGTAAGTCTTTTTCAAAATTTTCTAAGAACTTGTAGTTTCGCATGTGCAAAATAGCAAAGAAAACATTGAGCCCCAACCGTGTTCCTTATTTGAATGAGGGATTTTTCGAATGCTTGGTCATTTTCATGGAGTTTGAAAAACTATAAACTCCTTCAAACTCTTCCACTTGACACTACATGGCATATCCAAGGGGATATGGAGCTAAACTACAACGAGGTAGATCACAATTATACAATTATGTAAATATACAACATGCAATTGAAGCTTCGATACCTACCTTAGAACATGAGTCAAATATACAGAGGTCAATGGTAAAAATATAGAATTTTATTCTGTGGGATTGAAAAATATCCCAATACCTTTTTCCTACTCCTTTAGTGCCATGTAGCATCTCTACAGGGTACAAGAAAAAATTACAACTCACAATACTATAGTAGATCCCTCATTGGGAATGCGCTGTATTTTTGCATTTTTTTCATATATTTCTCTTCATGCTTTATTTTTGAAAAACATGGGCTCGTTCGAAAGGTCTTTTCATGTACTTTAGTTTAAGCATCATTCATTTAATAATTTTGTGGAGTGACGTGAGAGATATAGGAAGAAAACAATCCGTCTTTGAAAACACAAGTTACGGTGTAGTTCAACCACCAAAATTGATTAAGTATGGCACTCATACCTTATCCTAAAAGTAATAAGACATGGGGAACGGTCTTGTAGGGCTGCCATGATGGAATTCAGAGATTTAAACCATTGTGTTTGTGGTTGAAGGAATTAATTTAGGTTTCCTCTCTTTTCCCTTGTGTCTCCCTTATCTATATATTATAAAATGGTGCCCATTTGTAAGAGTTGTTAGACCCTCTCTAAATGCAAGTGCATCATTTAGAGTGTTGTGCCAAGTGTTTTTGAGTTACGTAGACACATATTTGAACTTTTGTAATGTTTTTTTCCTTTTCATGTAATGTAATCTCATCATGCTTCTTCCCAAGGACTAAGATTCATGTTATATGACAATTATCTACTTGAACTTTGTTTTATTGTATTTCCTTGCCTCTTCATTCATTATAGGTCTCTCATGCAAAACTTTCTTACATCGCAGGTTTGTTTCTATTATGTTTTTTTTGTGAAAATGGAAAGTTACATGTTGTAATGGGTTGTGGTACTTATTTCTTCCCTCTCTCTTCCCATCTTCCCCATTTTCCCCTCATTGAGAGTGTCTTTCCCACTTTTCTAGTGTTATCATATTTGATTAGCTTTTTATTTCCCTTTTCATGCATCTCCTTCTAACCCAATTCCTTGGATTTTTAGATTAGGATTAGATAATTTTTCTATCATCTTTAGGATTAGTTTAACAATAGGATTAGGTAGAGGAATACAACATTCTCCGTAGATATGTATCAAGTAGAAATTCCCAGAACTTAGAGATAGTTCCATGTTGTAAAAATATACTTGATTTTACACAACTCAAGGTAGGGTGTAATTTTGAGATTCAAAAAGAGCCAAGGAGGAAAGAAGGCGTAGGTAATTGTTGACCAAAATTACCTCACACTTCATTCTAAGCAACTCATAATATTTTTTACCTTGAATGCTCAAGTTTTTAGATTTTTATTTACATATAGAAGGACTTGTGAATCTTGAAATCCATATAAATTACTTGTTTTGATCATGTCTTGGTTCACTTTTCTCTAAAAACCCCTTCACTTGATTAGAAAAAAATCTTCTTTTCCTAAAAACCTTAAAAACTCCTTCAAAATTTACATATTTTACAAATTTGGGTTCTTGGGAACTTTTTCACATGTTCACGCTTTAGGATTTGAGAAATTTCTCGCAGCTTTGAAATTTACAATTTGTAATTTGTAATTTGTAATTTTACAATTACTATTTTGTGGCCCTAAGATGCTTTTCGTAAGTTCACGCTTATTTGTGTTGATCAATAGAAAATATTCAAATGCTCTAAACTTTAGATACAAGTCACTAAATGAGAAAAAATGCATACCGCTGCATAGGTCTTGAAGAGTACTACATGATAAATGCATTTGTGGGCTACATTAAACTGTCTTATTTTGGCTAAAATGAAATAAACTTGTTGTCATTTTTTAGGTATGGGCTCTGCAAAAGTTGATGATACCCATGTTGGGTCTGTAAACTTGAATTATAATTGTTCTTATGTCGTTTAAGATTTGGTTGGGATCCTTAATTTCTAATTTCCTCTCTCTCCTCTTCTTCTTCTATATATGCAACTCATTTTTCATTGTAACACATCCTCTCTTGAATGCAAGGTTATGTTGCCCTTTTGTGTGGAAAGTATTTTGTGTTGGTTTTATGTAATACACTAAGTGATTTTTCCATTATTACAATATACTATGCACATTTTAATAAATTATATGTATTTATGGCGGCTTTTTATCTTACCTTTAATATGTGTTATTATATTCATTCTTTTATATTATTTCATGGCATGTTGTGTGTGAGTTATGCTTGCATGATTTCCATCCTTTGTGTCACTTATGTAGAGAATTATAGTTTCGTAAAAATTGTAGGTGTAGACACAATCACTTATTTGGGTACATTTATAGGTCCTAAAGAATACTAGTGTATACACGATTCCTAAGTAAGAAAACTAGTGGTTAATAAATGTCTTTGGCCTCTTTTCTTTGTCTCCTACTTTATCTTTGGTCTTATGTAACCTACATCCCAATTAGAACTTAACTTATTTTTATTTCATGGATTTAGACACAAGTGCCTAGTCAAGACTATAGCACCCAAGCACTCCTATCCCACCCGGGAACTCGACCCTTTCTTACCTTTACTTGCTCTTTTTGGGTCTCTTTTATCTTTTGGGAATTTTTTCACTTATAAGTTGGCCTTGTATTTTTCAATTATGAAATTCAAACAAGGGAATCATTCACACACACACACACACACACACACACAGATATATATATATATATATACTTTTTACATCTCAAAAATAAAGAACCAAACACTAGCATTACTTACTATCACCTAGTTGTGCATCCAAAAGTAACAATAACATCAAATGAATATATCTAGCACACTCACTCGAGGGAAAAGGGATGCATCAATTTTGCATATACAACATAGGAAGGAAAATTTATTGTAATCCATCCCACACATTTACATCTTCGAATTCTAGATATATCCCATTATCTAGAGCAATTTACGAATGGGCATCCTACAACATCATTACACACAATTTCACGAAGAAATACATGGGTTCTCGAGATATAGTGCACCTCTCAAAAAAAAAAATTCACTCCTTGGGTGACCTCTCGGGTCACCCAAATCCACATTATGCATCTTTTTATTAGATTTGATGTTCTTTATGGACATGTTCATGTAGACATATTTTTTCAGTTACATGTACCTTAGGACATCAAGGAGACAATATCAAGCAATAAACATGAATCAACACAAAAACCGTTTTGATATAGAAGAAATCAGGTTCGAGAATTTGCATGGCCACCAAGACCAGTGCCCTCTTCCTCATCATGCAGCACCCATGTCTTGCACCATTTATGAGTTCTAGAGTTTATAGTGAGCATCGATGACATATTTTGTAGTATATTTTTTTATTCCACATACACATATCACTTCCAGATTTCTTTGATAGTAGCTAAGTCTTCCCATCTCTCCCTCTTACTTAGGGTTTTACATTTTCCATGTTTTTTTAACTCACTTTATATTAGCATTTGTACATCATTTATTATTTTTTTGGATTGAGGGTAAATTGAGGGTGTTTGAAAGGACCCACATCCTTGTACAATTGAGGATTTTTCTTGAGAGGAACCACAACCTGGTTACAATGAAGGGGACCACTATTTAGGAACCCAATTGGAGCAACCATGAAACCATAGTGAAGATGCAGTGACCAACGACAATGGCCGCAGTGAGTGGGACAACTATCAGTGAATGGAGTGAGAGGAACAACCACCAACGTCAATAGTGAGAGGAGAAGCCACCGTAGATCGGTAGTAAGTGAAACAACCACCAAAGTGATGCGGTAACAAAGATCAACAAGGAGCTGAGCAGCCACCAACGTCAGCAATGAGAGGAGAAGCAAGCGTCAATAGTGAGAGGAGAAACCACCAACATCAGAAATGAGAGGAGAGCCACCAGCGTCAGTAGCGAGGAGTAACCACCAGTGTTATCATGAGTAGAGAAGCTGCCTCTAGCAGTGAAACCACCTCCGAGGAGGGTCGTGCCTCGGGGATTTGAACATGGGTGGGCAAGCACACAACCATGTGACTTGACCACACCACTCCCACCCCATCGGAAAAGTGGTTTTGGGATAACTCTCATGTCACAATGTCAGACATGCCTCGTCACATTGAACACAGGATTCATGCCTGACCCCGACCCCGTCGCATTGAACACCGAGCCGGCTTGGCACCACGTCGAGAGACCACCTCCACCACCAAAGTAGTTGACTTACTTAGAACTACCTAGCCAAGTAACGACGAGCTATAGAGGTGGCTAGCTCGGGGAATGGACCCCAAGACCTCCCACATATAGCCCACATTCCCCACTCGCTAGGGTAAACCAGACGGGCTTGTACATCATTTATTATAGTAGTTACTATGTAATCATATTTAATTCAATTCATATTAAATTAGTTGGTGAAAGCCAATCACGATCAAACACATGGATCCATATTTATCCTATTATTTTCAATCTTCTTTCATGTCTCCTAAAATTCCTCAAATTTCCTTCTGCTGATTACTTCAAATGAACCCACCTTATAAATATGTTCTTTAAATAGGCCTAGATAGTATGATACTTCCTCACAATTTGCCTCATACACAAGTTAGTTCCATTTTTACCATCTATCCAAGACCCTATCCTTAATGATCCTCCATCTAATCAACCCATCTTAGAGTCAATTAAATATTTACACCATGATTTTGAAGATAAGTTTAAAGATATGCAAAACATGATTACATCTCTCAAATCTAAAATACAACATCTTAATCATTCTTTTCATGACCATGATATTTCTTCTTTTTCACGTCATCCTAATCCTATGTCTTCCTTATGTGCTGATATAAGTGATGCCCAAGTCTTACCACTACCCACACCTCTCAATCTTGATTTAAATTTTAAGGAACATGATATTATTCTTCATCTTCTAACTCATTACTTAATCAAATTTCCATGTAGTCGTTGCTTACCCTCTTTATAGGCTTTCCAAATACACAAGTCTCTAATTTTACAATTATCATAGACTTAATGGACATCATGACATTTATTTATATGCTAAAAATCATATAATTAAGAACCTTAAACATCAGGGTTTTATTTGAGTTTCTACACAACATTCTACTATATGTTCATCTCAAACTACTAAAACCCATTATGGTCCCAAATTTTATTCCTCCATGTGTAATTAACATCATTCAATAATCACTAATGTTCCTTGTACAAGAATTAAAGATCTGCCTATCTAACCCATTCCAACTAGGCAACCTCCTTTAAAATTATGTCCTCTATCTTCTCCTTTTATCAAGTCCTCTATGAAATTATCAATTCTAACTAAGAAAACTCCTTTACAAACTTATACCCCATCCTATCCTCTTATCAAGTCCTCTCCTATGTTATTAATTTCAATTAGAAACCTCCCTAAACACTATTTCCTTTATCCCCTCCTCTTATCAATTCTTCTAAAGTGTTACCAATGACAACTCAACAACCACCAACCCAAAGAAGACAAACCAATTCACCCCGTGATTGTTAAACTCTTTAATCTTCCTTGTGTTAACCCACAATAAAACCCTGATCCTAATCTTACTTCTACCTACCATTGTGATGACCATATTCTTTCTTATGACACATAGCATGTTCCTTCTCACCTCATCACATAGATCTCCATTACAATCACACTTTGCGGGGAATCAAAATTTCTTCCCCCATCCCATCACTATCAATTATCTTTAGTATCTATTCTTATACTTGATTCTCAAGACTTCATGAACCGTACTTAATTTTTAATATTTATAATAACTCTTACACCTTTGGTACACACATTTTACCATCATTACCCAATGAAACACTCTAGTTCCACGGTTCATACTTGATCGTTGATGGTCTAATTCTAAAATTAACCTCACATCCACTACACTTCATCCTTTGTGATTCATGATACATATGTCTAGACCTATTCTCACACTTTACATTTCCCGATGATGTAATCATGTTCTATGGTTCACTCTTGGCTATTGAGCATGCATTTATAAATGATCCTCCTTTCATGTTTTTCTATTGGGGAGAAATGCTGCTCCTTCCATCTTCATATTTTACAAACAATACCATCACACTCACACATCATTTGCATAGTTTGGTTACATTTATTCTTTCCATCTTATATTACTTACATTTTTCACCTTTCTAACTATGATAAATGGATTCTTAGTATGTCAATATAATTTTCTATATACACATGCACATTCACTTAGTCTATGGAAGTGAATGCAGATATCTTAAAACCTTTTACACATTGCATGATGATTGGCATTGTATCCCTTTATAGTCACATGATGCTCCTAATGCATCTACTTTTACTACTCTTAGATGCCACATGTTTTATTGTTATAGACTTTACTAATTATCATGATAATCACTTTACTTTTCATTGATATTTTCATGAGATTTGACATACTATCTATCTTCTTAACATTATAATGGGTGTTTCATGTGTAGCATTTACCTTTTAGGACTATATAAACTATTGTTATCTCGATACATTTTTCTTGATATTTTTTTATTATATGTTATTATTTATGGATATACCCTATGATTTTTATAATCATTTTATGTTTTTGCTACTTTGGCCATGATTATCTTGTGATATTGTCGGTGATGCCCCATGTTTCACACCTGTTTTGCGGTCCATCTTTTCTTCCTACTTTTTTGCTACATTGTCTTATTTTTTATGTTAGTTAATTTTACAAGTAACACTTGTATTAGACTATCTTATTTGCATGTACCTTGGTTTATACCATGCACATCCCTTACTCCCTACAATTATCCACTTCAGATAAGCATCAAGTCCTCTCCTTTGGGTTTCATTATCCTACCATCATTTCATGTACCCCAAACGAAAGGGGAATCTATTGGGTTAGTAAATCATCCCCATAGGAGCTCATATCTATAGAATAGGGTCAACACAAAGACAAAATCAACACATAAACACAATCACATAATTATCCATAAAAAGAATTGAACATCACAGAAATAAAGGACATTAGTACTCAATATAAGAAAGTAACGCCTAGGTGCTTGTGTTCTCCTCTCGGGAGATAATGTCCTAAGGACAAATTTAAATAATTATCTCAGTACAACATAGTTTAATTATGTTTTCAAATTAATTATACAGTAACAAGAACTTTCCTCCAATCATAAAATGCATTATATCTCTTACAATCAGCTATAATTAAAACAATTCGTAACTAATTGAAATAAATTGAGACCTACCATATGTAGTGGTGCTTATTGGGTAGAGTAATGGATGGAGAGTAAAGATGTACCTCTCTCCCCAACACTCACACTTGGCAAGAGATCTCTCAAAAAAATTGCACTTGGCATGAGATTTCCAAAAAACTTTCTCTTGGCATGATATTTCCCAAAAACCACTCTTGGCATGAAATCTCCCAAAAACACGCACTTCATATGATATCACCTAAAAACTCTCTTGGCACGAGATTACCAAAAAAATCACTCTTGGTGTGAGATCTCCCAAAACCTCACCTTTAACATTAAAATAAACAATCTCCAACCAACATAACAAATTTCTATATTTCACTTTGTTACATATCAGTGTGTACTTTCCTTTTACACAATCTTTTACATACTTATACATATGTTTCTTTGATCTATCATACACAAAAATTTGAGTGCTTTATTTCTCTTATTTTATAGGTTCATCCTTATAAGAATCATATCACATTAATAACATAGCTATAATGTTTATGTTTCACCCATAGGGTCTTCTTCCCTTTCCTAGTCTCCAAGATTCACTTTGCGATCACTCGATGCTTCACTTTTCCACTCGGCACGTTATCGCCACACTCTTTCTACAGATCATAAGGTATGCATCTTCTATATTCTTTATGTTATTAAGAATTCACTCAACATAATAAAGTGTGTGTAAATATAGACACAAAATCATGTGATTGGATACATTTATAGGTCGTAAAGCTTATTAGTTTATATATCATTCCTAGGAAAACAATAGTTGTTGACAACTATCTTTGGCCTCTTTTAGTTTTATCTTGCTTTCTACTTAGTATTACACACCCTACTTCCCAAAATGAGTTTAATTTTTTTATATTTTATGGCTTCAAACACTAATGCCCATTCGGGATAGTAGCACCTAGGAATTCTTGTCCCTCCTAGGTGCTCCCCGACCTTTCTTACCTTTACTCACTCTTTTTGGGTCTCTTTTATCTTTTGGGAATATTTTTCACTTATGGGTTAGCCTAATAGTTTTTAATTACAAAACTCAAAGAATTGAATCATATATAGTTAGTTACTTCTCAAAAATAAAGGACTAAGCACAAGCATCAATTATTATCAGCTAATCTTGCATACAAAAGGCACAATAGCATCAAAGGAATCCATATAGCACACTCATGCACAAGACAAGGGATACATAATTTCTACATATAATCCATAAGAAGGGAAGTTTATTCTATTCCATCCCACACACTTACATCTTGAGAATTCTAGATATAGCTTGTTATCTAGTCCAACTTACACAAACTCATCCTACAGAATCATTACACATAATTTTACACGTAACTACAAGGGGTATGAGATGTAGTGCAACAGCTTGGAAATAATTTCAATATTCCGGTACCATTGAGTTCATCGACTCCACATTCTACATATTTTTATTAGATTTGATGTGGTTTAAGGACATGCGTAGGTGGACATATTATTTTGTAGGTTACAGTACTTTCAACGATCAAGGAGTGAATATGAAGTGACATATTGAAATTAACAAAAATTCCTTGAAAAAATTATAAATTAGGTCTTGAGCATTTTCACGACCACTAGCGCTCGATCTAGTTGCCAACACCCAAAGGACCTCTCGCCTCCCTAGGGTGCCATTGTCTTGCACCATTTATGAGTTCTATAATTTACAAAGTGAGCATTAAAAATTTCTTTTATAGTTTGTTTTAGTATTCCACCTACACATATCACTTCCATATTTCTCATATATTAGCTAAGTCTTATAATCTCCCCTCTTGCTTAGGGTTTTACAATCTACAAGATTCTATCTCATTATATATTACCATTTGTACATCATTTATTACGTAGTTATTATGTAATTAGATTTGATTCAATTCATATTAAATCAGTCACGTTGAATGCGTCTTATTTTTATCCTCTTGAATTTGAATTTTCCTCTTATTCTTCATCCAAGGTATAGATTCCACTTCCAGCTTTGGTGCATCACCTTATTTCTTTCAATACTTCATCTTTTTGAACCATGGTTTCTTTGAAATATTAGATTAGGAATAGTTAGCAATAAATTATAGATTTGATTAGATTATTTGTGGTAAATTGGAGTGAAAGGAACCATCCTTTTCACTTGTAGAATGACCTTAAAGGATCCATTATCACAAAATTTTAAGGTCTTTCTATGTGTCACTGAGGTTTTAAGCTTAGATTCAGTAAAGGGTATAACTTCAAGTGACAATAGTTTTTGGAATGACCAAATATATCTCTCAATTTTGATCTACTACATTGAAATTGGTGTTTGTTTCAATGATATTTTACCTTTGAGGAAACAAGAAACACATTTGCAAAATCCTAACTTCAAATCTATTGCTTTTAGTAGTAAACTGGTTCAATTTCATGATAATATTTTAAACAAGATAAAGGATATTTAGTAGAGATCCTTTTGGATACATGTAACTTTAACCAAAGAGAAGAATAAGAGGTAGATCAATTCAACTATCACCATCACCTCCAAATAGAGTCCTCTCTACTCATCCTCATGGTAGGACTTTCTTGTTGTACTATAGGGTACTTAGACCCATCACATTCATTTCCCATAAAAAAATCAACCTTTTATTACCTTTAATTTTTGTAGTCACTTGACCTTGAATGCCAAACATGACATAATAGTATCTTCCCTAAATAGAATTCTATTTTTTACTAGTGAAAATTCAACTATCGCTATTGAGCACATCTTAGATATTCCTAATATTTTCTCATTTCATCTTGTTATTAAAGATGATGATGTGGCCATCAGGCTCTAGGCCTTTTCTTTCAAAGAAAAGCCATTGTAGTGGTATAGGAATCTACATATTACATATATTCATACATGGGATGATCTTGAGAGAAGCTTTGCAATCATTTTGGTTAAAAGGATTATAATATATTTATTAGAGAAAATAATAACTATTTAAAGGGCCCTTGTGAGCTAATGATGGAATTTAACTTTGAGTTTTAAAGGACATGATAAAAAATTCCAATCCTGCTCAACCTATCTCCTCAATGTACATTTTTTTTATCTTTTTCAAAGTTCTTAAATATGATATTAAAGTAATTATTTATTCAATGGTACCTATTACTTTGTTGTTTTTCTTATGAGATAGATATTCAAGCTAAGAATTTTTGAATCGAGATGGTAAAATAGCCCCTAGACCACTAACTCCTATTTTTCCAAAACTTCCCGAGAAATTTTAACTTCTTATTTCACATGATTCTTAGAAGTTTCTTGGAAAATGACAAAATAAATAGGTTAAAGGGTGTAGGAATAATACCTATTGAAATGTTGGTTGATAGGTTGTTGCACGCATATGACTTCTAAATCCATAGCTGATCGTGAGAGCTTCCTTTTTGGCTAGGAGGAACTACCTAAAACGAAACACAAGACCACCGTAAAGAGTTAAACAATATATGCAAAGAACTCGACTAGTGTATGCTAGATTCATGAAGTGTGATACTTCCTAGATGGTTTTTAGTCCGCTATTTAAAACAATTTAATACTAGTAATAAATTAAATCCTATTGTAGTTAAAATGATTTAGGTATCTCATTTAAAACACAATAAGAAAGATCTAATCTAACAGGCTAGGTTAAAATAAGATCTAAAGGTCAAGTAACTGGTTCTGGGTCTCTACAGGTCTAACAGAGGTCTTAGGCAAGTCACATGTGATTAAGGGTGATGTGGGAGTAGGTAGGTAGGTTACTTATTTTGGTCTGTATTGGTAAATACAGACCGAATCTTCAGTTAAGAATGACTGATGCCGGTTTGGGAGAACCGGTGCCAATTACTATGGAATACTGGGAATGTCAGATAACGAGCTTTAGATATCCCTTATGATTTCACCAAGGACTAGGTGGGTCAAAATGAGGTATTTATTTGTTTGGATGGGGTTTGGCGAGGTTTTAATAGGGATATGGAGGGGTGAGTATTAATGGAGGTCAATGGGTGGCTACAAGAAGAAAGGATGGTAATATAATGATGAAATGATTGAACCAAAGGAGTAAAATGTTCTAATTACTTGGAATCTGGCTCTGGATGTATGTGAGTGAAGAATGAAGGTGTTGATAAGAGGTTGAATGCTGCAGAGGCTCACCAAACATTGGGGAGCTCTTGCATGGGTAGCATGTGCTCTCCTTCTTACCGGATTGGATCAAATCAGGCTTTGGGGTGAGTGTTGGATGTTTATTGGGTGAATGTCGATGTCCAGTGCAATAGAAAATGTGTGATATCCTTCTTTGCATGTGTATTATCCTTGAAACTTGTTCTCAAAAGTTGTGACATCTCTCGTGAATCGCCCCCAGAGTAGATGCCTTTCCACAAGGATCTCGTACAAGTAGGGTATAGGTGATGGGTGCCTACTATTGGAGAGTGGAGATCAGATAGGCCCACACATGATGTGGCCTATTACAGGCATTTATTAGAGGGGTTGTCCAGAGTGGACATCATATGGAGGCCATATGTGGGCTTCCCATCATATAGGCATATGTGTGATGAGCTAGATGGGTTGCAGCTACTGAGATGGATATAGGGTCACCATGTCGGGGAGCACGAGATGATCAAAATTGACAAAGTTAGGTGGTAGTTTGGACTACTACATGACATACCTCCACCTTCCCGTAGTATAGGAGAGATGACCTGGAGAGGCCCTTACCTCTACCACATTTGACAAAGTGCTCATAGGGAAGGAGGAGTAGGCAATAGACTCGGAAGATTGATGATGGCGGGGTCATTGACAGATATATGACAGTGGTGGGTGGCTTATTTATTAGCCATACCACCTAGGCCAGGGTAGCTAGATCTATCCACCATCATGGTGTAGAGGGATTCCCACACGGGGTAGGTGGAGATGCCGACTACCCACTTGGTTATGGTGTAGACACAACTTGCTAGTTCAAAGGCGAGAGGTGGCCAAGTTACATTTATAGGTGGCACCTTCAGAGCCCAGATGGCCCAGGGTGGGGATGGAGATGGAGACGGAGATTATGGTTAGGTGGCTGGCCTACAGGCACAGAAAAGGGTCAGTAGGGCTAGTTGGCCACAACACAGGCATAGATTGGGGCTTTATAGGCCCAGATATACAGGCATAGGGGCAGGGGCCGATGGCACCACCACAGGCATTGGGATAGGGTCTTAATTCACAGGAAGGGGTGGGACAGGTGCCGTAGGATAGGTACAGGGGCTAAGGCCTATGGGGCCACCACAAACTATGCCCATATCTAGGTTACGGGATGCCCTAGGTGAGGCCAGATACTACCAAGATGAGTTGATGATGGATGGGATATAATTTCTATCCTATAGAGAGTACAGGGCGAACAGGCCTCGAGTGAGAGGATGAGATCCCACACTCATAGTGTAGAGAGCACAGGGGCCCATTAAGATCTGAGACATGATCAGGGAGAGACCACCAGCTCATGGAGAGTAGCTCCAGGTGATGCACTAGTAGGGACCCAACCACCACCTATGATGGGTAGGGAGATGTTAGCAGGTCACTAGACAGTGACCAAGGAGGAAGAGGGGACAAGTGATACCGATATGGAGGATGTCCATCGAGAGGGTGCCTGATATATGGCTCCTAATTTTTGACATAGTTTTGAGTTTTGATATATACCAGTCTACATGCCAAGAGATTGTTATAGAGTATATATTTTTTATCACATACTGGCCTGCGTGTTGAAGAGAGTGAGGATGTACAAGATTTTTTGTATATTTTGAGCATATGCCAACCTACGTGTCATATTATTGCTTTATTATTTTATTATATATGAGACTGGCCTACGTGTTGATGACATTTTATATTGAGTATCAACTTGCGTGTAAATGATTTATTTGAGATAGATATGATGGGATATTCATGAATATTGCATTAAGCCACACATATTTATTTATTTGATGAGATACATGAGATGCTTGATTTATTGGTGTTTTGATGAGACTTTTATGTTTTTGTTGTGATATGGATGGAAACTAGGTGAGTTAGGCTTGATGGAGTCAAGTTGGTTTGGGCCTGGATCGAGTTAGGTAATAGGAATGGTTTGAGTTAGGTCAGTTTAGGCATGCATCGAATTAGGTCTTAGGAATGGATTGAGTCAGGTCTTAGGCGTGGATCGAGTCGTTTTTAGGCATGGTTCAAGTTAGGTCATAGACATGGTTCGAGTTAGGTTGGTTTAGGCATAGATTGAGTTAGGTTTTAGGCATGGATCGAGTCGGGTTTTAGGCATGGTTCAAGTCGTCTAGGTATGGATCGAGTCGGGCTTTAGGCATGGTTTGTATAAATTCGTTGAAGTTGGGATTCATTAATTTGTATAATGAATGATGATATGGGTCATGTTGAAGATGTTTTATAATATATGCATGATGATAATAGAGAAATGGAAGTCGTAATAAATGAATGTTGTGATGATGATAAAAATGTTAAACAACTTGTTGTTTGTTTGGTTTAATTTCCAATTTTGTGATATAAAAAGGAAACTACGTAGGGGAAAAATGTGATTTAAGAAGATGAAAGATGAATTGGTTAGGGTAGAGAGTGGTTGAGCTAACCCCAAGGGCCCCATGCCCTTGAGTGCTACCTACATAGTCCCAACAAAAAGGGACCTCAGGCCGATGTAGTTCTCCCATAAGCTAGGGAAGAATATGAGGAGGTATGAAAATGAGTTGGTAGGTTTTAGGCATGTTTTGGGTTTAGGTCTGTTAGGTGTGGGTGGGTTATAGGAAAATTAGTGTAGGTGATGTCAATTAGGACAAAAGAAGAAGATTACGCATTGAGGACTAAGTCCTATATAAGGTAATAAAAATGTAAATAAAGACGGGTAAAAGATAAGAGAGGGGTAGTAAAGCCACCTAATTGGTTAGGATCATAGATAGTAGGTCATACCTTGGAGAAGGTAATGAATGTAAGAACCTAAAGACATTGGATGAAAAGTAGTCACATGATCACCAAGTGTCACCGTTACATAAGAGGTCCCTTGAGGTGGTAGGAAAATGGGAGTACGAATGGTGAGAGGGGTGAAATGTGGTTAAGTTTTATATGATATGTGGTATCACACTCTGTGGGCAAGAGATATGAGGTCACAATGAGAAAGTCCATGACAAAATGTCTTTTGTTTTGAATTGTATTTGAGATAAAATGATCGATGTGGGAAGTCTATATGGGATGATTAAATTAACTCCTTGAGGTCTTCGTGAAGCTGATCGATGCAAGAAGCTTCAAATTCTCTCACTCTTTTCTTATTTTTTTGTTTTGTTTCTAAAAGAGCCTTACATAGCTATCGTTCGAGGGAGCAATCTATTTATAACAGCAATTTCGAGAGAAGATGTCCTTTTGAGGGATTCATCATTTTATTAGAAGTTTGACTCAAGGAGTTGTGTCCCAAGTGAGGGATTTAAATTCATGGACAAGACCAAGGTGAGGAATAGGATTCTTGTTCAGATAGCAGGGTGAAACGACCATGGGATCTCATCTAAAGGTAGATAAAAAGTATCCATGAGAATCATGTTATGTGCAGTGCCGTGGTACACATATGCAAGAGAAGATGACAAGTGACATGTACTCACATGATTAATTTTTAGTCATTGATGAGATGTAGGAAATAGACAACACTTAAGGGACGAGCATGGAAAGAGGAAAAATTTAATGTAGGACTAGAAGTCAATAGTATAACAATCGAAGATGCAAGACATTAAGGGGTTCAGGCTTGGGTTTGCCATCGAGGGAAGATAAATGATAAGCTTATGATCCATAAGTATGGGTTACGATGTATGGTCCAAGCCAATTAGGAGAAAATTTTCTCCGTTTAATTTTTCTACTTTGGTTACATGTTGATTTTATTTCAGACAAGGTCACCAACTTGAAAGGTTCGCTCATGGACACGTTTGTCATAGGAACGTTTGATATGTTTTTGGTAAACATGGAGGTGGTCAAGAATGTTAAGATAACCTTCATCTAATAACTCCATGTGATAAATGGTCTTGAAAAAATTCATCATCATTGAGCATGTCATGGAGAGAAATGTGGAGTGAGGGAATCTAGAATTTGAGGGTTAGAACCGCCTCAAGACTATAGACCGTAGAAAAATGGTGTGGCAAAGAGTGAAAGTATGGATACTAGTGCGGTATGCTCGTAGGGAAAAAGGAATGTTTGTATGCCAGTCCTTCCCAAAGATCGTTAACCACTTTCATGAGAATTTTTTTTAAGGTTTTTTTAGTGGATTCAGCTTGGCCATTGGTCTATGGGTAATAAGGTGAGGAGAAACTTAACTAAATGTTGAAGGCATCGCAAAGTTTTTGCAATGTTTTGTTTTTGAATTGTTTTCCATTATCAGTGATGAGGTAATGAGGAACACCAAAGTGACAAATGATGTGATGATTGATGAACTCACATATTTTCTCATCTTTCATGGAGATGAGTGGTATGGCTTCAACCCATTTTGTGTAGTATTCGGTAGCAATGATGATCCATTGATGTCATTAGGAAGAATGGGGGTTGATCTCTCCGACAAGATCTAAACCCGATTGAGAGAGGGGCCAAAGGTCATGGGCAACCTATAAGGCATGACTAGGTGTATGATGAAGGTTGGCATGTAGGCATTTGAGACAACACTTGATGTAGTCACAACAATCATGGTTGAGGATTGGCGGTAATAGTTGAGGTGATGAATACACCTAGCAATAAAGAAGGCCACCGACATGACCTCCACATATGCCATCATGAACTTCCTTAATGGTATAAGGAATTTTACAACTCGTGAGGCATTGTAAGAGAATACCATCAAAGTCATGCTTATAGAGAAGGCCCCCCATGATGACATAATGAGAGACATTTTTAAGGAAGGTGCATTGTCCATTACAGGTGAGATTAGGAGGTAATATGGAGAGAGAAAGATAGTTGGAGTATTGTTTATACCAAATGTCACTCGATTGGGGATAGCAGTTCGAGATAGAGTAAACATCATGAGGTAAATAGGAGGGTGATTGGAGACATTGTATGGTGACAAATATTTTAGAATCAGTGGGCGAAGTAGGTATTTGAGAGGCCAAGTAAGCCATGGTATCTGCAAATTTTTTGGTTGAATGGGGGATAGTTTGAAGGGCATAGCCGTCAAAGTGGTCAAAATTATGTCTACATGATGTTTATAGTTTTTAAGTATCTCATTACGGTATTAGTATATACCATTGACTTGGTTTATGACCAATTGGGAATCAACAAATATGTTGATTGTTTTGACTCCAAGGGCATAGGCAAAATTAGAGACCTCATATGAGTGCTTCGTATTCGAAATATTGTTTGTATGATAAAAATTGATTTTGAAAGACAAAGGCATAGGTTCACCATCAATAGGAATGAGGATAACACCAGCCCCACCCCTACACTAATAATTGGAACCATCGAAGAAGAGCATCATTTGATAAGTGGGTTCGTCCAAGGAAAGGGTAGCAATTGACTCATCTAGAAAGTCAAAATTAGAGGGTTGATCCCCAGAGATAGGTGCATCACCAATTAGTTAGCGATGGCTTGGACCTTGATGGATTTTTGATGAATTAATTCAAGGTCGAGGTCAGCTAAAATCATAAGCCATTGTGTGGCACATCGATTTTGATAAGGTTTGGCATTAATGAAGTGTAAGGGGTTGGTGTTGATCAAAACATAGGTTTTGTGGTTTAGTAGGTAATGACAGAGTTTTGTGGCAATGAAAACTAAATCTAAGAAAAAAAATTTGGGATGGGTTTATCGGGTTTCATAGTCCAAAAGAGTACGGCTTATGTAATAAATTGCATGCTCTCTGTGTTGTTCATCGCGATTAGCAAACATGGCTCCCAAGGAATGATCGTAGTTGAGATGTATAGGTAGAAAGGTTGATCTTCTTTAGGTTGAATAAGTATGGGTGGTTGGAGAAGGTATTGTTTTAAGGCCTCAAAATATTTGTGGCAATAATCATCCCATTTAAAGGAGACATCCTTCTTAAGTAGATGATGAAATGGTTGACACTGATCAGATAATTGTGAAATGAAATGGTGAATAGACTACAACTTAACTTGTAGGGTAAAGAGTTGTCTAAGGTTAGTGGGCGGAGGCATTTCCGAATGGCCTTGAATTTACTGGGGCCAAATTTTATACCACATAAGGAAATGATAAATCCCGTGAGATTTCCAGAGAGAACCATGAAGACACATTTCTTTGGTCAAGGCGAATGCAATATTTAATGAGGTGGTAAAAAATGGTTTAGAGGATGGCAAGGAGATCATCCATGTAATCTTCCAATATATGATGCATGATGTCATGGATGATATAAATCATAGCTTGCTGATATGTTACACCAGTGTTTTTAAGGCCAAAAGGAATGACTCAAGAGCAAGAAGGTCCCCCAAGGGGTGATGAAGGAGGTTTTGTGTTGATTATTTGGGGCAAGCAATATTTGGTTATAAGTCGAGAAGCCATCCATGAGTGATAGCATCTCATGACCAGCGGTAAGGTAAACCAATTGGTCAATACCGGGAGAGGAAGTCATCTTTTGGGTAGGCAAGGTTGATGTCATGGAAGTCTACAATACGGAGTACCCTAGTGCCTTAGTGGCAGGGAAAATGTTAGAAATCCACCAAGGATAATCAATGGGTAATGTGAAGGAAATGTAAAGAATGTGCTAAAGTTCTTCTTTGACGAGAAGGGCAATGCGAACGTGTATTTTCCTAGCTTTTGTTTGATGGGTTTGGCATCGAATGGTTATGATATTGTGGACCACTATGGTGAGGTCAATGCCGTGCATGTCTGCATAAGACCAAGTGAAATCATGGTTATGATCTTTGAGAAAATAAGTCATGGCTTCCTATTCAGCAACATCTAAAGATTGACTGATCTTTAAGATGTGTGGGTCATCCTAAGTATGAATGTTGATCTCGATAGTCAATTCATTCAACATGGTTTGTGTCTCACAAGGTAACAACCAAGGAATATATGAGTCTTCTACACTAAGTTAGGTGAGTATAAATTCATCATCTTGATATTGAACAACATTAATCAAGGTGTATCGTTATCAATCATTTCAGGATACGAAGGGAAGAAAGGAAGGGGCCTTGCCCTCACGTTGATAAGTCAAAGGCCCAAAGGAAATGGTGTTTATGAAAAAAAAAAGTTATGAGGGATAGATTTAGGATCCATCAAATCACAAATGAAGGTTGTGATGAAGGTGAAGTGGGTGAAGAAGATGGAGAAGGGTTGATATTCTCGATGGGTTCAATGCAGTGCTTGCTTAGTAGGTGGTTCAAGAAAGCCGATACCCCTACAAATTGTTATGTTTGGGGGTGGTACATGGAATGAGAATATGGTTGCCTTGCTCATAAAATCCAAAACAAAAATGCTTACATGCACATCGGTGTAGGAAGGTGTGGGAAAAATGGTGATTGGTGAGAGAATGGAAGTCAACAAAAATGGGTGGGTTTATGGCGACGGTGGTTTGGGTGTGTAAGTGGTAATGTCAAGTCCCCCATAGGTGAGACTAGTATAGAGATGAGGAGGACCATAATGGAGGAATTATCCAATGTGGTTATGATAGTGTGGGTGCTTTGGTGAAGACTTCCATACTCTTGTGGAGTAATAAATGTGTTGACACTATATAAGTGATATTCTCCCAGTGAGGCATTGAGAAATGACTTCCAAGGATCGGTGGTTGGTATTTGGGTAGCTGGAAAAGATGATGTGTTGGTGGTAGAAGCGAGAGGTAGAGATAATGGATTAGGAGGCTGATGGGTTAGCCGTGGAGGTTGTGGCAGCAGTAGGAATGGAGGATGAAGTGTAGGTGGTAGTAGTAGTGGCGGCACTTTGGTGAGTGGAGGTGTAGGTGAAAAGGTAGTGGTTGTAGATGCTTTAATGGGTATGAGCATGTCATTGGGTTGGTAAAGCATGTTGCATGTTTTGAAAGGTGATGGATCAGCTAGAATAGTATAGGTGTGCCCTTCATGCTCAAACTTTACACAATGATGCAGAGTGGAAGGAACACAACCCATGATATGAATCTAGGGTCAGTAAGCAACAAAGTTATATTGAAATTCCCCCTCCAAGATGTAAAATAACTCTAGAACATTACGGGGCCCACGCAAACATGGAGGATGATGGTTCCTAGTGTAGAGGTGATAGTGTCATTGAATGAATACAACATGATAGGATGTTTATGCATGCAATTATCAGGTATGTGCATTTGATTGAATGCATGGGATGAAATGATATTAATGCTAGCACCCCCATCGATCATTACACGTCATACACATATATCATCGATGTGGATAGAGATGAAAAGGGTTGGGTCTGGGTCATCTATTTAGTGCAGTGTGATCTCTTCCTATGAGAATCTAAGGGAGGCTACTTGGTGAGTAGGATGTGGTGTGGATAAAGGTGGCAATTTGGTGAGAGAGGATACATGATGGGGAGTGAAAATGGAGGCTATGGGTGTAGGGTCATTGGGTAAAACCTTAGTAGATCGCAGACTTCCATGAGAGCTTGACGATGGGATTCTAAGGTTTGGATGAGGTCATAGAGGGAAATTTTGAGGGGGAATTGGTGTAGTTGTTTAAGCATTGTGCGTGTGTGTGACCCCATTAGAAATAGGGTATGTGGGGCCAAAGATAGTAATATTAGGTATGGGTGTAGATGGTATGCTAGGTATAGGATTGGTTGGTGGGTCATTGCCTTTTCCTTTCCTTTTTCCTTCTAAGAACGGGTAGTAATGTGGATTATGTTGATTTTATGGGAGTTGAAAAATGGAGAAGGTGTAGGATGAGTGGTATAATGACATGACGAGAAAAAACTACCGGGGAGAAAAGTCTTGTGAGGTGAGTCAAGGCGCAACGAAATTTAGGTAATGGTGTGGGAAGTTCTCGATACGAACCATGCTAATTTTGAATCTTGGGGTGGCTCTAAGAGTTGAGGGGTGGAGGTCATGGTTGTTGAGTAGGTGATGAGGTAAGGATTGTGGAAATAGATGTTGGTGAAGCAGGGGTCCTCATTAAAAAGATTGTCATCGTCAAAGTTAGATTTAGGAGGACATAACTAGATAAGGATGGTTTTCAAAGCCTTGCATTTCTCCACATCGTGCCCTGGCACATGATGGTAGGCACAAATTTTAGTGTCATCAAACCCTTTTGTCTTGGGTTTGAGGGGGTCATAAGGTCTGAGTGGTGGTAATGTGATGATAGAAGTCTCAAGGAGGTTGGTTAAGATTTTGGCATAGGACCCTGCTAGTGGATCGCAATGGGAAGTGAAAGTGGGTTTGGGTGTAGGTGTTTCTGATTGGTGAGGAACGGTCCTTGCAGGAGGCGGAGTGGGTCGATCCATGATTTTGGGTGCTGGAGTGGTCTTGGGTCTTGGTCATGTCTATTCAGGTAGGGGTATGCTAGATGAATGGGTAGGAGGGTGTATGGTTGTTTTGACTACCTTATTGGAGGGTAGTGGTTTTTTGTCTTTGAGTTGTACCTTCTTGGGTAAAGGTGATATGGTGTACAAGATCTAGAGGGAAAATCAGATTGCGGAAGATGGCAAGTTACCTATGGAGATAACGGAGGTGCTACGAAGGTAGATGACGCGGGTCGTGTAGGGAGTGTGAGGGACCGAGACTCGAAGTGTAGTGGGTAGCGAAGAAGTTTCGAGGGTATTGGAGGTATGGGTGGTAAAGATGTTACAGTGCGGTGTAAGTCGTGTCAGGCACCTGGGTATGTTAGAGGTGTGTGAGGAAGGAATGGGTTGTTGTGTTTTTGGTTTATTGATGGGTGGAGGTTTCTTGACCGTGTTGGGAGGTTGAGGTCCTAAAACAGACGGAAAGGGTGAAGGTGATGCAGGTATGATTGGCATAGCTAGGGTATGAGTTCTATGGGTTTGGTTCTTCTGTTTGGGTGCCGGAGTAGGTTGGGTATTGACTATGGAAGATGTAGCTAAATCTATTTTGATAGGTGGATGAGTAAGGCTGGTGGTTGGGGTGACCCCTAAGGTAGTGATAGGTTTAGTCGAGGAAGATGATGTAGGTGTGGGTTTGGATTTAGATGTATGTTGGGCTATGGGTAAGGGTGTATGTTGAGTGGTGTTGAGGGTTATGGAAGAAGTAGTGATAGAGGTGGTTGTGCTCAGTTCAACTAGCCGAATATTTTTGGGTAGATAGTGGAAGTGTTAGCAAGTGACATTTGCATTTGTGTTGAAACAAGAAGCAGAAGATGCCCCCACAATAAGGCTCTGTCCACATAATCTAAGCAATTGGCCAAGCATGAGAACGAAATGTCTATAGGTGAAGTTGATGAGGACCTAATGGCTATTCCCGTAAAATGTGTCTTAGAGATGAGGAATTTGCTGGCTTTGGCTTCCATGGGTAAGAGAGCTGAAATTAGGTTTGTGGGATCTTGGGTAGCTGATGGAGAATGTTCACCTAGAGGCAAAGGTATCTCTACTAGATCCATGATAGGTGGAGGAGAAAATGGGTGTTCCTCTATAGGTGGAGGAGATGATGGGTGCTCCTCCATGGACTGAAGAAGTACTATGGGTGATGGTTCCCTAGGTGGAGAAGCCAAAGGTGAAATGGTCTTGATATTAGTGGAAGGCTCCTCCACAGGGGGAGGAAGGAGGTGAAAGGTGTTCCTCTATGGGTGGAGGAATAGGTGAGGTAGGTTCCAATGCAGAAGGAGGATTTCAAGCTAGAATTTCCTCTATGGAAGGAATATGAGGTAATTGGGAAGCAATGGGTGCATCGTTGAAAATAGCATGGACCTCATGGGTATGGCTATCATGAGTTGAGGTCTCACCGGTTTGATCAAAAAAGAGGCATGATTGGGAAAGGGTTTCTTAAAGATGTGTAGGTTTTGATTAGTAGGTCCATTAGGATTATCCATGGTTAACTCACCTTTCTCGAGCATTTCTTGGACATTGGTTTTGAAAGTGATGTAATTTCTGTCACTATGACCCTTTACTCGATGATAGTTATGAAAGTCGTGTTCTTTATACCATGCAGCCATGGGGTGAGCAAGGTCAAAACCAGTGTTTGGTTTTATAGGCAGAAGGGTGATGGCCCCAACTTTGATGAGGTTTTCTAAGATAGAAGAGTAAGGATACCCAATTGGGGTGTATTTCCATTGTTCTTGTCTAATTTGAAAAGTCTAGACGGGTGAGAGATTAGATGAGGGGCTAGCCTAATTTGATAGATGATCTCGGGCCAGATTTGAGTACCATGGTGTTAGCGGTGCCCTTATCTTTAGAATAATTATTCTGTGGTTTGGAAGAAGAAGAGGTATCATTCGACTTGAATGTTGAATTCTTATTGCGTAATTGGATTTTCTTCTCTTTAATGGCCTGAATCTCTAACTTTTGTGCCATGGTGAATTATTTATCGAATGTTCAGAAATTATGGACCTATAGGGTCAGAGAGATATGTTTAACACAAGCCCACCTAAAGAGTTCGATGAGTTCTATTTATGGTAGTTAGAATGTGAGTTGATTGATCAGGCTATGCTAGTGAGTGACAAAATCTGTGATAGATTCATCATCATACTAACGCATGGAGTATAGGTCAGTCATGGTAACCTTCTTAACGATATTGATGGAGAAGTGATCCAAGAAGGCTTGGGCTACCTAATTAAATGAAAATATAGAGTTTCTAGGCAACCCACTATACCAATCTAACATAGGTCCAGTTAGAGACATGGGAAAGGTCCTCAAGAGAAAAGAATCATCATGGGTGATTAGGTAACACTCTATGTTTAAATGACCGCAAATGTTGTTGCTAGTCTTCATTACTATTGAAATGGTTGAATTTAGGCATATCCCAATGCATGGGATATGGACCGATAGGAATGGATGGGTGGATAGGCTCGTTATAAATTTCATCACGATGAGAGTGTTGCAAGAGCTAGAGACCGACACCTCCAATGTATGCATCTTTTCCATCATTAATTTGATTAGGTTATTGGTAGGTTGTGATGGCTGGGTGCCTCCTATAGTGTAAGAGGGTTGGTGTTGTGCATATGACGAGGGTGGAATTCCAGTATATGGTGGTGCCATGTAGGTGGATTGAGAAGAAGGTAGTGAAATAGGGGGTATGTACCTAGAGTGAATAACAGATGAAACAGGAGGTTGCTGATAGTACATATATGGAGGTGGAAGGGTCATGGTAACCCTAATGACAATGGGGATAACAATTGTGTAATAGAAAGGACAACATTGTGAAAATGGGTAGGGGTCACCAATACGGGAGGTGGTAATGTAGCTATGGGTATATACGAGACAATAGGGGTAGATGAGGTTGTGTTATGGGTGGTTGAAAAAGGTATGGTGGATGTGGCGGGTGTAATGGATGTAGCAGAGACATGATAGTTATAACGGGTATAGGGCCTTGCTGCGAAACGAGTGGGGGTAACGTAGATGTGGGTAGTGCAGAGTCGATGGGCTGGAGTAGAAGTAGAAGCATGTGTTAGGGGGATAGATACGGGCATGCCGTATATTAACCCGACCTAAGGAATCTTGAGTGGACGAGTGGGAAAGATAAAACTACAAGGTGGCAGGGTTTTGGTCAAGGAGTCGTGCAAACTCCTCATCTCCGGTAGTGATAGTGATAGATTGGATAGGATCCATGGCGGGTGATAAAATGGAAGGTGGTGAAGGGTTAGATGGAATTGGTTGACAACCGGTGTGGAATAAGAGGGCACTTTCTTGTTAACGCCGTCGATTACCATGTGAATAGGTACTATGTGGTAAGACCGCTTCAGAAGTGAAACAAAAATACATCATAGGTAGGATAAATTGGTGGTGGTGGGTGAATTGGGTTAAAATGTCGGTTGGAAAATGACACAAGATAACTAATGCCGGTTAGGCTAAACGACACTTATCACAGTAACCACTTCCTGGTCACTGTGGAAAATGGACAGTTGGTAAAAACAAGGTATAAGGCCAAATTTTCCAGGTATGCCAAATACTGATGAGATTTACCAAGTCAATGAGAATGCTGATAGTGACATGGACTCTAAATAGTTGAAGAAGATGAATAGATGTCCTTTTGGGTAGATTAACCAAAAGGAACAGGAACCAACGCCGGTTGGGTATAACCGATGACGGTCAGAGGGTAACCGACGACGGTCACTGGATCGACACTGATCACTATGAAATTGAAATAGTGATGAAATAAAAGTGGTTATGAATTCAAATCTGATGTGGAATCAAATCCAGAATGATGAGAATGATGAGAATATGGTCCAGGTACACTCAGATGAAGCTAGAATACACCAACTATGATGAGGACCATGCATGGAGAAACTAGAAAATTGAAGAATGTGACCTCTCACCTCAAAACGTAGGCTAAGCAAAAACAGTAAGAAAAATGTGATCATAAGAGTGCCTTTTTTATTATGTTTGTTTAGCTTATGCTATTTAAGGATGGACTCATGAACTATAGAATAGAGTTTTTTTGGTCAAGATGGCTTCCTACGAAGAAGGAGATCTAAAAGGTGAGGTTTCGTATGTTATGGCAGGGCGGGCTTCACTCTAAAGTATGACTCGACAGAGCGGTGAGTCGGGAGTACCGCCAATCCTCAAATTAGTACGATCATCATTGATAGGTGTAACATTCCCCAATTTAGTACATTAGAACAAGAATTTTTATTTTTATTTTGATAAGTGCTTCCCAGTTCTAAATACATAATTTAGAACTCACAGATCAAAACAATCATTCTTATAATAGATAACCATATGTAGCTGTAATGACTCGGTATACCACCGATCTATTCATTCCATGACTCAGTAATCTACCGATCTATTCATGGGTATCATAGAGTTGGCGTTTTTATTTTAACACCACACTCTTGTGGTTATCTTCCCTAAACTAGATTTCATAATTCTCGCCCAAGGAACCTATTTGAATAATTGTTACCATTATTCATCATCATGTCCCTTAGACTAGGTGACATAGGACAATGCAATCAGCAGCTTGCGATACTTTGGCCAAAGATTTGAAACGTACTGTTTATGTCTCGTATTCCTTGATGGCATACTCGTCAATCTGGAATACATCCTTCACCCCACTCCGATGTTATATAGAATGTCTTACACTGACTTCTGTCAGCCTCCCCTGTCCCAAGTCATTCACTCAGGAACAGATTAATAACATGTCCACGTTATAAGGATGCTCTCGAGGACTAGGGATAAGCTGACATACTGGGTCAACCCTAGTTAACCCTATGTGTCAAGGTACCCCGAGTCTCCAAGGGCAGCCTCATAACATGACCATGTTCCTAACCAGATCCAGAGTAAAAACTTGTTCGAGTTTAAGGTGTAAATCTTAACGATCAATGCAAAGGGTGCCGCCATAAGTCACCTGCATTGTTGTATCCTCGAGAAGATCCTAATCTTCTCGAAGGTACAACCCTGCAGTTGACATGTGCCGACATCCTACAAAACCACCTCGGAAAGATCTACTTAACTTAAGGTGTTACTTACGTTGAGTTGAAATTATACTTTAAGACTCTCCTTTCTGGGTAGTCTTTTCCCAACCCCTGCGTTCCTCACCTTTGAGTTGCCTTATTTATATAAGATCCATTTCACAGAGAGAAATTTAATAAGAATTGAGATCTCGTCAAGGAGTTCATTGACTCACATTAATCTTAATCAACAAATTTGGCAGTAGCCCTATGCTATCTCATAAGGGTGCTAACTATACCCCTATAGTTTTATATCAGTTCTCAAAACTGAAATATATATCTTACTCATTGTTTTTAAGGTATAGTGATTTAAAATCATCAGTTGTCTTGACTTAGATCATGGATAGGGAGTATTAGATTACCCTTCCTATTTCAACTACCTATAAAGGTGTAGTTTAACCTTAACTTCCCGTAAACAGTGGACTAATTTATTATAATTTAGCCATATTCAAAACATAAAAGAATTACTAATCATTTACAAGTATTCAGTCACATAATCATTACAAGGCCTACTTAGAGAATCCAAATATCTCCAAGGTATACAATAATAAAAATGCACTTAAAAACAATCGAATCAAAGAGGATCAAGCCATCACAATACAAATGCAGCCACATAGTAACAATCCCCTCATTTCATTTATTTCTAAGCCAAACAATTACAATCTATGCATTCAACATATTTGATACAATACTCAACAACAAAAGAACAACTTTCTTCATATAGTACAATTAGAGAAATCAAGTTGGAATTCATCATAAAACCAAATTAAGCAATCTGAGTATCATATCAGATCTGCGTGCCTTTACCACTTACGACAACCATCTGCAAAAATTGCCAACACGGGTCAGTTCGGTGAACTGAGCATGATAAGCACTAATTCTTAAAACAATTGCATTCTACCAATTGCTCTCATTAAACAATCTGTTTAAATGAAATCATTTCTTCAAATACTTAACATAAATCAGACTAATCATCTTTCTGTAATTCTAACATGACTTTTAACGCATGACTCATATTATAGTTACCAATTAATCCTAAATACCCTTCAGATGATTCATCATATATATTAGAGACTAAGAAGAACAAAATGAATCCAAAACATCCATCCATCTGAATCCCAAGGACAACAATAATCCAACAAATTATTCCATTCAAAAATGAATATCCTATCAATTCGTGTATCCAACAGGTATGTTTTTTTACAATTCCTCAAAGGCAGATTATAACTTTCATCAAGTTCAACTGACGAGATTCCTTTAAAAACATTACATTATTTCAATGGTATTGACAAATACACTACTTTACTGCAATATATTTTTTACCAGTCTCTCCCTACAGTTTAACAGTCTTTCCTTCTTAAGCCCGTACTGTAGAGTTCACATAAGGAATACAAAAGAAGAAAGCACTCAAAGTTTCTAGACAAGGAGAGAATATTTTATTATTCCTACAGTTATATATATCAACATATACTTTACAGCTGAGGAGAAAGAAACAGAGACATTCAAATTTCCATTCCAATCATATTCAGGACTGTACCGACTTCTCAAGAATAATGCAATTACATTATACGCATGCGACTAAATCAGTCGAGATAACAAGAAGAAACTACAGTTTCATCTAAATTAAATAATAAAAATCACCTGTAGCTATTAAGCAATACAAGAGCTCTCGCGACAAACAATAATAAATAATCCAACCATAATAGACTCAACAAATCTTTCCATATCATTCATCAAACATGAAAATACCCAACGCCATCGCCTGACATGGCACAGCTAGGAACTCTTTATCTCAGTCAAACACGAGACTAGATAACACTATAAACAGAAGACGTATCCATATGCAAACACAACGACATTCCCACTGAGTCGAAACACATACATACACAGCAACATTCAACTGAGTCTAATCCCTACGAATATACAGCAAGGACTTATATCAGAAGCCAATTTCATAACATAAGCTCAACAAAGTTTTAACCAAAGTCACCTCCATAACAGAAGTCACCTCCATAACATAAGCTCAGCAAGGTTTAACCGAAGTCGAGCTAAAACAAAAATACAGCAGGGACTCAAACAGAGTCGAGTTTGTAATGTAACCCAACACACATTTCCACAGAATCGAACTGAATATAAACACAACAACATTAAGAAAGAGTCGAATCAATATGCATGCACAACGAGGACTTAAATCAGAAGTCGAGCCAACACGCAACACATCAAGGACTTCATCAGGAGTCGTGTTCACATGGGAATACTGCAAGGACTCCAACAGAGTCATATCCAACCAGTACTCACAACCAGGGTTTCGATTGAAGTCGAATTCATACGACAACAATTCAAGTACTCCAACAGAGTCAATACCAATATGTAATCACAACAAAGCTTCTACAGAAGTCGAAAACATAAGATACGTTTCAAGGACTCCAACAGAGTCATTTTCATAAATAATCCTTGCAAACCTTCAACGGTGTCTAACCAAAATTGAAAACACAGTAAGGACTTCAACAGAAGTCGCGTTCAAGTAAAACAATCACAACAAGCATTCCAATCAGAAGAAATTTTAAGTAAACCCAACAAGATTCAACAGGATTCAACAACATGATAACACAGCCGCATCTTCAGCCGAAAATGAATCCAAAAAGAAGAAATAAATACAGTAGACATTTCAACAGAGTCTTCGCATAACCAGAGATTCCTAAATCCATAGGAAAAGAAGAACCAATACATTGCTTCAAACCAACTGTACTAAAATCACCTGAACAGAGTTGTTTTAATGAAAGCATTTGAAGGAAAGCAAGATTTTTAAAAGTTAGGGCCTATCATGCCTGATAGTGTCACTTAAAAATCTGAAGAAGACCTCTGAATGAGCTCGCGCCTTCTCTTCTTCTTCCACGATAGATTAAACAACAATAAATTGTTACCTTCATGCCTTATAAACTTTCCCAGACAGAGAAAAGAGCTAGATATTCTCAAAGTTGCCATGCAACACAGAGTAGACTGGTTCGAAGAACCAGTGATCAAGCAGAGAGAAAAATGGAATGCATGGAAAACCAAAATACCAACCAATTTTCCATTTGCATGCCTTCCCAAGCAATCCGCGCTCGGGAACTGAAGTTCATCAATTGCATTAACTCCTAAATTCCCACCTATTCTCCATTGCCACCGACCACCAAAGTTGGTGATTGCCAAATGAAAACAAACAACCATTCCCAAATTTGGTAATGCTGCCACGTCAGGTCACAATAGCCGTTAGCAACCTCTCGCCAAATCCCAAGTCCTTCATCCTTATCCACCTCATAAATGCCATGGAAACCACCGCCCATGACTCGCGCCCCTTCATAGGTCCCCTTCCATCCATTATCATTAGTTAAGATAGGTTAGAAACATAGGTTAGATCATAAGGTAAGACATTAGTCTTACTTCCATAGTGCTAGGTGTAGCTAACCTTAGGAGCATTAAGCTTATAGTTTTAGGGCTAGGTTAGATTAGCAATAATTCAACCAATAGGTTATAGTTTAGGTTAAGGTTATTAACCTTAACGAATCCAGTCTAGGTCTCCCAAGTAGGACCGATCAGTATTAGAACCAAACAGGGTATAGCTTTCCTGTAATGGATTCTATCCGGCATTGCAAATTAAGCTTGCAGTATACACCAGAATTTCTTACCTGACTCAAGGTCTACGCCCTCCTGATATTACGATATCTGGAACCAAATTCATTTAACACGTTCAGCCTGAGTTAAACTCCGGAATTGCTCATTCAACTCATTCAGACCTTGCAACTTTCGTAAGGTCAATAATTTTTGTTCATCCTGAATAAACTTAAAACATCTCTTGGATCAATGCAACTGATCCAAGGCTGAGTCATAAGGATGGATAAATCCACAATTCATCCCGAAATCAAATTGAACTCAGGTACTAAAAATGAAAGAAATAAAAGAGTCCAAGCATATTCTGACTCAGTCAAAGATCTTCAAGAGAAAAGAAGATACAATCCATATCAAGCATGACTTCACAATCAAGGAAACACATCCTTATACCGAAGAAATCATATATCAACACTTGAATACTCAGGAGGAAGTAACAATAATTCAAGGTGTTACACAGACATTCCCAAGAAAGATGTTATTTAAGAATATGTATTTGTTTTGAATTTGTGTAATTTGGTAAGACTCGGAGAGAGAGAGAGAGAGATGTGCTTTCTACGATTCGTTTGTCAACCATTAGCTAGGCATGAATTGTAGCATATAGGTTTCCCTTAATTAATGTGAGCTAGTGAAGAAAATTAGAATGAAATGCAATGATTTTAAGGCCAAATTGAAATATGGAATTTGATGACACAATTAGATGAAGAGGGAGAGGGATGCTCTTTCACTAAAATGTAGAAAACAAGAAGAAATGGTTCTTTTTACACACACCAAAAGAAAGGTTCCTTTTAGAGAAAATAGAAAGAAAAAGAAGGCTACCAAAGAAGAAAATTAATGTGTATGCTTTTCAAAAGGGAAAAAAACACACAACTTTTCCTAGGAATGAATAAAATGTGAGGAACCCAAGACAGTCCCACAGTGCATGCCAAAATGTTTCACCCGATTTTTAGACGTTTCTTTGAAAATAAAAAAATAAATAGGTAACGGCATAGGAGGATTACCTATTGAAATGTTGGTTGATAGGTTGTTGTGTGCGTATGACTTTTGAATCCACAACTGATCATGAAAGCTTCATTTTGTCTAGGAGGAACTACTTGAAGTGGAACACAAGACCACCGTAAAGAGTTAAACAAAGATATGCAATGAACTACTTAGTGTATGCTAGACCCGAAGTGTGATACTTCTTAGACGGTTGTCATTCCACTATTTAAAACAATTTAATACTGGTAATAAAGTAAATCCTATTATAGTTAAAATGATTTAGGTAAACACAATAAGAAAGATCTAATCTAATAGGCTAGGTTAAAATAAGATCTGAAGGTCAAGTAACTAGTTCTAGGTCTCTGCAAGTCTAATAGAGGTCTTAGGCAGGTCACAGGTGATTAAGGATGATGCGGGAATAGGTAGGTAGGTTATCGCCTGCAGGTTGTATTGGAAAATACAGACCGATGTCGGGCTTTGGGAGAACCGGTTCCGGTTACTATGGGATAATGGGAATGTCATAGAATGAGCTTTAGATCTCCCTTATGATTGCACCAAGGACTAGGCATGTTGGAATGAGGTATTAAGTTGTTTAGATTGGGTTTGATGAGAGGTTTAAATAGGGTTTAAATAGGGATATGGAGGGGTGAGTATTAATGGAGGTCAATGGGTGGCTAGGAGAACAAAGGATGAAAATAAAATGATGAAATGAGTGAACCAGAAAAGTAAAATGTTCTACTTACTTGGAATCTAGCTTTGGATATAAGTGAGTGAAGAATGAAGGTGTTGATAAGAGGTTGAATGTTGCAAAGAATCACCAAATGTTGGGGAGCTCTTGCATGGGCTAGATGTGCTCTCCTTCTTATCGAATTGGATCAAATCTATGTCAGGGTGAGCATTGGATGGTTGCTTTAGGTGAATGTTGGATGTCTGTGTCAAGAGAAAATGTGTGATCTCCTTCTTTGCATGTGTATTCTCCTGAAACTTGTTCTCAAAAGATGTGATATCTCTCATGAATCTATCAACCTCAAAAATAAGGTTGTTTTGGGGGTTAAAAGGTGACTGACGGTGGTTCTGTCTTAACCGGTGGTGGTTAAGGGTAATTGGCATTGGTTATGGTAGGATTTCCTAGGTTTACTAAACTGGCAGATCCCCTTGATTTTCTAGGATCTCATGTGTTGGCCCTACATTAGGATGGAAGCTTCTTTTAAGCATACAAGAATGTGGTTAGAGGGAAGTTAGGCATTAATTTTGAGGGTTTGGGTAAGTCTTAGTTAGTTATGGCAACTTACTAAGAATAGGTCTTAGGGTGAGGTGGCTTGATGAGGGCATTATCCCAATTAGGATATTTAAATAATAAATATGGTGAGGATAATGAATTATTTTAATTTAAATAATTAAATGAATATTATAATGGGGTGAAGGGGGCCATGGCTAGGTGGATGTGTTCAAGGTTTTTATTTAACGAGGGACCACGGGGAGTATGACATAATTTTTGTGTCTACACTACTCTCACCCCAATCCCTAAGTTTAAAGCTAGTTCCTCTACCACTACATATAATTATTCTAATGAGATAGATAATCTCAAATCCTTTTTCAAGAATATGTCAAATGAGATAGTTTTCCTCAAAAACTAAAAACCCAAGCTCCTAGGCTATACCAAAATCAGATGCAAGGGTATCAATAGAGGAATTACTATCCAAATCAGGGGTATGGACATAATTACCACCAAATTAGGTTTCAACATGCAAATACTAACTTTACTCTTCAAGGATTACTACCTCTATAACATGCATATAATTCTAGTTTTAGAAATTTTTTTGTTCCTATCTAAAACAATATTGTTGAAGGAATTGAATGGTGTTTTCTATGTAATCATCCCCAAAATAAGAACTATTGTGAAAATGGGATGAAAGTTTCCTTCAATCAAGATGAATCAATCATATATGTTCTAAATACTAATGTTTAATAATCTCAAAAATCTCCCCGAGGCTAATCTTATGTTTTTTTGGGTTTGACAAGTTTTGTGCAGTCAATTAAATCAAGGAAGCTCCAACAAACCTTGTATTAATGTTTTAGATACTATAAGGTCAACAATTATTTCACTAAATCTTTACATATTCCAGTGAATTTAGGATCCATTATTACAAGTTTTGTAAGAACTCTATCTTTGTTTTTGTGTATATTGGATTCCATTTTTGTTTATACTAGATTCCATTATTACTATTTTTAGATTCCATTAGAAGCAAGTCTCACAATTTTAAAAGGTTATGCTCATACTTTCCTTGCACTTTGAAAGTGCAATCCTTGATGTAAAGTTATTGTTTGCTAACTATTATAAGGCATGATCCTAATGGATTAAAACTAAAAAAACTAACAATAAATTCTTGCAAAATAAATTTCAAAGGGAAAGCCTTACACTTTTGAAGTGTGACCCTCACACTTTCAAAGTACGAGCCTCACACTTTCAAAGTTTGAGCCTCACACAAATTTTCAAAGTGCGAGCCTTACACTTTCAGATTGTGAGCCTCACACTTTTAAATTTTAAGGATCACACTATAATATTCTGAGTCTCCCTCTTTCAAACCACAAGGATCATAATTTTAAAGTGTGAGGACTCACACTTTCAAGGTTTGATTCATTACGTGCATCCTTAATATTGGCATTGGCATCAAATGTTAATTTTGTTATTTTTATTTCTATTCAAACTTATAATAATATTAAGCTCTCATATTTGTTAAGATTATTTCATAATATGACCTATTGTGAGTTATATTATAATAGTGAAATTATTGAAGCAAAATATCAAACTTTTGTTAGTTGGTCATTCTGTTTTTGGGTTAAATTTTAAAATTGTTGAAGATAGGTTTTAGAAGTAATTTTGTTTTGGTATACATTTAAGTTTTCTCATCTCGGTCAAAGAATTGAAACAACTCAAGTATTCTTTTCTTAGTTTGTACACAACTTTAATTTTACTACTGCTTATTATTATAAATTATATCTCACATTTACAATTAAAATTCAAATACATAATTGTGAGTTGTGTATATCACAAATTTAATTACTATGAAAGAATTTAGAATTTATGATTGTAAATTGTTCCATTCACCATATAAGCAATGAATCACTTACTTATATTAGGAAGAAAAATATTTAATCCTTAAAACAATGGAAGAAAAATGCTTGTGAGAAACATAGTAAAATTCCTTTAGAGACAAATTGCACCAATACTATATGGTTTACATCAATCAAAAGACACATTGTGCCACAATTTAATTCTTTGTGGGTCAATAATTTCCACCAAATTTAGCCCACAAACATTTTTCCAATTTTGGACACTTTTAATGAGCCATATTTTCATCACACCCATTATTTGGGAATAGTTATTTTCTAGAATATGTTTTCTCAATTCCCCTCTTAGAGCCCTTTATCTTATCCTTATATAAGTTGAGTTGATATTCATGGTTTGATTCAATTGATATCTAACTATCAGGATCTTGTTGGTCTTGAATACTTTTATTCAAATATAATTTTCAAAGAATCTCAAATCCAAATCATTGAACCGTACTTACACAATACAAACTAATGATCCATGTTCTATATAACATAGTAAAAATGGAAGTATTTTTTAGGTTCAAACCAGATGTATGTAAGTTAATCCTTATATTATTTCTTCTAGTAAATGAATTATTTTGGTAAACAATTATCTACCCATGCCTAAGAACTCAAAGTATATCTCATCATGCTCTGAGTTCTATGATGATAGATGTAGCTCACAATAACAAAACTGATGTGTTATACACAAGAAGAGGAAAGCATTGTGAAAAGTAGGAGAACATGACTATGGGATAAATGGTGCAGTCATCAGGTACCATATTTATTCACATACTAAAGTGCCCAATCAAATACATTCACTTGGATTAGAATCCAGTACCTACACCACCATCAACCAATGACATCAACCATAATGGAAAATAACAATCTTCATGTCAAACTATGACTAAAATATATAAAATGTTTCCTTTATACCATATTAACCACTAAAATTTCATCTAATATTCCCAAGTTTCAGATTCACCAAGATAAGTTGAAATATTTATCAAAAATATTGATAAAAACTAATAATACAACAATTTACTTATGCGCATAAACCAAAACTTCAACCTAAAATAGAGCAGATAATAAAAATTGTGAGACATCTGAGATGAGGATATCAATACAATAATATACTTATACATCTAATTCAAAACTTCATCCTATAACATATCTAATAAGAGGATTATAACAACTATTATCATGTCATGCATGAAAAATATCATATCGTAACGAGATACAACCAAATAATAGGAATCATATATGAAGTTAATTTAAATAATTCAGGTAAAAACCAAATCAATTGACATAAAAGAGATGAAATAGTTTAAATTTTATCTCCTCTCCTTTCCTATCCTCTTTTCACTAATTGTTATCTCCTCTAATTTAATTTAGTAGTGGGTGGAAATTAGAAATTGGAAATAGCCATGGCCATGATTTTTTTGGAAAAAGTGATAGTCATGGTCGTGAACAACATTGATGTCTTGAGTTTGGTGGTGCCATGCCATAATGCACCCACCACCATGGCACACCCACATGCTTGAGACATATTTAGGGAATTGGGAATAATTGTATATAGGTGTTCAACCCATCCTCACTTTGGTCATGTTTTTAGAAGGAAAAATTGATATCCATGGTCGGGAAAAACATTCACATGCTAAAATTTTTGGTGCCATGCCACAATACATCCCAACCACAACACAAATTTATAAGCATGAGATGGATCTAAGGAATTGGGAAAAATATAAGTAGGTGTTTGACCTTCCTCCTTCTAGTCCTATTTTCACAAGGAATAATTTATTTGTGGACATGAAAAACATTTTTGTGATTAGTTTTTTGATGTCATACCATAACACACCACTCACCATAGTGTACCCCTAACCATAACGAAACTCACAACCCTAGTGCAACCCTTATCCATAGTGTGCTCCCAACCACAACACATCCCCTAGCTGTAACATACCCCCTAGCCACAGTGAACCCCCAACGCATACCCCATCCACAATAAAAACATAGGCAACAATGTACCCCATGCCCGAGATAGATTTAGGGAATTGGGAATAAATATAACAAGGTGTGTTTTAAAATAGTTGTAATGTAATGTGGAGTAATATATTTTTATGGTAAATGGTTTAATATACTTAATTAAATATTTTAAATGAACATGCATTTTAATTTATTGTTTATGGTAAGCAAAATATTAGACAAGGTAGGGTAAAAGTGATAGGGTAAAATTACAAAAAGGTGAAGTGAAACTAGAATGGTCACTAGGATGGCGAGTTGACCTAGAAGGGTAGTTTATGGAAGTTGTAAGAATCTCGTTTCCATTTCCCATTCTCATGTTTTTCTCTTTGGGTCACACACTAGACTAAAGAAGCATGTGAAAGGGAAAGTCATGACCAAAGAAAGCATGGATTTTCCATTGGAAGAAGTGCATGAAGCGGTCTACACCAAAAATAAGGTACATTTCAAAACCCAGCTCCCCTTCCCTTCACTTCCCCATATCTTGTTTTTTTAGAAAATACATTCAAACTAACAAGGAAGTGACATATTTAGGGAATTGGGAACAAATATAACTAGGTTTTTGCCCCATCCTCTTTTTGGTCCTCATGTCAAATTGATATTCATGGCCATAAAAAAATTAGCGTGCTTAGTTTGGTGGTGCTACTATGATCAATTCAATGCCACATTGTACCCCCATGCCCTAGTTTACGTAGAAGATAACATAAAATTCTTGTCTAACACTAAAATGGAATTAAAAGACCCAATCAGGTTCCATTATTAAACACTTATTAGGGTCTCTCTTGTAACATTCTTTCATGATAAATTCTAAAATATTACATCTAGTTATGTGAGTGTTGAGGAGAATAAGGGATATAGATTAATGATCACTAGGATAGTAATTACCTTGTCTATAATTATAATTTATGATCAATAGATGAAAAAGGGATAGGGAATGCTATAGTGAAACTTGAAAAATGAGATGTTTGACATCTCTCTCAATGAGATTAATGGGTTCTTACAAAAATATAGAATTAAAAAAATAGAAGCTAGAAATTTCAAAGGTAGTCAATGGAAGTTTGAAGTGTCTTGTATTAATCGGGAAAAATATTCTACGAAAGTTGGAAGTATCATGTTCCCATTTCCCATTCTCATATTTTTATTTGTGGGTCACACACTGCACTCAAAATTACATGGTGTAGGAAGTGGGTGAAAGGGTGATTCATGACCAAAGAAAGCATGTATTTTCCGTCCAAAGCAATCTATAAAGTGATATACACAAAAATAAGATATATTTGAGAATCAATTTACCCATCCCCTCACTCCCCCAAATATTCTTGTTACTTTAAATATTGTGGTTTGTGATAAAAGACATTGAAAATTAAAGGCGATGAGACAGATGTAGGGAATTGGGATCAAATATAACTAGGTGTTTGACCAAACCTCCTTCCGAACCTCCCGTCACAAGACCAAAGTGATACCCATGGCCATGAACAACATTGGTGTGCTAAGTATGGTGGTACAATGCCATAGTGGACCCCTCACCATAGTACACCCGCATGCCTAAGACAAATTTAGAGAATTGGTAATAAATATAGCTATGTGTTTTTACGTAGCCTCATTCTTGTCCTCTTAGATCCATGCCTACGAAAAACATTGGTGTGCTAAGTCTGGTGGTACCATGCCACAACGCACCTCCCATGCCCGAGTCGATATAGGGAATTGGGGAAATATATAGTTGGGTGTTCGACAAATATTCCTTTTGGTACCCTTATCACAACGCCAAACTTATAGCCATGACCACAAACAACATTTTCATAGTGAGTTTTGTGGTGCCATACTAGAGCACACCCCTAGCCATAGTGCACCCCATTCTGTGATAGATTGAGGGAATTGGGAACAATTAAAGCTAGTTGTTTAACCTAGCCTCTTTCTTTTCCTTCTATCATAAGGCCAAAGTTATAGCCATGGCCATGAATAGCATTGGCATGATGAGTCTTGAAGAGCTACTAAGCTCAAATCCATGCCAATACACACAAACCATGACTGATTTTAAAGTAGATGACATAAAATTCCTATTTGACACTAAAATAGAATTGAAATACCCAAAGGATTCCATTTTCATGTGGTGGTTTGGGAATATCAAAGACAGCTTCATATCCAACTTTGTTGGAATTTAGTGATGGCACAATAAAATAGAAAAATTTTGAGCATTAAGCTCCCTATAATGAAAGTGGAAAGAGGATTCCCTAGTTTCTTAAAGTGATTTGAGGGCATGAATTTTTAGATATCTCTAGTAACAATATTTTGGGAAGTTTTGAGTCATTCAATATTTAATGAAATGTAGACAACTAGTCACCTTTTCAAAGATGACCACACTCAATCCCCACCTAAGATCATCTCGTAAACTCAAGATTTTCATATTCCAACATAATATTCTAATCGTAATGGAATTTAAGCTCAATATATATTTTATTGCATTAATGCAACATAGTGAAAATTTCATATTACTCACTATTATGCTAATTATTACCTTGTCTATCATTATATTTTTGATCAATCATCGATCATTGCATGGGAGCATAGAATATTCTAAAATGTAGTTAAAATGGCTCGCATAAAACACACTAAACACTTCCAATGACACTAATTGAATGTAGTGGATCATGAGATAGGAAAAGGAAAATGAAAAGGATCATCTTAGTGTCTTCTAATTTGAGAAAAAATCATTGATGATCCGATCAAGGAGCGTTGGTTAAGACAAATTTTGGGTACGTTATTAAGATAAATATGTAAATACAAAAGCCTAATATGATGTTATAGAATAAGTAAATAAAATCCATAATGAAATATAGAAAAATACCAAAGAAAACTAATCAAAACTAATGAAACCCTAATGTGCAAAGTAGGGTAAGATACCTTAGCTGATTTGCCAAATTATAGAAAGTGAAGATACCTAGAAAATAGATAAATGTGAATCATTGACCATGGCACTAGAGCTAAACACTTACAAAAATGGAGGAAATAACTGGACTGAGGCACCTAGAAAGGGAAAGGGGCACCCGCGGGTTCCCAGGTACTGATTCTAGGCACTTGGGTCTATATAAATGCTCGTAAACCCAAATTCTCAAGGTCATTATATGTATATATAGATGCTCACCTTTTATTGATATGGATTCACAAAATGATCACCAAGTTCGTAATAAACCTAAAATGAAGAATGAACCTGTAAAACCCTCAAATAGACATCAAATATTTTTAAAAAATATGCCAAATGACTGGTTGGACTATCCTCGCAGCCATAATGGCGTACTTTTAACTAAGTGTTGCACTACATCTCAAACCTAATGTAGTTATGTGTGTGTATAGAATTGTGCCCTAGGTTGCTCTTGTGCCACCAACCTTGGATAGAGAGAAATTAGTTAGATGTAAAGAAATGTAGTAAATGTGTGCATGGAATAAAATGAACTTCCTTCCTATGAATCATGATTCAAAAACCATCCCTTGTGTCCCTTTTTATGGAGATAGATGCAAATGGAGTTCTTAGATTCTTGATGGATACAACCTTAGGTTGTGATAGTAGATTCTTAGTGCTTGGTATCTTATTATGATCACATAAATTTAATATATTTACATAATTCCCACTCTTGAAATTTGTAATTAAGACCGAAAAGGCTGACTATGAAAATGATAATATTCTTAATTGTCTAGAAAGGACCCAAAAAGTGTGACAAAAGTACAAAGAGGAAAGGGGAGCCCAGATTGGACGAGGGTTATTGGCGTTGGTGTCCTAGTCTAGGCACTGGTGTCCAGGATGAAAAATTTGAAAGACATAAAAGATAGAATGACCAAGTAAATGTATAAGACCAAGAATAGTGAAAGAAAGGAAAACCTTGTGGCCAAAGATATAGGCTAATTACTACCGTTCTTACTTAGGAATCATATGAATATTAGTATGTAATTAAAAATAGATAATTACCAAAATTGCATGATTTTGTGTTTAAATTTTCCCCCACTTTATGTTTTTGAGAGGAAATCTTGGTAACATTAAGTAGATAGAGATGTGTACCTGATAACTATGTAGATCAATTATGTAATTGTGCAGAGGGACTAGAAAAAGCATGGAGTGATAAAAATGTGAAGCATGGATGCTAAGGAGGAGAAAGTGTAAAAATTGATGATGAAAATGAACCTAGGGTGGAAACACATGTATAGATGTTTCAATGTACCTATTGTCAAGGTTGATGTATGTGATGCTTTTGTTGTTGACTACCACTTCCCATACAGATGGACATGTAAAATATAAACTGATAAGTAGTCAAATACATATGTATGTGTGTATAAAGTATGTAAAGAGTGTGTAAGGAAAGTATGTAAAATGAAAAAGTGTGAAAAAGGAACATGTGCACTGATCCGTGATGAGGAAAAGAGTGTAGAAAGGATCTTGTAGATGATTTCAAAGTGTAATTTTTTTGAGCCATGTCAATCCAATGTAATGGATGAAGTGTAGGGAGAACTCTTTGGCATTGTCCTCCAGCCTTTAAATACTTCCTACTATGTAAAACACTAATGTAGATGTTATGTATTGTGCTAAGGACTCTCTCGGTCTATAAAATCCATTATGTAAATTCCCAATGCTAAAAAAATCTTTTCCCTATCAAAATCCTCCTCAGTGACATGTTGAAGAAATATGTAATTTTACCCTAGTTACTAGCACTCCAAGAGAGACTGTTGTATTGCCCCTATTACTAATACTCGGGGAAAGATGATGTGCTAAACATGTGAACTATGTTGACTTGTGCACCGTGTTATGTGTAACTTTTTATGGGTTGACTAATTCACCCAAACGATTCCCCCTTCATTTGGGGTGCATGCAATATCACTTAAGGATTATGTGGCCAAAAATAGGACCGACCGTTATACTAAATTGTGCCCTACATGGGGGATGGAATGTGCTTGTTAGAATCCAAGGAACATGAAAATAAGTGGATAAGAAAAACAAGTGTTAGTACAATCAAATACAAATAATCATGTATAATACAAAATGTAAGCTATGAAAATAATGTGTAAACATGTAAGAAGACAATGTAGACAACGAAAAGTGGGTTACAAACATGGGAGATAACTCACAATATCGTAAGACGAGAAAGGCCATCATGGCCATAAGAAGACAAGTGTGCACACAAGACAAATGGAAATGCCTACAAATAAAAGCATACAATGATAAAGAATGGAAAAAGGTAATAGATAACCATGAAATAAAATAGTCCTAGATAACATATGTTTCACATGAAGCACTCGCTAGCATGTTATAAAGATAAAAAGTATGTCAAAGCATGCATAATATGAAAAAGTAGTGTGTTACGAGAAAAAATGAAATAATAACACCTATAGTGTGTGAAAGTAGATTCCCCAAGATCCATTATGGGACTGGTATGAGGTACTTGTGCTAAGCATCCATGCTATGTGTAAGAGATCTATATAGTCTATGATCATAACTAGAAAGCAAGTGAATGCACATGTTTGTATGGAAAGATAATGTCACCCAAAATATCTATCTAACATGTGTAATGAGATGAACATGTACCAAGCAAGTGTAAGCAAGAGTAAATGCAACCAAGATATGTAGTATATTGGGTGATAAGGAGGAATGGAATGCTTGAGTGAATGATAGGAGCATCCTACCCCCGATTAGATGTGTATGTATGTAATGAGGTTTTTTTTTATGCCCCTTTAATAGTCAAGAATGAACCATAAATGAGATTACATCATCGAGAAATTTTTTGAATGTTATGTTATCATGTGAGGTGTTAGAAGGAATGTGACAAAGTAAAAGTGAGGAGGTGGTAGAATGTGTGATGATTTAGCCTAACGTTTATATCACAAAACGTATAAGGAAGATGTCGAGAAGCATGATGATGTATCATAAAACATATATCATGATGTGTATGAAATAGATGATAGAAAACGTGATGATGTAGCACAAAGCGTATATCACGAAATGAGTTAGTAAGGTACTAGCTAGGAATGTCACATGAGAATATGATTGAATGATTGAACGTGTGAGTGTAATGGGGTCCATTTGATATGTATACCCTCAACAATCGAGTATGGACCATAAGACTAGAATGTGTCATCGGGTATTGAGTGCAGCATGTAAGAGTGTATGAGTAAAGTGTGTAACATGTGTAGTAAATGTAGTGAGCAGAAAATGTCATGTAGTGTGTAATGTGGAATGTGTAATGTGTAATGTAAGTTGTATAGATTGTATAAGTGTGGAAGTGCAAAACGTGTATGATGTCGATGATGTAAAATGTATAATAGTGTAGTATGTAGGATGT
Source organism: Taxus wallichiana var. yunnanensis (assembly GCA_018340775.1). Taxonomy (NCBI): domain Eukaryota; kingdom Viridiplantae; phylum Streptophyta; class Pinopsida; order Cupressales; family Taxaceae; genus Taxus; species Taxus wallichiana. The sequence continues at coordinate 263,428,594 of CM031244.1, read as the reverse complement.
ATATGATGTATGGGTGTATGAGACATAAAATGCGGATGAGATATAGGAGATGGAAGAGGAATATAGTGTATATGTACAAAGATGTGTGAGGATGTGCAATGTGTAGAGAGTATAAAGCACATATAAGATGTAATAGAAATAAGAATATGATGTGTAGAACATATGTCAAAAATGTGGTGATTATGTAATGATGAAGATGTGGGAGGAAGAGAATGATGTGTAATGTAGTGTGCAAAATGCAATGAGTGATGTGTAGTGTCTAATGTGCAGTGTGTGAGGTTCATGTGTATAGGATTCCATCAATAGTTAAGTGTGAATCATAGCACAAGAGTACTTCCTATGGTAATGATGATATAGGTATGTATGTTAATGTGTGTATCGTATATGGAAGTTTAGATGTGATGTGATGATATTTTAAGATGATTGTTGATGTTAGGGGTATGAATAAGCATGATTCCCCAAGTGTGTGAAGGAAGAGAGTGATCAAGAGCTATGGTATAAAATATCGTCATTATCCAGATGGAAGCCAACTGGGGTTGCATTGGATACTTGATAGGAAATACTTTTAGTTGGATAATACAAAGATATGTTACAGCGTAAGGTATATACATCCATTGTATATTCTTCATCAATGAAAGGTGTTAGTGGACAATCGTGAGCATACCAATGGGTGAGATTTTGATAATTATTAATAAATGATTCACTAGTAATAATAACATTGCTTAAAAACATGGGGAAAGTGATAAACGTGTGAGTGGAATATAACATGCCCCCAATGTAGTCAAGCCAATATTTCCTAAGTGTTAATGGAGAAGTGCTATGGGTACATGCAATGAAGACTACTAAATGAATACGCAAAGACCATAGGTGGTTGTAAGGTGAAAATAACCATTATAAAGATGAGTTCAATGAGGTGGTGGTAAGATATCATTTAATGTCAATCCGAGCTTAGCTAAGCCATCATATGTGATAATAGTATTAGAGAAAGTACGGTCCACTTGAATATGATGTCAATATGACTTATTTATTAAGAGCATGCATGTGAAAGGAAGTGGTGTAGATGTATACTTCTCACGAGAGGGTGAAATAATATCTCAAGTATGGACATGCCCCGGTATAGTACCATAGAATTAGTAGAGGTAGGGGTATTGAATTTGTATTCACGAGGGCCATCGGCCACAAAATTTTCATTGAAGTAAGACTCGTCACCATCAATAGGAGTGAAATTAAATTTATTTAATGCTTAATCATTAAGGTAAACATGATTAACTTCATCTTCATAGTAGTTAGAATTGTTGGTGTTTACATTGTCATGTTGTATTATTGTATCAAGTAATTTGGTAGGTGGTACACTAGATGTAATAGGAGAATCAACGAGTGTGTTGATATTTTATATAGAAGTAGGTATTGTGGGTGAAATGATAACATTAGTATGAGTAGAAATAACTCGAGTGTTTGAAGTGGCGGAGGAAGAGTGTGAAGAACTAAACTGGCCAAATTTAAATATATCTATACTACTATATGAAATAAGCTATAGAGGAGGAATGGGCATGTTAGTAATGGGTTCTATATGACATAATTTTAATGGTTCAGTATTTTCAACAATATTATGTTCATAACCGTCATGCAAGAATTTGGCGCATTTGTGTACTATATATGGAACTACTTGTATTGTGTATGCATGAAATAGTTAGCTATCTAAGTAGAATTGAAACTAACACCTAGTATCTTCAATACAATGTTAAACTAAACCTATGCATCAACATGCTAAGAGCTTAAGAAAAGATAACCTATGAACATTTCTACAATAAATATGAAATAAACATTTCAAGTAAATATTCTAAACAAATTAACTTTTATCTCTTATTGAATGCTAAAATAAGATGAGATTGAACCTATGTAGATCTATAACTATTAAAGAGTTGATTATGTGCTTGAAATTCCAAGGTTTCTAAGAATGGAGTCTTGTTAAATCATGGCTACAAGACCATTTGACATATCTCCATATGACTTCGAAACTTGGGTGGATGAATACAAGAAATGGAGAAGATACACTCTTCTAATGGAAGAATTCTCAAATTTAATAAAATGGCTATAGTGTATGCTTTATGTCATTTAGGATTGTAGGTATAAATAGAAATGTATGAGGAGGGCTCCTTACATAGCCCAATTGATAGAATAATCTCTACATCCCTCTTCATGTGGGATAAATGGATATGTTGGGTTAGTTGTGGATAAGGGTGGCTTAGAAAGGGTTAAGTCAACCTTAGGAGAGTTTATTTTGTCCTTTAGTGACCCATGGGGTTTGAGGGGCATTTTAATTAACAAAAGTGATTAATTAATAGGTGTGCAAGATTATAGAAGCTTTTGAGAGGAATAATTAGCATGATTTAGACTATAAGAGGGATTTAATCGATAAGTGATGATTTATTGATTTAATGGAAAAGGAAGATAATTAATTAAGAATAATTAAATAATCTAGATAGAAAGGGGTATTAATTAATTAGAAATAATTAATTAATGTAGATAGAAAGGGGAGCTTAATTAATTATAAATAATTAATTAATCTAGATAGAAATGGGAGCTGATTAAGGGACGATTGTTAGTTAGTGTCGTTGGATAGAAGAGTTAATTAATGACCGTAATGTAGCTAATTAACGGTGATAGAAGAGGAAGTGTGCCATATTGACGATATGTCATCAATTTGTGGGAAAGAGGATAATTAGCGTAATTTAAGTATTTAAATTGCTCGGGTTAAATTATAGGTGTCTACACATTGCATGAATCCAAGATCTACCTAATAATAGCTTGAACTTGATTAAAGCATCTTTAATGAAGAATACAAGAAGAACAATCTTAGGTCCAACTCGAATAAGTAATGAAATGGTTCTCGAGGAATGTTTGAGTAGTGGAATTATATACTCGAATGAGAGTGGAGCTCTTGGAAATTACATTATTATTAATGCCTATTTTTTTAGATGGGAATGAGTAAATAGATTGTCAACTAATCCATTATCGGTAAGAACACATTTAATGTAAGTGATGTTGAGGAAAACAGTTGATAAGTAATGGCACACATGAATTGTCATGAGAAAATGGTGATATGTCCTTATTAGTGAATGATATAATGCGTGGTAGACTTTTAAGAGACTAAATGAGGTGTGTAAAAGATATTCCGTAATTATAACTCTCGATATGGATAACATGTACGATAACCTCTAATGTTTGACAATAGTCCGGTGCATTACGTAATTACTCATATAGAGAAATTTTGGACGGTGTATTCTTAATTTGTTCAATAATATCATATCCTTTAGAAAAAATAGTATTTAGGAAGTGCGCATAAGTAATACATTGTGGAATAGAAATGGGTGTATGAATAGGAGGGTGATTATGTTGAATGGTTACTACATTGATAGAAGAATTATTCATAGGCGTAACAAAGAAAGGATGGTGTTGAGTATGAAATTTCATAAAATCAACAGGAGTAATAACTATATATGAGAAACCCTAGTGGTAGTGAAAGATGGATAATATTATTGGGTCATAATTTGATATGGGGAAGACATACTGAAAAGTAACGTGTTGAATTGGTTAGATTCACCAAAATGATTATGCTAAATATGTAACTACACAAGACTAATCCAATGTTATAGTAGCGAGTAAATAAATGTAATAATGAAATATAGAAATATAATAAAGAAAAATAAGCAATAAATAATGAATCCCTAATGTACAAAGCATGGCAAGATGCCTTAGTTGATTCACCAAGCTCTAGAAAGTGCATAGAGATCAAAAACATAGAAATGTGAAGAATTGGGTGTAGAACTAGAGCTCAAAAAACTACGAAATAGAGGAACAAGATGGATTAAGGTGGCTTGAGAGGGAAATGGATGTCCATGGGCACCTAGGTACTAATTTTGGGTGCCCGGGTCTATGGAAATGCTTGGAAACATAAACTCTTAGGGTCACCGATATTTATTAATGCTCACTTTTTTTCGTTATGGAATCACACAATGATCTTCAAGGTTGTAATAAACCCGCAATGAAGAACGAACCTACAAAACCCTCAAATAGACATCGAATCCTAAAAAATATGAAAAATGAGGGTTCGACTGTCCTCAACAACCACAATGGTGGACTTATAACTAATCACTACACTACATCTCAAACCCATTGTAGTTCTGTGTGTGGAATTATTCCCTAGGTTTCTCTTGTGCTAGTCAAAATTGGATAGCGAAAAAGTAGCTATATGTAAATAAATGTAGCAAATGTGTTCATGGAATAAAATGAACTTCCCTCTTGTGAACTCGGGATGTAGAAAACTAGTCCTTGTGTCCCTTGCAATGGAGCTAGATGGATGCAAATGGAGGTCTTAGATGTTTGATGGGTGTAACTTTAGGTGGTGATAGTAGATTCTTAGTGCTTTGTCATTTATTATTATCACATAACTTTATATTTATATGATTCCCTTCCTTGAAATTCATAATTAACCCCAAAAAGGATGACTATAAAAAAATGCTCAAATGGATAGAAAGGGCCCAAAAAGTGTGACCAAAGTACAAAGAGGAAAGGGGCACCCAGTTGGAAGATGGTGTTTGGTGCTAAAATCCTGTCTAGGTGTTTGGTGCTAAAATCCTGGTCTAGGTGTTGGTGTACAGGATAACAAATGGTGAAGACTAAAAAGAAATATTGAGAAAGAAGAGGTATAAGACCAAGAAAAGTGACATAAAGGAAAGATATGTGTCCAAATACATGCATTAATTAGTATCGTTCATATATAGTAATCATATGAATAGTAATATTTAATCGACTAGATAATTACCCAAAGTGCATAATTTTGTGTCTAGAGTATGTACAAAGTGAATTATATCCAAAAAATCTTACGTACATCAACAACTTGGATAGGTACCATTTAAATGAGGAAATTTATGTACATTATTTGAATGTTATGTGTGTAAGGGTGACTAGAAAAATAAGCATGCCGAGTCACTAGAAGAATACATTTCTATTAAATGAGCTTATATCTTTTGAAAATCCTTAGAAATTTATAGAAAAAACATCTATTTAGAAACAAAATCAGCAAACATTTTGGGTGTTGTGGGGAAGGTCCGTGTCACTCAAAATTTAACAAAACGAAGACAACTATTTACCTCACCATTACAACCACACTCATTCCACATGCTTTTAATACACAACTCCATGTTACCATTAAAATTTATTTACATTTCTTAGGAGCATGGAATCATCCACAATATTATTATTGGGTGAGTTTCTTCTTAAATACTTCCATCAAGATATGTTAAAATTCCTCAATATTTTATATCTTCATGGATTGACATATCCATAATTTATCATCAACTTCTAGAGTTTGAAATAGCCGTTACACACATATTTCTCATTGGATTTACAAATCATAATAATATAGTTATCAATAATCTATTTTACTATTATTTTCTATTGAATCAATATTTTTAAAATAAGAAACATCAAATTTTAGAGGAAGCTAAGACATTCCTTCTAATAAGTAATAGATCTTAGCAATTGCTAATCTATATTATATATTTTTATCATTAGTAGAGGAATGAAGGCTATGATCATGATCCAAAGGCTCATTCGTTCCTACGTCATGAATAAAAGGCTTAACTAGTCCTGATTTGTAATCATGCGCATGTTCATGAGCACCTCGTATTTGGAAATCTATATTCTTTTGGCCATATTGATGAGAATCCTTAGATTTACAATTGTGTTTATGTTATTAGCATGCTTTTATTTATGACCATGGTTATGAATATGGTTATGTGATTAGTGTTGGATATGAAATTAATTTAATACATTGGGAAAGGTGACAAGTACATCGTCGATACATCAACTTCCACATCATTGATACACATATATTGGAAATACTATAACTTATAATCATGTGTTTGCATATTTCATTATTTTATTTTTCTTTTCGTTAAATGTTATTCATGTGTTTTTAATTGTGGAATATCAATCATATTTCCACGAGGGTATTAATTAATATTAATCATAATGTCTTTGATGGATTGCAAATGGGCAAGTGTGAAATATTGGATTGTATTGTATCATTAATGTAACTTTTTCTTCCATATAGAGATTAAGATGTGTTGTCATGTGTGCTTGAGCATAGGGGGAATTTTTATTGTGTTGGTCGGGGCTTTCTATTTTCATTTTTTTGCTTATGATTTTTTAGGAAATGGATTTTCTGACGGTTTTGTTGCTTATATTTTCTAGTTTATATCATAAGATGGCATTTTATTTTAGTATTTTGAAGCATATACTAATTTTAATCTTTTCTGTAGATTCCAAACAATCTATGGAAGTTATTGAAAATATTTTAGTAGGGAAATATATATAGCTATTTGGTCGTGTCCCCGTAAATTTAGAAATAGGTGTTAATTTTATTGAGCACATTATGATCATTAGTCCTGATAAATGTAAGGAAATGGTTATGGGTTGAAAATGGATTTTTCCAAAACACAGAGTGGGTATGGAGATGATTATTGAGAAAACATGTATTGCTTTATGGCCATTGTTCTTAGCTAACATAGATCATCAATTGACCGAGTAGAAATGTCTACTTTCATGGAATTGGGAAGGAGAGTGGAAATTCTCAAGGTCTTTGTTAAATTGGTGATTAATTTCTATAAGATAAAGGAACCCAATGTCCTTTGGCTACCTTTTATTTATTTATCGTCCATGTATTCTCCACTCTCCACACATTTGTGTTGGTGTGAGATTATGTATGGCTCAAGCGTCATAGGTGTATTATCTACTATTTTCTAAGGTTGGGCCAAGCTCCCTGAAAAATTCACTTTGGAGATGTTTGAAGCTAGGTCTATGGAAGTGCAATTGATTAAAATCATAGACATATATTCTTATTATGAAGCTTGAGGATCTTTTGATTCTCGGGAGGATCTGTTGATTTTTTTCCTTTATACATATATGTAGATATTTTAAGCATTTAATCAATCATATACCATTAGGAACATAATGCACTTTTAAAAAATCTTATGGTGTTTACTTATAAAAAATTAGTTAATATAAACTTCATAATCAATCTTGAGCCATTACATATGTGTGTTTGATTAGTTTTCATTATTTCATTAAATTTTTCTTGAATTTTAATATTTCATTCCAATTAAGTCATCTTTAGAATTTGATTTATTGTAAAATTTAAATTTGTATCTTATTTTATAAGGTTAAGTAAATTAACTATCTTACACTAAAACTATCAAACACTCTACTTAATGCCTGTAGAAACTAAGAAACATGCAAAGAGTTAACACCCAAGATAAGATTATTTCTTCAAATTTAATAGTAAAAAACATGTTGTTAGATTAATATGGATTATGTGATTTTGATTAGTTATTTGATCACTATTTTGAAAATAAAAATTTGTTGATCCTAACATTCGCTACTCCATTTCTTTCAATAAGTTATTTAGCTTAGTAGATTCTAAGCATTTTATTTTATATGAGCCGATGTGTATTAAAAGAAAAGATGCATATGTCCTGACCCTAGCGTCACTAAGATAATAAAATGTTGCAGTGTTAAAAACCACAAAATTCTAACTAAACTTTCATTTTGGGTGATACAATACAATGTTATTAAGCCAAACCCTGTTTTCCTCAACAACATTTAATATGTCATGTCTCCACATCATGATGCTATATGAGTACCTGTAAATTTTTTTACTAATCATATTATTTCCCCACTAGGTAAAACCATCCATAGCATTTGAGGGTATGAAATATTTATTACTCAAATATTTCTCATAAGAATAAGTAAAGGAAAAATCCTACCAACCAAGAAGATCTACTATTATGAATTTTTATTCAATCTCTATTTTCAAACTTAAGAATTTGTTGAGCATAACGGTCACTAAGCCATTTCTTTCAATAAGTAATGGAGCTTATTGGTCGCTAAGAATTTTATTTGATTTTCACAGAGATGTGTATAACGAAGAAAATATGAAAAGGTATTAGCCTAGTCGAGTCATGAATATGAGAAAATATTTTTACTAATCCGTCCTTTAGGACATAATGATATTATACCCAATTTACCTTGCCATAACAACATGGAAGATGACATATCTCTACACCATGATGTTGTGTGAGTACCCTATAATTTTTTTAATATACATCTTTGTTCTTTACTAGGAAAATCCCTCCACAACCTCTAAGAGTAAATAATGTCCATTACACATGTATTTCTCATCGAAATATATAGAAAATGCCTATCAAGCTCTAATATCTATTACTATGATTTTTTATTCGATCACTATTTTCAAACAATTTATTTTATCTTAGCGATCGTCAAACCATTCCTTTCAATAAGTATTCGAGCTTAGCTATCACTAAAAATTTTCTTTGACATGAATAATTTTTTTATCTAATACAATTAATGGAGCTTAGCGATCGCTAATCATTTTCCTAGATATAAACCGATATGAATTATGTGTTAGACAAAATATATCTTATGAAAAATATATAATTTTTGATCCTTCTCAAGGGTATGTAATGCAGAAATTGGATCCGCTTAGGATTATATAAAAAATATGATATGATTGTAATAAATGATAAATAATAGTGATCCAAATATGTAGAAATAGTTTTTATGTTGATGGAAAGGAATCTTAATAATTATAAATACTAGCAGCCATTAGGATTATCCTCAACAAATAAATGGACAACATAAGACATGCAAAGTTGTGCATTAACACCTATTAAAAAGAATAACTTATTGGTTGCTAAAACCTAAGGATTTATGATTTTAAATCTAGTGTTGGAATAAAAAATCGTAGTAATGGATCTTATTGGATACTAAGTTCATGAATATATATAATCGGATGTGGAATACGTGTGAAGAAAAAAATTACGTTTTAGTTTTGCTAGTGTAAAATGTAACTAACACCAAAATAATGAAAAACACAAGAGAAATTAGAAATTTTATGTCACATGTCAACATTTTAGTGGGTGAAATTTACAAAATAATATGGTGAATTTGTTAAGGTTAAAATTATTTTATAGGAATTTCTTTAAATAAAAATTTCTTAATAAATGTGTCAAATTATTGTTTCCTAACTATCTAGTTCAAACTTGCTATGTGGCGAGATTTTATTTGAATAATTATTTTAAATTAGTGCACACTATATCTAAAAATATCAAATTTTATTTCGATAAAAAATAATAATAAATGTGCGTATATTACTCTATTACACTTTAAAACTATGTTTAGAAATTTTTACTTCTATTTTCTTATAATATATTTTTTATTATGCTTATATTAATATTTTTCGATGTCCAAAGTTCAAAAAGAAATAATTATCGTTGTCCCATTCATTTCAAAAGAAATATATATAAATTTGGTTTCCCCATATCCCATACAACCCCGTATTAAATGAGAATATTAATGAGGGATAAATTAAAAATTTGAATTGAGAAATCCCCCGCATTAAATGTGAATATTTGAAATTTCAATATCTTGCACTTTCACTTAATGAGGGGGAAATTCAAATTTTTAAATTTTCATATCCCACACTTTTTCTATTTTCATAATTTCTTTCATGGAATGTACAAAAAAATATTAAATACCTCAAAGAAATATAGATTATGGTTTCTTTTTATTTTTTCATCACAAAAAATATCTCTTAAAATCAGAATACAATACACACAGGCTCTCTATTATAGGTTCGATTACACGAATCCTAGCCATTTTGTACAATGGAACATTGAGCCAATGATTATAATCTTATTTGTACAAAAATGAATAGAAAGGAGGAAATAAGAATTGATTCTAGATAGATCATAGGTCTGAGTGCATGCATCTCAACCATATTTATAAATCTCGATTGTAGAGAAGAAGGAACAAAATGGACAAATTCAAAGGAGGAAAGAAAAAGAGGTTGCATATATAGAATATAAAAAAGTCTTTTTTTTGAGAGAGAGACAAAGGTTTCAAAGACATCATCAAGCACGTAATAATTTCATATAGTACTAGAATAGGTATTTATCTAAAGAATCTATATTTCGTGTAAGTGTGCCTTAGTTGATCATGGGAAATTTCACTCACTTTGTCTTCATCTAGTTCTTTTGTTTTACAATTAAATCGATCCGTCCCTTTCCCTCTCGTTGATTTTGTAGTACCTTTTCATCCCCTTATCAAACCACTTTTCTTTTAGAAACAATTTATTTCGTTTTCTCTAACCAAATAACATTTAATCCCCTTTACAATTGTTTTTATTTCTGAAAACATAATTTTTTGTTTTACCCTAGCTCTTGTATTCATCTATGTTAAATGTGTTCCCTTTTCAACCCTTCTATGTCTTTCTCTGGATTATTTTTTTGTGGATTTTTCATTATCCTTCTTGTAATTGTTTTCCTTGATAGTGATGGCATGTCTCCCCAATTGCAAAACACGAGTTTCATATTCACTTTTTTAAAAATCGTTATGGTTTGATTTAGTCTATTTTAGGTATTCGTTATGACTTCCTTTAATAATTTTTATTAAGATGAAATAAATAATCATGGATAATTATTTCAATGTTCATTGTTTATACGGTAGCCATAATGATATATATATATATATATATATATATATATATTTTCCCATGTAGAAATAGTCAAAATTAATGTCTTTAGAAAGTTTTCTATGTAAAATAGAAGGTAAACATATTATATATGCATGTAAATATCATTAAATATAAATATTAATCATTGTACTTTTAAATATATATTTTCTTTTGTGAACCTTATTTTATGCCACAAAACCACATAGCTTTGTGTCATTCATGATATAATTCTTTATTTCGAAGACCATTATGTGAAAATAAAATTTTATTTATAATTAAATGTGAACCCGAGAGAATAATAGATTTTATATAAAATTTAATTGCTAATATGCTACATATCATTAACGAGATATAGATTTTTTCTAAATATATTAATATATGTATATGGATGAATATTTTTGTAAAATCAATCATGAAAAATGTTGTCTATCCTAGCAGGTTGTCGAGCTATAATTATTATTTTTCAAAAACATATGTGTAGCTTAGTGGTCGCTAAGGTCAAATATTATTACATTGCAATTGTGCAACATAAAAAAGAATTAAGATTAGCAACCATTGAGATATTTTTTTCTTTCATATAAGACACTTAGTAACAACTTACTTGAAAACTAAACTAAGCACCATTATTATTTTTAGATTTTCTAATACGATATTCCAAGACTAGTGGCTACTAAGCTAGATTTTTACTACATTGCTTTGATATTCCTAAACAAGACAAGATAACAAATATTCCAAGACAATAAAAATATTAACAATTTTCCTGAATACACGTATTCCAACATGAAATTTTAAGCCTAGCGAGTTACTAAGTTCAACATTATATTTGAACTCTATCACATGATATTCTAATCCTAGGAGCCGCTAAGTTTGAATATTACTACATTGCGTTAGTGCAACATAAAAAATAATTGATATTAGCATTTGTTGGGATATTTGGTGTCTTTCATACAAGACAATTAGAAACAAATTACCTAAAAACTAAACTAAGCTCCATTATTAATTTTAGATTTTCCAATATGATATTCTAAGCCTAGTGGTTACTATAATGTATTTTTACTACATTGATTTGATATTCCAAGCCATGATAAGACTACAAATATTCCAAGACAAGACAAATATTAATGATTTTCTTGAATAAATGTATTCCAATGTGAAATTTTAAGCCTAGCGGCCACTAAGTTCAACATGATATTTGAATTCTATCACATGATTTTCAAATCCTAACAATATATTCAAAGTATAGCGCCAATAACATGGAATATTATTACATTGCATTAGTGCAACATAACAAAGAATTGAGATTAGCAACCACTAGGATATTTTTTGTCTTTCATACAAGATAATTAGTAACGACTTACCTTAAAACTGAGCTAAGCTCCATTATTATTTTAATATTTTCCACTATAATTTTCTAAGACTAGAAGTCATTAAGGTAGATGTTTACTACATTGATTTAATATTCCAAGAAACGAAAAACAATAAATATTCAAAGATAAGATAAATATTATTTATTTTTCAAGATATGTGTATTGAACCAAAACATTTTAATCCTAGCATCCTCGAAGTTCAATATGTTATTCAAATTCTATCATATGATATTCAAGCCTAACATGACATTCAAATCCTAAGCAGTCACTAAGGTCGAAGATTATTACATTGCGTTGGTGCAACATAAAAAAGAATTGAGATTAGCGGTTGTTAGGATCCTAGAAGATTGTAAGGTATTCGATGATTTTTTATTATTCAATCACTTATTTTAAAAAAATTAAAGTGATGATCCTTGCGATCACACACCCATTATTTTCAATAAGTAATAGATCCTAGTGGCCGCTAAGTATTTTCATTTATACGAAATGATATGAATTATTTGTTATACACAATATATCTTATGATAATTACATAATGTCTTAACCATATCAATGGTGTGTAGTATAACAATTGGCTCCGACGAGGATAATCCAACAAATATGATTTAATTAATTATAAATATTGAAAAATAATAGCAATCTAAAGCTATACAAATAGTTTTTACATTGTTCGAAAGGATTCCTAGAATATATAGAGGCTAGTGGATGTTAGGCTTCTCATCTACAAATAAATGGACAACATAAAACATGCATTGATGTTCATTAACTCTTGTTAAATGGAATAACATAGCATCCACTAAGACCAAATGTAAGGAATGGAGCTTAGTGGTCACTAATCATTTTCCTTGAAATGAAACAAAATGAATTACATGTTAAACAAAATATATATTATGAGAAATACATAAGGATTTATCCCTCTTGATTTCATGTAGTGTAGAAAAACATCCATCCAAGATAAGAGGCCTTTGTGTTATTCTTTACATTGAAGATAAGAAAATTAGTAATTATTTGAATGAATAATTAGTGACTATTTTAATGGGAAACGTGTGCAAAATTTATTGTCGAATACTTATTGAGATTGTTATGTGCAACACATAATAAAGACTTTTATTGGCGATTACGTTTTTATAATTAAACAACCGTTGAAGGTCCATTTACCTTTGCATTAAAGATGTAGTGGAAATATCCCTTTCAATTTCCCAAAAATGCTAAGCAATCCACCAATACATTTATGAAATAACCTAAGAGACTATGCCAAAAATAAAGGGGTTGGGAATACCAAACAAACCGCTTGACCAACTAGACAGACCCGAGATGATTTGATTACTCTAGAAACTAACAAGAATATATAACAACAAAAACTAAAACTAAAAACTAACAAATTTTAGGAACAATATTTTCTCACAATCGAGGACCCTCCATAATCACCAATTAAAGAGGCCATGGGTAAATAGGAGGAGAATTTGAAGCAAAAAAATATGATATTTTAAAGAAACATCCCGAATCTTGAAACAGTAATATGTCTCACTTAATTCGATACAAATATGATCCCGATGAGTTAGTTCCAGTTGCAGTGGAGTAGAAAGAGCATCCAGGTAAGGTTAGTTGATCAAAATGGGGTCCCACATTAATCCCTTGATAATATTAATTGAAGAATCCATGAAACCTACCACGACCCAAAACTGATTGTAAAAATCTAGAAAATAGGCCTGGTTCACCAAACATTCCTTGAAATAGTGATCCTCATAAATTAAGGGCCATGATGCAAGGGAGGTTTTTTCAATTACAAATTCCATGCAAAACTTGTAAGCTTGTTTGATCTAGTGATTCCCTAGCTTTAAAGCCCAATCCTTCGTTACATGTAAATTAATAAGATGACAATCGAAGGTCATGGAAAATTCTATAATAACCCTTGGATGACCCTACATAGAAAGATAATAAGCGTTGTGAAATCCCTCAATAACAACCATATAGTGATCTAATCCAATCATAAAAGAAATTTTAGATGGAGATGTGAAATCTTAGTATATAACGTCATTTCACCCGGTGATTTAGAGAATTTTATGAAAGTAAAAATGGACTATGCATGAAAAAAGAAATAAAATCCAATGAAACAAATTGAATGAAAAAAAAATAAGGGAGAGCATCATGATAAATATAGGGAGAGAATATGTCATTGTATGTTAGGAATTAAGAAAAACTTTCTGTTTCCTTAACCATCAACCATTATTGGAAAATGTGATCAAGTCTAGCTAATTAGAATAATGATTACCAATCTTATGAAAAACATATTGCACAATCCCTTAATTTTCTTAAAGATACACATCTGTATTAGATTTTATATAGATATGATTTAAGGACCAATATGGAATTAATGAAATGCAAAAAGAAATTTTCTTAACATAAGATTTATTTTTCATGATGTTGGTTGCTCAAATGTGCACCCATGTCTCGAGATCTCTCAAGAGGGATTGAAGTGTCGATATCACAATGGAACCATCCCTAAGTTTTGGGACCTTGCGAGCTTGGGATGGATCTTCGAGAAGGCCGGTTCCGATATCTATCTCTACTAATACTCTACTCTCTAGTGCTCAAAAGGGAAACTAAGATAAGAATTCCAAGGGACTAGGGAAAGAAGAAAAACATGAAGTAAACTACACTAAAAGGTGATAACACCAGAAAGAGGGATGAACACTATATGTTCTAAGAAAGAATGATAGGGAATGTGTGAGAGGAGGCTAGGCATGAGTAGCACAACAAAACATGCATTCACCAAATCATCCGCATGGATTATCTGCTTCATGGGAACTTGTTAATGGCTCACAAGATGAATGATTTTTGATAATGAAGTCTTGGGCGTGCGTAACATTAGCACAATAGTACTAACTATGAGGCATTTTTCAAGGGAAGCACAACTCTGATTTTTGAGCCAAGTTGTTTTGAATTGGGACGAGCACTCGGCTCATGCTGGGTACTGGGAGAGAAGGCACGGAAGGGACAACTTGCAAAGTTAGATATGCATTAGGTGCCACCTACCATTCTTCTAGTTGGGCATGTATCTTTGATTTCCATATTGATTCTACTAAGACTAGTTACCTTAGCCATGCTCCTGATTAGAAATGCATCTATATGCTTGCACTTGCTACCTTTCTAATGATATGACCGTATTTGAAAAATTTCTTATCGGTGCATTCAATTCTTCATCTTCCTTTTACTGTGATCAAGAATAGGATGTTGAGGCAATCGGTTGTGCACTTTTCTCGGGAGTAAGAATAGGGGCCATAGAACGCTAAGGTACTTGTGATATCTCTAGGAATAAGGCCATGAGCGGTCTAGGAGCCAACTTTCGCACCCGATGATTCGATTACTTTAGAAACTAGCAGGATATATAACAAAAAAATAAAAACTACAAACTAACAAATCTTAGGAACAATTATTTCTCACAATTAGAGGACCCTCCATAATCACCAATTTAACAAAGTGCGGGGAAAATAGGAGGAGAATTTGAAGCAAACAATATATGATATTTTCAAGAAACATCCCGAATCTTGAACCAAGAATATAGCTCACTTCATTAGATACAAATATGAACTCGATGAGTTAGTTCCAATTTTAGTGGAGTAGAAAGAGCATCTAGGTAAGGGTAGTTTATCAAAATGGGGTCCCACATCAATCTCTTGATAATATAAATCGAATAATCCATGAAACCTATCATGACCCAAAACGATTGTAAAACTCTAGAAAATAGGCCTGGTCCACCAAAATGTCCTTGAAATAGTGATTCTTAGAAAGTAAGGGACATAACGCAGGGAATTTTTTTACGCTTACATCTTCCATGTGAAACCTATATGCTTGTTTGATCTAGTGATGCCCTAGCCTTAAAGCCCAATCCTTCATTACGCTTAAATTAATAAGATGACAATCGAAGGTCATGGAAAATTCTGCAATAAACCTTGGATGACCCTACATAGAAAGATAATCGGTGTTGTGAACTCCCTTAATAGTAACCATATATTGCTCTAATTCAAGCCTAAAAAGAAATTTTAGATGGAGACGTGAAATCTTAGTATATAATGTCATTTCAGCCACTAATGTAGAGAATTGTATGAAAGTAAAAATGGACTATACATGACAAAAGAAATAAAATCCAATGAAATAAATTGAATGACACAAAAATAAGGAGAGCATCATGATAAATATAGGGAGAGAATATGTCATTACATGTTAGGAATTAAGAAAAAAATTTAGTTTCCTTAACCATCAACCATTATTGGAAAATTTGATCAAGTTTGGCTAATTAGAATAATGATTACCAATCTTATCAAAACCTATTGCACAATCCCTTAATTTTTGAAAGATCCACATCTTTATTAGATTTTTATAGATAGGATTTAAGGACCAATATGGAATTAATGAAATGTAAAAGGGAATTTTCTTAACATAAGATTTATTTTTCATAATGTTGGTTGCTCAAACATGCACCCATGTCACGGATCGCTGAAGAGGGACCAAAGTGTCCAAGACCACAATGGAACTGTCCCTAAGTTTTGGGACCTTTTGAGCTTGGGATGGATCTCTAGAGAAGGCCGGTTCCTCTTTCTATCTCTCTTACTCACTGCTTACTCCTAGTGCTCAAAAGGGAAACTAAGCTAAGAATGCCAAGGGACTAGGGAAAGAAGGATAGCATGAATTAAACTACACTAAAAGTGATAGAACTAGAAAAGAGGGATGAACACTATGTGTTATGAGAAAGAATGATAGGAAATGTTGAGAGGAGGCTAGGCACAAGTATCACAGCAAAACATGCATTCACCAAATCGTCCTTATGGATTATCTACTTCATGGTCACTTGTTGATGGCTCACAAGATGAAGCATTCTAGATCATGAAGGCTTGGGCATGCGTAACATTAGCACAATGGTACTAACTATGAGGATTTTTGTAAGGGAAGCACCACTCTAATTATTGAGCCAAGTTGTTTTGAACCGGGATGAGTGCTTAGCTCGTAATGGGTCTTTGGGAGAGAAGGCGCGGAAGGGACAACTTGAAAAGGTAGATGTGCATGAGGCTGCCACCTACCATTCTACTCGGATGGGTGCATATCTTCGATTTCCATATTGATTCATCTAAGAATATTTGCCTTGGCCATGTGCCTGATTGGAAATTCCTCTATACGCTTGCGCTTGCTTTTCCTTTCTAATGATATGACCTTGTTTGAAAAATTTCTGATCAAGGCCTTCAATTCTTCATCTTCCTTCTTCTGTGATGGACCATAGGATGTTGAGGAAACCATTTGTACACTTCTCTTAGGAGTAAGAATAGTGGCCACGGGAGGCTGAGGTGCTTGTGACATCTCTAGGAATAAGGGCATGGGAAGTCTATGTGCCAACTTTCCTACACGATGATTCGATTACTCTATAAACTTACAAGGATATATAACAACAAAAATAAAAACTAAAAACTAATAAAATTTTAGGAAAAATTATTTCTCACAATTAGAGGACCCCTTCATAATCACCAATTTAAGAGGGTGGGGGTAAATAGGAGGAGAATTTGAAGTAAAAATATATGATATTTTCAAGAAACATATCGATTCTTGAACAAGTAATATGCCTCACTTCATTAGATATAAAAATGATCCCGATGAGTTAGTTCCAGCTTTAGTGGAGTAGAAAGAGTATCCAGGTAGGGTAGTTGATCAAAATGGGGTCCCAAGTAAATCTCTTGATAATATTAATCGAAGAATCCATGAAACCTATCACGACCCAAAACCGATTGTAAAACTCTAGAAAATAGTCCACCAAACTATCCTTGAAATAGTGATGCTCGAAAGTAAGGGCCATGATGCAAGTGAAGTCTTTACAATTACATCTTCCATGCAAAACCTGTAAGCTTTTTTTATCTAGTGACGCTCTAGCCATAAAGCCCAATCCTTCATTACAGCTTAAATTAGTAAGATGACAATCGAAGGTCATGGAAAATTCTGCAATAACCCTTGGCTAACCCTACATAGAAAGATAATCGGTGTTGTGAACTCCTCAATAGTAACCATATAGTGCTCTAATCCAATCCTAAAAAGAAATTTTAGATGGAGACGTGAAATCTTAGTATGTAACGTCATTTCACCCACTAATGTAGAGAATTGTATGAAAGTAAAAATGGACTATGCATGACAAAAGAAATAAAATCCAATGAAATAAATTGAATGACACAAAATAAGGGAGAACATAATGATAAATATACAGAGAGAATATTTTGTTGCATGTTAGGAATTAAGAAAAACTTTTGTTTCCTTAACCATCAACCATTATTGGAAAAGGTGATCAAGTCTCGGCTAATTAGAATAATGATTACCAATCTTATCAAAAACCTATTGCACAATCCCTTAATTTTTTGAAAGACCAACATCTTTATTAGATTTTTATAGATAGGATTTAAGGACCAATATGGAATTAATGAAATGTAAAAAGGGAATTGTCTTAACATAAGATTTATTTTTCATGATGTTGGTTGCTCAAACATGCACACACGTCTCGGATCTTTGAAGAGGGACCGAAGTGTCCGAGACCACAATGGAACCGTCCCTAAGATGTGGGACCTTGTGATCTTGGGATGGATCTTTGGAGAAAGGCCGGTTCCTCTATCTATCTCTACTGCTTCTTGCTACTCCTAGTGCTCAAAAGTGAAACTAAGCTAATAATGCCAAGGGACCAGGGAAAGAAGGATAGCATGAAATAAACTACACTAAAAGTGATAGAACCAAAAAGAGGGATGAACACTATCTGTTCTAAGAAAGAATGATAGGGATTGTGTGAGAGGAGGCTAGGCATGAGTATCACAACAAAACATGCATTCACCAAATCGTCCATATGGATTATCTACTTCATGGGCACTTGTTGATGGATCACAAGATGAAGAATTCTGGATCATGAAGGCTTGGGCATGTGTAACATTAGAATAATGGTACTAACTATGAGGCATTTTTAAGGGAATCACCACTCTAATTCTTGAGCCAAGTTGTTTTGAATTGGGATGAGTGCTCAGCTCGTGCTCGGTCTGGGAGAGAAGGCGTGGAAGGGACAACTTGCAAAGGTAGATGTGCATTAGGCTGCCACCTACCATTACGCTAGATGGGTTCGTATATTTGATTTTCATATTGATTCATCCAATACTAGTTGCCTTGGCCATGATCCTTATTGGAAATATCTCTATACGCTTACACTTGCTTCCTTTCTAATGATATGACCTTGTTTGACAAATTTCTGATCAAGGCCTTCAATTCTTCATCTTCCTTCTACTGTGATGGAGAATAGGATGTTGAGGCAACCAGTTGTGCACTTATATCGGGAGTAAGAATAGGGGCCACAAAAGGTGAGCTGCTTATGACATCTCTAGGAATAAGGGCATGGGTGGTCTATGTGCCAACTTTCCCTTTGATGATTCAATTACTCTAGAAACTTACAAGGATATATAACAACAAAAATTAAAACTACATACTAACAAATTTTAAGAATGATTATTTCTCATAGTTAGAGGACCCTCCATAATCACCAATTTAAGAGGGTGGGGGTAAATAGGAGGAGAATTTGAAGCAAAAAAATATATGATATTTTCAAGAAACATCTCGAATCTTGAACAAGTAATATGCCTCACTTCATTAGATATAAATATGATCCCGATGAGTTAGTTCCAGCTTCGGGAGTAGAAAGAGCATCCAGTAAGGGTAGTTGATCAAAATGGGGTCCCATGTAAATCTCTTGATAATATTAATCTAAGAATCCATGAAACCTATCATGACCCAAAATTGATTGTAAAACTCTAGAAAATAGGCCTTGTCCACCAAACTGTCCTTGAAATAGTGATGCTCGAAAGTATGGGCCATGACGCAACGAAAGTTTTACAATTACATCTTCCATGCAAAACTTGTAAGATTTTTTGATCTAGTGACGCTCTAGCCTTAAAGCCCAATCCTTCATTACGGTAAATTAGTAAGATGATAATCGAATGTCATGGAAAATTCTGCAAAGAACCCTTGGATGATAGTGTTGTGAACTCCCTCAATAAGTAACCATATAGTGCTCTAATCCAATCCTAAAAAGAAATTTTAGATGGAGACGTGAAATCTTAGTATATAACTTCATTTCACCCACTAATTTAGAGAATTGTATGAAAGTAAAAATGGACTATGCATGACAAAAGAAATAAAATCCAATGAAATAAATTGAATGACACAAAAATAAGGAGAGCATCATGATAAATATATAGAGAGAATATTTCATTGCATGTTAGGAATTAAGAAAAACTTTTTGTTTCCTTAACCATCAACCATTATTGGAAAGGTGATCAAGTCTGGCTAATTAGAATAATGATTACCAATCTTATCAAAAACCTATTGCATAATCCCTTAATTTTTGAAAGACCAACATCTTTATTAGATTTTTTATAGATAGGATTTAAGGACCACTATGGAATTAATGAAATGCAAAAAGGGAATTGTCTTAACATAAGATTTATTTTTCATGATGTTGGTTGCTCAAACATGCACCCAGTGTTTCGGATCTCGAAGAGGGACCGAAGTGTCAGAGACCACAATGGAACTGTCCTAAGTTGTGGGACCTTGTGAGCTTTGGATGGATCTCTAGAGGGCCGCTTCCTCTATCTATCTCTCTGCTCTGCTACTCCCTAGTGCTCAAAAGGGAAACTAAGCTAAGAATGCCAAGGTACCGGGAAAGAAGGATAGACGAAGTAAACTACACTAAAAGTGATAGAACCAGAAAAGGGATGAACACTATCTCTTTTGAGAAAGAATGATAGGGAATGTTTTAGAGGAGACTAGGCATGAGTATCACAACAAAACATGGATTCACCAAATCATCCTTATGGATTATCTACTTTATGGGAACTTGTTGAGGGCTCGAAGATGATGCATTCTAGATCATGGAGGCTTGGGTGCACACAACATTAGCACAATTGTACTAACTATGAGGCATTTTGCAAGAGAAGCACCACTCTGATTCTTGAGCCATGTTGTTTTGAAGCTGGGACGAGTGCTCAACTCACGTTGGGTTTTGGGAGAGAAGGTGTGGGAGGGACAACTTGCAAACGTAGATGTGCATTAGGCTATCACCTATCATTCTGTTGGTTGGGCACATATCTTTGATTTCCATATTTATTCATCCAAGATTGGCTACCTCGGCCATGTGCCTAATTGGAAATTCCTCTATACGCTTGTTCTTGCTACCTTTCTAATGATATGACCTTGTTTGAAAAATTTCTTATCAAGGCCTTCAATTCTTCATCTTCCTTCTACTGTCATGGAGAATAGGATGATGAGGCAACCGTTGCACAATTTTCTCGGGAGTAGGAATAGGGGCCACTAAAGGCTGAGGTACTTTTGACATCTCTAGGAATAACGACATGGGAGGTCTAGGATCCAAATTTCCCACTTTGGATGATTCAATTACTCTAGAAACTAACAAGGATATATAACAAAAAAATAAAAACTACAAACTAAAATTTTTAGGAACAATTATTTCTCATAATCGAGAGGACCCTCCATAATCACCAATTTAAGAGGGTAGGAGTAAATAGGAGAAGAATTTGAAGCAAAAAAAAAATGATATTTTCAAGAAACATCCCGAATCTTGAGCGATGTAATATGCCTCACTTCATTGGATACAAATATGATCCCAATGAGTTAGTTCCATTTGTAGTGGAGTAGAAAGAGCATCCAAGTAAGGGTAGTTGATCAAAATGGGGTCCCACGTCAATATCTTGATAATATTAATCAAAGAATCCATGAAACCTATCATGATCCAAAACTGATTATAAAACTCTACAAAATAGGCCTGGTCCACCAAACTCGTCCTTGAAATAGTGATGCTTAGAAAGTAAGGGCCATGACACAAGGGAGGTTTTTTAAATTACATATTCCTGTGAAACCCGTAAGCTTGTTTGATCTAGTGACACCCTAGCTTTAAAGCCCTATCCTTCGTTACATGTAAATTAATAAGATGACAATCAAAGGTCATGGAAAATTCTGCAATAACCCTTAGATGACCCTACATAGAAAGATAATCAGCATTGTGAACTCCCTCAATAGCAATCATATATTGCTCTAATCCAATCCTAAAAATAAATTTTAGACGGAGACGTGAAATCTTAGTATAGAACGTCATTTCACACACTAATTTAGAGAATTGTATGAAAGTAAAAATGACTATGCATGACAAAAGAAATAAAATCCAATGAAAAACTTGAATGACACAAAAATAAAGGAGAGAGTCATGATAAATATAGGGAGAGAATATGTCATCGCATGTTAGGAATTAAGAAAAGCTTTCTTTTTCCTTAACCATCAACCATTATTGGAAAAGGTGATGAAGTCTAGCTAATAAAAATAATGATTACCAATCTTATGAAAAACTTATTGCACAATCCCTTAATTTTTGAAAGATCCACATCTTTATTAGATTTTGTATAGATATGATTTAAGGACCAGTATGGAATTAATGAAATGCAAAAAGGAATTTTCTTAACATAAGATTTATTTTTCATGTTGTCGATTGCTCAAACATGCACCCACGTCTTAGATCTCTAAAGAGGGACCAAAGTGGATGAGACCACAATGGAACCGTCCCAAAGTTGTGGGACCTTGTGAGCTTGGTACGGATCTCCGGAGAAGGCTAGTTCCTCTATCTATCTCTACTGCTTCTACTACTCCTAGTGTTAAAAAGGGAAACTAAGCTAAGAATGCCAAAGGACTAGGGAAAGAAGGATAACATGAAGTAAACTACACTAAAAGGTGATAGCACTAGAAAAGAGAGATGAACGCTATATGTTCTTAGAAATAATGATAGGGAATGTGTGAGAAGAGGCTAGGGACAAGTAGCACAAAAAAACATGCATTCACCAAACCGTCCTTATGGAACACAACCAAGCATGGAACTTCAAGGGATATAAAGTAGCACAACAATAAAAAATGCAATAGAAAAGGAAAGAAGAAGAAACACAAACACACTAGGACAGAGAAAGTCACAAAACGATGCTTCTATTGCTTCCAAAATGTAGAGAACTATTATAATGATAAGGAGGCCAATATCCACATGCAAGACCCAAACATGGTGGTCTCAGTAACTCATAATACGTAAAATATGGAGTCCTTAGCAACATGTGTAAGGATCCATAGTATCCAACATAGAAAATGAGCCTTGCTCTTACATTTATATATGAATCCATGGAGGAAGAAAGGAAGAGGAGGGAAAACCTGAGTTTGAAACACAACCACTAATAAGAAGCATTCAATGTATATAAGTCTGCTTGAAAATATATGAAATATTATTCCCATGCCTTTTTGATCTGATGAAGACAAAATAGAGTGGATCATACTAAATTGGATAGTTGGAGCAATTAGATCTACTCATAAATGTTTAGAGAGATGTTTTCCAAATTCTCACCTAGCGGCTCCTCCAATTTGAAATTTTAATTTCTCGGCACTATTGATGATGTCGGTGGTTTTTCGACAAGTCCAGGGACATGCCGATCCAAGATCTATAGCTGATGATATGGCTATAAGAATATATAAGAGTCATCAGCGTATACAAGACACATGATGCATGCCGACCGGCCGAGATGGTGGCCAAATGTACAACTATTTTTGTTTCTGCCACGTGTTAATCATTCATTTGTTGCAAGGATTTGGCACCCTTTTGGTGTACCCGTCTTGGTTGTACAATCGTACACTTAAGCATGTCAAAAGATGATTTAGCACAGAAGGGCATGTGGAGAAAATAGAGGAAATTGTGGAGGGAGCGTGTGTGACGTTTGCGGGGATATGAATCAAATCGATGATCGAAAACATATGGTTAAGGCACAACTATTACAAAGTAATGGGTATGGCATGTGAGGGGTTAGAGACTTAGCCATGTGGGGTGGAAGGAAACTAACTTAGAAGAAGGTGAACATGTAGAAGGAGGGGTCGAGGGGAAGTGGAAGGAGGCGGGGAAAGGGGTGTGCGTGAAATCAGTAACTAAGGGAATATGTCAAATTATTTTGAGTGTGTGTAATTCTTAGGGCCGAATGTATATGCAAGTTATCCAAATGATTAGGGGATTTATTTGGATAACAATTTTGGTGACTTTCAGGGCCATCTACCTGCTAGATGTAAGAGACTAGTAGCATGAAGCATCCATTTGGCATGGATTTTCTTTTCAATCATGAAAATGCCCTTGCTATCACTTTGAGTATCATTTCTGCACTTTTTCTTGAATCTCACAACTGCTGAGAGGAGCTCTCGCACACTAGAAGAAACAAAAGAGTGTGTAATGATAGCACATGAGAGGAAGGAACTATGTACAAGTAAACAATGTGCGTAGAGCACATTTGAAGGAATTGAAACTACTTTAATATATATAATATGATGTAGCAAACCTAATGGAAGGGTTTGAGATAGATCTCGTTTATTGGGATTTATAGCACGCTTCTATCTAGATGAGTTAACTCAAAAGAGTTAGCTTCTTTTCAAGTATTGATGATGTATGGGCCACTCCAAAGTGCATCAAAATTTGAATGGTGCCTAGGTTTAGCTCTATCAGCATCCCACTTTAGAATGAGGTCTCCAAATTTGAAAGCTTATGGCCTAGCCTTTCTATCAAACCATTTCTTTGTTGTTTGCTAATGTTATTCTAGCTTGATCATGGCAGAGTTTCTGAGCTCTTCAAGATGAACCAGATCGATATCTTGATTTCTCTTTGAACGGTGCCCTCAAATTCCATCTGTTGGGAAAGCGCTAATGAATTTAGTTCTAGTGTCAAAGGAAGGGTGACCTCTTTCCCATAGACAAGCTTGTAAGGTGAAATTATTATTGTCATTTTTACTATGATTTTATCTTCCCAAAACATGCGGAAGACCTTTGTATGCCACTATCTTATGCTTGTATTCATGGTGCACTTCATGATTCTGATCGAGTTCTTGTTAGTTGATTCTACCGAGACCGTTTCCTTGAGAGTAATAATTAGAAGAGGTTTTCGTGGTAAATGCCCAAAAATAAGAGCCCAATCGGTGATTTTAGAACCAAGTAAGGCCTTTGTATTATCGATATAATTTTTTGAGGAACTCCAAACCTTGTGACTAAAATTTTGAGAAAGTCAAGGATGACTACCTTAGTTTATTCCTTAAGCACAACAATTTTGTCCATCTAGTGAAGTAATCTGTAGCTATCGGCACCCATTTGTTTCTAGCGCTTGAAGGTGGATTAATAATGCCAATGAAGTCGAGACCCCATTGCATAAAAGGCCGATCCACTTGGATTAGTCGGGGGAAGCACTGCCAATCTTTTCTTTCCTATAAAGAAAGCACATTCCTTACATTTTATGACCCACCTATGTGCATCTACAAACAGGGTAGGCCAAAATATACCTGCCATTATTATCTTCATCATTGTAGTTTTGACAGAAAAGTGTCCACCATAGAATCCATTGTGAAATTATGCTAACACTTGTTCAATTTACGTGTCATTGATACATCTTAGCAACATGCCATCTAGATTTCTTTTGAAGAGAAGTCCATCAATCAAAACATAAGGAATAGATTGAAACCTGAGATGCCTTCTCTTTTCTTTATTCAAACCAAGAGGGTATGCACCCTCAAAAAGGAATGCCATCATGTCCTTCATCCAGTCATGTGTGTCGGGGTCTATGTTTTGTTCATGTTCTACACATAGGAGGTCTTCATCAAGAAATAATGAAGCCTCAAGTTCACTCTATTCATCCTCGCAATTTTCTGTAGAGTGTGTTACTTCTTACCAATTTTGTGGCCTTAATAGTCACATCATATTCCATGATTTTGGTCACCCATCGCACTCTCTTCTCACTAATTTCTGCTCCCATGATGAAAAATATCACATATGAGTGAGAGAATAACACCTTGATATGATTTGTGGCGAGCATAATTTTGAATTTCTTGAGCACACACATGATGGAGAAGACCTTCTTCTCCATGTGACTATATTTTAACTCATAATCCTTCAAATCTCGATCAAGAAGGCCACCATTGTTCCAGTCCTTTTTTATTTTCCTGTGTTAGGATAGCAACAATGCTTTCATTGGCACCATAAGCATAAAGGATGAAATCCTTTGAGTAATCTATATTGATAAGTGTTGGCACGTAAGAAATCTATTTCTTGATCTTGTTAAATATTTCTCTTCCTTTTGTTGTGCATTAGAAGGTTGTGTCATTCTTGAGCATAAGGGTGATGGGCCAAACCAGTCCTATAAAGTTAGGGATACAATGACTAACAAAGTTAATCTAGCCAAGGAAGGACTGTAAGGCCTTTTTCTGCGCCAATAACGAAAGGGATAGGATGGCTAAAATGTGCTTAGGATCAATCATGATGCCATCCTTTGAAACCACATGGCCCAAGAGCTTTCCTGAGCCACCAAAAACTTACACTTCTTGGGATTAAGAGACACACCAAATTCATTACATCTCTCAAAGACTTTTTCTAGGTGCACTATGTGATTTACACTCTTCTTTGAAAAGATATTTATATCATCAAGGTAAAATAAGATGAACTCATTGATGTAATCTTTGAGGGCAATATCCATGGTATGTTGAAACATTGTACCTGCATTTGATAGATCAAAGGGCATTTTCTGATATGCATATGATCCCCACTTGGTTGTAAATGTTGTTTTGAATTGATCTTCTTCCTTGACCAGGATTTGGTTGAAACCCGAATATCCATCTAGCATGGAGAACCTTTGCACGCCAGCTACAGTCTATAGAATCTGCTCCATTAAAGGCAAAGGATAGTGATCCTTTAGAGATGCCTTATTCAAATCTCTGAAATCAACACAAAGTCTGATTTCACCATTTTTTTATGTACTGGAACCAGATTTGCAACCTAGGTAGAGTATTTGATAGGAAAAATAATTTTTGCCTCAATGAGTTTAGATAACTCCTTTCTCATGAGGGGCTCTATCCTTGGATTGACTGGCCATTGTTTCTATCTGACGGATTTATGCCAGGATCAAGGTCAATGGAGTGTTGAGAAAACTTGGATCAAAATATTTGAGGTCTTCATAATCTCATGAGAAAATATCACTATATTTTTGGTAGAGAGAGATGAAGGCCTATTTTTCTTCATGTACACAAGTCATGTTGAGCAAATCCTCCTTTCCGCGCGTAATAGTAATGGACGAGAAATCCTCTTGCACAGTGCACATTTATCTTTCTTCACCCTTGAACTCATCATCAGGGCTGAACATTTTCTATAAGGTAATCATCCCTTTAGGAAACTTATTTTTCTTCAGCTGTATTACTTGGTCACCATAGCTATCATGCATGTTAGCTTGTATATTCAATGAAAATTCAGCTTCATTCTAGATAAACCGGACAATCTACATATCACTGTCAAAAACTTGCCGGTTGGTGTTATTATCTAGAATGGATGGTCTGATTACCATCTTAATGTGTTGAGTGTTCCCTATGACAAATTCCTCGGTAAGGGAAAGGCATGATCCAAGCACGTACATTTGGTCACCTCCTTGTTCATTCTCGCATGAAACTACTGCAGATTAAGAGCATCAAAGCTCTCAAGTAGGTCCCAATACTCTATTTTTATAAACTTTAAGAAGCTTATTTTTGTCCAGCATGTATTGGTGACCTACTAGGTGACCAATTATATGTCCCCAAAGATCTGCAGACATTTTGATTTTCTTCTTTTAATCAATAAACAAACCATGCACCAATGCTTCATATTCTACCACATTGTTAGAACATGTAAACCGTAGCCTATGCACAAAGAATAATTTCTCTTCCCTAGGTGAAATAAGAACCACTCCTACTCTTGCACCATTTTTCTTCCTGGATCCATCAAATTATAACTTCCATAGACTAGTTTGAACTTTGTCTTCTAGGAGCGCACGTGGAAGCATAGAGTCTTCTTCTAGAGTGTAATAAGTACCAAGCCCAGCCATAGGCTTCCAGCTTCTTTACAATAGGGATCAAATTTTTATGCCTCTCCACCCATTCATCAAGTACTAGGTATAGAACAGAGGGTGGAAGAGACTACTCTTTAAGAACTAAAACTTGTTCTTCTTGGATAAGACAATTGGCTTAAAGAGGGGATGAGACATATAGGTCTACATGATAAGAAAATATGGGCTCAACTTGTAAGGAAAACCAGGTACCATACCTTGTCTTGAGTAACATATGAGCCCAATCAAAAGACAAGTAACCACCCACTTTAGAAGTAAATTCTCTTGATAGATATAGGGAAAACAAAGGAGGCATGTCAATAATTGACACATTTTGAGTAATTTTCAGGCTTGGACCTACATAGAGGGTTAACTCAAGATCCTTGATGACTCCCAAGGTAGTTACAACTAAGCCATCAAGTTGTAGGAATCCTTTTGACAAAGGGCTATATTTCGGACCTAAGACATCAGCTATCTTCTTAGGCATAATAGAAGTTCTAGTGCACAGTCAACTAAGTAGTTATGCACTAGGTGTTTGCCTATAATTAAGGACATATAAAAGGGTGGGGTTTTAACAAATTTTCTTACTTGTTTCTCCTCTTCTTAGCATATTTTGACATAAGTGTGTGGCTTCACGCATAACCGGTTAGTGCGTGGAAGTTGCGCTAGAGCTTCATGTAGAAGATCCCGCTAAGAAGGAATGGTTAGAGCATCCCACACCTTTGTGACGTTTATGTTTTTTTTCTTCATCTGGTCAAAAATGTTGAACATAATCCCCCATCTTGTGAATTTTGGAAACAACATCCTTTCTTGAGTGTTCAGGTGTGGAAGCCTGAATTTTAGTTAGAGTAGAGGCTTGGCCTACCAAAGGATGGGCACACGCGCGCTTGTAAGGAGCTTTATGCGAGACCTCCCGTATAGAGGTTTCAACATTTTTGCTGCAAGAGGTCTTGTCTGATTCTATTTCCTTTTGAATATCTACTTGTATTACTAGGACTGTGACC
This sequence comes from Taxus wallichiana var. yunnanensis, assembly GCA_018340775.1. Classification (NCBI taxonomy): domain Eukaryota; kingdom Viridiplantae; phylum Streptophyta; class Pinopsida; order Cupressales; family Taxaceae; genus Taxus; species Taxus wallichiana. Next base: position 263,399,650 of record CM031244.1, on the reverse strand, counting down.
CATGTGCCTCGAGACTCTAATATTCTTTTCTTATATCTTGTGTTGTCTACTACTTGGGTGTGTAGTCTATTTGTATCTTTTGTAGCTTGGTTGATTGCATAGAAGTCCTCAACACCAAAGAACATCCAATTTTTTTCTCGAGGAAACCTTTGGTTCTTCTAGATTATCTACTTCATGGGTGCTTATTGAGGGCTCACAAGATGAAGTATTCTGGATCATGAAGGCTTGGGCATGCACAACATTAGCACAATGGTACTAACTATGAGGCATTTTGTAAGGGAAGCACCACTCTGATTCTTGAGCCAAGTTATTTTGAACTAGGATGAGTGTTCATCTCACACTGGGTACAGGGAGAGAAGGCGCGGGAGGGACAACTTGCAAAGGTAGATGTGCATTAGGCTACCACCTATCATTCTACTAGTTGGGCATGTATCTTTGATTTTTGTATTGATTCAGCAAAGATGGTTGCCTTGGCCATGCACCTAATTGGAAATGCCTCTATATGCTTGTGCTTGCTGCCTTTCTAATGATATGACCTTGTTTGATAAATTTCTGATCAAGGCCTTCAATTCTTCATCTTCCTTTTGTTGTGATGGAGAATAGGATGTTGAGGCAACTAGTTGTGCACTTTTCTCAGGAGTAGGAATAGGGGCCATAGAAGGTTGGGGTGCTTGTGACATCTCTAGGAATAAGGGCATAGGAGGTTTAGAAGCCAACTTTCCCACCTAAATGAGATAATTTTTTTCCTTCTTTATGAATGTTATAAGCAAATGGTAGAGTCTTACCCCATAGATTGGATCATAACTTAAATATTGTTGTTGAGCACCTTCAGATAATAAAGGAAAGCATGTTGGGCTGTAAGTCTTACCACAAGGGGAATTCTATCCAAAGTCTTTTGAAATATGATGTTGAAATAAATCATTTTCTCATTAGGTCCTCTCTTTGTTGTAATTTTCTCCACTAAAGATAGGTGATTTGACTTGTCTTCAAAATAACTACACAGAGATGTTCCCAACTCATCCCAAGTGGTGATAGATCCAAGTCTCAAGTCTCGTTACCATTTAAGTGCTTTACCTTTGATAGAGGTTGTAAGAAGCCTGACTACTACATCATTATGTGTGATCAGATAGAATGAACACACATTTGCTACATCCTGGATATGCTCATGAGGGGTGACTTGATTCTCACTAGTGAAGTAAGGAATAATTTTGAGTGCACCATTAGGCATATCATGCTTTACGGAAAGGAGGAAGGGGCTCCTTAAATAAATGTTTTCAAAACTTCTTAATGGAGGAGGTGGTGATGCGCCATTGCGGGAACACAAGTTGTATTTTTATAGTAGTTGAATGGGTGTGGCGTGGAGGAGATAGAGATGCATGCGTGGGATTTTTTGAATGAATTTTCTCGAGGATATCTGGAGGTACTCAAAAGAGTCTAGCTGTTGCACTTCTTCTTGTATGCACTTTTATCATGAAAGGTGCTCAAGACAAATTAAACAGAGACTTTAAAATATTGGGATTCACTAGATGTGTTTGAAAGGATCCTCTTCTAAGGTTGAAACACTAAGTCCACACATCATAACTTAGAGATGTGAAATTTGAGCTTTCAATTCTTGTCCCACTTGGGTGTGAAAGAAACTATTTGTTTCTCAAACATGCACCCATGTCTCGGATCTCGAAGAGGGACCAAAGTGTCCAAGGCCACAATGGAACCATCCCCAAGTTGTGGAACCTTGCAATCTTTGAACGGATCTCGGGAGAAGTCTAGTTCCTTTATCTATCTCTATTGCTATTACTACTCCTAGTGTTGAAAAGGGAAACTAAGCTAAGAATGCCAAGGAACCAGGGAAAGAAGGATAACATAAATTAAACTACACTAAAAGGTGACAGCACTAGAAAAGAGGGATGAACGCTACCTATTCTAAGAAATAATGAAAAGAAATGTGTGAGAGGAGGCTAGCCATGAGTAGCACAAAAAAACATGCATTCACCAAATCATCCTTATGGAACACAACCAAGCATGGAACTGTAAGGGATCCGAAGTAGCACAACAATACACAATTCCAGAGAAAAGGTAAGAAGAATAAATGCAAACATGCTAGGATAGAGAATATTTATAAAATGATGCTTCTATTACTTCCAAAATGAACAAAATTATTACAATGATAAGGAGGTCAATATCCACATGCAAGTGCCAAACATGGTTTTCTCGAACTCGAATACAAAAATATGGAGTCCTTAGCAACATGCGTAAGGATCTAGAGTATCCAATATAACAAATGATCCTTTCTCTTACATTTATATATGAACCCATGGAGGAAGAAAGGAAGAGGAGGGAAAACCCAAATTTTAAACACAACCCAACAAGAAGCATTTAATGTTTGTAAGTTCACTTGGAAATCTATGAAATATGCTTCCCCATGCCTGTTGACGTGTTGAAGACAAAAGAGAACGGATCATACTAAATTGGGTGGTTAGAGAAATCAGATTTGGACATCAATGTTCAAAGAGACATTTTCCAAATTGTCACCGACCAGCTTTGCTAGAATTTGAAATTTGAATTTATGGCATTGTTGGTGATGTCAACAAATTTCGACAAGTCCAGTGAACATCGATCCGAGATCTATAGCTAATGATATGGTTGTTAGAATATTTCAAAGTCATCGGCGTATACAAGACACATGGCACATGTCGATTGGCTGAGATGGTGGCCAAATGTACAACTATTTTTATTTTTACAATGTGTTAATCATTCATTTGTTGCAAGGATTTGGCACCCTATTGGCGCACCCTAACTGGTTGCATGCTGCACACTTAAGCATGTCAAAAGATGATCTAGCATAGAAGGGTGTGTGGAGAAAATAGAGGAAAGCATGGAGGGAGAGTGTGCAACGCACATGGGGAGATGAATCAAACCAATGAGTAGAGAACGTATGGTTAAGGCATAACTATTACAAAGTAATGGGTGTGGTGCGTGAAGGGTCAAAGACTTAGGCACATGGGGTGGAAGGAAACTGACTTGGAAGAAGGTTAACACGCGGAAGGAGGGCTCGAGGGGAAGTGGAAGGAAGAAGGAAAGGGACACACAAGATATTTATGACCAAGGGAATGTGTCAAATGTTTTTGAGCATGCACAATTCTTAGGGCCGAATGTATATTCAAGTTATCCAAATGACTAGGGGAGTTATTTGGATAACACATGAAAATGACTAATTTTTATGACAATGTAAGCAATAAATGAAGAGTCATTTGTTGGGGTGTGGAGCCTATTTTTGGTCTTCTTGAATCAGTATTGAAGTGTTGGAGTTTGAAAAGTTAAGTTTGGAGACTTCAGGAGCATTCTACGGTCGTATGATGTGGCGTTCTTGTGACATTGTTAATTGGTTCTCAACGTCTTGATGATTTTTCCAGCCATGGGAAGTTGAAAGGTTATGAATTTCAAACTTCTAGGGTCAGCTTTAGGACTTCTTACAAGATTTGTAATCCTATAATTAGAGGTGTTAGGGTATCCTAAAGATATCTTGAGTGTTCAAGAAGTCTTGAGTTTAGAGATCAAGAGGTGATCAAGAGTGATCAAGGTTAAGCAATTGGGTGTCAATTGTGGTTAAGATGTGGTTTAGTATCTTTGGAATCATGTTGTGAGTTCATAATTGAGAGAAGAATGTGAGAGTTATTTTACTCTTGTTGATAATAAAATCTAAGAAAAATATTGGTGGTCGTAGCCCACATTGGGTGAACCAAATTAAATCTTGTCTTGTATTTTTTTGTATTATTTATTTATGTTGTTACATTTCTGTAAGTTTAATTCTTCTATATAGTTTCCTACTTTATTGTCATTTGAGGAATTGATTCTGAATATTTGTTCACTAATTCCTAACAATTGGTATGATATATTTAGTGGTTTTTTATTGAAGTGGTAAATCACAAGGAAATTTTAGCTTGAGTGGGCGCTATGGATGATGAGGGAAGATCGAGGGTTGAGAAGTTCAATGGGTAGAACTTTGGTTTGTGGAAGATGAAAATGGAGGATTAATTGTATCGAATGACCTCTATGTTCCTTTGGCTAGAAAATCAAAAAAACCGCAACCATGTCGGATGAGGATTGGGATTTTTGTATAGAAAGGAACTTGGAGAAATTCGGTTATGCCTTGCATCTTCGGTTGATTTCAACATATCGCAGAGAAGACCATAAAAGGTCTCATGAGAGTGTTGGGAAAGTTGTATGAAAAACCTTTTTCCTCTAATAAAATATTTTTGATGAAAAATTTATTTGATATAAAGATGTCCGAGAATAGTTTTTGTTAATCATTTGAATGAATTTAATATGGTTGTGAGTATGTTAAACTCGGTAAAAAATGACTTTGATGATGAGGTCGAGGGATTTTCTAATTTTTTGCTCCTTGCCGGATAGTTGGGACAACTTGGTTATGGTTGTAAGTAATTCAATGTCTAATAATTCAAAGCTAAAGTTTGAGGATGTAATAGGTGTGATCCTAAGCAAGAAAATTCAAAGGAAGATTACTGGATATTCTTCTACTTCTGGAAATGATTTGACAATGGAGAGTAGAGGGACAAAAAAACATAGGGAAATGTAACCGTGTGAATTTGAATGATCATGGAAGGTAAAATTCCAAGAGAAAGTTAGAATTTGTTGGCACTATGGGAAGGTTGGTCATGCTAATAAATATTTTTGGGCTATTCACGATAAGTAGAATAAGGAGGAATTTAAGGAGGTAAATGTGGCAACATGTGATGTTTGTCGGGATGCCTTAATTTTTCTTTAGATAATATTGTTGAGTATTGGGTGTTAGATTCAGGGGCTACTTTCAATGCCACCCCACATAGAAATTACTTTACTAATTTTGTTCAAAGATATTTGGGAGATTTATATCATGGTGATGATGAACCATGCAACATAGTAGGGAAAGGTTGTGTTCGGGTGAAAATGTAGAATGGGAACACATGGATACTTAAGGATGTTAGGCATGTACCTAAGTTGAGGTGAAACTTGATATCAATGGGTTAGCTAGGAAGTGATGGTTGTACGGTCGGTTTTACAACAGATTCTTGGAAGGTTACCAAGGGAGCTCTTGTGGTTGCAAGAGGTAAGAAAACTGGTAATTTTTATTTAACTAGTGGTGTTGATTATTGTAATTTATTTGTTGCAAATGGAGATGCAACTTTTTGGCACCAGAGAATTTTTCAGATTAGTCATAAGGGCATGCATATTATAACCGATAGGTTCCTGGGATTAAAGGAGTTAGATTTAGAGTTATGTGAGGAGTGTGTTTATGGGAAAAAGAAGTGGGTGAGATTCCTTAAGGTTGGACCAACCAGGAAGGAGTGTAAGTTGGACTTAGTGCTTACAAATGTATGGGGGCCAACTAAGGTGAAATCTATTGGTGGTTCATGTTATTAAGTATATTTTATTGATGATGCTTCTCAGAAATTTTGGGTATATTGCATCAAAAATAAATCTAATATGTTTGAAACTTTCAAAAGATGGAAATCCTTGGTTAATAAGGAAACAAGTCTCAAGTTGAAATGTCTCAGGTTGGATAATGGAGGGTAGTATTGCAGAAATGAATTTCTTGATTACTATTCAGTAAATGGGATCCATAGGAAAAGAACGGTTTGAAAGACTCCACAGGAAAATGAAGTGTCGAGATAATGAACAGACAATCATGGAGTGTGCTAGGTGCACGATCTTACATGCGGGGCTCTCACTCATGTTTTTTTGTGGAAGCGTTAAGCAAAACTGTTTTATCTTATTTATAGACGACCCTTTATGGCCTTGGATGGAGGTATACCCGAGGAGGTTTGGTCTAGTAAGAAAATTAATTACTCATTTCTTAGAGTATTTGGATGTGAGATATTTATTCACTTTGATAAATATGATAGGACCAAGTTAGAGGCTAAGTCCGAGAGATTCACCTTTATTGGATATGGTGAGGATGACTTTTGTTTTAGTGTTTGGAGTATTAAGGAGTGGAAAATATTTCAGTCAAGAGATATCATCTTTCATGAAAAATTCATGTATAAAGATTAGTTACTGAGGAATGAAAAAAAGAATCAAAGAAATAATACAAAGTGTTAGAGGACATTGTAGATAACAAGTTGTCCAAGTCCAAGGGTTCGGGTATAACATGTTCCAAGATGCGGCCAGCTTAAAGAACCTCCTCATCAAGAACAACAAACTACCGAGGTGAGAAGGTCTTTGAGGGTAAGAAGGGAACCTAAAAATTTAATCCATCTTAGAATTATTTATTGCTCACTAACAAAGGTGGAGGGCTAGAGTTCTTTGAGGAAGCATTGCGTTAGATGCAAGGAAGAAGTGGTTGTAGGACATAGATGAAGAGCATAGATATCTTATGGAGAACCAAACTTGGGATCTGGTGGAGCTACCCGAGGGAAAGAGAGCATTGCAGAACAAGTGGGTGTACAAAATCAAAGAGGAAGATGGAGGCAGGAAAAGATACAAGGCTTGGTTGGTGGTCAAGGGATTTACACAAAATAAAGGTATAAAATTTGATGATTTTTTTATATTGTTAAAATGAATTCTATTAGGATTGTTCTTGGTTTAGTAGTAGTAGAAGACCTACACTTAGAGCATTTGGATGTGAAGAATGAATTCCTTCATGGTGATTGTTGTTGCAAATCAGCGCACCCTTGGATGTTGATCAGATTTCTAGTTTGATATTTTAGACATCCAGTGTGATTGCACAACATTGAAACCTCTCTCCAAGTGTGGGACTTGTAAAATGAGAGAGGAATCTCTAGATTAGAGGCTGGTTCCTCAAACTCCTCCGATCGATCAGATTGTTATTTGCACAATTACATAGAGTTTGAATCCTAATCCTACTCTAAATTCCAAGGAGACAGAGATAGAAAGTACAAAAATTGAAACTAAAGTAATAGGTGATACACCAAAGGAGTGGTGAAAACTTCTTGTTCATGCAAATTGACACAATTTCATGAAATGCAACATGAAAAATCATACACAGTGATAAGATGTAATTAGAGGTCGAAATGAAACAAGACAATAAAAACAAAGGAGTGAAAAATTGATCACAGACTACTGCACCGTCATTTTCATCTGTCAAAATCCATGCATTTGCAACATCAAAGAGGCAAACCTGTTACAATCATGAAGAAGGTCTGATACTTGTAAAAATCACTTCTTGAAGGTGAAAGAAGAAGCTTGCTGTCCCAAAAAATGTTCCACCCTCAAAAATGAGCCAAATCTAGCTTTTACAACAGATGGTCGTGCCTGTGAGAGAGAAAACGTGTAAAAATGTGGGATCCATTCCCATTGAATGAAGATGCATTAAAACAACATGGGAATCCTTACACCCATGCCCGACATTTTTGGCCATCTTTGAAGAAGAATGTGACCCATTTTGCATTAAAAGCCGGTTGTTGAAACGCGTCATTTCTGGCCATTACCACGTGCTAGAGACGTTTCTTGATTTTCTCTCTCTAAAATGAACCAAAATGCAAAATTGACCTTGGAATCTTGTAGATAATTTCACCATATTTCCATTGATATAAAGAACGCAAAAAACCGAGCTCTGGATCGAAAGATATGGTGATTTGAAGTTTTAGGGAAAAATAGGGCCAAATCGGGTCGCTTTGATATTTTTGGCCTGGACACGTGGCGAGTTCTGATTGGCTGTGGGCCTTCTAGGGGAAAATTTCCCACAAAAACTCCACCGAGCCATAACTTGAAAAATACATGGAGTTAGGAGGAAAACTTTACCTTTCTGGAAAGCTGAGAAAGAGCTCTATCCAATGGTGTCATTTCCAGGAGGTTTTGATTGCCTGAAAAGAATTTTTTTTTGACTGAGGCACAAGAGAGGGAAGAATGGGAGGAGTTAGCCACAAAAAATGAGCAGGGGCACATTTTGGATAAAATCTTTGGTGACTCAGAGGGGTCATCTGCCTACTGGATGAAGTTACTAGTTGCCTAAAGCATCCATTGGGCATGGAGTCATGAGTTGTAGCTTGCAAACTGATCTGAACTTTGAAAACCTCCTCTCGAGCCACTTAGAAACCCACCGAAATGGACTATGCCGAGAGAAAACCAGCACCACAAAAACTATGTACAAAAATTAAAATCATACATGCTCCAAATGGAACATGCAGAGTGTGCGCAAGCACTTCTTTTACTGAAAGCAAACCTACCTACTCTATTCTAACTGGAAGCAAAGGTAAGCTAAACAAACCCTGCAACTAGTTGTGCAAAATAGCTTCCCTTTCTCAAAAGTGGCAACCATGCAACTGATTTGGCATTGAACATGGCTGATTGGATGAATGGAAAATCAACAAGAAGCTGGTCTTCCACCCAAATCATCAAGGTATCGGTGAAGGAAAATTCAATACCTCTTTTAGTTGCTCTGCATTTGGATTGAAGAGGTATTATAGCTGATCCTTGGTACTTTGTAGCTCACCCTCATGCTTAGAAGCAAGCATGGGTTGTGACTTTCCTTTGACTCTAATGAAATCAAATACCTTATTGGGCAAGGTATGATCCATTTGATATGCCCATAGCTCTGATTTTCAACTCCAAAAATGGAGTCTTCTTGTAGACCTTCTTGGGTGGGTGATGTGGAAGCAATGGTAGAACCTTTCTGCCCTTCCTCTTCTTCCAAAGAAGAACATGAAAGATTAAAATCTTCCAATCTTAGTATGGTAAAACAGCATGGGCATCCTTACAGACCCATGCCCTGACATTTTTGGCCATGCTGAAGAAGAATGCGACCCATTTTGCATTAAAACTATTTGTTGAAACATCATTTCTGGCAATTACCACATGCTAGATAATTTTCTTGATTTTCTCTCTCCAAACTAAACCAAAATTCAAAATTGACTATGGAGTCTTATATATAATTTTACCAGCTTTCCATTGATATAAAGAATGTGAAAAACCGAGCTCTGGATCGAAAGATATGGCGATTTGAAGTTTTAGGGCAAAACAGGGCCAAATCGGGTCACTTTGATATTTTTGGCCTAGACACGTGGCGAGTTCTGATTGGCTGCAGGCCTTCTAGGGGAAAATTTCCCACAAAAACTCTGCCGAGCCATAACTTGAAAAATACATGGAGTTAGGAGGAAAATTTTACCTTTCTGGAAAGTTGAGAAAGAGGTCTATCCAATGGTGTCATTTCCGAGAAGGTTTTGAGTGCTGAAAAGCAAAATTTTGTGATGAGGCACAAGAGAGGGAAGAATGGGAGGAGTTAGCCACAAAAATGAGCAAGGGCATATTTTAGATAACATTGATTTAGAGGAGGAATTGTATATGCAGGTAGCCATATGGTTATGAGGTCAAAGGGAAGGAGAGGTTAGTGTGCAAATTAAATAAGAGCTTGTATGGCACTGAAACAAGCTCCATGGAAGTGGTGTAAGAAGTTTAACAATTTTATACGAGCATGGTTACTCCATGTGTCACTCGAGACCATTTCATGTACATAAATAAGTCTCTTGATGGTAGTTATATTATTTTTTTCCCGTATATAGCCTATATGCTTGTTGTAGGAAAGAACATGCGGGAGATAAATGTACTCAAGAAGTAGCTAGGTGACTCCTTTGCTATGAAGGATTTGGGGCGAAAAAAAATCCTTGGTATGAGAATAACTCAAAATAGGAAGGAGAGGAAGTTGGTATTATCTCAAGAAGAGTACTTAAAGAAAGTCTTGGAGAGGTTTAATATGCGGGATGTTAAACTGGTTGGTACTCCTTTGGCAGTAACTTTAAATTATCAAAGGAGAAGAGTCCCAAGACTAAGGAGGATCAAATCTAGATTTCTAGGGTACCATACTCATCAACATTTGGTAGCTTGATGTATGTTATGGTATGCACTAGGCTTGACATTACACATGCGGTGGGAGTAGTGAGCTAGTATGTGAATGATCCGTAGAGAGCACTAGAAGGAAGTGAAGTGAATCCTTTGGTATTGACTACCCACACTTTGCTCCTACTCCCCGATAAAAAGAAAGAATGAAGATCTTGTCTCTAGAAGAAAAAAGATCCTCAAAGCCAAAATCCCTGCTTCCCAACGAGTCCTAAGGAGCCACAAAGACTTGGAACTAGCTGAAAACCTCCTGCATATTAGCAAGCTAGTGGAGGAGCCCAAAGAGGAGGAATTGCTAGATAGGGTGGACAGATTAGAAAAGGAGATACAAGAGCTCAAAGGGGCTATAAAAAACATGGAAAGAGCTAAGGGTAAAAGGATCCTTCAAAGTGAGGAGGAAGAGGGGGTTATTGGGGAAGTCTTCAAGAAACTTCAGTCCTTAGATGGCAGATTGGGGAATGCTAAAAGCTGAAATGACTGCATATTGTCTACCCTCAAAAGCATTTATAATTTCATTGAACAACATGTCCACAGTGTTTGTAGTTTAAGTGGGATTAATGAGGACATATGGGGCCCTAAAGAGAAAAGGGACATTGCAATTGCCCAAGTAGATTTGCAAGACTCCTCTCAGGCCACTGCCATTGCCTTCTTCATGTCACTGCAGGCTATCAAGACCAAAATTGACAGAGCCATCAAGTAACGGGCTGTTGTGATGTTGTTTTTGGCTGCGATGTGGCTATCATCGGGTGGTTCTGGAGCTGTTTTTTGGCGGAGCTCTTCATGTTGTTTCTCTTTTGGTTTCTTTTTGATCTTGCCTTCTTTTTCTGGATCTTTGTACGTTTAGATCCTTTTTTCACTTATATTGTAATATTTGGCTATTGAGCCTTCCTTGGTTGACTATTTTTCCCTTCTCTGGGCTGCTTCTCTCATCTTTACTATCTGGCTTTTGAGCCCTTTTGTATACAGGGTATAGTCCCTTCAAAACTATTTTCCCTTAATAAAAAAAAAAACTTTGTGTTTTGGATGATTAGAAACTACATTATGTGGCTATGTAGATTTAGACATGGTAGGTGATTTGGACAGTAGGAGGAGCATGACATGTTATGTATTTACGGTTCGTGATACTACCGTGAGTTGGATTTCACAGTTATAAAAGGTCATGACTTTTTCAACCATAGAGGTTGAGTATGTTACTTCCATAGAGGAAAGAAAGGAGATGATTTGGCTACAACAGTTGCTTGATGAGTTGGGTCATAAGAAGGAAGTTGGGAGACTACACAGTGATAGTCAGAGTGCTATTCATTTGGTGAAGAACTCCGCTTTCCACTCTAGGATGAAGCACATTCAACTGAGATATCATTTCATTAGGGAGCTTTGGAAGAAGATAAGTTGAAGCTGGAAAAGATTCATACTAGTTAGAATCCTACGAATATGATGACCAAGGCGGTCACAAGAGGAGAAGTTGAAATTGTGTTAAAATCGATTAGCCTTCATGGTTGATAATTAAGGGTTGAGAACTTTTCTTAGTGGGAACAATCTCCAAGTGGGATATTGTTGGGGTGTGGAGCCTGTTTTTGGTCTTCTTGAATTAGTATTAAAGTATTGGACTTCAAATGGTTAAGTTTGGAGACTTCAAGAGAATTTGGTAGTTTTCTATTGTGATATTGTTGTGAGGTTGTTGTTAAGATGTTGTTAATTGGTTGTCAATGTCGTGACAGTTTTTCCAGCGTGGGAAGTTGAAAGGTTATGAATTTCAAACTTCTAGGGTTGGCTTTAGGACTTATTAAAAGGATTGTAATCCTATAAATAGATATTTTATGGTATCTTGAATATATCTTGAGTGTTTGAGAGGTCTTTAGTATTAGTGATCAAGAGGTGATCAAGAGTGATCAAGGTTAATCAATTGGGTGTCAATTGTGGTTTAGATGTGGTTTAACATATTTGGAATTATCTTGTGAGTTTCTAATTGAGAGAAGACTGTGAGAGTTGTTTTAATCTTGTTGATAATAGAATATGAGCAAGTTCTTGGTGGGCGTAGCCCACATTGGGTGAACCACGTTAAATCTTTTCTTTTCTTCTTTTGTGCATTATTTATTCATGTTGTTACATTTCTACAAGTTTAATCTGCTATATAGTTTCCCTCTTGCTACGATTTGAGGAATTGTTTCCGCATATTTCTTCACTAATTCCAACCATTGCCTTGAATAATTAATTTACTAATATTCATGTTATATTTTGTTTTTCCAAGTTGAAAATCCCCACTTTGCCCCATAATATTTAGGAAGAGAAACATCGTCCCATTTGACTAGAGGGATTTTCTTGGTCTCATTTTTTGCTTGCTAGAGAAAGGTTTGCGTGATTATGTTTATTTTATGAATCAAAAATTTGAGAAATTTCCTCTAAATATAAATAAAATTTCATCAAGAATAGATCATATTAATATAATTTCACCACTTAATCATGAGTGAGAATCATGTTCATCTTTTCCCTGCATATTTAGTAAATCATTTTGGTCTATTTCTTTTGACTGTTAATTTTTAAAATATATGAAAGGCTAATATGGATAGGATAATTATTAGGGTTTAAATGATGAAATTATATTACTATTATAGATTCATGTTTAACTATGTTTCTAAGGTAGATAATTGTTTTCCTATGTTATTGCAAGTGGAAAATTCATCTTAAGAACATGACAAATTCACCGTATTGTACAAAATTATGATTGTGAGTCCAACCTTTGCCCTCTTCTAGAACAATCTATGCTATATGTCAAGACTTTCCTACTATTCCAAGTGGTCCTATGGGTTATGTTAAAATTTTACATAGGTGACTTAGGTAAAACAAATCCATTCAAGTGCTTCCAATATGGTACCTTTATGGACATACTTTTCAAGAAGCTTAGGAATGATTATTTTTTTCCTTTCTAACATTGGTGCACACCCTATGGAGAATAGTGGAAGGAAAATATTCATTTAGAAGTGTTATTAAGGAGATAATAATATTATGTAACTTATTTTAGAATATTTTGAAAACTTTTAGAGGTTTTAGAACAACTTGATAAAATTAGGGTTTTGGAGGTAAAGGAGCTTCAAGATCAAAACAACCCTTGAAATTTTGGGAAGTGATTCTAGGAACTCTGGGATGAGTTGGAAGTAAAAAAAATATTATTGGAAAGGTATTTCATTTTTCTAAGTGATGGTGGTCTTAGGTTCTTCACAAAAAACATAAGATTTTTTTCCTACAATCTATTTTCTACATGTAAAACATGCGGTCATGAGAAACAAGGCTATTTTTAGGGTGTTTTAGGAAGAATAAAGACATATGAACTATCCTATCCTTCTAAAAATTCTATTTCCATTAAAAAATATAAATAACTTTCTAAAAATACCTCTGGATTCTCAAGATATCTCTCTGTAAAGTTTCTCTTAAAGGTATGGCCTTGGGACTTAGTCATTTTTCGGGTGAACATGTGTCACTTCCAAGTTAAAGAATAATAACTTGCAAAAAATTTACCATCCCCTTGGTAAATTTGGCACACATTTTTTCCTAATCCTATGATAGACCCCTAAATCATAACATGACCCTAATTGAGCTCAAACAAGCGAAATAAGCCCCTTTTCTCTCATTATAAGACCTTCCCATCATACAAACCCAGAATGTCTCTTGTCATCACCAGAATAAGTCTCATATTATTACACAACCTATCCCATCCCCTTGGGATAGTTGGGAAACAAAACTTCACCCAAGCCCAAGATTGACCCCTAGTTTTTATATGACCCTAGGAGGTTCTTTGCGGGCCTTTTTGCATCTCCCTCTCCTCTCCACCTCCACAAATGACCATCTGCCACTTTTCCTCACAATGTGATGGTGAATATTATTGCACCAACTATCTCATCTCATTTATATAGTTGGGAAACAAAAATTTTCCCAACCACGGCCCCTTCCCGGGTCCTCCAAATGACCTAGTTTGAACCCTAGGGTCATATTAAGTGACTTTTCTCCCTCCTCCACCAACCAATACCCATTTTCCATTTGTTAAGCTCAGGTTAAGGCAATTTTTTTATGCCAACTTTCCCATCCCCTTGGGATATTGGGAATAAAAATTTCACCCAACCTCACGAGGCTTTTAAAAAATCTATTTTTTACAAAAATAAGTAACTATTGCGTTGTTGCTTCTTATACGTGCGAGAAAAGTTATTTACTTGCCGAGAGAAAACTATTTAATCCATTTACCTTATCCATTCCTCCATTTATGTTTCATTAATCCATGGAAAAATCATTCAAAACACCAAAACACTTTTTTTCTACAAATACCATGCATGTTTTTCAATAGATGAAATCTATAGCCAAAAACCACAAAAGAACTCATAACTCACAAATGGGTTATCGGATTTTGATGTAATTTTAACCATCTCCACCTCTCCAAATTTCCTATAAGAAGAAATAAATAGAAAAGATATAGGTTCCTCTAATTTTTAATCACACAAAACCCTAAATTTCTACCTAGATCACATTCTTTAAATTTCCCATCAATCTAGAAACGATTGGAGCTATAAATTGGAGCACGACATCCGAAAAAGAAAACACATTTTAGAGAAGCCATTTTTTTGTAAAATAAATGTGTGGAAGACCAGATTCTAAAACTAGTAATTGACTCATGCTCACACTTAATATAAAAAAAAAAAAAAATCTCAAAACATCAAACACCTTCAAAGCGAACTCATAAATCGAAAACTATGGAATTCGAGCTAAAAAGCATAGAAGCGTGAAAAAGAAAAAGTAAAAATAAACATTATAAAAATAGAATGTGATTAAAAATGGTCATCAAACATCTGTGATAGTTTTCCAAGAATGGTGAGCATTCAATAAAAAATTAGTATGAGAAAAAAAAAAAAACATTTCCCAAAATACCATCTCCGGATCCCGGGTCTAAAAATAGAAGGTTCGGTGTTGAGTGCAAAATATTTCTACCACCTCCATCTTGACTCATATTTTTTATTTTTATTAAAATTAAATTCAAATTCTCTAGAATTGATCCTACTTTGGCTCTTTCATCGAGTACTCTAGTGTAGGTGATAGTGATGTTACACAGATAGACTTTGAGGACCTCAAAGCCAAAATGTTTGGTGAGAGGATTGTATGCATATCATTTCCATCCCATGTATTTAAAAAGTAAAAATTTGGTGTTTACTTTCTCCCATCACTATGAGATAGAAACTAGAACCATAAGGGTTGTGAAAAATGAGTTCTAATAGTGCTTACCCCAAAAGCAATATCTTAAGGCATGAAAATTCCCATCGAGAGTTATATGGTAGTGATCAACAAGGATGTTGTATTAGTAGTATGGTATAATATTGAATCCTACTTTAATTCCTCGCTCTTTTCTCATGGTTAAAGTAATGGAGGAAGCCTTTATGTGTGCTGATAAATCTTTCTCAAAATGAATTCCATGAAGGCTTATTTGATACCATGAGTCTCCTAAGTCGAGTAATGGGAGAATAAAAAACAAGATACTTTCATGAATGTATGGAATTGTTCAACTGAATCAATCTCATAAGGAAATAAGACAATTGGTGGGAAAATCATTAGTGAAAACTTACATCGTCAATCACTTCAAGTATCAACTTACAATAAGTTATTCATGACTTCATATCTAGTCTAAACATAAAAATCATATGATTGTTCATGGGCTTGAATCTTGCACAAAAATTTTCTTAGAAGGATCCTACATACGAGAAGTATCAAAGACTTGATCCCGAAAGAAATAAATCAACTTTTTCAAGAGTGAATGATGCTTTCATCATGTATGTTGTCAAACTATTAGAGGGAAACCCACATTTGACATAGTCTTTACATGCCGAGTTCCCTAGTAAAAATTATGGATTATATTTGATAAAATTTTCAACATTTTCATATATAATATTGTCTAGTTTTGAAATTTCTCCACAAATATTGCCACGCTACCTAAGAAAATGGATTATCTTGTTTGAATTATGTAGATAGTTGGTTCACATTAATTGTAAGTTGAGGAACATGAAGAGGAATTTGGTTTCTTTCCCTATCTCTCTACGGACATTCTCTTACAAAATTTCTTATGAGGTTACCAACATGGAATATTTCCTCTCTCATATAAATATATAATCATACACTCTAAGGGAGTACTTTTACATTTGAGATGAGCTAGATTCCAAAAACTCTTTTTCTTACTTATTGTATCATGTGCCACAAGTTAAAGACTATTGTGTGAACTATGTTGATTATTTTGAAGTCTAAGAGCATGATCAAAAAGGATGATAGTTTAATAAATGAGAAAATTTAATTTCAAGTGTTATGAGGATGGTGTTCAAAATTATTACATTGAAATGTTTGATCCTGAATACTCAACAATGAAAGCTTCTCCCCTCCCTCAAGTTGCTTGGAGATTTCATGAGTTAGGGAGATCAATGAACACATGAAGCGAGGTGATCAAAATGTTTAAGAAATGGTTCAATAGAAACGAGTTTTATCTCATCACAACTAGAAACTTCCTTACCCTCTAAAGATAGGCATCTCACCATTCTTCTTCCAGGAAAAAGAAAAATCTCCTAGTCTTTCTCACTCAGAATAAATATTGAATCGGAAAAGGTGGAACCAAAATTCCCTCCCAACGAAGGTTTCCTAAGAAGGTGAGAAAAAATAAGGACCACCGTAGTTGATTTAGAACAAGGGAGATTGATCTAGTTCATCTCTCAATTTCTCAATAATTTCCCAATTTTATCATCTTCCGTTGTCGTTTCGGCCCTATCCAAAAATATGTTACTACCCATTCGAGTAAGAAGCTAAAATCTTGCCAAATGTTAAGCTAGAAAAATAAAATCTTTCATTGGGTACAAGAGATGATCACTAAAAATATCATGATGGTACAACATGTAGAAATTCTCAATTTCTTGACTATCACCACGATAGTCAAAGGAAAGAAAGGAAAATTAGCTCAAGTGGATTCTCTCATTTTTATCAAGCACCTTAGGTAACCATTATATGGAGGTAGTCGGGCTGAAGGTAATCAAGCACATTTAATAAATGACTACATAAGACTATGAAATTATCATGATTCCCATGGGCCCAAAAACACACGAGGGTGATGTTCATTTGTTTTAAAAGTATTCCACTCACCTCCTCATGAGAAATTAAGAGTACAAGGAGAAGATGGATAAGAAAAATATGTTCTCTTAGATCCAAATGCTAAAAATTCTTTCGCAACAAAATAAGTTACTTCTATCATCATCTTCGATCTAAATCTATAAGAAAAATAAGGACTCGTCATGCATGTCATAGCCAAAGATAAGTGAGTAAAAGTGATCCTAGGTAAAGGGAAGGTGTTGCTTCCAAAAATGTTGAAATTTTTCAAGTGCATGGGTGCCATAAGCATGAAAGTAATCACAACATGAGAAGGTATTGAATTAGATAAAGATCATTGAGATCTAGTGTATTCGTTGATCATGGAGACGAGAAGAATCAAATCATCCCTCCGATAATAAAAGGTGTATTATCTTCAGGATCATATGACTTGTCTCAAGTTTGGGCTCAATTTTTTTCTTGCAGCTATGAAATGATGAAACATGTTATCGTTGAGCTTGATTCATATGAGGAATATGTTGAAAATCTATAAAAGGATGCCAATATTCAAGTGCAAAAGCTAGGAGTGTCGGTAGTGAATGAATTCACTTAAATAGATTATCTATTTAATCCTTTTGAAGATCTAGTATAGAAAGAGGTCAGAGATTCGTTCTCATTAAATTAAGAAACATTAAATTGTATGGTAGAGGTAAGTACATTCCAACACCAAAAGGATCATCAATCTTGGTACTTGAAATGTAATCACATTAACTCTCATGAAATTTGGATCAAGTCATTGAATTTTTAATATCTCACAAGTCCAAAAAGTGACACGTACGGTGGAAAGGTTCTTTAAGAAATTATAACAGATTGAGATTTGTCTTATTAGTTTTCCAAGAGTCCATCGACAACGGGTTATTCATCATGATAGTTTTCTCTCTCTTATTCTTTCTCTCTCTCTCTCTCTCTCTTCCCTCCCCTAGCCCTCATTTGTTCACTTTTATTTCTTCATTAGACGGGTGCACTTTTTGTTTTATCCTATCCCTATTTTATCTTGTTCATTTAAATGTGACCATGGTTTGTAATTTAATAATTCCCTCTTAATTTATATAATGGGACTTCACTCATCTCCTAGGAATATGAAAAGTCATATGTTGTAAGGGGAAAAATGAAAATTCATGTGCAAGGTAGGTGAAGAGTCATTATCAAGTCTTTAAATTGTAATGAAACCCTCATTCTTAAGGGTTATCGATCTTTTATTCTCAAGGAGAGATTACTACTTGAAGTTAATCAAAAGAGATACAAAATTTCCTCCATTCTACCCTCTATGTTATGTTATTTCTCACTATTTACAACTTTGTTGAAACATCAACAAATAAGAAAGGAGTTTTGTTAAGTTTTTATGAGAGAATTACCAAAACATTATGTTCCAAATTTTATCTTGTCTTGTTGATAATAAAAAATTAATTTTACTTCTATATATGTGTTCTTAAGTACTTTGGTTAATGTCTACAAGAATCTAATTTTCTACCTGAGATATTAATCTCGTCTCCCTTTTCCCACTCCCTTTCCTACCTCCTCAACAAATTCTGCCCTTACAAGTAATTGTAATATTTCATCATAGGTTTAGTGGATTTTCCCTATTCAATCCCCAACCTTTAGGACACTCACAAATTTTGAATTCATTCATGCATAATAAAAGGAACTATAGATATCAATAACGAGAAAGCTAGAGTCTTAGAACTTTGGAAGATACCCACCGGTTTATGCATCTAAAAAATTTTCTCACCAAAAATTTATGGCACCTACCATGGGGAACAATTAGAAAATTATGCACCCAAAATATGAATAAAAAAATACCAAAAAAATCAAATATTCAAAAGGTAGAAAATAAAAATGGAATTTGAAGAGTCACAAAGCCTTATGTCTCACACCTATGGCTATTCTTAGTAACCCTCCTATCCAAAGAACTGAATTGATTTTCCATATCTAAGAAGATATCATATCCAACTTCAGGAAGTTATTTGGCATAACATAAAAATTTACACAGTACTTCATAGCTATAGTGTATTAGATACTTAAGAACAATGTGCTGAAAAATAAAAATAGGGATACAAGTCCAAGTGCAACAAATAAGAGCTTAAGTTCATCTCATGTCCACAAGATAGTTGAATATACCAATTCACAAAGGAAAGGAGGAAATTGTGACATAATCTATGAAGATATTTAGAGAAGGTAAGAATTAATCATAAATTCAAGGCACTCCCTTCATCTCAAAATGGCTCTCACTAGTGTTCTAAGTGGTATCAACCCTTTGGACATAGAGTTTCAAAATATCAACAAGAATTTTGAAAAATTTGCTAATGTGGAAACTGAAGCATAACTTGAAGCAAGAGAAGAAGGAGAAGAAAGATAAAAATAATATGCAATATAAAAAATTTAAGCATAAGCAAGAGGTAGAGTGAGATTAGAAGAAAGATTTGAAACTAGAGTGGAAGCAAGAGAAAGGGTTGAAGCGAGAAAATGAAGTTATAATATGTGATAAAGAGAGACCTCAACTATTCTTTCAATGGGGTAGGAATACATAATAACTTACACTACCATATATTATTCATGAATTTATGTGAGGTTCAAGAAAAATATTTCCCAAATTCAAAGGAGATGGTTCACAAATCCCGAATAAAATATAGTCATATTCATTACGACCTATGGTGTGCTCATATTTGAATAGAAATATGTGTCTATTTAAATATTTTGGAATCCTTACAGGAGAAATAATTAGAATGGTTTTACCTCCTTCCCACAAGATCAATCACCTACTAGGATGATATTAGATATGCTTTTGAAGATAGATTTAAATCTTCCAAAGAATGTCGGTACATCTTGATGTAATTAGTACATATGAAGAAAGAATCCAATGAAGGCATGCGGGGTTTTATAGATAGATATAATAGGATAATCAAGATGATAACTCTAAAATGTATGCCCTCAAATGATAACCTCAAAATATTCTTTATAAATTCCCAGTTGGAAATTTTGTTCATTCTTACAAGGTCATAACCTAGAACTCGAAGGAAGAAGAATATTATGCCATAGATATGGAGGATGATTTAATTTTGTCTTGAAAGGTGAATACTCCCAATTATAAGAAAAAGTTTCAAGGTTTTATATCCACTCTCACAAATCCCATGATTTAAAATTATGACATTGATAATAATTTCTCTCAAGAAGCGAGATCGTTCAAATCACCATGATAGATATTCCAGGGAATAAAAATCCACCAAATAGGAAAAGATTACTCCACCTCCTGCGGATTTCTCTTGAGGCACCACCGATCAATGCAACTTGTGATGTAGAATAAGATGATGAATAAGTTAAAGTATAGGACCCGGAAGAAGAAGAAATGAACATGGAAATGTTCTCTATATTGAGTAGGTTTAAGGGGATACTCAAAATGGTATCATCAAGTACCACTTAAAATACAAACATGATGATGATGAAGATGTACCAAGATTCTCATGTGTCATATTCACCCACTCCTAGTCTCAAAGAGAGCTTCTTTCTTGGAAACGTCTATGAAGAATAAAGAAAAATAGGATCCTTCGATGCTAGTCACGTAAAACAAGATAGTCAACAAAGAATATCCACTCTTGTCATCAATAGAGTTAGCAAAGGAGAAATTGGACCCAATAGTGAGCAAGAAGACAATTTTCATGACAAGTAATTCTTTTGGTTTTTCCCTAGATCAAATTCTACATCTAAAGCTAATCCTTCACCCAAAACTAGTCCTGTAAAATCCCCTAATGTTCAACCAACTTCAACCACTCCTTTTAAATATGCTACCTTATCTAGTAAAATTTATCAATCTCCCAAGGTAGAAATACCCCAATAATTTAGGATTTCCACCATCCTTGGAACATCAAGTTCATCTACCTCAACCCCATTCAATTACATTGAACATGAAAACAAGACCAAATTACAAAATTTTGAAACTCAATATTTGCAAACACACACAGAGAAATTTGAGAGTTTTTTTCAATCATATCAAAGGTGGTAGCCATAAATACAACACTAAAAACCCTATTCCTAAGAGCATAATTTTTACATCACCTACATAAAATATGCTTACACTCAGTGTATCTAAAACCAATAAGGTAGAATCCTTCTACCTATCCCCCTAGTTAAAGGATACAATTTAAAAAATTACATCGTAGACTCGGGAGCCTCGATAACATCATTCCCATCAAATTTTCCAATTCCTTAAGAATTACTTTAACTCAATAAAATGGTTCTTGTTACTCTATGGAGTCTAAGGAAGTGTCTTTGGTGGGAAGGATAAAAGATGCACAAGTGTCCTTGGTTGAGTTTCTAGACAATAAGGTCTTACTAAAAATATTGGTGGCAAACATTCGACATCCTTTGGTATGCTTTTGAGATTTTTTTTTTTTTCAAAGACCTAGGTGGTGACATTCAAATGTATTGGTCCTCTGTAACCATTCCAATAAAGGGGGAAATGAAGTGCACATTCTATAAGTATGAGGACCCAAGAGTAAATATCTTGTTCGAAAATGGGATGGGGAACTACTTTCTTACATCCGAAAAAGATGAAAATATTCCTCTCCTCACCAAAGATGAAGAGTATTAGTTGTGGACCATGGAATTGATGGAATTCATTCAAGAGCAAGGTGAGGAGCTAGAATTGTTCTAACCTCTCCCTCGGGTGAACTCTTCCCATTTACATATAAGCTACAATTTGAAAATACTAACAACATTACAAAGTATGAGATTCTTCTCCTCGGAATGTATGCTTCGATTCCATGGGTATCAAAAATCTCAAATGTCTTAGAGATGCTGAAGTAATAGTCAAGTAGGTGAGAGAACATTATCAATTCAAAACCCAAGGCTCGAGAATTATTAATATAAATTTTGGGTATGTATCAAATCTTTTGATGCTTTCTCCATTCAATCCATTTCTGAAGAGTAGAACAAAAACACTGAATCTCTTGTTATATTAGCCTCGTTGGTGACTCCCCACCCATCCTTTGATAAGTACTAGACAACTTTAGAAATTATCTTCAAACCAAGTTTTCCAGAACAATGAAAACCATTAGAAATTATTCAATGATGAAAATCATATCCTCGATTTCTTGGAGCATAGAGACAATTTCATAAGTATCTTTTATGATGGAAGTGAAAATCCGCATAGAGAGTCAGTAGTGAAAGAGGAAAATGAAGGAATAGAAGTAATTGAATTGGAGGAATAATCAAACTCAAAGTGACCAAAATTTTAAAATTCCTAATGTCGTTGGTGGTTTTTTTACAAGCGTGACTGGTTCATAAAAGAAATAACAAAATATTCATCACGATGCACAACCAATTTTAAAAAAGAAAACATTAGAACCCAAGAGAAACATCAAATGATGAATATTGGAAAGTGTTTCTCACCTGAAGAAAAAATACGGTTCATCTCATGAGTAAATATTAGGATGTCTTGGCATATTCCTATGATGAACTAAAAGCTTTTCAGCCCAACGAAAGACACCACTCAATTTTGCTAAAGCCAAAAGCCAAGCCTTTTAGGAAAAATAAATGGCCATACAATCCAAATATCATGGATACCATCAGAGAAGAATTTATGAAAATGTTAAATGCAAGGATCATTTTCCCTATCCACTACTCCACATGGGTAGCAAAAATTGTACCGCTATGAAATAAAAATTCAGAAATAAGGATTTTTGTGGATGTTTACAACCTAAACAAGGATTCCTTAAAAGATAATTAACCACTTCTAATCAAGAATCATATCCTACAAGTGGTCTTAAGGTCTGAAATTATCTCATTACTTGATGGTTTCTCAGGCTATAATCATATTTAAGTGGCATAAGAAGACAAAACCATGACAACCTTCACACCATATTGGGGTGCTTTTGCATACAAAAAATGCCTTTTGGTTTGATCAATACAAGATATACCTTCCAAAAAGTAATGGAATTGTATTTAGTTCAAATACCTCAACTATTGTGTTGTAATCTACTTAGATGATCTCATAGTCTTATCAAGGAAGCAAGGATACTATATACAACATATTGAACAAGTGTTCATGAGATGCAAATAGCATAGAATATCCTTGAATCCCAAAAAATGCATATTTGAGGTTACTAAAGGAAAACTCCTTAGGAAAATTTTGAACAAGGAGGGAGAAAAGATAAATCTAGAAATAATAAAAGCCTCTAAGAACTATCATTTCCAACAAGTAAAAAGGGATTCCATTCCTTCTTTGGAAAATTCAACTTTCTTTGGCACTTTGTCCTAGACTTCACTGAATTGACTAAGAACATCGGTGTCATGATGGAGTCAAAAGCTGATTTTAAATGGAACAAAGAAGGGAAATTGACATTTGAGGCAATAAAATAAGCGATAGCTATGGATTGTACATTGGTGCACCCCGATTTTTACAAAGAATTCATCTTGTATTACTATCCTTGAGAGAAGACAATATCAACTATCTAGTTCCGTAAGAATAAAGAAGGCCTTAAACTTCCTATTGCATTCATGAGATATCCTCTGAAGAACCACAAGATGAATTATAATAAGCTAGAGAAGCATGTATATGTCATAATCAAGGTTGTAAATAACTTTTGATTCTATATCCTCAATTCCCACATGGTGGTAATTGTCTCGGGTTCAACAACCAAGTCAATTTTGAATCAGTAAGATCTAGGGTCCAAAATAGATAATTGGGTGGCAAGAATTCAAGAATATGATTTAGATATGAAACCCTCAAACTTTTTGAAAGGAAATGGGATGTGCAAGTGGATTACATAAGATGATGTATTAATGATAAAAATGATATAGGATAATGTTTATGTTGCAAGAGTATCGACAAGGACTATCCTTAAGTCATTTTCATGAACACAATGAATGAGTGGTATGTGGATATAGCCTACTTCTTAACATATGGGGAGTTCCTCCTCACCTTGATCAAAGACAAAGAATAAACCTCAAGCTAAGGCCAACCAAGTAAATCATATGGGATCATGTGCTCTAAAATATGGGATTGAATGGATGTTTTCTAAGATATGTAGACAAAGAGAAATAAGAGACATTGCTAAAGGAATATAATGATAAAGCATGTGGTGTACATTTTTAAGAGATGGTCACTTCCAAAAAATCCTCTATGATAGGTACTTCTGGCCTACCCTATTTGTTGATGCCTAAGAATGGGTCTGCAAATGTGAAGCATGTCAATAGTTTGTCGAGACCGCATGACTTGCTTCCTTTCCCCTCGGACAAATGGTTATTAAGGATCCTTTTCAATAGTGGTGAATGAATTTTATTTGAGTTCTAAACCCTCACTTAAGCACATGTCATACCCACATGCTCAAATCAAATGACTATTTCACAAAGTGGGTAGAAGCCATCCCAAGCGGGACAATCTTTGAAACATTATACAATTTAATCAAAGAAAACATCATTATTCATTTTAGTATCCTCAAAATATCATGGTGGACAATGCCACCTATTTCTCTTCCAAGGAGATAAATGAATTTTTCTATAGTTATGTAATCTCCCTGTCACATGCATTGCACTATTACCCATAAGGGAATGTTTAAGTACAATTGAGCAATAAGAACATCATAACCATAGTCCGCAATATGGTGGATGAAAATCAAAAGAATTGGCACAAAAATATCTATGATGTGTTGTGGGTGGATAGAATAAATCCAAAGAAATAAATTGGTATGTCTCCATTCCAAATGCTCTATAGGATTGAGGTTGAGATTATAGTCACAATTGAGATGCCAACACTCAAATTTCTTCAAGTAGTAGAAGATGATAAATATCATGATTCCATTGATAAAATTATTTTGTTTCTTTAAAAACTTGAAGAAGTTAGGTTCCGGTGGTGGACCAATTCAAAGGACATCAATTTACGGTTGAGAAGTTGTTCAAAAGAAAACAAAAACAAGAGACTTAAAAGTTGGATACCTTTTTTTTTTTTGGGATAAGTGAAGAGAACCAAAGGAAGCCATGGGAAGTTCAACTTTGTGTGGCTTGGTCTATTCTAAAGTCATGAGACTTGCAAATAAAATGCCTTTTAGTTTCCCCAAAAAGGGAAATATCTAAAAGTGTACAACTAGTGAAAGTGGGTTTTCCACTTGCATTGTACTATAGGTTATTTAGGTGTGTGTTTCCCCTTCCATATTGCGTGTGTCTTTCCTTTTTAGTGTGGTTTTTTTCCTTCTATGGCTTGTGCGTGTTATTCTTTTAGTTTATCTCTTGTTGTTAATAGTGGCTCTGTAAATCCCAATGTATAAGGAACTCATCCCAGATATGTAATGAGATTATGAAGTTCCTTCTCATTTTTAAAAAAATTCTATCTATAATGATTCCCTAAGTGATAGTCAGCTTTTATCATGTGTTTTCGCAATGGAAGACTTCAACATGAAAATAGGATAATTGTACCCTATTCTCAAAAAACATTATTGTGATTCCTCTCAAGGCCTCCTCCAAATCAATCTATCCCCTGTTTCGGGCCTTTCCTACTATTCTAAGTGGTCCTATGAATTTTTTTCAACCTTTCCCATAAGTGATTTAGGAAAAATAAATCGACTCAAGTGATTACAAGATGGTACATTTCATAACATAATTTTCAATAAGCTTAGGAATTATTATATTTAGCCTTTCTAAGATAGGTGCATGTCCTCAATAGAATATTGGAAGGCCCAAATTCATTGATAAGTGGTATTAAGGAGATATGAAATTTATGTAATTGATTTTGGAATATGTTGTAAAGTTTCAGAGGTTTTGGAACAAGTTCAACAAAAGTGGGTTTTTGGAGGTGAAGGAACTTGGAGATCAAAAAACACCTAAGCTTTGGGAAGTGATTCTGGGAGCTTTGAGATAAGTTAAAGGTATTTAAATTTTCTAAGTGATGGTGGTCTCATGTTTTTCACAAGACAAACATTTCTTCCTACAATCTATATCCTGCATGCATAACTCGGTCTAGAGAAATAAGGCTATTATTTTAGGGCATTTAAAGAATAATAAAGAACTTGAGATCTATCCCATCCTTCACAAAAATATATTTCTATTCAAAATAATATAAATGAGTTCTTGAAAATACCTTCGGATTCTCAAGATATGTCTCTGTCAAGTTGTTCTCCAAGGTATGCTCTCGGGACTTAGTCATTTTCTGGTGGACACATGTCACTCCCAGGTTCAAGGGATATAAATTTCACTAAATTTCCCATCCCCTTGGGAGAGTTGGGAAAAATAATTCTCCCAATTCTATGATAGACCCCTGGATCATCATGTGACCGATGGAGCTCAAACAAGCCAGATAAGCCCCTTTGCTCTCATTTTTAGCCCTTCCCGTCATCAAATTCCAAAATTCCACTTGTCATCACTAGAATAGGGAAAAATTTCTTACACCAACTATCCCGTAACCTTGTCAAATTTGGGACACAAAAATTTTCCCAAGCCCAAGATTTACACCATGGTTTTTAATATGACCCCAAAAGGTGCTCCATAGGACTTTTACGAGATCCCCTCCTCCTCTGCGCAAATGATCATCCGCCACTTGTCCTTTCCAAGAAGGGACACATTTTCTCCCACCAACTTTCCAATTCCCTTGGGATATTTTGGATAAAAAAATTCACCTAAGCCTAGCCCCTTTCATGGTCCTCCATATGACCCGAGTTTCACCTCGGGGTCTTTTAAAGTGATTTTCTCTCTCCTCAACTGGCCAATTACCATTTTCCACTTGTCAAGCTCATGATAAGGCACACTTTTTTACACCAAATTTCCCATCCCCTTGGGTAATTTACGGAAAATTTTTTTCCTAACCTCATGTGGCTTTAAAAATGCATTTTTTGTAAACACTTAATCTGTTGTGTTGCTTCTTCTTGTGCGTGCAAGAAAAATCACTAAAAGGAGAAAACTATAAAATCCAATTCCCTTCTCCATCCCTCCATAGCAAAATTATGGAAAAAACCAAAAAAATCTTTTTCTAAAGACATTGTGCTCTTTTTCCACCGGATGAACTCCATATCCAAAAACCATTAAAAACTCATAACTCACAAATAGGTAATCGGATTCCGATGAAATATTAACCATCTTTCCCTCTCCCAAGAGCCTACAAGAAGAAGGAAATAGAAAAACTAGAGGTTAATCTAATTTTTAATAGCATTAAACTCTAAATTTCTTCCCTAGCTCACATTATTTCATTTTCCCATCAATCTAGAAGACGGTTCAACCTATAATTTGAAGCACAACATCCAAAAAACCCATTTTAGAGAAGCTAATTTTGCATCAAATTGAGGTGTGAAAAACAAAAATATTAAAATAGGTAGTTCCTCATTCTCAAACTTACTACAAATATAAAATTTCTTAAAACATCAAAACCCTTCAAAGTATCGAACTCGGAAATGGAAAACTAGGGAATCTAGGCTAAAAAAATTTAAAAATGTAAAAGAAAATAGCAAAAAGAAACATTATAAAAATAGAAAGTTATTAAAATTTTCATGAAACATCTGTGAGATTGTTCCAAGAATGGTGAGTATTCCAAAAAACTTATTCTAATACAAAAATAAAAATTTCCCAAAATAACAGCTCTTGGATCTGAGGGTCTAAAAATAGAAAGTTCCAATGTTGAATGCAAAATGTTGCTTCCACCTCTACTATGACTCATATTGTTACTTTTCATAACAAGAAGTTCGAATTCTCTTTCCTTAAGCTTGTTTTGGCTCTTTCATCGAGTAATATAGTGTAGGTAATAGTGATGTTGGCCACATGGACTTAGAGAACCTCAAAGCTAGAACATTGTGTGAACCAAGAGATCCTATGGAAACTAGGGTATTCATGATTATATTTTATAGAGATGGCAGCCATATCATGTCATTTCAAAGTACATAGTTTCTGTTTGATTTCTCCTAGAACTATGAGCTAGAAACAAAAACCATAAGGGATGATGACAACTCAATTCTAGAAGTTCCCATCGAGAGAAACATGGTAGTGATCACTAAGGAGGTTACATTAGGAGAACCATCTAAGAATGAATCCTAGCTTCAAGACCTCACTCTTGGCTCATGGTTAAAATAATGGATGAAGCCTCCCCTTGTGGTGAAAACTCTTTCTCGAAATTAATTCCATTAAGGCTTCTCTAATTTCATCAATCTTTTAAGCCAAGTGATGGGAGATAAAAACACAAGAGACTTTCATAAATAGATGGAATTATTTATTTTCAAAATCCTATAAGGAAAGAAAATAATTAATTGGGGGAAAATCATTAGTGATAACTTACATCGTTAATTTCCTTAGGTCTCATCTTCTAAGATGTTCTTCATGGCTTCATATCTAGTCTACGCCTTGGAAATAAAAAGACCATTAAGGGGCCTGACTTGTACAAAAATGTTTCTTATAAGTATTGTACATATGAGGAGTATCCACACTTCATCTTGAAATAAAGTAATCAAAACTTTCCATGAGTGAATGATTCTTTCATAGTGTATATTGTCAAATTGTTGGATGGAAACCCACATTTGTTGCTTTCTTCACATGTCACTACCCTATTCAAAAGGTACGGATCACATTTAATAAAGTTTTCAAATTTTTGATATATAATATTGTTAGGTTTTGAACTTGATCCATGTAGATTTCCATGCCACTTGAGTGACAGGATCATGCTTGATTGAATTGTGTAGACATTTAGTTCACATAAATTGTAAGTTGAGGAACATGAAGAAGAATTCGATTTCCTTACCTCACTATAGGGACTTTCTATTAAAAAGTTCTCATGAGGCTACCAATATGGAATTTTTTTGGTACCCAAATTGATTCTTCCTTTGACATTCGAGTAGCATCAACAAGTTGAGAGGGATGCTTAGAGGTAGATAAATTAGAATTCAAGTCATTTTGTAGCCTGGGGAGGGATTTGAATGACTCTTTGTCACTCGAACTTGGAAAAATTAGGCATCACTGTGCTAAGGGTTTGACCTACCCTCACTACTTTAGGTTGTTCCTTCAACCAGGGTGAGAGGACCCCTTTTGTAACCTATATTTGTAAAGGATATGAATGAATCAACAATATTTGACTATCCTTCTATGATATTTAAAACAAACCTTGAGGAGGCATGGTCAATGCAACATAGTCTAACTCTCATGAGTTGTCACTCTAGAAAGTGAAAATATCTCCTAAACAAGGTTCTAGTTACTAAATACAACACACAAAACCTGATTTCTCTTGCATATTTTGAGTAAAGGATGGGTAAATTAAACAAATATCATTTGCATTTATGATAAACAATGCAAGAAGGTGTAATTGTTGTAGGATTTATCATTTATATGAGTTTTTTTGGGAATTTAGAAGGAAAAATTTTATCATACAAAATTCCTAAGAAATTTCAACAAAGGTTGGAAAATATGCCAAGTAAGATGACAAAAACACCTCAAATAGTAACAATGAACCTTCAACCAGAAGATGCATATCAATGGAAGCCCAAAGATACATGGTTTCACACATTCTTTGAGAAATTCACATAAAATCTCATGTAAAAGACTCAACTAAACATCGAAATTCTGGTTCATCACATCTAAGATACACTCATAGACTAACAAATGATCTATATCAGTAAGATGGAAATAAAGTGAGTTTAAATTGTTTATTGCATGATGAAATGAGAACTCTTTTCATAGCACAATTGCAAATACCACAATACTACCACAAGGATAAGATCTTGTGTGATTAAGAGGAATTCCTAACATAATATTGCAATAGGAACATGAATAACTACTTGAAACATCATCAAAATGAAAGCAAACACAATGATGCTCATGATTAACATAATTAACTCAAGGTTCATCAAATTTATCAGCAAGAATTTTTTTATTAATAGTCTCAAATCTTGTTAATGGCTGAAAATTTACAACCATCTTGACATGATTAAATTTGAAAACATAAAGGAAATAACAGGTTTCTTAGATAAACTCTTGGACAAATGGTTTTTACTCATCTCTTTCTTTTCTTTGAACAATTCTTAGAAAATTTTAACCCCCCTCTTTTGCGTGATTAAAACTTTACCTTTATACCAATATACTTACTTGATAACTTTCAACAATTTCCTCTCAAAATAAAAATATTCCAAGGAATATTCCCCTTAACAATATCTATTTTAGAACATGCCACTCCTTTCAAAAAAAAATTTTAAAATGCAAGGTGTACAAAATGTGAGTCTTTTCCATTGGTTCCATTTGTACTTGACTAGGATATCGGGTCATCATTTTTGGAAAATTATTTTAATCATTCTTTCCACATATTGATTAGATAATCACTTTAGATGACCTCTAAGCATTTCCAGATGATTTTTATATGACATATATCCTCATTTACCTCTCAACAATCCATCTTGGGTTTGACACACTCTAATTCATGTCTTATTGGCATAATTGCCACACATGGTTCCTATTAAATCATATTGATTAAATCAGTTATTCAAATTTATAATCCCTTCTAACTCTTAAATTTTCTTTGTGTGAGATGAGAAAAATCTTCTTTCATCTCATGGGAAAGATTTCTCTTGATCAGATCAATATGCACCCCTTCACTATAAAACTTGGTTCTTACCTTTCACCATTATGTGTTTCTTTTTTTATTCTGAAGGTAAATATTATTTTTCATATTTCTTATCAAACAATGGCGAAGGTACTAGTAGCACAAATCTTGAAAGAAATTTCTTCAGAGGAATGAAATTTTTGACTTGAGTGGACCTGATGAAGCTTATGTTAGGGCCTTATTTGACATAGAGTGTGTAGGAGACACTAGAGGACCCCTAACTTATTGAAAAGTTTGGTTAGCACTCCTTACAAGGATGATCAGGATCAATCATGTATTCACAACCTTTCAAGTAATGTATTTTCATCTTTTTTGGTGGGAACACCTAAAAACCTCCGAAGTCCTAAAGAAATTATGGATTGAAAGGAGGCCCTAAGTGTCTCGAAAAAATAATTTTTAATGTCCATTTTTATGCGTTGAAGGATTTATATCAAAGGATATTCGCAGGAATCATATGTGCTATAAAAATCCTCCATCGACATCGCACCTACCATCTGTCATAAAGTGGATGAGTTAGAGAAGAGGATCAACTCTCTGAGAAAAGAAAGCAAGAGATTGTACCCTCACAACCAAGTTTAGTGGCAACATCATCTTAGGATCGAGGAATGGAGAACCAAGTCATCAACTTCAAATCATTATCTTAGATGGAGAAGAGGATCTAAATTTATTTGTTCTTCATTTAAGGGAAGAAATATCCTCTCGATCGTAAAAAAAAGGAAAATTTGTAGTTCAGTCATCCACCCATTTAGTGCATCATGCTCCTCAATCAGAGCATGAATTTTGGGACCTCATCCCATTCCTTATTTGAGAGAAAGTCCACCTCACACAAGGAAGTGGGAAGCTAGGTTAAGCTCAAGAACTCATAATCTACCCGGTCAAAAAGTGCATTACTTACCCTTCCAATTACCCCGGATGTCCCCTCTCAAAATTCTCCTAGTAAGTCAACCTTTCACAAGGAGAAAGGGAAAATGATTTTTTCATAGGTGATTTGGATATTTTGGATTGCGTGTCATCTCGAAAAGAAGAAAATTGAGCTAGAGCGGATCATGAGTCATCCTAGAATGACTTTGGAATCATTGATGGACATGGGAATGTCCCAGAACGTAGTAAGGACTGCCATTTTTGTCCAAGCAATAGAGGGCTCAAGGGAATTCATGCTGAGAAATAAATTTTTTTTGAACAAGCTTCCCCTATTGGCCGGAAATTTTGAGGCGGGACTGAAAAATGTTTGAATATTGCTTTTCTTTTATTGTCCTTACTTTTTACATGTATATATCTTTCTTTATCATGGGCATGGGCCCCTATAGAACCCCATTTTGTTCCTTTTTCAAAATGCAGAAAGCACAAATATATCAATAGTTTATATTCTTGTACAAATGTATATAAAATTTTATCTAAGTCATATGAAACTACTTTGCATTCTTCCATTTTACAATTGATATAAGGAAACTATTATCTAAATAACTCTCCTAGTGATTTGGATAACTTGTATACATCTTTTGGATCTGAATTGTTCATTACGAGGTTACGCGTGCTCATGTTCCCTTGGACCATTCCATCTTTTCCTCACGCTCCCTTGTGTGCTTCCCCTTATTCCCTTCCTTTCCTTTACTTCTTTGTTCCATCTTCCCCTTGTGCTCATCTTTTATGCATTCACCCTCTTCCTTGTAGTTGTTCACCCTACGTGTGCACCTTGCACGTGCTTCAATTATCTAAGTTATTGGCCCTCGAGCATTCCTACACATCATGTCGTAATGGTTATGCTTTGACCATACATTCTCTACTCACCATTTTTGTCACTTCCCACATGTATCCCATGTGCGTTCCTCTATGCCTTACCCTTTTTCATTCTACACACCATTCCCTCACACCATCCTTTATGCCCTTCCATTCCAGGTCATCTTATGACATTATTGAGTGTGCAACACACAACCATTCAAATCACATCAACAGTTTGTCGAATCATTGCAACAAATTAGTGAGTGACACATGGCAGAAATGAAAAACATTTTTCAGATTTGGCCATTCTTTTAGCTAATTCACATGTGCCATGTGTCTTACATGCATAGACATCCCTAAAAAACTTATGATAGACATATCTTTTCTATAGATCTCTTATCAGCATGTACCTGGACTTGTCGGAGATTTGCTGTGACATCACCACAATGCTAGACATTCATATTTCAAATTTTGGTGGATCTAGTAGGTGAGAAATTGGAAAATGCCTTTCTGAGCATTAATGAAATAGATATGATTTCCATAACCACCTAATTTGATATGATCCACCCTCCTTCCTCATTCAACATGCTAAAAAATACCTAGGGAAGTACATTTGATAGATTCTTAGGTGGATTTGTAGGCATTGAATGCTTCTTGTTGGTGGTTGTATTTTAAATTTGGGTTTTCCCTCCTTCTCTTCTCCTTCTACAGATTCATCTATAAATGTAAGATTTGGGCTCATTTTTAATGTTGGATACTCTAGATCCTTACGCATTTTTCTAAGGACTTCATATTTTTATATTTTGAGTTACGAGACCTCTACATCGGCTCATGCATGTGGATATTAGCCTCTTTCTCATTTCTAAGAGTATGGTGCATTTATGGAAGTGAAAGAAGCATCATTTTGTGACTATTTTCTGTCCTAACATGTTTACATTTCTTCTTCTTGCCTTTATTTTACATTATGTGTTCATTGTGCCACTTCACATCCATTGCGATTCGTTATTTGGTGTGTTCCATGAGACTGATCTAGTAAACGTGTTTTCAATGTGCTACTCATGAATAGCATCCTTTCACGCATTCTCTTTTTATTCCCGATTAGAACATATAGTATTCATCCCTCTTTTTCTAGTTCTCTCACCTTTTTAGTGTGGTTCATTTTCATGCTATCTTTCGATCCCGATCCCTTGTAATTTATTAGCTTAGTTTCCCCTTTAAGCACTAGGAGTAGCAGTAATACTAGAAATAGATAGAGAAACCAACCTTTTCTGAAGATCCATATCAAGCATGCAAGGTCCCACAACTTAGAGATGGTTACATTGTGATCTCAAACAACTCAGCTCTTCCGGATCCGAGACGTGGATACAAGTTTGAATACCAATAATTTCTTGAATACCTAGTGTGACCAACAATGAAAGCTTAAATTTTATATTTGCTAAGTTCAAGTGTGTGGACTTAGTATTTCAGCCTTTAGAGGCTCATTTCAACACATCTAGTGACTCCCAACATTTCCATATCTCTATTTTAGCAATCCTGAGCACCTTTCATGAGAAGATTGCATACAAGAAGAAGTGAAACAACTAAAGATTCTTTTGAGTAACTCCATCTATCCATGAGAAGAGTTCATTCTAGAAGTCCTATGTGCACATATCTATCTCTAGTGCATCACACTCACTCAATTCCCTCCTCAAAAAAACAACTTGTGCACCCACAAATGACACATAAGCCACCTCCTCCACTTAGGATCATTGCTAACTTTACTAGAGGAAGTCCCTTGGTTCTGGATGTGCAAAATGACATGCCAAATGGCATGCTCAAAATTATTCCATACTTTACTAGAGAGAATCAAGTCACCCTCATGAGCATATTTAAGATGTAACAATCATGTGCTCACTCTATTTGATCACACATGATGATGTAGTAGTTGGGCTACTTGAAATCTCTTTCAAAGGTAAAGTGCTTCAATGGTACCAAGGCTTAAGACTTGGATCTATTACCACTTAGGATGAGTTGGGAATAGCTCTTTGAATTTACTTTTAAGATAAGTCAGATCACCTATCTTTGGTGGAGAAAATGACAAAAAAAGGGCACCTAATGAGTAGATGACTGATTTCAACATCACATTTTAGAAGAATTGGGATAAAATCCCTCTTGTGGTAAGACCTACAACTCAGTACACTTTTCTATATTATCTAAAGGCACTAAAAAGTGATATATTAGTAGTGATTTCGTCTATAGGAGGTAGGACCTTACCATCTACTTATAGTATTGCAGTAAGTGTAGAAAATAGTCTTATTCAGTCGAGAAAGATAGCTCATAGACCACCTATGCCCTTGTTCCCAGATATTTCACAAGCACCCCAACCTTCTATGGCCCTTGTTCCTATTCTTGAGCAAAGCACACAACCAATCGCATCAATATCCTATTCTCTAGTGCAATAAAAGTAGGATAAAGAATTAAATGCTCGATAATTAATTTATCAAACAAAGTCATATCATTAGAAAAGGAATAGGCACAATCTTATAGAGGAAATTCTAATCAGGCACATAGCTAGAATAATTAACCTTGTCAGAATCAATATGGAAACCAAAGATACACGCCCAACCAGAAAAAGAATAGATGGCATGCTAACATGCATCTGCCCTTGTAAGTTGCTCCTCTCATGCCTTCTCTTATAGTATCTAGTACTAACAAAGAGCTCATTCCAGTTCAAAACATTTTGGCTCAAGAGAATGAATGGTGCTTCCCTTGCAATATGCATCATAGTCAAAATCACTATGTAGATGTTGCATGCACCTAGGCCTACATGATCCATAATGCTTCAACTTGAGATCCTTAAACAAGTTCCTCTGAAGTAGAAAACAAACGAAGACTAGAAGCTCCTCCAGAGGTAATTTTGGTGTTATTTGACACTGAGGACTTTTTTGTAATCAACCAAGTAGTAGATGATACAATCAGACCATGTGCCCAAGTTGTGGACAAAACGAGATATAATAAGAGAATGTTAGAGTTAGGTGTACATGTCACACTCCCAGTAACATAGTCTTACCCTTAGAAGTAAAAAGAAGTCACTAAGGCATCCAGTAGTTAGAGTGCTCAAGTCCCTACATAAGAGGCTTTGTGTAAGGCTCCAAAAATGGCATGCATCCCTCTTTTGGTAGGTAAATCTCCTACTCTAGCTAAAAATATTGCTTTCACACTTGAGGAGTCAAAAAGGAATGTTGTTTCTCAAATGCATAAGTCATCGGGTCTTCCATTTAGCATTTTTACCAAATGAAGAAGATAAATATAAATTTCATAATGTGGGATGCCCTGAATATTCCATCTTAGTAGGATTTGTTGCATAAATTTATGGTGTAACTCCCATGCACTGATTCAACCATATAGAATCGGTGCATTTCTATCAAAGATCTACCAAGAAGAGGAGAAACAAGTAAGTAAGGTTTTTAGAAACCCAACCTTCTATATGTCCTTGATCATAGGAAAATGTCTTATCCATAATTGCATGATAGAATTGGGTGCTAGTACCTCTATTATGCCCAAGAAGATAGCTGATTTCCTAGGTCTCAGGTATAGCCCCTTGTCTAAAGGAGTCCTACAACTTGACGAATCAACTGTCAATATCTTAGGAGTCATTAAGGATATTAAGTTGACCCTTCATGCATGTACAAGTTTAAAAATTACTCAAGATGTGTCATTCATTGACTTACCTCCTTTGTTTTCCCTATGTCTATCAAGAGATTTCATTATTCAAGTGGGTGGTTACTTGTCTTCTTATTGGTATCATATGTTACTCAATACTAGGTATGGTACCCAGTTTACCATACAAACTAAATCAATATTTTCTTAACATGTAGATTCATATGTCCCATCCCCTCTCCAAGCCAACTATTTAATCCAAGAACAAGCTTCAATTCCTAAAGAGAAGCCTCTTCCACCCTCTGTTCCTAACCTAGTACTTAATGAATGGGTAGAAAGGCACCATAAATTTGATCCATATGCTGAAGAACTGGAAGCTTATGAAGCTAGGATTCATACTTACTGCATTCTTGAAGAATAAGTTGTGTTGCTATGTGTAGTTGAGTAAGACCAAGTTGAACCTACCCTATGGAAGTTATAGTTTGATGGTTCCGTATATAAATGACATGGGAGAAGGATTTTTTCTCATTTCTCCCAAGGATGGGAAAATATTCTTCATGCATAGGCTGCAATTTGCATGTTCCAACAATGTGGAAGAATATGCAGCACTGGTGCATGGTCTACTGATTGCTGAAAAAAAAAAGATTAGGGAACTACAATATTTGGGGAT
This sequence comes from Taxus wallichiana var. yunnanensis, assembly GCA_018340775.1. Classification (NCBI taxonomy): domain Eukaryota; kingdom Viridiplantae; phylum Streptophyta; class Pinopsida; order Cupressales; family Taxaceae; genus Taxus; species Taxus wallichiana. Next base: position 263,363,066 of record CM031244.1, on the reverse strand, counting down.
ACTGATTTGGTCATCCATTAGGTTACCAACAAGTGCTTAAAAATGATAAGCTTCTTAAAGCTTATAAAAATATATTTTGGGACCTCCTTGAGATCTTTGATGCTCTTAACTTTGTAGGTGGTACTTGCACAAAATGAACAAGCATCTTTGACAAAATGGCCACTCTTAGTTTGCAGTTCTCTCTTGCTAAAGACTTTTTCAAAGGAAACAATCAGCACATTAATATGGTGATCAGGCCATCCATTCCACAACAATACCAGGTGGAAAGTGTTTCACAATGATGCACATATCATCTAGTTCATCGAAAATGAAGCCAAGTTCTCATCAAGCATGTAAGATGACTTGTATGAAAACTATGGTGACCAAGTAATATAGTTAAAGAAAAACAAGTTGCTTAAAGGGCTGGTCACCTTAGAGAAAATGTTTAGCCTTGATGATGAGTTCAAGGGTGAAGAAAAGCATATGCTCTCCACTTAATAAGAATGCTCCTCACTCACTATTGTACACGAAAAGTAGTTTTTGCTTAGTAAATCTTGTGTGCATGATGAAAAAAACACCTTCATCTCTCTCTATGAAAAATACAATGATATATTCTCATGGGAGTATAAATACCTCAAACGTTTTGATCCAAGTTTTGTTCAACACTCCATTGACCTTGATCCTTGTATCAAGCCTATCGATGTAAGTAGCCACCAATCAATTCAAAGATAGAGCCCCTCATCTGAAAAGAATTATTCAAGCTCATTAAGGAAAAATTATTTTTCCCATCAAATACTCGACCTAGGTCGTGAATCTAGTTCCAGTGTGTAAGAAGAATGGTGAAATAATACTCTGTATTGATTTTAGATATTTGAACAAGGCATCTCTAAAGGATCATTATCCTTTTCCTTCCATGGGGAAAATTTTGCAGGTACTATGGTTGGTATGCAGAGATTCTCAATGTTAGATGGGTATTTAGGTTTCAATCAGATCCTGGTCAAGTAAGAGGATCAATTTAAGATAGCATTTACAACCAAGTGGGGAATATATGCATATCAGAAGATATGCCCTTTTTCTATATCAAACTCGGGTGCTAAATTTTAGTGTGCTATAGATATTTCCTTAAAAGGATACATAAATGAGTTCATATTAGTTTACCTTGATAATAATTGTCTTCTTAAAGTAAAGCACAAATCATATGACACACCTAGAAAAATTCTTTGAGAGATGTAGAAAATATGGGGTATCTCTTAACCCCAAGAAGTGTAATTTTGTAGTGGTGCAAGGAAATATTTTGGGCCATGTGGTTTCAAAGGATGGCATCGCAATTGATCCTGAGTGCATCTCACCATCCTAGCTCTTTCCATGCCGGTGCATAAGAAGGCCTTACATTCCTTCCTTCAAAAGATCATTTTTGTTAGGCATTTTATCCCTAATTTTTTCACACTGGTTTAGCCCATCACCTTGATGCTCAAGAAGGAAATGACCTTCATATGGACAAAAAAGGAAAATAAATATTCAACAAGATTAAGAAATAAATTACTTGCACAAAAAAACTCATAATTCTAGATTACTCAAAGGATTTCATCCTTTATACTTATGGTGCTAATGTGGGTGTTGCTACTACTATCCTCACAAAAGAAAATGAACAAGCACTTTGGAACAACCAGTAGCATTCTTCAACCAGGTGCTAAAGGATTATGAACTAAAGTAAAGTCACACGGAAAAGTAGGTCTTCACCATCTTGCATGCACTCAAGAAATTTAAGAGTATACTTTCCAAAAATCATATCAAGGTGTTACTATCCCACTCTTGTATTAGAGACTTCATCATGGGGGAAGAAATCAGTGAGAAAAAAGCACGATGGGTGGCAAAAATCATGGAGTATGATGTGACTATCAAAGCCACAAAACTTGTAAGAGGTAGTGCACTTTCTAGGAATATTTTTGACGATGTGTAAAATTAATCGAGACTTCATTATTTCTAGATAAAGGTATTCCATGTGTAGAACTTGATCAGAATATAGATCTTGGAGTGTGTGACTGAATGAAGGACATGATTACATTCATTTCCAAGGGTGCATACCCTTATGGTTTGATCAAGGAAAAGATAAGACATATGAGGTTACAAAATATCCCTTATGTTTTTATTGATGGTATTATCTTCAAGAAAAATCTTGATGGCATGTTGTTAAGATGTAGCAATGACATGTAAACTAAAAAAGTGTTAGTAGAATTTCATGAAGTATTCTTTGGTGGACACTTTTCTTCCAAAACTACAGTGATGAAGATCATAATGGTAGGAATATTTTTGCCTACCCTATTTGCAGATGCAAAGAAGTGGGTCCAAAAATGTAGACAACATGCTTTCTTTGCAGGAAAGAAAAAATTGGCAACGCTTCCCCTCCGACCAATCCAAGTGGATGTGTCTTTTTGGCAATGGGATCTTGAATTCATAGGAATGATCAATATTCCTTCAAGAACTGGACACAAGTGGGTGCTGCCAACTATAGACTATTTCAATAGATGGACCGAAGCTTTCGCACTCAAGGAATCAATCGAGATAGGCACCCTTAACTTTCTTAAAGGTATAGTCACAAGGTTTGGTGTCCTCAAACCATTATCTTTGATAATGAAAAATTCTTCCTTGGTACTAAAATCGCTAATTGGGTGCTAAATCTAAGAATATACCTAAAGAATTCTTCCAACTATTACCCTCGGGAAATAGTTTTGTAGAGTCAACAAATAAGAACATGATCATAATCACTCTTGGAAATAGTTTGGTCTCACATGCGCTCTTGGAATATAGAATCACATTCAAAAGAGCAATAGGAACTTTTCCTTATAATATTGTCTATGGTAAGGAGGATACCCTTCCTTTGACACTAGAGTTAAACTTATTAGTGCTTTTCAAGTAGCTAGAATTCAAAGTCACCGACTAGAGGTAAATCGAATGGCGAGCTATTTAATCTTGAAGAACTAAGGAACTCTGCCATGATCAAGATAGAAGAACATCAGCAAGAGAAAAAGAAATGGTTTGAGAAGAAGGCCATGCCCCAATATTTTAAAGCTAGGGACTTAGTTCTAAATTGTGATGATGTGAGCTAAACCAGGGTGTCATTCAAAGTTTAATGCAATTTGGAGTGGTCCATACATCATCTATGTAAAGAGTCCAACTCTTTTGAGTTAACTCATCTTGATGGAAGTGTGCTGCGGATCCCAGAAATGGGATGTACCCTTTCATTAATTTTCCTACATCATTCTATATATATTAGAATAGTTTCAATTCCTCCAAGTGTGTTGTGCACACATTGTTTTTTGTACATAGTTCTTTCCTTCTATGTTCTTCTGCGCGTGCTCTTATTTTTTTTTTTTCCTAAATGTAGATCTTCCTTTAGTAATTGCAAGATTCATAATAAATACAAGAATGATCCTTCAAGTGACTTTAGGGGTAGTTCTTCAAATGATTACATAATAGACTCCATACCTAATGGATGCTTCAGGCTACTAATCTCCTTCATCTAGCAGGAAGATGGCCCTAAAATTTGCCAAAACTGTTATCCAAATAACTCTCCTAATGATTTGGTTAAATTTTATACATCTTATGGATTTGACACTCTTTATTAAGAGGTTACGCATGCTAAATTTCCTTGGCACATTCCTCCTTTTCCTCGAGCACCCTTATGTGCTTCCCCTTCTTCCCTTCCTTTCCTTTTCTTCTTTGCTCCATCTTCCCCTTGTTCATGTCTTTTGCACATTCACCCTCTTCCCGACACCATTCACTTTGTGGACATGCACCTTACACATGCTTTGATTAGCTAAGTTCTTGGCCCTCGCATGTACATGCACATCATCTTGTAATGGTTACATCTTGACCATACATTCTATGTTCACCTGTTTGCCTCATTTCCCCATGTGCATTCCACGTGCATTCCTCTACGCCTTCCTTTTTGTTCTTCCACATGCCATTCCCTCACACCATATTTTGCACCCTTCTATGTTAGGTCATCTTCCGACATGATTGAGTGTGCCACACACAGCCAGCTTAAAGTGCACCAATAGGGAACTAAATCATTGCAATAAATAAGAGAGTGACACGTGGTAGAAATGATAAACATTTTACACAATTCGTGATCAGCTAATTCACGTACGCCATGTGTATTGCGTGTGTAGACAACCATAGAAAACTCATGAAAACCATATATTTTCTATAGATCTCTGATCGACGCATGCCTAGAATTTTTAGAGAGTTGATGACATCAGCTATAATGTTAGACATTTAGATTCAAATTTTGATAGATCTGGTAGGTGAGAAATGGGAAAACATCTTTCCAAGCATTAATGAAATAGATCTGATTGCTTCAACCACCTAATTTGATATGATCCACCCTTCTTCCTCATTCAACATGCCAAAAAGACCTAAGGAAGTGCATTCAATAGATTCTCAGGAAGATTTTGAGGCATTAAATGCTTCTTGTTGGTGGTTGCATTTCAAATTCTATTTTCCCTCCTTCTCTTCTCCTTCTACAAATTTATCTATAAATGTAAGATATGGGCTCATTTGTTATGTTGGATACTCTGGATCCTTACACATTTTGCTAAATACTTCATATTTTCTATATTCTCGAGTTACAAACCTCTATATTTGGCTCACGCATGTGGATATCAGCCTCTTTTTCCATTGTAATGCTTTGTGTATTTCTTGAAGTAATGAAGCATCATTTTGTGACTATTCTTTGTCCTAACATATTTGCATTTCTTCTTCTTTCCTTTAGTTTACATTGTGTGTTCATAGTGCCACTTCACATCCCTTGTAGTTCCTTATTTAGTTTTGTTCCATGAAAATGATATGGTAAACATGTTTTGAGTTTTACTATGCATGCCTAGCCTCCTTTCACATGTTCCTTTTAATTCCCACCCATAATAGACAAGGTAATTATCACTCTTCTTTTGGTGCTATCACCTTTTTAGTGTGGTTCATTTTAATGTTATCCTTATATCCCTGGTCCCTTGGAATTTATTAGCTTAGTTTCCCCCTTTCGCACTAGGAGTAGCGATAGCAGAGAGAAATAGAAAGACGAACATGACTTCTCAGGAGATCCATCTCAAGTGCGTACGATCCCACAACTTGGAGGCAATTCCATTACATTCTCAAACAACTCGTATCTTCCAAATCGAGATACGAGTTCAAGTTTGAAGAGCAACATAAATAATAAAGATTAGAATAACAATGATCTTCAATGTAATAAAAATATCGTTAAAGCATCGGTTTAGAGAAGTATGAAAATAAAATACAACTTAAAGATCAACACGCCTAAATTTGTTCATCATCTTTTATATTTGTATTATTTTCATCCTCATCTTCCATTTCGCATCTTGTGCTTCTAACAACCATGCCACGTATGCATCATACTTTGGAAGAACTCATTTATCTCATCCTCATCTAGCCCAGTGTGGTGTTAGAAGATTAGTTTTTATCTAGCTATTTCATCTATACAATGACCCATCCTCTCCTTGTAATCTAGTGGCCTAGATTTAAACTCTTTAATTATATTCTCAATTTTTCTCAGTGTTTTAATGAATTCATAAGATAAATCATCCATTTGCATATTCCTTTCAAAAGATTTGATCACAAAATCAATCTTCAAATCACAATAACTCGTTTAAATTTATCTCGAGACCATATCTTCTAATTTTAAATTGATGGCATCAAGAGTATCATCAAACCAATTTGTTTTAACTTTGATCTTTTCCTTGATCCCATTTAAGGTTTCCACTCTGATTTTTGATAACTCTTCCATGGCATGTTGACTTCCTTTACATTCAACTGGGACAATATTTTCCTATTCAACCAATTCATCACTAAGCTGAGTTATGCAGTCCAATTTGGGAAAAATTCCCTCAAAGTAGAAGATCTCGTTTTCACATTGCTCAATTATCTCATTGATCTCATTGAGCCTATTCTTGAGCTCTTCATACTTTTATCTAGCTTCTTTAATTGCTTCTTTTCCATTTTTGTTAATTTTTCAATCCATGTATCTATAGCTTGGACCTTTTTGATAGCTTTTTTAATCTTTTCCATTCCCTCAGGGGTATCTATAGAGGCACTTTCTTGAGTATGACTAGGTTGCCCAATCAATTGCTGCAAACTAGAACTCAAGGCTTTAACATGTTCCTTTAACTAATTTTTGTTACCCTATCTTCATCCACCTTTTGTAAAAGGTCATTTACTGCCTCAGATACTCCTTGTTTTAGTTTGTCTCTTGAGGGATTCCCTAAAGGAATGATTTGAACATTATAATCATTAGCTGTTACATCTTCTCTAGTTTTTCCTTCAAAAGGGATTGCTATTTCTAGAGTTTTGGACCCCAATGAATCAGTGTGAGTTTTGGTAATAACCCTAGCCCTTTTGGAGGCTCTTACCACCTTTGGAAAAGATAGTGTAGTAAGATCAATGGCTTGAACAGGAAGAACCTCCTTTTCCTCATTTGAAATTAATTCACCAATCCATCCATTTGCCAAGTTTTTTAGGCCTTTACTTCTACAATTATTGTTGGGGTTTCTTAGAGACAACCACCAATTGCTTGAATACTCCTTGTTCATCCTAGGCTAATGATTTTTTCTTCTCTTCATCATCTATTTCAATAGCTACCTTCCTACTCTCATCTTATACCAACAATTCTTTCAATTTTCCTTCTCCTTGGTCTAGAACTTGGGATAGATCATTCTTATATTGATTTCTATCGGTATTCAGGATATTCCTTCCTTGTCTCTCTAATTTATGCCACATTAGACTCAATTTCTCCCCTGAATTATTCTTGCACCAATGACTGGCTTGCAGGCTTCTACCTTCCCCAAAAACTGCTAAGTTGGCATCCTATTATCCTCATGTTTTGATGATACATTAGGTAGTGTCATGGTGGATTTTTCTCCGATGTCAACTCCATGTTCCCATCTAGAGACTGTATATCTATATCAGCAATGATTTTCTCTCTAGCAATTACATCTTGTGCAACTTCTATTTTCTCTTCAAAGATAGATTTTCCTACTTGAAAAGGCTCATCAACCTTAGTAGTTTTAACATAATGGGAAGCAACCTCTTCCACTGATATTTCTGCATTTATGTCCTCTCCATCGAGTAACTCTGCTTTGTTGTATTCTCAAAACTTCCTCACCATAGAAGAAATTTCAATTGTCTGGATCTTCTTTTCACTATGGTTAATACATGAGTGATCTTTTCCAATTCCTTATTTGTTTGAATATCACCTATTGGTGTCGCTTATTTGTTCGATCATAGATAATTCAGTGCATTTAATATAGGAAATTATTCACCAAGTGTCAACATCTATCACATCTTCTTGAGCCCTTGCAGATTCCTGCAATTTTTCAACCGAAGGCATATTTACATCCCCAGTAAGTAGGGTCTCAGATGTTTTCATACCTAGACTTAAAAATTGGCTACCTACTGGACTAGCTGTAACATTTCCTTGGGTTACTTGATCCTGAGTGCTTCTCCTTGTTATTTTCTCCAAATTCAAAGGTGGGAACAAAGGATGTAATTTTTCCACTTGTGGTACTGGTGCAACATGTTGTGTCTAAAAAACATCATTCCTCTCAAGTTCAGGAGGATCAATTACCACATCTCTATGTTTGTGTTTTTTGGGCATGTGGGAACCTAATCTTACCAAAACTAGCTCATGAGAAACCTTGTGTCTCTTTTGTTCCCTTTCAAACTTATTCGGAGTCGATGATGTCTTTCACTCTTCTTTATGTGGCCTAGATTGAGAATGGACACTTTTTATAACCCCACTCATTAATTTGTTAGCACTATGTGGTTTTGTAAAAATACATGAATGAACCACGTGAGATGCCAAACCTTTCCTCTTTTCTTGAATTGGCGTGTGAAAATTAATAGGAGCATTTTCCATAGATTTTAGGATCATTTCTTTAGTATTTTGTCTCAAAGATGACATAGAAGTACCGGTCCCACTAGTGGCTAAATTCCAATAATGTATAAGTTCAGAAGTGGGCCTCTTTGAAGGAAAATGAGGAACCTTTCCTCCCAATGGATCAATTATGTCTGCACCTTCTCTCAGGGGTGGAATATCATCACTTAAGCTTCCTAAATTCTTGAAGTTGTTTAAGATTCTTGTATTCTAGATTGATAAATCAATATTCTTTTCAGCCAACCAATTTATAGTCCTCCTCATCACATCAATTATCTATATATAAGAATCATTTGATTCTATTTCATTCTATTTTAGAGGGGCTATAGGATTTCCTTCCACCTTTTTCATCAAGGTAATACTTATGCAACATATGTGGATCATCCGCAATTCCCTCTGGGATAACTACAATTTTGAATTTTATGATTTGTGTAAGGGTCATTCTAGAGAAATCTCTTAACCTAGCCTCTTCTTCATCTCTAAAATTCATCCAATAGTCTTCAAAATGAGGCTCATGCTCAAAAGTGTTTGCAATATTATTAAATACCCATCTGATATCATAATTGGATCTTACCTCAAAATTTTCCATATCAAATCTCTTCATTTCATCCTTAATCAGTCTAGCTTTTATGATAGAAGGGCATGAATACCTTCCAATTCTAATGTGGAACGTAATATTTGTCTTATGTCTCCCAATAATCAATTTTTTAACCGGTGTTAATTGCCTTTATAATTCACATTAAGGCATTTTATCATCCAAATGTCCGACAAAATTACATGGCTTACCTTCTAAACAACTAACCCTTATATATGTTAATTCCTTGTATTAAATAAAATAACACCCACATTCTATAATTACTTTCTTGACTTTCTTAGAAATCCTATACTACCCCCATTCTGGCTTAAAAAGACATATAATTGGTGCAAAGAAAGTGGCATTGGCCAACCTTACATTTCAACTCCAATTGACGAAAAATATCATGTATTTGGCATTGTTTAAAATTAGCATTTGGTAAAAGGCTCGACAAATGTCTATCCCCTACAACAATGTAAATTAAGTAGGTCATGATGTAGAATTCTAGCTCAAGTGTCTCCCATCTCAATTTTTTTGCTAAGGTAATCATGTGGTTATGAAGTACCTCTATAATAAAACTAGCCCAAGTAGATGCTCCCCTTTCTTTCCAAAATTATCCACACGTAGTTGCACATCCATTTCTTGAATTAATTTTGTAGTTTCTAACCCCTCGATTCGACTTAATAACATAATAAAATCTTTGGCTTCTTCAACAAACTGTGCCCTAACTAGCCTTTTAGGGATTCAAGTTGTTACCTTTTCCTCCACAAGGATTCATTTTATATTTATGATCTTAGCATAATCCGTTTTCTTCTCCTCATAATCCCGTAAGGCTAATTTTATACCAATGGTTATTGGATTTGTGATTACAGGTAATTTAAGCATTATTCTAATAGCCGCAGTTTCAATGTCAACACTGCATCACCACTTCCATCTAGCACTTCTCTTTTTATGGGTCATAGTTCATAATGCAATGGCATACCAATTATGGGTAATGAACTGATGGTTGAATATCACTAGCTAAATCTAAGTGGCTATCTTGAATTTCTTTTAAAAACTCACTCTTATTAGGGTTACTCAATCTTTGAATAAGATATTTTAAGTCAGAATTTATCGGTTCTATGTCTATAATTCATCTAAAGTACTCATGACTTTGGGTGCAACGAGAATGAAGATGGCGAGTCTTCATATTTCAAAACCCTAACTTTAATTCAAACTGTCTTTCCAATAAAAGAGAAACACATGAGTTTCTTAGTTCTTACCAATTCTCCCATGAGTGCCTGAGCAATTCAAACTCAATTCGATGGAATTTTCGATCCTCTGGTTCCCAATTCAAGCTCCACAGTCAAACTCATGATATTTCTCAATGAAAATCACTAATAATGGAAACAAATCGTAGTAATCAATAATAAAAGATGAAAGCATTAGAAAACTTCAAAACCTCCTTGATTTGTGTAGAAAAAATTGATGACAAAATAAATAAATGTGTCACATCATGGTTGTTCATCCCACTTTTACCAATTTTAAAAGTGATCCATCCATGTGGAAAATTATTTTGTCAATGTAGGCTCGGGAGATATTTTGTATATTTTCCATGTTTTAAGACACCTACACTTTCAGCCATTTGACCCACATGTTTGCTTTTGAATTTCAATCTCGGATTGACACATGGTCACACCTAACTGATAATGAAACAGCGGTCCCTTTGTGTAATTTTTTTCCCTTTTTAAATTAAACCAAAAGTATCAAAGTGCTCTAACGACATTATTCTCTACTCCTTTCATAAGAAAGAGCAACGTGTCCTTTGCGGATCTCAGAAACAATTTTACACTTTTATACGTTATCACATTAGCACACAAAAATAAATTTATGCTCTAGTTCCCCTCATCCATTCTGTTTACAACATGTGTACATTTTTTGAGGTATATTAAAAATTAGTTTGTGTAATTTGTTTATTGTGAATATTCGGAAGGATATTCATCACGTCGCGGGACCTACTTTATATCTTGTGAATGAAAAAGAAAGTTATAAGTTTGCAAGTTAAACCCTCCATACCACGTTTCAACCGGGAAGTGCCAAGTACAAATGGAGACAAAACAAAAAAATAACCAACATAATCAAGGAACATTTTACACAGGTGATTCTTCTTATTTTTAGACCTGATTCATGATTGGTTTCCTAAAAGAGCTTCAAAACAATAAAAAATATCCAAACATGATCCTTGACCAAAAGGGGATAAATAAATCAACGTACAAGAGAATAAAAAAATCAACTCACGCCCCTCATGGGAAAATAGAAAACACTACAAACACTGATGGAAAACCTCAAACAAAGAGGGAAATATTAATTTTAGCACCAACACCGTCTCCAACTCGGGGATTATTGTCCACTCAAAATTCTCTGCTCTGATGAAAGTAAAAATTTCAAAATTTTGAGTTTAAGTGTTTTTCTCTAAAGTGCCTAAGTCGTGAAATTGAGAAAATCTGTGTTTTTGGGTCATTTTGTGTGATTTTCGAGCCTGTCGGAACTTTTTGTCCCAACTGTCCCAATTTCAAGAGTGCGTTTTGTTCCCTGATCGGCCAAAATCCCCGAAGTTGTCCCGATTTTGGGCCCGTCGGAACTTTTTGTCCCAACTGTCCCAAAACTTATTGTGCGAGTTGTTCCAATTTCGCCAAAACACCCGAACCGTACTTCACGCGTTTTGGTCTCAAATGTCCCAAACTTCTCTGGACCCATTGTAACATTTTCGGCCGATTCGCCCGACTCACGTACTTCCAGCTTTTCATCCCAAAGTTAAAGTGCTAATTGTTCCATTTTCTCCCGAACCGCCGAGTTGCGTACTCTGGAACTTTTGTCTCAAATGTCCCAAGTTCAAATGGGCTGTTGTTCCACTTCGGCCGAAACACCCGAATCGCGTGCCAGCGCGTTTTCATCCCAAATGTCCCAAAATGCATTTGTCGTCTTCTCCTGCTTTACCCGAATCGGCCGAGCCGCGTGTTTCGCGCATTCGCGTCTCACATGTCCCAAGCAGTACAAGTGTCATTCATGCTTATTTTTCCCGCTCTACCCGAATATCATGCTTATTCAAATTGGTGGGTATGTATTAAATGCGCATTTATGACCTTTCTCTCTCTAAACGGCTATATAATGAGCATTTCCCTTTGCATTTTTCGCACTACTTCCATGCTATCTTTTGCTCGAACCCTTGCAATTTGAAAACCTACACATGTATCCCCTCCCTCTGTAATTCCTTTCCGAGTCTGGTTTGCGGCTCTGTCCTCCTAGCTACTATCAATATGAAGATCAAGTTTCAGGGACAGGAACAAATTTCTCCACTTGAGTCTGCCGTTCACAATATTGGGGACAGCGAAGCTCGTCATCTTGATTTCAGTGATTTTTGGGCAAGAATGGCGGATGCAAACCCTACACCAATGGCGCAGATGATTCACGATAGTGGTTTGGCTTTTGCTGGAGGTTTCCCAATCTCAGTACAGTGTGCTGATACCGTGCTTTCATGCGGAGCTCACTTCGACCCCGCTTCGAGTGAATTGACTAATATACATGGGGAACTCATCGCCAAATTAGATGCTGCCGCCATTAGCACTGCTCTGAGGATTCCAGAGATGGATAATGCCATAGTCGTTTCCCGGGATCAAGCACAGGCCCTGTTCGACCAAGACAGTGACAAATATAAGGCACGAGTGGTGAAGTCCTGGCTTAAAAACCCTAGGAAGGGAGCTTCTCATCTGACCAAAACCCTCTTCCGAGAAGATTTCAATGAAGAGTTGTCAGACTTCATAATCTTGCTGGCTCGGGTTATGGGTTTGCCCTCTACCAACGAATTTCACTTCTGGATGTGCCCGCTCATCAGCATGGTGTGCGAAGGAATGCAAAATATCAATTGGGTGGAAATCATAAGCATGAATTTGACGGAGCAGCTGTCCAATGTGCAGCAAATGAAGAAGTTCTATATGACTTCGTACCTGATGTACACTCTGGCAGCATCAAGGCAGTGGTTCGGTTTTTCTTATATAGATGCACACAAAGATGATCCAGTATATGCCTACTGCCCGCAGTTCACCTTGGAGACCAGCAATCATAATTTCAGAAGGGTCAATGACACTTTTACCATGTACGTGGTCAGATTGCTCGAAGGTGACACTGCCAGGAGATTTTCAGATGAAGCTATGACTCTAATATCGCACTACGGTGCTTATTTACAGAACTTTGTGTCTCTGAATTCCATCTTATTTATCTAATACAAATGATCTTGTTTCAATTCACATTGTCACTTTCGCATACATAAAGAATTACTCGATATCTATAATTCGCATGTTGCCTTTCTCGCTCTTTCCCGTACTCTTATTTCCTCAGTCCTTTTGTAATTGATGATCTTCATAGAAAACACTTTCGTGATATCCAAGTTTAACCAACAAATCATGTTTTGTACATTTGTAAATAAGTTCACTTCTGAATAAGGGAACCTCTCCCATTAAAGAGGAGGGACTTCTTATCCCCTGACTGTTGCTCTTCGTAAAGTCCTATCCGACGACCCAACGGTTTTGGTGACTCACTGGGAAAATCATATTCTAGTTCTGTTATTTTTGATCATCTTTTGATCTGGCGACTCCGTGTTTTACTCGAGGGAGAAGGACCCTTGGTATTGAAGATTCTCAGTTCCAAATTTTGGAGCAGCAGGGTTTTCCTTTCCCTTCAACAAGAAATAGAAGAACTCGTTCAACAAGCACTCCACCTGTTCAAGATAGAAGTCCTACGGGTGGTATTCCTTCGAGCCAAAGAAGCCCTAATCTGCGAGCTTTGATTCTTGCTGGTGTTGCAGTTCCTCTCCAAGCCGTTTTTCCAAGAATGGCGGCGCCATTACCATGGGGTCATCGTGTCGGGCCCCTTGCCCTTCCTCAGCCTTTGCATGAGTTACCCAGAGGTAACCGAAAGAACTTTCCTAAGTTCAAAGGTGATGGCAAAGTGCATCCGGATGAACACATCGCAGCCTTCATTGTTGCATGTGGAGTCCTGGGAGTTGAGCATGAAGACATCTCCGTGAGACTGTTCATTGAGACGTTACAAGATAATGCTGCTGATTGGTTCTACCACCTTCCGGCTGGCGCTATTATCGACTGGGACACAATGAGAAATCAGTTCGAAAACCATTTCAAGCCAGCAGAAGATGTGCATGCCTTGCTTGCCCAAATTTCTCAGATAAAGAAAGATTCATCAGAACCCATGAGAGAATTTGTGGCCCGATTCAACAGACTGATCAACAAAATTCCTGTAAATACTCGACCTGTTGATCAAATCTGAAAATGTTTCTTCTTAAATGCTCAATCGTCTGAAGTCAGTTATGCGCTGAGAAGGGCTAATCTCGCAACATTGGCGGAGGATCAAACTCTTGCTGTTAGTGTCGAGGATGATCTGATCATGTCAGGCAAGTTGAGGAGAGACCCTTCCAAATCTAAGTCTGTTGCTTCCTCCTCCTCCACTCCTGGACCTAATACTGATCCATTAGTTCAGAAGCTTGCGAATGATCTTATTGCTATAAAGAAACAATTGGCTCAGCATGCCCCTTATGCAGATGTTCCAAGAAGGAATTTTCAGCCCAGAAATCATTTACCTCCTTCTCAAACAAGACTAGCACTTGAAGGACCTCCTGTTAAAGTTCCTGTGAATGCAACCTGTGAGGTTGAAGAGCCAGATGATGATGAGGATAATGAAGCTTGCGAGGAGTATGTGGACGAATTTGATGATGAGGCAGAGGAACTTGAGGGATCTCGGGTTAATTTCTTCACCACTGAGGGCATTGATGATGGAGATGATTATGATGAAGTGGTAGCAGACATGAATAGCGAATCATTTGCTGTCATGACTCGAGAACAGACACATCAGAGGGAGAAGGTGACACAGCCCATAAAGAAATCTAAGGAGCAGTCAAGAACTATTCCTGTAATTGCAAAAAGATGATCTCCTATCCCTACTTCATCTGCACCAAAGGTGAGTCCTGTTAATCCTACTAGCAAAGTTCCTTCTTTTTCTCCTAAAGCTGATAAGCCTAGAATTTCAAATGATGATGGTCCATCTACTTCTGGGTCTTTTGATATAATTGATCATCTGAAAAAGACTAAGGTTCAGATCTCAGAGGCCGAGTACTATCAAACTCATCCCAAAGCTTTTGCCAAAATGATTCAATTTGTTAATTACCATTCCAAAACTACCTCTAAAGGCCTTTTGCTCACTCCTCCTTCTACACCACACCTAGTCACAGTAAATGCTTGTCACCTCACCTGGTGACAAAATTAAACCATTTTATGTAACACTTCTTATAGCTGGTCATAGGCTCAGTAATTGTGTCATTGACTCAGGAGCCTCAGATAACGTAATGCCTGCTAAAGTAGCTCATGCTTTAGGCCTGACCCTCACACGCACTTATGGATCTTGTTACTCCATGGAAAGTAAAGAAGTGCCCCTGGTTGGGAGAATTAAAGATGCACAAGTGGCTTTTGCTGCCTTGCCTGAAAAGAAAGTATTGGCTACCATCTTAGTAGCAGATATCCCTCCTTCATACGGGATGTTGCTAAGTAGGAACTTCTGCAAAGATGTGGGTGGGGAAATCCAAATGGACTGGTCGCATGCACTCATACCTGTTAATGGACAAATGAAGAAATTGATGCCTGAGAAGCAATCTGAGTATATTGTGCAAAAAACGGATGATCCTAAAGCACAAATACTCTATGAGGATATGGGTCATGGTAACTACATGATTATGTCCCCTGACGAAATCCAACTTCCCGGAATGTCACCTAAAGATCCTAATGGTATTTGGATTTTAGAGTTTGATGGAAGTTGTTCCTCAGCTGGTTCTGGAGCTGGTGTCCTGCTAGTGTCACCTAAAGGATGCCTACATCCTTTTTCATTTAAGTTACAGTTTGAGAATACTAATAATACAACAGAGTATGAGGCTCTCATTCTCGGATTGCAAGTGGCCAAAGAACAAGGTGTGAAGAATCTTCTGGCACGTGGTGATGCAGAACTGATTGTAAAGCAAGTGAGAAGCCTTTTCCAAGTGAAAAATGGGAGGCTGAAACATTACCGGAATCAGGTTTGGGATTCCATTGAATTCCTTGATGCTTTCTCCATTGAGGCAATACCTAGGGAGAAGAACAGCAGGGCTGATTCACTAGCAGTCTCGGGGTCACTACTGATTCCTCATCCTGACTTCTCTCAGGATAAGTTCACCATTGAGATGGTCCATCGGCCTAGTGTACCTGACAATACCAATAACTGGCAAGTTTTCAATGATGATCAACATTTGCTTTCCTTCCTGGAACTCAAGGGTAATTTCGAACAACTGTATTTTGAGGGAAGTGACAACCTACCTCGTGAGAGTGTGCCCTTTGACCAAGCAGTCGCCCAAGGAAAGAAACAGATCAAGATGGATGCCTCAATCTCAAAGGAAACAAGATTCCTAAAGGGTTGGTGAGTTTGGAGGAACTATTCGATAAACATGACAGGTATGTGAAATCTAAAGCTTCTACTGGACCTCAGCAATCAGCTGAGTATGATAAGATTGATATTGGGAGTTCTACTAACCCTAAGCTCGTGAACATTGGCAAATGTTGCACAGCAGATGAGAGGAAGAAAGCAATTGATCTTCTAAGAAGGTATAAGGATGTTCTCGCTTACTCTTATGAAGATTTGAAAGCTTTCAAACCAAAAGATATGCAGCATTCTATTCCTCTCAAACCAGGAATTAAGCCTTTCAAGCAGAAACAGAGGCAATACAACCCCAAAATAGCTGACACCATCTTTCAGGAGATACAGAAGTTGTTGAAGGCTAAAATTATTTTTCCCATTCACCATTCAACATGGATTGCAAATATTGTGCCTGTTAGGAAGAAAAATGGTGAGATCCGCATCTGTGTTGATTTCAGGAACCTGAATCAGGCTTCTCTGAAAGATAATTATCCTTTGCCCATGATGGATCAAGTATTGCAAGCAGTAACAGGATCTGAAATGTTATCTATGCTTGATGGATTTTCTGGATATAATCAGGTAGAGGTTGATACTGTAGATCAACACAAAACAGCTTTCACTACTCCTTGGGGCACCTTTGCTTACAAGAGAATGCCTTTTGGGCTTATTAATGCTGGTGCCACTTTCCAGAGGGCTATGGATCTAGCTTTTGGAAGCTTGAAAGGAAAGTGTATTGTCATATATCTTGATGACCTGACAGTGTTTTCCAAGACAAGAGCGGATCATTTTGATCACCTAGAGACAGTTCTGTTGAGATGCAGAGAGCATGGTATCTCTCTTGAACCCTAAAAATCTGTCTTTTTGTGTCACTGAGGGAAAGTTATTAGGGCACATCATTTCCAAGGATGGTATTAAGATTGATCCTGAACGAGTTCAAGCCATCCAGCAAATTCCTCTCCCAACCAGTAAAAAGGGCGTGCACTCCTTCTTCGGTAAGATCAATTTTTTGAGAAGATTCATCCCTGATTTTGCAGAGTTGACTTTGAATATTTCTTAGATGATGAAAGGGAAGCAAACATTTGGTTGGTCTTCCGAAGGAAAGGAATCCTTTGAGGGTATCAAGAGAGCTATCGCTAAAACTCCGAGTTTGGCCTCTGTCCCGATTTTAGTAGAGATTTCATCATCTATTGCTATGCTACAAATAATACCTTGGCTCTGTGTTAACTCAAGAAGACTCTAGTGAGCATGAGCTACCAATCGCGTTCATGAGCTATATTCTGAAAGATCACAAGTTGAAATACACCATGATGGAGAAACATGCTTTTACAGTGGTTAAAGTTGTCAAGCAGTTTCACTTTTACATCCTCAACTCTCATTCCATGGTATTGGTCCCGGATACAACTGTTAAGTCAATCCTCACACAACAAGAATTTGGATCCAAGAGAGGGAACTGGGTTGCTAAGGTCCAAGAGTATGACATTGACATCAAGCCGACCAAGCTGGTTCGTGGAAAAGGTCTTTGTGAGCTCATTGCTGAAGGAGCTAAACATGAGTTGCTGGAGGAGAAAGTTGACCTTCCTACTGTTCTGTTCCTTAGTTCAGTTGATGAATGGTATGCTGACATCGCCCATTTTCTCACCTATGGGGAATACCCTCTCATTTAACTGCCAAAGAAAAGAGGACTGTTAAATTGAGGTCAGTGCAATATGTATTGTGGGAAAATGCTTTGTTCAAGCGTGGCTTAGATGGGAGATTTTTGAAGTGTGTGGACAAGGAACAGCAGAGAAAGTTGCTCTCAGCTTTTCATGATCAGGCATGTGGAGGGCACTATTCATCAACGGTTACAGCTCATAAGATACTCGTGTAGGATACTACTGCCTTCCTTGTTCAGAGATGCATCCAAGTGGGTGGATAAATGTGAGGCTTGTCAGACCTTTGTGGGAAGACCTAAATTGGCTTCTTTGCCTCTCAAGCCAGTTGTGATTGAGGAACCATTTCAACAGTGGGGTTTGGACTTCATTGGTACACTTAATCCTACTTCTAGTGCTGGTCACACTCATGTACTAACTGCCACGGACTACTTCACCAAATGGGTGGAAGCTATTCCAGTTAAGAGCACTACTTCTGAAGTGGTATGCAGCTTCATCAAAGAGAACATCTTGGTAAGGTATGGTGTACCTAACAAGATTGTAACAGATAATGCCTCGAATTTCTCTTCAGCTGAGATAATGGATTTTTGCTATGGGTATGGCATTTCTTTGGCTCACTCTTCAGATTACTACCCTCAGGGCAATGGGCAAGCAGAATCCACTAACAAAAATCTGGTGACTATTATAAGGAAGTTAGTAAATGAGTCTCAACGAAACTGGCACAAGAAGCTCTACGATGCTCTTTGGGCAGACAGATTACACCAAAGAGAGCTATTGGAATGTCTCCTTTTCAAGTGGTATATGGAGTAGAAGCTCAATTGCCAGTGACAGTGGAACTGCCAGCCTTGCACCTAATGAAGGCCATTGAAGATACTAGTTTCAGAGATGCTTTGGACAAGAGAATTATGTACCTGCACAAACTGAATGAGGATAGATTGATGGTTGCTAATAGGATATCTGTTCACTAGCAGAAGGTAAAGGTCCTGTTTGACAAGAAAGCTAGGTTCAGAGATTTCCAAGTTGGAGACACCGTGCTGTTATGGGACAAAAGACATGAACCTCGTGGCAGCCATGGAAAGTTTGATTCCCTGTGGCTCGGACCTTTCAAGATCAGACACTTTGCTGGTGAGAATTCCTTTTATCTTGATTACATGGATGGTTCTTCTCTCCCACTTCCTTATAGTGGGCAGTATCTCAAGTTGTTCAAGTCCTAGGTGATTAGGGAGTCCCTTGTATATTCTGTACAGTGTTTTTGTTTTTCTTTTCTTTTTGTTTTGGTGTGTTGTCCTCTGTATTGGTCTGCTTTTGACTCCGTGGCCCAATGGATAAGGTACTGATCTGCTTCTCCTGAGTTTGTCTAAGTTCTTGCCTTGTCTCATCCCTTGAATTTATGCCAAGTCATCCCCAGAAGGAGCCAGCTGTTGTCCACTCAAAATTCCCTGCTCTGATGAAAGTAAAAATTTCAAAATTTTGAGTTTAAGTGTTTTTCTCTAAAGTGCCTAAGTCGTGAAATTGAGAAAATCTGTGTTTTTGGGTCATTTTGTGTGATTTTCGGGCCTATCGGAACTTTTTGTCCCAACTGTCCCAATTTCAAGAGTGCGTTCTATTCCCCGATCAGCCGAAATCCCCGAAGTTGTCCCGATTTTGGGCCCGTCGGAACTTTTTGTCCCAACTGTCCCAAAACTTATTGTGCGAGTTGTTCCAATTTCGGCCAAAACACCCGAACCGCGTACTTCGCGCGTTTTCATCTCAAATGTCCCAAACTTCTCCGGACCCATTGTAACATTTTCGGCCGATTTTCCCGAGTTGCGTACTTCAGAGCTTTTCATCCCAAAGTTAAAGTGCTAATTGTTCCATTTTCGCCCAAACCGGCCGAGTCGCGTACTCCGAACTTTTTGTCTCAAATGTCCCAAGTTCAAACGGGCCTTTTGTTCCAATTTCGGCCGAAACACCCGAACCGCGTACTTCACGCGTTTTCGTCCCAAATGTCCCAAAATGCATTTGTGCGTCTTCTCCCTGCTTTACCCGAATCGGCCGAGCCGCGTGTTTCACGCATTCGCGTCTCACATGTCCCAAGCGTACAAGATGTCATTCGTGCTTATTTTTCCCCTCTACCCGAATATCATGCTTATTCAAATTGGTGGGTATGTATTAAATGCACATTTATGACCTTTCTCTCTCTAAACGGCTATATAACGAGCATTTCCCCTTTGCATTTTTGCACTACTTCCATGCTATCTTTTGCTCAAACCCTTACAATTTGAAAACTGCGCGTGTATCCCTCCCTCTGTAATTCCTTTCCGAGTCTAGTTTACGGCTCTGTCCTCCTAGCTACTATCAATATGAAGATCAAGTTTCGCAGAGACAGGAACAAATTTCTCCACTCGAGTCTGCCGTTCGCAATATTGGGGACAGCGAAGCTCGTCATCTTGATTTCAGTGATTTTTGGCCAAGAATGGCAGACGCAAACCCTATACCAATGGTGTAGATGATTCACAATAGTGGTTTGGCTTTTGCTGGAGGTTTCCCAATCTCAGTACAGTGTGCTGATACCGTGCTTTCATGCGGAGCTCACTTCGACCCCGCTTCGAGCGAATTGACTAATATACATGGGGAACTCATCGCCAAATTGGATGTTGCCGCCATTAGCACTGCTCTGAGGATTCCAAAGATGGATAATGCCATAGTCGTTTCCCGGGATCAAGCACAGGCCCTGTTCGACCAAGACAGTGACAAATATAAGGCACGAGTGGCGAAGTCCTGGCTTAAAAACCCTAGGAAGGGAGCTTCTCGTCTGACCAAAACCCTCTTCCGAGTAGATTTCAATGAAGAGTTGTCAGACTTCATAATCTTGTTGGCTCGGGTTATGGGTTTGCCCTCTACCAACGAATTTCACTTCTGGATGTGCCCGCTCATCAGCATGGTGTGCGAAGGAACGCAAAATATCAATTGGGTGGAAATCATAAGCATGAATTTGACGAGTAGCTGTCCAATGTGCAGCAAACGAAGAAGTTCTATATGACTTCGTACCTGATGTACACTCTGGCAGCATCAAGGCAGTGGTTCAGTTTTTCTTATATAGATGCACACAAAGACGATCCAGTATATGCCTACTGCCCGCAGTTCACCTTGGAGACCAGCAATCGTAATTTCAGAAGGGTCAATGATGCTTTTACCATGTACGTGGTCAGATTGCTCGAAGGTGACACTGCCAGGAGATTTTCAGATGAAGCTATGACTCTAATATCGCACTACGGTGCTTACTTCATCCAGTTCAGGAAATTCTCTTATATCAGGCTCGCCGGCTATGAGGGCACCCCTCTGAGACTGCCCATGTTCTGCAATGATAAAATGGCCTTGATAGAAATATGCAGGCAACTAGACAAGTTGCACAGAACTTGCAGAGATAAGAAGATTTCTGGCTTGCACTTTCCCATCTCTCTAGGAAACTACACTTGCAAAACAGCCCTGGACGCACAGAACATAGAGAGAGCCCTGGTACCTATCACCGTTCATTTCTTCAAGCCAAGAACCTGCTTTGACTTGAAGAAGTTTATTGAACAGAACATCAAGATAATCTACCATCATAGGGCAGATACAGAAGACTACTGGGCTGACTATGCAGATGATTTTGAGGCCAGGAGAAGGCATTGTGGCAGGTTCTCCCTGCAATTGATCCAAGAACTCGGTCTGTACCAAGTTCCTGAAGGTCTCCAGGATGACAACTCTGATCTATACTCATATGAGTATGAAAATGTGGTTAAGCACACTCCTTTGGAGGACCTGGATTGGAACAGGAAAGAGAGGGATGATCTGGCTGAGATCCTTGCTCCAGTCTTAGTCAGGACTAAGGTCTGGTTTGATAGGATGGTTCGAGAATTCAGGAGGCATTCAGGAGAATCCTCTTCTAAGGATGCTTCAACACCAAGAAGAGAAGCATCTATTCCAAGGTCAGAAACACCAGTGAAGACCCCTCCTACCTCATCAATACAAGGACCTGCAGCTTCTACTCCTTCTTCATCCACTCAAGTGTACCAGAAGAAGCTCAAGGAGGTTAAGAAGGAGCCTGTGGAAAGTGACCCTCAAAGAAAGCAGGCAGAGTTGCCTATGGGACCAGAGAACATCATTGTTCTCAGTGAAAGTGAAGAAAGCGAGGTACCAACTCTTGCAAGTGCTCCTGAAGATCCAGCTGATAAAGATAAAGAAATCCAGAGCACTGAGCTTTCAGGTGATGTTGATTCTTCTGCCGCAATTTCCCCAAGTGCCCCACTCACCTCTCAACTCGAGTCAACAGCTGCGCAGACCTTGAGCATCATGAGCTCTCTGTCTCTTGGTCCCCTTGCTCCTCCTGCTGATTCCTCTTCCTCTTTTGTGTGGGTGCAACCTTTGGTTGACAAAAGGAAGAGAAAATTTTCCTCTCGAAGTTCAAAGTCAAATTTTGATGCTGTCGTAGCCTTGTTGGGCACCACTCCTTCTCGTGCCAAGAAAGCCAGAGCTACCTCTAGAATAGTGTCTGATGCTCAAGGTCAGCAATTCCTGGAGATTACCAGGCCTTCAACGGATAAATCAGAACAGGACTTGCAGGTATCTGACTTAGAGCTCTCGAGAATCCCGATGGGAGAGTCTACCCCTGAAGGTGAAATTCACAACCTCCAGGAAACAGTCACAAGAGTCATTGGGAGGGTAGAGAAAGGGCAACAAACTATTGAACAGTTGGAAGAACAGGCCCAAGTTCTCACAGGTTTCATCAAGTCTCTTTTGTCTAAGGAAAAGTTTTGACCCTACCCCATTGACTACTCTCCCACCTCCTGTAATTCTAAGCCAAGATGAAGTGCAGAGTATCAAAGATATGCACAAGTATTCTGTCTATGGCAGAGCTATTGAAGCCCTGGTGGATGACATGCTTGTTGCTGGATTAAACTTCATCGATGAAGCTTTCAAACTCCACGAAAAGGTGAGCAATGTGCAACTGAAGCTCTCCTCTACTATTGGAATCATTGATAAAGAGCTCAAACTCTGGAGCAGTTGCATAGTAGACCTCCGACTCATGGGACAGGCAGATGAGAACGTTTTGTTGGCGAGTAAAGTCTTTGATGATGTAAAGGATAATGCTGTCCGAAGTCCTAGGTCGACAAAGCATGGAGTGGAAGATCAGAGTCCTGGAGGAGGCTTTGGGAGAACTGAAGAACAGTTGGCAGAAGGGTGAAGCTTTCAAGACACTGGTTATCTCTGCTTTCAAAGACATACACTGTCATCTTCAGGATGAGACTTCTGGTACTTCCCTTTCCTTGCAAGAAATCAAAGCTCAATTCAGAGCTTTTGTCAAAGATAACTTATTCAAGGAAAGTTCCATCTCCAAGGAGAAAATGAAGGAGATTTGCTCTCTTCAATCTGCCATTGAAGAAGCAAACAAAGATTATCATACTCATGTCGAGTTTGATAAAGAGATGGAGAAGTGTCTGGGATTTTGGACTCAGTCTACGACTAACACGTCAGTCCCTCGTGGCAGAGATATAGCCGAGTCATTGAAGAGATTCAGGCAGCGAATTCTGAAGTCAGTGGGTCCCTCTCAGTGACCGACCACCTGTCTTCTTCTCCTTATTCTTCTCTTCTTTTCTATTTCTTTTTCTCGGATTCATTGTAATAAGTTGAGGTATTGCGATTGGCAATCCTTAACTAATCTTTAGTTAAAAGAAGTAGTTACAAAGAGTAACTGACTTGTAAGCTATATAATGGCCTTTCCACGCCATTTTGAAGGAGGAAGAACTTGGCATATTTTCTGAAAGTGTAAATAGATTATAAAGAAATCAATACAGAAGGACTTTTCCATTCTTTGTCTATCTGATCTCTGTTATTCCTAAGTTTTCGTTTATTTTCTTTGTGAAGATCATTTGTCTCAAGTTCGTTAGTCTTACCGATTGCATACTCTTCAACTTTGCAAGCTCGGTGATCTTGTATAACCAAGAAGGAACTTTGTGTCCTTGATTAATGAATCTGTGTTATGTTAAGAAACTTTGTGTTCTAAGCAGATGTTATTTACAGAACTTTGTGTCTTTAAATTCCATCTTATTTATTCAATACAAATGATCTTGTTTCAATTCACTGTGACTTTCGCATACATAAAGAATTACTCTGATATCTATAATTCTGCATGTTGCCTTTCTGCTCTTTCCCGTACTCTCATTTCCTCAGTCCTTTTGTAATTGATGATCTTCAT
The DNA here is from genome assembly GCA_018340775.1 of Taxus wallichiana var. yunnanensis. Taxonomy (NCBI): domain Eukaryota; kingdom Viridiplantae; phylum Streptophyta; class Pinopsida; order Cupressales; family Taxaceae; genus Taxus; species Taxus wallichiana. Next base: position 263,339,217 of record CM031244.1, on the reverse strand, counting down.
AGAAAACACTTTCGTGATATCCAAGTTTAACCAACAAATCATGTTTTGTACATTTGTAAATAAGTTCACTTCTGAATAAGGGAACCTCTCCCAATAAAGAGGAGGGACTTCTTGTCCCCTAACTGTTTCTCTTTGTAAAGTCCTATCTGACGACCAACAGGGATGAACACTCCTTGCGAGTGCCACAATAACCAACCATAGTACAAAAATAATATACCATGTGCCAAAATCCATTTGGTCAAGGAGTCAAGAACCAATGTACTAGGTTAAGTGATAACAAACAACTTCCTAAAAGAAAAATGGAGAAACCAAAACAATCGGTCACCACAAACCGGGAAAAACAAAAACTAAAACTAAAAAAAACAAAAGGAAAATCAGTCTAGAAAAATTTTCAGGTGCTTGCCATTAATAAGAAACTCAAGTAATTCTCCATGTAGATATTTTAAAAAGAAAGTATGCTCACCAATTCTAATATCAATTGAATAAGGAACCATCCATAATGCATCAAATTTACCATGCTTTCCTTTTTCTTCATGTCTACTATCCCATAATAACACAAGATCTCCCACACTAAAAATTTTAGGAGTCACCTTTTTGTCAAATAACCTTTTCAAATTTTCCCTAAACTTCAAATTTCTCTGGTGGGATTCTCTTCTTTCTTCATCCAATTCAACAATCTGATTTATTCTTGCATCATAAGGGTTGACTTCTTGATCCTCAAGTTGTCTGAATGAATTGGTAAGAAGATAACTGCATGTGTAGGGAAAGAGGGCTTGAGTTCTATAAACTAGTTAAAATGCAGTTTTTCTTGTAGCTCTTTTAACAATGATCCTTATTGCCTAAACAACAAACATCAATTACTCACCCCATCTTTGTTTATTTATCTCCAATGTCCACCTGATTATCTAGAACAAATTTTTGTTGCTTGATTCAACCTGTCCATTACCTTGAGGGTTATAATTATATGCATATGTTAAGTTTATCCCATACTCTTGACACATGGTCACTAATGGTTTAGCTTGAAAACTCATAGCATTGTCTGCAACTATTTTAGCAGGCACTCCAAACCTATAAATTATATGATTCAAGATAAAATCCATAACAATCTCATGGGTTGCTTTCTTAGTAGGGATTTACTCAACCCATTTAGTGAAGTCATTAGCAGACACCAATATCCATCTATGATGTGTACTTGAATGATCTGAAATATCCCCAACAAATTCCATACCCTGTTATTTAAAAGGAGCCTCGATTTATACTGGCTGTAAAGGGAGAGCACTTGAAGCTTTCATTCTTCCTAAAAATATTTGACATCTTTCACATTTTCTCACTAACAAAGTTGTATCTTTAAAAAGTGTGGGCCGCTAATAACTATCCCTTAACATCATGTAGGTAGTTACTCTTCTAGAAAAATCCCCCCCACACACTCCTCCATCTAAATCTTCAATTAATTTAGGAGCACTATCTTCAATAACACAACCTAGGAGGATCCCTTCAGGATTGTTCCATGCTAATCCATAGTCAGTGATGATGTATTAATGGGAAGCTAGCCTCAGTGCTCTCTTTTGGTTTTTGATTAAATTCCCAGGATATTCCACATATTTAAGATAAAATAACATGTCCTTGTACCATGCAGAATTGAATAATATTTCATGAAAATTCATGTCTCCTTCCTCAACTTGATTTATCTCCATCACTTGCAAATTGATTTCTACCATTAGCTTTGCCAAGCCCATACCTTGAACCAATTTAGTAGTCTAGATATCCATGTCATATTCTTGCAATTTGTTCACCCATCGACATCTTTTACTTGAGATCTCCATTTCTGACAAGATGTCCTTAACCATGGTATGGGGAACATAAGTTGTGATCTTAGAACTCAAGATGTATGGTCTGAAAATTTTTGTTTCTCTAATCAAGGAAAAATCTTGCTTTTCCATGATAGTGTATTTTAACTCAGCTCCCTATAATGCTTTACTAAAGAAAGCAATTGGCCTTTCATTTCCTTCCTCGTCCTTTTGCAATAATAAATATGCAATGGTGTTTTCAGAGGCAAAAGAAAACATTTGAAAATCCTTTTTGTAATCAGGAGCTACCAAAATAGGAGCATTCTTTAGTGCTTCCTTAATTCTAGTAAAATATTGGATAGCTTCCTCCTCCCATTTGATAATATAATCCTTTTTAGCATACTTGTGATAGGGATAGTCATTTCAAAAAAGTTAGAAATGAATCTCCTAATGAAATTTATCTATCCAAAGAAGGATTGAATTCCTTTCTTAGTTTTGGGAATAGGAACCTTGCCAATAGCCTCCACTCTTTCAGGGTCAATCATGACCCCCTCCTTTGATATAATATGTCCCAAAAAAATTTCTTTTTTAACCCCAAAGTGACATATTTAAGGGTTCAATGAAATACCATATTCTCTGCATCTTAACATCTTCTCCAAATGTTGTAGGTGATCATTTCTCTTTCTTGAAAATACTATTACATCATCCTGATATATAGCAATAAAATCATTTATGTATCCTGAGAATGCTACATACATATCTCTTTGAAATGTATACTGAGCATTCATCAGGACAAATGGCATCCTCACATATACATAAGTACCCCATGGAGTAGCAAAAGTTTTTAATCCTTTCTGATTATTTCACTACCACTTGGTTATATCCGAGAATCCATCTAGAGTAGATAACAACTCAGAGCCAGTAACCAACTGCAACATGTTATCCATATTGGGCAATGGATAATTATCTTTGATTGATTCCTTATTCAAATTCCTAAAATCTACACATAATCTTATATCTTCATTTTTCTTTCGAACTTGTACAAGATTTTCTCCCCATGAAGAGTACCACCGTAGGTTATATGAGGCCTCCATCCCTTCAATTATTTAATTATTCTTGAATTTTGAGTGAAATAAGTGGATTTATTGATCTTTAATTTTTCCTAAATGGTTTGGCATTAGTCTCTAATGGTATCTCATGCTGGAAAAGGTCTTCCCTATATGCCTTTAATTATGAGTATGACCATGTCAAGTAATCTGGTTCATTTTCAACAAATGCACATATGATTGTTTTTCTTCTCTACTTAGGTTACTACCTAGCCATATTTTTTTAGGTTTACCATCTGTCCCCAAGTTATGTTCCTCTACATCTCTATAAGTTGACATATGTCTATTAACAATGTGATCTATTGGTGTCCATTTTGATCCTCTATTATTTTGCCCTAATTTTCCTTTCACTCTGCTTTCTCCTGAAACATTTTCTACTGTTTTAATGGGTGAAATGAAGCTTTTAATCCATTTGAAAGTCTATTTCCATGCCTCATTCGTGAAGAAGCACCCATGCATGCCTTGTCTGTGCCCTAATTCTTCCAAATTTGCGGGCTCTGTCATGTTATCCCTTTTTCCCGATCGTCAAAAATCAAAATTGGTTGTTTTATACCAATATGCCTTCAAAAATACCTCCCCATGGTTGAAACTTGCATAAAATCAACTTCCCCTTGTTTTTTGAGCAAAAAATCCATCGCCCACGAAGAAAAAAATCAAATTCGGGCATCTCTAGTAAATTCTACATTTTTGGTCATACGGTTGTCATTTGACCATCAAAATTAAGCTCAAACAATGTCTCCTACATGGCCACTTCTAGTTGGACATGGATCGATGGATTTCTTTGAAAAACTTAGCCATTTTTGGCTTTGGGAAAAATTTCAAAATTCCCCCCGCAACCCCGTGAGGGGACACGTGTCATGTTCTTATGCGAAGGTGGAGGAGCGGGGGCGAGGGAATTAGGCATTTTCTACCTTCTAGAAAAGGGGAAAAAAGATGAGGGAAGGCCCGAGGGTCCATAAAGGAGCCACAGTTTGACACATGGTAGATGTAGAAAGAAGTGTGGGCCGTGAGGGAAAAGGGGATTTTTTCCCTTTTTCACAAAAGAGTTCACAATGAAAATTTTTAGCTTTCCCGTGTGAACGAATTATAGGTGGACACGTGTCCATGAAGGGTTAGACGGAAGTGCGGGCCATAGAGGGAGATTTTTTTTTTTCCCTTTTTAGAAAAAGGAGTTGAGGCAAAAATTTAAGCCATAGGCATGCAAGACAATCAATGAGCGACACGTGGATAAGAGGGGGTTAGAGTCGAGAGGCAAGAGAGAATTTTTTCCCTTTTAATAAGAAGTCTTAAAATCAAAATTTGAAGTGTTGGCCATTAGCGAATCATTGAGAGCACGTGGTGATGGGGGAGAAATCGAGGCACGGGTCCGTGAGACAAAGTTGAGAATTTTCCCTTAGCTTAAAGGGATTAAAAATGAAGATTAAGCCCATGGGTCCTTAGCAAAACAGAGATGGACATGTGGCGAGAGGACAAAGTGGGTGGCGGTTCAGGAGGCATGAGGGAATTTTATTCCTTTTACAAAAAGACTCAAAATCCAAATTTGGAGTGCTAACCCATGGTGAATCACAAGGAGACATGTGGCAAGGGAGAAATTGGAGGAGTGGACCCACGGGGCAAACAAGTGAAAAATTTCCAATTTTCTAAAAAAGTTCAAAATGTGCAGAATTGAAGTACGATCCCAATGGGACCCACCATGTGCCATGTGTTAGCTCTAAAATTCAAAGGCGGAGGGGTATGGGAAAAATTCAAATTTTTCCATTTTTTTCAAAAGGTTGAAAAGTCAAAAAATGAGCACAAATTTGTTCCCAATCATTATTTGACACGTGGAGGGCCCAAATTGAAGGAGAAAGAGCAAATCAAGGGTAGGCTATTCATTTTTCATTTTGGCCACAATTTTTCCTCCAGAAGCTTAGAATCATGAATTTCGCATCAAATTTCATCAAATTTTTGGTGATTCCATTTCATTTTGGCCTTTTAGGATCATTGGAACTTGTTCCATGACTCAATTTGTAGATTTGAGGTGTTTTTGTAATAATTTTTTACTTAGCCTGAAAAAACACGTGGAATGTTAAATTTAAAGTTGCAGAGGTAGTTTTAAAAGGTGAGAAGGTGAAATGATGAGAGGAAAGGCATCTACATGCCTTGATGATGAAAAATTATCCTCCAAGAAGGATAATGATCTGAATATTTGTAATGATTCGCCATTTTAGAAACACCTGGCAACTCTTGTTGCAAATTTGTTAAATGTCATTTTAAGTCAATCATAAGAAATAGTTGTAACAGAATTGATCCTTTGGCATATTATTTTATTGGGAAAGAAGGCTCAAAGATGGAAAGAGATATATAATGCATGTTTTGAGATATGTAGGAGGTCGGGAAAAGTTGAAAAATCATGAGCAAATTCTAAGAGAAAGCTCATTTTTTTGAAAAACCCACCAAAGAACCAAAATAATTTCTTCTATGTTGGATCTTCATGTATGTGAGTTGGTTACAAGTGTATAGCCATCACACAGCTCGAGATTGTTCATGAAACTCTCCCCTGCTGATGAATCTAAAAGATTTTGAGTTAATCTCTTTTTCTAAATTCTTGCAATATAATGTCTATTATCATTTTTAAATTCAAATAGTTTACAAAATGACACTTGCTACATCAGATCAATCCTTAAGAAATCTACATAAATCTCATTTATGGCATTATCGTTATAGTTTATCTAATACTTCAATCTCATGTCATATCTCAAAAAAATTCATGTTTCTTAGATTGAAAGAGAAAAAATGCAAATTTAAACCAACACTTTTTTGGTACTATTTATTGGGCCTATTATTTTGTATTAGGTGTGGTTTTTTTCAGATCCCTACTTCCAAATGAGTTAATTGCCTTCATTTACATTTGTGGTTGATAATTTAAAGAAGAAAGAAGGTCTGATTTGTAAAGTTTGACAATATTTTGAGTCTTTGGTAAATATTTGCATTATTTTAGTGCATTTACACAACTAGGGTGAAAGTCCTTAGTGGCGACTCCATGTTGATTTGATATTAATAAATACCAAAGTTTGCCTTTATCCTCATTTATTTTTATGTTTCTAATCTCTACAAACAAGTAAGAAGATCTCTCTTTCTTAAAGACTCTCTTGAAATTGTTTTCAAAATCAAGGAACTCGAGTTAGAAGGGATAAGAGTTTGGAAAGTTGTTAAAGGTTAGACATTAGGCAAAGATATATCCATTGGTGAGAGAGATCATCCTTTGGTAGAATATTATCACTCTTTTCCAATGATTCGATTCAAGAAATCCTCTCATAAACTTGTTTTCCTAAACTAGTGAAGGTCTTTCTATTGTACCAAGTGAATTCCTTCTCCAATCTACACCTCTCGTGTTTTAATTCAAATAAAACTTTCCAAGAAAGTTAGCACTTAGAGAATACCAGTCTTGTGAATCACATTCTTGAGACCCAAAGACCTTGCACTCCTCATTAGCTTGTTTCACCTCCAAGATCACCTCCACCAAACAATATGGTTCATCCTAGACCTCCATTTGTTGTTAACACCTTTGGTCCCATAGATTTTAGAGAAATGGATAGTTACCCAAATGTTGTTCCACAAGATGTCAGAAATAGATTACCAATATATCAAGGAAATAATACAATAACTAGTGATCAGCATCTCAAACTCTTTGTTAATATGATGGAAGATTTTGAGATAGAGTTTGAAGATGTGTATATCAAGTTGTTCATTCATACACTATAAGAAGATGCTAGGGATTGGTACAAGGCTCTACCTGATAATTCTATTGATTCATGGATTGAAATGAAAAATGCATTTAGGTTGCAATATGGTGACAAGACTGATCGTAGATTTATTTTATCTGGGTTTGATAATATTAAGAAGAACTATAATGAATCAGTCCATGACTTCAACACAAGGTTTAACAAAACTTTGAGAAGGCTACCTGTTAATTGGAGGCCTTGTGATGAATCTTGTCTAATCAAATATGGAGATGCGAGTTGATAAGAAGGAAGCCTATTACCTAAGAGACAATAACCCTACCAATCTAAGACAAGATTTCACCATACAACTTCAAATTGAGAAGAATATTAAATTAGCTGGAAACCTCTCAAGAGAGATGGTGTAAAATTGATAAACCCTTGAAAACCTTGAGCTAGCAAAGGTGCTGATTTAGAAGAGGTTGTGAAAAAATTGGCGAGGGTCTATAAAAGAAATCTCATACAAGTTGGCAAGAGCCGAGAAAGGAATTGGGTAGACTTCACAAGGTTAGCCAAGAGCACAAAACTATGATAGATTTTTCAATCATCCTAGAGGTGATCAAAGGGTAGATGATAGAGGGAAAGGACCTGGTGGGGTCTGCCACAAAATGAGACATCCTCAAGCACGTGAAGGAAGAGTGTTACCTGATCCCTTAACTACTAGGGTTACTATGCTATTGAAGAGGTTGCTGATATCGATTAGTTTAATAGGTGTTTTCTACCCCACCCTCCATGTGAAGTGGACCAGCAAGAAGGTGAAGCTAATAATGATAGTTGTGCTGATGATGATATTTGCATGGTGGGTTTTTCTTCAAGCTCACAAGGAGGAGGAACATCTTTTAAGTAATAAGTGCTAGGAAACTAATGCTACCTTTTAGGATTGCATCAAATGGGTACAAGTCTTTCTACCCCCTCATGCTCTTGAATTTTATGTAGTGTAATATTTTTAAATTCCTAACAATGAATTTGAATACTTAAGAGCTTTGATGATTAAGAAGTATGATGGTGGTATCCCTTTGGAGGAAGATAGACAATTGTTGATGAATGTTGTTGTAGCTCAAGAGAAAGATTATAACACTAGAAGAAAGGTTGTTAAGGGATTTGGGCCTCAAGCCAAACCTAAAACACCCTTGCTCACAAGCATTCCCAAAGAATCTCCTAGGAAAGAAACACTTTGCCAAAATCTCTACTGCCCCAAGCAAAAATTGCAGCCCTCCTCATGCCCAAGCTGCCAAGAATCCTTTGCCATCAAATGAATCTTCTTGTCTCCCTTCCAATGTTACTTTGCCAAAGAGTATTCCATATGACATAGCCAAAGTATTGAGCCAAATCAAAGTGAGTGTTCCAATCATTGAGTTGCTTAGAATTCTGAGCATAAGAAGAGAGCATTTGAGTAATTGGGGTTAAAAGAAGAGAAGAATATTCCAGGTAGAAATGTAAATGTTGTTGAAAATCCTCCTTAGATCATTACAGACCTTGGAACACCACCAGTAATAGAGGATTTTGGAGAGACACCTGAGGTATATTTGGGGACATTTTTGGTGATTCCCAATTGAATGTTGATCCACTTTTCACAACTTTGATTATAAAGGATAGGCTACTTCACAAGTGTATGTTTGATTCCAGTGCATCATGTAATGTCATGCCTCTAGAATTCATGAATGAGTTGGATATCAAAGTAATAGTGGCCTACAAAAGTGTACTAACATGGACTCAAGAGAAGTTTTGGTAGTTGGTTGTGTGAAAGGTTTGGTAGTGCAGCTCGCATCTTATCCCGTGAGAAATTTGAAACTTGATGTTGTGATTGTTGTTTGCCCTACCAAGTGGGGTATGTTATTGTCAAGAAAGTGGGCTACAAGTGTTGGAGGGAATGTCCAAATGGATATGTCTTTTTCTACTATTCCCATTGAGGGCAGCCTTGTCAAGCTCTATGGTGAAAAGAAAATGTTACATCTAATTGAAGATCCAAACAATGCTTCCTATGAGGTGTTGTTTGCTGAGGTTGATTTTGATAATTTTATTGCTTTTTCTGATGGAAAAGAACAAAAATGTCTTATTCAAAGTGTCTTGAGTAGGTATGTTCTCCTTAGACCTTGGTATTTGATGGAGCTTGCTCCAAATTCGGAAATGGTGCTGGTGTAATTCTGATTTCTCCTAGATTGGAAGAATTTTTTTTTTATTTCAAGCTTAATTTTGAATGTACTAACAACATTGCTGAGTATGAAGCCTTGTTGTTGGGTCTAAGAATTGCATGGAAGTATGGTGTCAAGGACATCATTGTAAAGGGAGATTCAGAGTTAGCAATCAAACAAATAAGAAAATTGTATGCTACAAAAAAATAGCAGATGAAGAGTATAAGCATCCGAGTTTGGGATCTAATTGAAATGTTTGATTCTTTCAATATTGTGCATCATGACAGAAGTATGAATGCTATTGCTGAAAAATTGGCAGTGTTGGGGTCAATATTTGGAGATTTCACCATTTAACCTTATTGTGAGTATAATGTGGAAGTGTTAACTAGACCAGTTATCCCTGATAATATCAAACATTGGAAAGTATTTTATGATGATTCTAAAGTGAAAAGGTTCTTGCAAAATCAAGGTGAGTTTGTAGATCAGCATATTGATTGGGAACCAATGGTGTGTGTGATCAAGGAAGAGAGACTTTTTTGGAAAAGATATTATCCAATTGAAAACTAACACCATTCGTAGAGGCATTATTGCCCTTGAGTCTAATTTTAACAATGCCAATTGCATCATCAATAGAAACATGTCTACCTCAAGGGATGTGGAAGAGCATGACTTGGGAAAAAAGGACAAACCAAGAAAAGTTTGGTTGGGTAGTAGTTTAAACAAGGAAGAAAAATAGTCCTATCTTCAATTGCTAAAACAATATCAAGACTCGCCTTGCTTGGTCATATTTAGAGATGAAATCATATAGAGAAGACTTTTTAGCATGAGATCCCTCTTGAGACAAATTACAAACCATTCAAATAGAAGCAAAGGCCAATCAATCCACTCCTCTCCATGAAAATGCAAGTTGAATTGAAGAAATCAAGGAGGGAGGGATCATTCAGCCCACAAGGTATTCATCATGGGTTACAAACAATGTGCCAGATTTAGAAAGAAGAATGGAGATATCAGACTTTTTGTAGACTTCAAAAATCTTATTAGAGCTTCACCGAAGGATAATTATCCTTTTGCCAAATATGGAGAACATGCTGCAGATTAGTGACCGGATCTGAATTGTTGTCCACCTTGGATGGTTTCTCTGCTACAATTAGGTTATAGTGAAGGAGTTAGAAAGATTTAAAACTGCCTTTACCACTCCTTGGGAACATATGTTTATGTGAGAATTCCTTTTGGTCTCATTAATGTTGGAGCTACTTTTCAAAAATCAATGGCTGTTGCTTTTACTAGTTATATAAATGACTTCATTGTAGTTTATCGGGATGATGTGACCGTGTTTTCAAGAAGTTGAAATAATGTTAATAAGATGCAGAGAGTTTGGAATTTCTCTCAATCCAAAGAAGTGTTACTTTGGAGTGCAGAAGGCCAAGTTGCTTGGTCATATTGTTTCAGAAGCTAGTGTCATGATTAACCCTGAGAGAATATAAGCAATCAGCAAGGTGCCAATTCCAAGGACAAAGAAGGGCATCCAATCCTTCTTTGGGAAAATCAATTTCATTACAAGGTTTGTGTCTAATTTTGCTGAGTTTATTCTTCCTATCACATGCATGTTAAAGAAAGATCAAGTTATCAAATGGGAGGAGGTTGTTATTCAGGATTTTGAAGGAATCAAGGAAGCACTTAAACATGCACCTGTCTTGGCAGCTCCGAATTACAAAAAGCCTTTCCAAATTTTCTCCTTTGCTTCTGAAAATTATATTGCATCTATTTTTCTCTAAAAGATGGGGCTGAGAGGTCTATTGCTTTATTTAACAAGGCTTTACAAGTTGCTTTGAGTTGAAATATACAATCATGGAAAAACAAGCATTTTCCTTGGTGAAAGCAACAAAAGTTTTTAGGCCTTATATCTTAAGTTCAAAAGTTGTTGCTTATGTTCCCCACACAATGGTAAAAGATGTCCTATCAGAGATGGATATTTCAAGCAAGAGATGTAGGTGGGTTAATAAACTACAGGAGTATGATATGGACATCCAAACCAAAAATTTAGTAAGAGGTTTGGGTCTTGCCAAGCTCATGTCTATTAGCAACTTACAGGCTATGGAAGTAAATGAAGTAGAGGAAGAAAGGGAAAATGTTCTTTAAAAATTGGTAAGATATGAGTGGTACAAGGATATAATATTTTACCTCAGACACTTATGTTGTCCTGATCATTTAAATAAAAATCAGAAAAGAGCCCTCAAGCTGGCTTCTCAAAAATACATTATCACTGACTTTGGGATGGCTTGGAAGAACCCTAAAGGTATCTTCTTGAAATGTATAACTTAAGAGGAAGCTCTCAAAATAATTGTTGATTTCCATGGGGGAGTTTGTGGATGACACTTTGCTGGAAGGGTTACAACACACAAAGTTTTGAGAGCTAGTTATTGGTGGCCTACTCTCTTCAAAGATGCAACCATGTTGGTTATAAAATGTGAGAGTTGTCAGCATTTCTCTGGAAAAATGAAAGCTTCGGGCTCCCTTCCTTTACAGCCTGTATCAATTGAAGCTCCTTTCAAATAATGGGGGATGGAATTTATTGGTGAGATTTTAGACCCTTCTAGTGCTGGCCGTAAGTGGATTCTTGTAGCCATTGATTATTTTACAAAGTGGGTAGAGGCAATCCCCACGAAGAAAGAAACACACCAAGTTGTTATGGACTTCTTGTTGAATAATATCATATGCAGATTTGGTGTGCCGATCAAGATTATGGTTGATAATGCCATATGTTTTAGAGCTAAGCCTTTGAAGGCAATGTGCAAAGAATATGGAACCAATATGACTTATTTTCAAAGTATAATCCCCAAGGAAATGGAAAAGCTAAGTCCATGTAATAAGAACTTGTTGAAGATCATTACAAGAACCTTGGAGTTGAACAAGAGAAAGTGGGGTGAACAACTGAAATTTTTAGCTTGGGCTAATAGAATCATTGCCAAAAGAATTATTGGAAAGATCCCCTTTGAGTTGGTATATGGAACTCAAGCTCTGCTACCCTTACATCTACAGTTATCTTTATTTCAGTTTGTTCAACAACTTGAGGATCAAGAAGTCAGTCTATATGAAGCAAGGATCAATCAGATTGTGGAGCTAGATGAAGAGAGAAGAGCATCTCACCAGAGGCATGTCAGGTTTAGAGAGAAGTTGAAAAGATTATTTGACAAGAAGGTTACTCCTAGGGCCTTCAATATTGGAGATCTGGTTTTGTTATGGGATGATAGAAATGAGGATAAGGAAAACATGGAAAATTTGATGCATTATGGATGGGACCTTACTCCATTGATATCAGAATTGGTGATCATACCTTTTTTCTCAAAGATTTATATGGAGAATTGTTGGAATTGCATGTTAATGGTAGGCATCTCAAGAATTTCCTCGATTAAACCCCAAATTTGAGGTATGCACCAGCTTGTACAGTGTATAGTGTTTGGTTTTTCACTCTCTTTTTGGTGTTTTATTGGTTTGTGGTTTGCCTCTTGTGTGGTAGCCATTTTTGTTGGGTTATCAGCTATTTTTTTTGGTGATTTTGGTTGGTGACTCCTTTTCCCAATGGATTATTTTAGCACTTGGTCTATGTTGTTCTTGTGACACTCACTGGGAGTGCCCATCCCCAAACTGGAGCCGATGTTGGTGTCCATTTTGATCCTCTATTATTTTTCCCTAATTTTCCTTTCACTCTATTTTGTCTTGAAACATTTTCTACTATTTTAATGGGTGAAATGAACTTGCTACCTCTATTTCCATGCCTTACTCCATTTGAAAATCATTTTCCATGCCTCATTCATGTAGAATCTCCCATGTATGACTTGTTTGTGCCCTAATTCTTCAAAATTTGTGTGCTATGCCATGTTCTCCCTTTTGCCCGATCGTGAAAAAATCAAAATTGGCCGTTTTATATCAATATGCCTTCAAAAATCCCTCCCCATGGTCGAAACTTGCATAAAATCAACTTCCCCTTGTTTTTTGAGCAAAAAATCCATCACCCATAAAGAAAAAATCAAATTTGGGCATCTCTCGTAAATTCGAGTTTTTGACAATCAGTATGATTGTCATTTGAACATAAAAATTAAGCTCAAATAATGTCTCCTACGTGGCCACTTCTAGTTAGACACGGATCAACGGATTTCTTTGAAAAAATTAGCCATTTTTGGCTTTGGGAAAAATTCAAAATTCCCCCACAACCCCATGAGGGAACACATGTCATGTTCTTATGCAAAGGCGAGGAGCAAGTTGGTGGGAACTTAGGCATTTTTAGCCTTTTGGAAAAGGGGAAAAAGATGAGGGAAGGCCCAGGGTCCATAAAGGAGCCATAGTTTGACACGTGGAAGATGTACGAAGAAGTGCGAGATGTGGAGGGAAAAGGGGATTTTTTATCTTTTTCAAAAAAGAGTTCAGAATGAAAATTTTTAGCATGCCTCATGCAAATGAATCACGGTGGACACTTGTCCATGAAGGGTCAGAGGGAAGTGCAGGCTATGGAGGGAATTTTTTTTTTTCACTTTTTGGAAAAAGGAGTTAAGGCAAAAATTTGGAGCACTGACCCACGACGAATCACAAGGAGACACATGGTGAGGGAGAAATTGGAGGTGTGGGCCCACAGGGAAAACAAGTGAAAAAATTCAAATTTTCCAAAAAGGTCAAAATGCACGAATGGAGCGTGATCCCAATGGGACCCACCATGTGCCATGTGTCAACTCCAAAATTCAAAGGCGGAGGGGCGAGAGAAAAATTCAAATTTTTCCATTTTTTCCAAAAGGTTGAAAAGTCAAAAAATGAGCCCGAATTTGTTCCCAATCATAGTTTGACATGTGGAGGGCCTAGATTGAAGGAGAAAAAGTAGATCAAGGGCAACTATACATTTTCATTTTGGCCACCATTTTTCCTCCAGGAAGCTTGGAATCATGAATTTTGCATCAAATTTTTGGTGATTCCATGTCGTTTTGGCCTTCTAGGATCATTGGAATCGGTTTCATGACTCAATTTATAGATTTGAGGTGTTTTTGTAATAAATTTTTACTCACCCAGGAAAACATGTGGAATGTCAAATTTAAAGTTGTAGAGGTAGTTTTAAAAGGTGAGAAGGTGAAATGATGAGAGGAAAGGCATCTGCATGCCTTGATGATGAAAAATGTGCCTCCAAGAAGGATAATGATCCGAATATTTGTAATGATTCACCATTTTAGAAACACCTGGCAACTCTCGTTACAAATTTGTTAAATGTCATTTTCATCAATCATGATAAATGGTTGTAACAAAATTGATCCTTTGGCATATTATTTTATTGGGAAAGAAGGATCCAGGATGGTAAGATATATATAATGCATGTTTTGAGACATGTAAGAGGTCGAGAAAAGTTGAAAACTCACAAAAAAATTCTAAGAGAAAGCTCATTTTTCTTAAAAACCCACCAAAGAACCAGAATAATTACTTCTATGTTGTATCTTAATGTATGTGAGTTGGTTACAAGTGTATAGCCATCACACAACTCGAGATTGTTCATGAAACTCTCATGTGCTTTGATGAATCTAACAAGATTTTGGGTTAATCTGTGTTTTTCTGGGCAATATGATGTTTTTTATCATTTTTAAATGCCTGCAAATAGTTTTCATTGTTCTTGTTGAAATCTTGCATTGAAAGTCTTTAGAAATCACACAAAATCTCCATTTCTTGTTGATAGTTTAGTGGCATTTGCAATCTCATGTACAGAAGAGCCTTCATCGATAAAGATATAAACAAATTTAAAATCACTTTAACTTCCTTAGACTGAAGAGATTGCTTGTAAGCCTTTGGGGGTACCTTAAGCATGGTTCGATCAAGGATTTTTGTGTTTAATTGAGTTCTTTACTTCAATATTTTGTGGTGAATTCTCAAAGATTGTCTAAAGAGTATAACTTGGGCTTCCATTTATGGCACTTCTTCTCCGTTGAAATAATATCCTAATTATTTGAAGCATTTTATCTGATAGTCGTTCAAGTATTGTAGACATTGTCAAAGATATGATATATCCCAGTTTTTCTTGTCAACACCCCCCCCAACAATTCATTCAAAATAGCTAATCCTACCCACACTACCCCTACATTGCATTGTGTGTCAACAAAAGAATATAGTCCATTTACAAAAATGCACAAGGAAAATCAGGATCATATAATGTCTCCAGTAACCCTTGCCTTGCATTGAAAATATCTCTATAATCTGGGAGTGACAACTTTTGAAAGCCATATTTGGAGTGTTGATCATATTTTCCGAAGGCCTTTTCATACTATTTGCATAAATTGAGGGATATCTTCATCTCCTTCACCATTTGGGGGTTCTGATGTAGGTTCTCTTACCTTGGTTGAAAGGCACAACCTAAAATAGTGAGGGTCGAGATCAAATCTTTTCAAAGTGCTATCCATCTCTCCACAAATCTGAGTGCTAGTTAGATCACATACCTAGCTACAAAATTACACACATCATGATCTATTTGACTTTAAGCTTCATGCCATATCTCTGATCTTTGTTTAGACTGAAAAAATAGAACAAATTTGGGTACTAACATGATCAACATTATCAAAGTTTGAATCTAATGCAACCAAACCTCTTGGAATAGTATTGGTTTTTAATTGCATAATATCTTGTCAAATACAGTCTCTTTAACTTCATTAATACAAACCATTGGTTCCGAATCCATATTCTTATTTGTAAATTCTCCTTGATTTTGTAAAAACCTCTAAATTTTTGCATCATCTTCAAAAACCTACCAATGTTTGACATTATCAGGGACAAATGGTCTTGTCAATATTTCAACTTCATACTCATAATAAGGAGACACTAGACAATTTTCAAATCTAGATCCCAATCTGCTAATCATGCTGCTACAATATTATGCTTTTTGTCATTGTAGATTATGTTGAAATAATCAAACATTTAAATAAAATTTGAAACTACATGCTTCTACTACTTCATTCTTTGGTTTTGGTTGCATATAATTTCCTAACTTATTTGACTACATATTTTGAATCCCTCTTAACAATAATGTCCCTAATACCATACCTCCAAGCAATCCTTAAACACAAAAGAATTCCTTCATATTCAACAATATTATTTATGCACTCAAACTTGGGTTTAAAAGAAAAACTGAATTCTTCCTAGTTTGGAGATATCGGAAAACACTAGCACCATTCCCAAATTTAGGAAAAACTCCTTCAAATATCAAAATACAAGGGGAAACAAATTTCTCAAGACATTTACATACGTCAATTTCATGCTCCTTATAATTTGCATAACCAACAAAATTATCAACATCTACATCTCAGTATATAATACTTCATAAGAATAATTGTTAGGGTCTTGATCGGATGTTACATCTTCTTCTCACCATACAATTTTACAAGGCTTCCTTCTACTATGGTATTGTTGGATATGACATATCCATCTCAGTACACTTCCTCCCACACTATAAGCCCACTTTCTTAACAATAATATTCCCTATTTGGCCGGGAAATCCACAATGACCACATTCATGGTTAAGCGATTACCTAGTTAAGTTGCTAATTACACTATCAACCCCTTAAGATATCCAATCACTTGGTACTTCCCTTGAATCCATAAGCCTTTGCACATTCCAAAACATGTTGTTACTTTGATATTTAATTCATTCATTACCTCAAGAGGAATCACATGACATGAGGCTCTGAATCAAACATGTAATTGTGCACCAACCCATTCTTTATGATTAAATTAGTATAAAAAAGGATATACATAAAGCTAATACTCGGTAAGTGATGTACCCAAATATACCTCGGAAATTCTCCCAATTCTTTCAGTGCTTGTGGTACTTCCAACTCTAGAATGATAGGGGGAACATCCACACTATTCACATTTTTTCCTTGGTTTATCACCTCCTCTTTAAATCCCAAATCTTCAAATGTCCTCTTTCTATGCTCAGGATTACGAGCAATTAAAAAAATAGCCATAGTAACTTTGATCTTACTCAAAATATGAGGTATATCACATTGAACATATCTGGGTAAAACTATATTGGGAGGGAGATTTATGTCTCCTTCTGGTGGTATAAGAGTCTTCATAGTTTAGGTATGAGCTGGGGTACAAGTTTTATTTGGAGTAACCGGGCCTTTATTAAGTGTATCCTTTTTAGGGGATTCTTTAAGGATATTAGTGTGAAGTGGAGTTTTTGGTTTGGCTTGTGGACCTCCCCCTTTGACAACTATACTTCTAGTATTATATTCCTTTTCCTGAGAAACTACTACATTCATCAAAAGTTGCATGTCTTCCTCAAAGGAATTCCCCCATCATATTTATTAATCATTAAAT
Source organism: Taxus wallichiana var. yunnanensis (assembly GCA_018340775.1). NCBI lineage: Eukaryota > Viridiplantae > Streptophyta > Pinopsida > Cupressales > Taxaceae > Taxus > Taxus wallichiana. Next base: position 263,322,088 of record CM031244.1, on the reverse strand, counting down.
TCCTCAAATATTCAAAGTCATGATTATGAAAGTCAAACACTTGTACCATATCAATTTCAACATCATCATTAGGGGGAGAGGTAATACCTGGTGAATGCAATCCCGTAAACCATGATCGATTTGGCACTTATTAACTTAGTTGAAGTGGCTCCTTGTTGTGAATGGTCAAGGAATTCCATCAAAAATACATCACCATAAGCTTCATCATCATTTATTTCTTCAAATTTCGTACTTGAATCACATGGGGAATGTGAAATTTTTTTATCACACCAATCAATAACATGGGCCTCTTCACCATAGCACCCTACTAGTCAAAGGATCGGGGACCGTATATTATCTCTAGGTTTTGGTTGCTTATTACCTAATCCCATGAGACAATTTCCTCTGTCATCTAATCTGTGAGCACACCTAGGATGATTTCTAAATCTTTCCTAACCCTATAGTTTATGTTGACTTTGAGAAATCTTCCCTATTCTCTTTTCTACTCGCCAACTTATAAGATGTTTCTTTAAATACTCTCGAAAAGTTATCACAACCTCCTCTAGATTGAATATTTTGTTTGGTAGAGGTCTTTCGGATTAATCAATTTTACACCCTCCCTCTTGGGGGTTTCCCAACTACCTTATCTGTTTTCAATTTTAAAGGCTATTGTGAAAGCCTACGTCAAATTTTTATGTTTCTTGTCTCTCAAATAATAAGAAGCTTTCTTGTCAAAATCATCAGAATATTTAATTAGGCAACATTCATCACTAGGCCTCAAAATTATGAGTAATCTATTTAAAGTCATGTTTAATCTGGTATTGAAATCATATATACACTGATTGGGATTCTTTTTTATATTCTCAAACTCAGATAAGAGGAATCTCAGGTCAGTCTTATCACCTTATTTTAATTTGAAATAATTCTTTGTCTCATTCCATGAGTCTATTGAGTTATCTGGTAAAGATTTGTACCAATCACGTACATCTTCTTCAAGAGTATGAATGAATAGTTTTATATACACATCTTCATATTCAATTTCAAAATATTCCATCATATTAACAAAGAGCCTCAAATGTTGATCACCGGTGATGGTGTTACTCCCATGAAATTTAGGCAACATATTTCTCAAATCTTGAGGTACAACATTAGGATACCTAATCATGCCTCTAAAATTTATTGGTCCAAATTTATTGACAATAAAAGGAGGTCTAATTAGAGGATGAGCCATATTATTTTGGGACATTTATCCTATAGAAGGATTAAAATGGTGTGGGATAAGGGATATTTGGGACACAAGTGTATGATCTTAAAATTAAATATCCTCTAGTGACTTGGTTTCACAAACTACCCTATTAGTTTTAAGTGATAAAGGAAAGAAATGAGGAACACTTATCTCAAATACAAGTGATGGCCCCTCACTATCTGGAGTAGTTAAGTTTATATGAGGACTACTCAACTCTAAACTATTTGAATATGTTGGATAATCCTCAACTATAGGTTGGTCACTTTCCACAATTGGTATTTCTCTCTTGCTTGACTCTTGATCCCCCAATGCTTTCTAGACTTATCTTCCCTTTGGATTTTTTTCCCAAGCTCGAAAAAATCTTCTAGTAGGATCCTTGCTAAAGAAATACCTTCTTCCTTCCATCTTTACAAATATTAATAACAAGTCTCACTTGACAAAGATTAAGACATTGGTGTTTTACCAAAAATTTCAAATCAACATAGAGTCACCACCAAGGATTTTCACCTTAGATGTGATAAAATCACTATAAGTAACTTGTCAAGTGTCTATCGATACTCAATTTCTACAAATCTCAATGGATATGATCATCCTTTGTCAATATTTATCACTATCAATACAATCTAGTGCAACATTTGCTAAAAACAGAAAATATTGCACAAAAGAACTTGTGATCTCGCACAATATTTACAAATATTAACAAAGGATAACATTTAAACAATGTATTTGCACTTAAAATTTATAAGAATCATTACTAGAGGTTGATATCCATATGTATTTACACCAATAGTTCCTCGAAAATTGTACTAGATTGGTGTTGGTACCCAAATTGATTCTTCCTTTCACGGTCGAGTAGCATCAGCGAGGTTGAGAGGGATGCTTAGAGGAAAATAAATAAGAATTCAATTTTTTTGTAGCCAGGGGTATTTTAATGACTCCTTGTCACTTGAACTTGGAAAAATTAGACATCACCATGCTTGAGGGTTTGACCTACCCTCACTACTTTAGGTTATGCCTTCAACCAGGGTGAGAGGACCCTTTTTGTAACCTATATTTGTAAAGGATATGAATGAATCGACAATATTTGACTATCCTTCTATGATATTTAAAAAAAACCTTAAGGAGGCATGGTCAATGCAACACAATCTAACTCTCATGAGTTGTCACTCTAGAAAGTGAAAATATCTCCTAAAAATGTTCTGGTTACTAAAGACAACATACAAAACCTGATTGCTCTGACATGTTTTGAGTAAAGGATGGGTAAATTCAGAAAATCTCCTTTGCATTTGGATAAACAGTGCAAGTAGGGGTAATTCCTATAGGATTTATCATTTATATATGAATTTTGTTGGGGAATTCACATTACGAAGATAAAGTTGATTATACCAAATTCCTAAGAACTTTCAACAAAGGTTGGAAAATATGCCAAGTAAGATGAAAAAAATACCTCAAATAGTTAACAATGAACCTTCAACCAGAAGATGCATATCAATGGAAGCCCAAAGATACATGGTTTCACACATTCTTTGAGAAATTCACATAAAATCTCATGTCAAAGACTCAACTAAACATAAAAATTCTTGGTTCATCATGTCTAAGATACACTCATAGAATAAAAAACGATCTAAACTAGTAAGATAGGAATAATTGATTTTTAATTTTTTATTCCATGATGAAATGAGAAATCTTTTCATAGCACAATTGCAAATACCAAAATACTACCAAAAGGCTAAGATCTTGTGTGATTCATAGGAAATTGTAACATAAGATTGCAATAGGAATGTGAATAACTACTTGAAACATCATCAAAATGAACGAAGACACAACGATGCTCATGATTAACACAATTAACTCAAGTTTCATCAAATTTATCAGCAAGGGAAAGTTATATTAGCATTCTCAAAGCTTATAAATGGTTGAACACTTGCAACCATCTTGACATGATTAAATTTTAAAACATAAAGGAAATAACAAGTTTCGTAGATAAACTCTCGGACAAATGGTTTCTACTTAGCTCTCTCTTTTTTGAACAATTATTAGAAAATGTTAACCCCACCTCTTTCGTGTGATTACCTCTTTTCCTTTATACCATTCAATTCACTTTATAACTTTCAAAATTCCCCCCCAAAAGAATGAATATTCCCCCCCTTTACATTATCTTTTGTGAAACATGCCACTCCTTTAAAAAAAAAAATTTTTATAATGCCCTGTGTCCAAAATGTGAGTCTTTTCCATTGATTCCATTTGTACTTGACTGGGATATTGGGTCATCATTTCCAAAAATTATTTTAATCATTATTTCCACATATTGATTAGATAATCACTTTAGATGACCTCTGAGCATTTCCAGATGATTTTGATATGACATATATCCTCATCTACCTCTCAAGAATCCATCTTGGGTGCTACGCACTCTAATTCATGTCTTATTGGCTTAATTGCCACACATGGTTCCTGTCAAATCATATTGATTCATCAGTTCTACTCATTTCTAATCCCTTCCAAATCTTAAATTTTATTTGTGTGAGCTGAGTGAAATATTCTTTCATCTCATGGGAAATATTTCTCTTGATCAGATCAATATGCACCCCCTTCACTATAAAACTTGGTTCTTCCCTTTCACCATTATGTGTTTATTTTCTTATTCTAAAGGTAAATATTATTTTCATATTTCTTATCAAACAATGGCTATTGTACTAGTAGTACAAAGCTTGAAATAAATTTTTGTAGAGGACTTGAATCAGATTTTCAACCTTAGTGGACCTGATAAAGTTTTTTTAGGGCCTTATTTTAAATAGAGTGTTCAAGAGACACAATAAGACCCCCGACTTATTGAAAATTTCATTGCCACTCCTTATAACTTTGATAAATATCAATCCTATATTCACATCCTTTCAGGTCATGTATTTTCATCTTTTTGGTGCGAATGCCTAAAAACCCTTGAAGTCCTAAAGAAATTGTGGATTGAAAGGAGGCCCTAAGTGTCTGGGAAAACCAATTTTCAATGTCTATTTGTATGTGATGTGTTGGTGCAATTTCGGTTTACACGCTTTGCCTTAATTTCCATGTTCCATTTTTTTCTCCAAAAATCTTCATTTGTTCTATCTGGTGGCCTACAATTCATGTTTTCCATTTGAATGCATTGAAAGTGCCCTCATATTGCCCTTAATTGAAGAAAAATCCAAGTTTCCCCTTTTTGTGCCCCAAATTTTTCATTTACATAGTTTGTGTCATTTTTTCCTTTCCTAATCGTGAAAATTTTGGAAATAGATTGAATCGAGTTATTTGTTGTGAAAATCCTAATCCCCAGGGCATAAACCATTGTGAAATCATGATTCATTGGATTCAAAACAAAAAATATGCCTTCTTTATGAATTTTTCAATTTCTAGGGCATCCCTGCATTTTTTACATTTTGACGGGCATACGGGTGTCATTTTCCCGTCAAAATTATCCTTGCATGTTATTGCTAACGTGGCGGAGTTCTTTATTGGTCGAGAGCGGTCGGGAAAAATATTACAACTTGTTATTTTTACTTTGATCAAAAGGAAAATTTTACCCCATGGCCTGCATTTGCTACATGGTATGCCTACATGGCATGATTTGATTGGTCAGATGGACCGGTGGGTGGCGGGGGTCACTTAGAATCTTTCATCAATTTTGGAAAAATTCTCAATGTCAATTTTTGACCCGAGGGCCTGCGCCCAATGGGAAGTGGACACGTGTCGGGGGCGTCAAACGGAAAGCGAGGACTTAGAAAAATTTGAAGTTTTTGGCTTCAAAATGATAGAGGAAAATATTTGCTCGAGAGCCCACAACGAATAGGAAGAGGACACGTGTCCCATATTTGGCAAAGATTTGGAGCGCGAAAGAAATGTTGGAAAATTTACAAACTTTGGCAAGAAATTTCAAAGGGAAAAATGAACCCATAGAAAATTTGAAGGTGTCTCCCCATAGCCAATCAGGGGGAGACACATGGCACTATTCAAAAGTTAAAAAGGGAAGCTCAAGCCTATGGGAGGATTTTGTGCTTGCATATGAATAAAGGAAAAAATGAGGAGTTAGCTCCGCAGCAAATGGGAGATCGCCACGTGGCAGAGGAAGCAACAGGCGTTCGGGCCCATGGAGGTTCTCAAGGAAATTTTCCTTTTTTCACAAAAGGAGTAAAAAATTTTATTTTGGCCTATGGATCTTGGTAGGGTCCACCTAGGGACACGTGGCGTGTCCGAGCCCATGCGGGAAAATTTTCAAAATTTTCCCGAGGTTAGAAAAGGTTTGAAATGCATTTTTAAGGTTGGATGCCTGGTCCAATGGTATTTGGACATGTGTCCACCTTATCCAGAATTCATAGAAGAAATTTTTGAGCTTAAATGTTGAATCTCATCAAGACACATGGAGGGCGGAAATTTAAAGTTGATTTTAAATCAACGGTTGTTGAGTGTTTTCATTTCTTGCTACCATTGGAGCTCCAAGATGCTTGGAATCATCATTTTTGCACCAAATTGCATGAAATTTTATATGAAATCACATCCCCTCGACCTTCTGGATGCAATGGCATCATTCATTTGAGTTATTTCGGTGCCCTATACTAATTTTCATGAAATATTTTTCTTGGCCTATGTAAGAACGTGAAAAGTGAAAAATTAAAGTTGCAAAGTTAAAAATGATTAGGGAAAAGGGTGGAAAATGATTGAAAATGCATGCTGGCATGGTGGAATGACAAAAACGTGACCCTAGGATGGATAAGGATCTGAATCCATGCAATATTTTAAAATATTTGTGCATCTTTGGCATTTTGCAAGCTATTTTACAGTTTTATATCATTTTTCATCAAATGGATAGGGTTTTGTAACAAATGTGATGCCTTTGGCATTTATTTTTCTTGGGATGCAAGGATCCAAGATGGCATAGGGTATATTATGTAATTTGGAGGCATTTTGTAAAGTCTGTTGAGAATTTTTGAGAAAGAGAAGAATTTTCACGAGGAAAACTTGAAGAAGTCCATTTTCTTTTGGAGAAACTACCTGAGAGCCATTTTTGATTCTTGTTTGCATCAAATGTTCATCATGTTGAGTTGGTTTCAGCTATAAAGCCATCAACAAGCTTTGAGATTTTCTAAATAACATTCCCTTGCTAATATATTTGATCAAATTCTTGGATTAACTGGTTTTATCTCTTGGCAAAGCTTGCATACACTTGTATTTCAATATGTTTTCAATTTGTGTTTCATGCTCATGTTGCAATCTTATGTTTGGGATCTTTATTGGTCATACATGGTCTCATTTCTTGTAGAAGGTTTGAAGGAATCTCCAATATTCCATTCAAAAGAGCATTCATTTGAGTGAAGATAAATAGATTTAAATTCATCTTACCTTCCTTGTAAATTGAGGGTTTTGTAAACCTTTGGGTGTACTTTAGGTCATGATCTAACAAGGGTTTCTAAATGCTTCATTGATATTTTGCTTCAAGCCTTTGTGGTAGGTTATCAAAGTTTGTATGGAATAGTGCAAATTTGGGCATCCATGTGTGCACACATCCTGGTTGAAAGAGCACTTCAAATTCATTAAAAAATCTCTGTTGTTCAGTGTTGTAATTCATTTGCAAAGCTTCCCAAAGAAGGTGATGATTTATAGCTACTCTTTTTCCAACATCTCTCATCATAATTTCATTTTAAAGTAACTCATCCTACCTATAATACACTGTATTTGCATTATGTGTCCACAAAAGAATTCAATCCTTTCACTAAAATGCACAAAGTTGATCGGGGTTTTTATCATGTCTTTAGCAGCTCTAGCTTTGTTTTGAAAACATTTCCATCATTTTGTAGTGAAAACTCCTTTGAGTTTGGATAATGGATACTTGATCATGTTTTCACAAATCCTCTTCCATATCATACGCAAAACACAAGGATATCTCCATCTCCTTACCATATAAGGGCTGCAATATAGGTTCTCTTGCCTTGGTTGATAGGCACAACCTAAAATAGTGAGGGTTGGATCAAAACCCTCTTGAGAGTGCTATCCACTCCCTAAATTCTTGAATGTAAACAAGTAGATAGGTGTGCTTCCCTGGCTACAAATGACATACAAAACATCTAACTATCCTTGAGTGTCTTGTGCAAATTTATGATGTTGTTCAAGTTGTGAAGGAGAGTAAAATTAGATACCAACACAATGAAGGATTTGTATTAAAGTAGATTCCCATGGAATCATATGTGTTATAAAAAAATCCTCCATTGACACCATGCCTGCCATCTCTCATAAAGTGGATGAGTTAGTGCGGAGGATAAAATCTCTAGAGAAAAGACAAGCAGAGACTATACCCTCACAACCAAGTTTAGTGACAACATCATCTTTGGGTAAGAGGAAGTGTGAACAATGTCATCAACTTCCAATCATTATCTTGGATGGAGAAGAGATCTATAATTATCTACTCGTCATTCATGGGAAAACACATCATCTTCTTGGGACAATAGAATATTATTTGAATTTTTCCATCTACCCATTCAATGCATTGTGCTCCTTAATCGAAGCATGAATTTTCTGGACCTCATCCCATTCCTTCTTCCAGAGAAAATCCAAATCATATAAGGAAGTGGGAAGTAGGGTCAAGCTCAAGACCTTGCAGTCTACCCACTCAAAAATTGAATTACTTCCCATTCAAATTACCTAGATGTCCCCTCTCAAACTACTCCTAGTAAGTCGACCTTTCCACAAAGGGAAAGGGAAAAAAATTCTCATAGGTGCTTTGAATCTATTGGATTGGGTATCATCCAATGAGAAGAAAATTTAGCTAGAAGAGATCATGAGTCATCCTAGAATGAATCTGGAATCATTAATGGACATGGGAATATCCCATGACCTACCGTGGTCTGTCATTGTTTTCTATACTGACCTGAGGCTCAAGTGAATTTGTGCTGAGAAAGAAAAATTTGTATAACAAGCTTTCCCTATTGGGCAGAAATTTAAAGGCAGAACTTAAAAATGTTTGAATATTTCATTTCTTTTATTTTCCTTACTTTTGACATGTATATATCTTTTTTTATCATGGATAGGCCCCCTATAGAACCCCATTTTGTTCCTTTTTCAAAATGCAGAAAGCACAAGTATATCAATAGTTTATATGCTTATAAAAATTTATATAGCAATTTATCTAAGTCATATGAAACTACTACATTCTTCCATTTTACAATTGATATAAGGAAACAATAAAGTTCGAATAAAAATTATCTTCAATGTAATAGAAATATCAGTTAAAGAATCAGTTTAGAGAAGAAGTATGAAAATAAAATATAGCTTAAAGATCAACACGCCTAAGTTTTTTCATCATATTTTATATCTACATTATTTTCCTCCTCAACTTCCATTTCGCATCATGTTCTTCTAGAAACCTTTCCACATATGCATCATACCTCTGGAAAAACTCATTTATCTCATTCTCATCTAGCCCAATGTGGTGTTGGAATATTAGTGTCTGTCTAGCTATTGCATCTATACAATGAACCATCTTCTACTTGTACTCCAGTGGCCTAGCTTTCAACTCTGTAATTCTATTCTCAAATTTTCTCAGTGTTTTAATGACTTCGTAAGAGAAATCATCCTTTTGCATATTCCTTTCAAAAGAGTTGATCAAGAAATCAATCTTCAAATCACCATAACTCTTTTTGAATTTATCTGACACCATGTCTTCTAATTTTAAATCGATGGCATCAAGAGTATCATCAACCCAATTTATTTTGACTTCAATCTTTTCCTTGATCCAATTTAAGGTTTCCACTCTAATTTTTGATAACTCTTCCACGGCATGTTGACATACTTTGAATTTTGCTGGCACAATCTTTTCCTGTTCAACCAATTCATCACTAAGACAAGTTATGTGGTCTAATTTGGGAAAAATTCCCTCAAAGTATAATATCTCGTTGTCACATTGCTCAATTATCTCATCGATCTCATTAAGCCTATTCTTGAGCTCTTCATACTTTGATTTAGCTTCTTTAATTTATTCTTTTCCCTTTTTGTTAATTTTTCAATCCATGTATCTACAACTTGGACCTTCTTGAAAACTTTATTAATCTTTTCCATTCCCTCGGGGTATCTATAGAGGTACTTGCTTGAGTATGACTAGGTTTCCCAATCAATTGCTGCAAACTAGAACTCAAGGATTTGACCTATTCCTTTAACTACTTTTTGGTACCCTATCTTCATCCACCTTTTGCAAAAGGTCATTTACTACCTCAGATACTCCTTGTTTTATTTGGTCTCTTGAGGGCTTCCCTAAGGGAATGATTTGAACATCATAATAATTAGTTGTTACATCCTCTATAATGTTTCCTTCAAAATGGGTTTTTATTTCAATATTTTTAGACCACGATGAATTAGTGTGAGTTTTGGTAATATCCTAGCCCTTTCGGAGGCTCTTACCTCCTTTAGAAAATATATTTTTGTAATATCAATGACTTGAATAAGAATAACCTCATTTTCCTCATTGAAAATTAATTCACCAATCCATCCCTTTTCCAGGCTTGTTCTAGCCTTTGCTTCTTGTAATTATTGTTGGGGTTTCTCGAGACAACTTAAAATTGCTTGAATACTCCTTGTTCATCATGGGCATATGATTTTTCCTAATCTTCATCCTTTATTTCAATAGCCACCTTCCTACTCTCACCCTGTACTGAAAATTCTTTCAATTGTCCTTCTCCTTGGTCTAGAACTTGGGATTGATCATTCTTCTTTTGATTTGTATCAGTAGTTGAGGGATATTCCTTCCTTATCTCTCTAATTGATGCCACATTAGACTCAAATTCTCCCCGATGTCTTCTTGCACAAATGATTGGCTTGCAGGTTCTACCTTCCCTAAAAAATGTTGAGTTGGCATCCTATTATCCTCATGTTTTGATGATACATTAGGTAGTGTCATGGTGGATTGTTCTCTTGATGTCAAATCTATGTTCCCATATAGAGAATGTACATCTCAGATCAATAATGATTTTCTCTCAGTAGCATTTGATCTTGTGTAACTTATGTTTTCTCTTCAAAGAAAGATTTTCCTACTTGAAAAGGTTCATTAACCTTAGCAGTTTTAACATAATGGGAAGTAACCTGTTGCATTGATATTTTGAAATTATCTCCTCTCCATTAAGAAACTCTGGTTTGTTTGATTATGAAACCTTCTGACCTATAGAATAACTTTCAGTTGTTTGGATCTTCTTTTCACTAGTTAATATAGTAGAGATCTTTTCCAATTCCTTATTTGTTTGAATATCACCTATTGGTTTCACTATTTTTTCACTCATAGATAAATCAAGTGCATATAATATAGAAAATTCTTCACTAGTGTCAACATCTATCACATCTTCTTGAGCCCTTTCAGATTCCTACAATTTTTCAACCGAAGGCATATTTACATCCCTTATAAGTAGGGTCTTAGATGTTTTCATACCTAGACTAAAATATCGGTTCCCTACTTGAATAGCTATGTAGTCATTTTTATCCTTCAAAGAGCAAGGAAATCCTATACATGTCATCCTTTCACCCAAAGGGTGCTTTGGGCACTCACACGAGGCATGCACGCACGGTGTCGAGTTCCTCCTTTATATGAGTTGTGTGAGAATGCATTATTTATGAGAGAAAGTTAAGTGAATATATTCGAAAAGAACCATACATTCATCTTAGAGCTCAGGACGACTTCTAGACCAATGTTTTCATTCACATAAGAAAAACATTACGAGAACATAGATCTGAATCATAATATAAAATAAATGCATGGGGGTTTACACCCACTCAAATGAAATGTATATATAAATGATCCATACGATGTAAGTAGAACTAGAACCACATATATATTCATATTAAGCATGTTAATAGCCACATTATATTAACTAGGAAATCATAGATCCTTATGATAATGCGAGATCAATATCATGCATTGGAACTAGAATTAGGACCTTTATAGTACAAAGAAAAATTATTCATACCCATCCCCTTGATACAATGTACTCCTACAGATCGTCTACCCAAACTATGAATCTCTCATAATATTCTGCATGGCTTCACCCTTCTTCAATTATTGGTCTCTCCATGTGTGTCTCTTTATTATACCAAGTGCTCATATATATATATCCTTATCAAGCACCACCATGCCATTCTGAAGTTGTAGATCACTTGTCATGTGTGCAAGTGCTCCTCCATGGGAGAATGTTTCTTCGAATCTGAGCTCTCCATCCTTTTCCATGATGACCTTATGAAATCTTCTATTGCAAGGTATATTCCTTCTGTTGGCACCAAGGTGCTAGGATGGCACCTTATCCACTTCGCATGCATATTTAGGTCATGCTTTCCTCATGTTCTACCTGATATGCAAAATATGACTAAGTCCCAAGATATTTTCTCTACCTTGAGTGCGCGCCACTTTGGTTCTACTAAGACACTCCTAAAACCATTTCCTGTGTTTTATCCTTGTGTACCCTTATTCAAATAGGCCTTGCGTGAGCAACGCGCCTTCTTATACTTAGCCAATATTTTAGGGGCCTAACATCACCCAACACTACGTCATTATCCACCCTTGGGAAAACCTTATAAAAGAATAAAGAATGAATTTCCTTGAATAGTTTGGAAGAATAATAAATGAATGAATAATTTTGGGGAAGAATGAAAGAATGGGGAAACTATGACTATTTATGTAAGAGGAGAGGGAAATATTTTTTCAAGTCTACCTCCAACTTATTCCAGGTATCGACCTCACTCTGTGCCTATTGAAAAAGGTCACCAACTAGGGCACTCACCTCTTCAAATCTTATCCCTTATCCTTGGGTATTCATCATTTCCATGATCCCCTTCAACTATTTTCCCAAATCCTCAAGTGCATCCATCCTTCGAGTGATGCGGGAAATAACTCTTTCAACCGATTTTGACTAAGCCCTACAAGGTCTCAATATCCTCTGATTTCTTCTCAACCTTGGCTAGAATTTTTTCACATTCTGCCATATTCCCCTTATTCTTCTCCTAGAACTCCTTGAGCTCTGCTTCATGGGTGGTGACCAGAATGCTCGCCACTCTATCTCTATTGGTGTAGTTGTCATAAGTGGCCTCAACGACTTGGGTGGTGACCTTCACATCTATGAGGAATTTCTTGTACTTGGCAACAATTTTCACAAAATTCATTTTGTCCTCATTTTCTTTGTGCATCAATTCCTCCTCTACAAACTCTAAGGCCAATGGTCATTTTTCCATTATGACGATGCGGGTGAAGTCCTCTAGAAAAACTAGGGTGGATCCATACTTGCCTTGGTGGGTGTTAGATCTGGATGCTTCAAGAACATGGCATCTATGATCATCTCTGATTTCTTGTAGACCTCACACACCCTTTACTTCTCTTCTTTCAACTCATGCCTTAGATATGCATTGATTAGCTCCTTCCACTTTAAGTATTTGGTTATTTTTGCAGCTCCTCTTCCTTCTTCTCCGGTTCGCCTCTAGGAAATTCACCCTTTCATTCATCCTGAAGTTTCGCCTCTACTTCCATCGAAACATTGTTTATCGAGTTGCATATTTTCTCATCGATAGCCATCGAGAGTTTACCAAGGGGTTTGTCACCTTTTGACTCTGTAACTTCATTATTTCCCCTTGGATTACTTATAATTCTAGTTTGTCGATGTGGGACACAAATGCCCAAGAAAGCATTTTTCTCGTCTTAGGGTATGGACCTTCCTCATCAAATGATGTTATATCCAACATTTACTCCATTGGTATGGTGCTTTGAAATCGTGCATGCAACACCTTGTTTGTATCATCAATATAGCCCATCCTCTGAACTTGTGAGGCTTCTACACTTTTTCTCCCCATGTGCACAGACCTTATGAAATCTCACAACCAAATTGGGATCCCCTCCCACGCTACCATATTCCTTTTCTATGCTTTCTTCTTCTACTTTCTTCATCACTAGGTCTGTGTTGCATTCCATCTCATTCTGCACTAGTTCTTCAATGATCTTTTCTACTTCCTTCTCCACATCCTTGTCTATATGTTCCTTGGTGAGGCTTGGGATTCTCTATTATTTTTAACTTCCTTACTTACCCCCTTGTCATGAGTATCATCTTCTTCCTTTTCATTCTTCCTCTTAACAAAGATGTACTCATTTTCTTCTTCCTCTCCTTCCTCCTCCGAGTCATGTACCTCATAGATAGGATGGTCCTCACCTCTTAGTTCATATTCATCATCATCATCTCTCTCACCTATATAAGCCTCAAGATCTCTGTATCCTCCGAATCATTTTCTTTTATCATCTTCTACTTCTTTTTGGTAGGAGATTATTCTTCCTTCTCCTCCTCCTCTGGTGACCTCTCTTGGGTGATGGGTTCTTTGTTCTTCGACGCTTCTTCCTATGGAGTCTTTTATTTCACCGGGGACTTCTTTATTTGTGTGTAAGTACTGGGCTTAGAGATTTTCTCTGGAACACTTATCACTTGTGTAGCCTGAACACTTAGTGCTTTCTACACCTCTTCTATTTCACTCTTCTTTGCGTGGGCTTATTTCTTCTGTGGGGTCCTCAGGGATGGATACATCATTTTCCATGTATGCACCCTTTTCAAATTTTGTCCTTATGAAAAGGTTTATCCTTGTTACATCCCTTCCTATGATTGGAAATTTTACTGGCTTCATCATTTGTATCTCGTGGGAGACATATCTCTCCATGTATGCACATTTCTTGGGGTAAACTAAGTAAACTAACTTTTTGCGCATCTCGTTGTGATCTTGATCCACCTCACTAAGGTTGAACCTTAGTATCTTGGCCTCTTTGAATATGTTCACCCCCACTTGGAAGTAGTGTGCGGTGAAGGAGAAGGGAAGCTTGCACCAGGGGCCCATGTTTTCATCCACCAACTTGAATCTACCAATGTAGAAGTGTTGATATACTACGAATTCTACTTCTACTTTTACGAAATGGGTAACTAATTTGGAATCCTCCATTCTACTTCAAACATGTCCCTTATGTGCTTGTACCAATTTTCTAAATGTGCCTTGTGAGTGGCTATAATGGTCTCACAAGTGTACTTCACTGAACCACTTCACGGATGAGGGATCCTCTTCTGGGTACTCATAAACAAACCTTTCTACCCCTCGGGCACTCTGATCTCTAAGAAAATAATTATGAGGAGGACATTGCCAAATAGTATCTTTTCATCTTCTTGCACACTGCTAATGATTTCATCCAAGTTTTAGATGGTCCCCTCAGATATTTTCTAGCACACGTTCAGCCATGCCTTGTTCACTTGAGTCCATCTCTCTTGGTCATTGAGCTTGGTTACCAAGTGCGTGACCATCCTCATCATGGGGTCTGGGATCTCTACAATGTCAAAGTATTGTAATCCTTTCTTATAGTCATATGTAGTAATTGTTTCCTTGATGGCCTCCTTGTCACTTAGGTCATCATCAATGTTATCCCCTTCATAGATAAGGCCTGTGAACTTGGAAATTAACTAGGGAGTTATGTGCATCTTACGCCTATGAAATAAAAATGGTGTTTGTGAATGCACACTGTTAGTCACTTGTAGAGGTGCTTAAGTTTTCTGAAGTAGGGTAATTTGTAAAGTTGTAGTAATCCTTCCTTCTCCAATTTAACCTTTACTTTGTCGCTATAGATGGGCATGCCCTCTGGTGTCCTCTTGTTTGTTAGGTGAACCAATTCGAAAGCCATTTCTTTATACCGTGTTGGTGCGGTGATTATAGTCACTTACAGGCATCTTCCACAAATGAGATTCACATTCTTTTCCTAGCAATACCCCATCCGAGTATTACATCTCCACGTACCACTCTTCATTTGTGTTTACAAGGGTAACCATTTTCTTCCCCTTGCCCTTTCCCTTATACTTTTTAGGTGAGGTGGTTTCTTTCTTTGGTTCCATCCTTCGGTTAGGTTATCACCTCAATCATATTTTCCTTGCTCTTATCTAACACTTTATCCAACCCTAATGCACAACCTTTCGAAGAAACCATCCTAAAGCGTGCCCTAGCTGCCAAACCCTAAGCTGGAACAATTCATCCACAAGATAGAACTTCAATAGCTTCCTTCTCAACAACTTCCTCCACGCCCATGTACTCCTTTCCTACTAGTTCGTGGATCTTCTCTAGTCATGTCCTCTAAGATTTCTTAAAATTTTCTTTGCACAGATCACCTTTAGATGCCCTAGTTTGCGAGAGATCTTTTCTATTTATAAATGTAAGTTAAATAATGAAGTTCCTAACTTATTATTTATAGATTTTCCTTCTTTCTAGCATTAAATGTTATTTTACCTACCACCATACTTAGTACTAAATGTGAATTTTTCCACCAAGCTGACCTTACGTGACCAATCTTGGATGAAAAACTTCTACAACCTTCTGGCGCGCAAACATTCGATCCTAATAGAAGACTCTTACACATGTGTTAACGATTCAAGGCACTTCTTTTGCCCTTCACCTAATTTTTTCTCTCACCTACCTCATGTTATTCATGTGCTTCTTTATCTGTATGTGGTTTCTCTGAAGTCTTATCTTAACATCAACCTTTATCATCCACCTCTTCTTTGATGCACTTCCTTCATCCTTGCATGCTTTGTATCCATCAACTAGGTAATTCACCACAAATTCTACTGTCAGTTCAACTTGTATTATGAGCCCATACTTCACATCATTCCACCCCACAATAAAATAGATGTGTGGTCCTCTGTGCATGCACAAAATTTAAAAATTAATGTGGTTACTAGTGCCCAAGGTGTAAAAAAATGACAGAAAAAATGACGAGAAAGGGAAACACGAGAAAAGGAAATTTCATAAAGGGAAACCTATACTAAATGGAAAAATTGCCTTATTACAAACACCAAGAAGAATTATTTATAGTAGGGCTTCAACCTACTCCCATTAAAATGGCCTGGTAATATCATCCCATCTAATGCTCTCAACTAGCATGCACCTGAATTAAGGATGTCTGAGATGATATAGGGACCCAACCAATGGAATTTCAACTTTCTAGGATGGCGCAGAAACTTAGAATCATATAACAATACCATCTGTCCAATCTCAATTTTTTTTTCTAATGTGGTAATCATGCCATGATTTTTGTTTATCCTTTTCATCCTTTTGAATCCACCTAGCCAATGATCATCTCTCATCTAATTTCATCAATTTTTCAATCCTTTCCTCCAACACTTGTTTGTTGGCCAATCCTCCTACATGTGTTATATGTAGAGAAGGTAACATAAATTCAACGGGTAAGACAACCTCTGTGCCAAACACCAATTGGAATGGTGTGGCTTTATTCAACCTCTTGTAGGTTGTCCTATACAACGATATAACTACTGATACTTTGTCATCCCAATCTCATCTACCAACATCATAAACTTTTGTCGGGTATGACTCGGTATTTTTATTAAATGCTTTGGCAGTTCCATTTCTTGTGGATGGTAAGGGGTAGTCTTATGATGAGCCACCATGAACTCTGCTAGTAGAAAATAGATGGTTTCATTTAGGAAATGCATACCTCTATCACTAGTTAAGCTCAACGGGAATCCATATCGTGTAATAATATTTTCCCATAGAAACCTAGCTAGTGTATCCATTGTACAATCCTTAGTAGGCATTTTTCTACCCATCTTGTCAAATAATCCATGCAAGTGATTACATAGTGTGATCCTATCCTACATGTGGCTAGTGAAATGGGGCCTACAAAATCTATGGCCCACTTTTCAAATGGTTTTGTACTTGGAATAGGGTGTAAAGGAATTTCATCCCTCCACCATGGTTTGTCAAGGCACTGACAATGATCACATACATTGCAATACTCTTTGCAATCTGTATATAGGGTTTCCCACCATAACCCAGATTGTAATATCTTTCATGCAGTGACATCCCCTACATAGTGTCTACCTATGCTTCCTCCATGTTCCTCCTCCATGATATCAAGACGCTCATGTTCTAGCATGCACCAACACAACACTTCATCACGTCCTAATTTGTAAAAATCACCACTAACCAATATGTATGGTGCAGAGTGTATGGCTAATTACTTCCTCTCTAATGACTTCATCCCTTCTGGAACCATTCCTGTTTTGAGAAACACTTTGTAATATCCTCTAAGTCTAAGGGTGCATGCTGCAACCTAATCGATTACTTGCGTTTGACATGGTCTCCTTAATGTTTTGTGTGTCCTCCCCCCGAGTCAATTCTAGACAAGTGATTGGGCCCCGAATTACTCTTTCCGGCTTGAAGACCACTATGAACTAAAATTCTTGGAATATCCGGACCCATTGATATATGTGCCCTTGCGAGATGGGATTTTTACCCATTATTTTAATGCCATGTGGTCTGTGTAAAATACAAATGGTGTCACCAGTAGATATTACACGAAATTGTGCAACACATAGATCATGGATAGTGATTTATGCTCAATAGTGGTGTAATTTTTTTCTAGTGATGTTAACTTTCTTTTTACAAAGCACAAGGGATGGTCAAAATCCCTTCACCGGTTTGTGCCATTCTTCCAACGATCAGTACTGTACGAAGGATCTATATGAAAATGGAAAGGTTTATCCCAAACAGGAAATAGAGAATGGATTCTCGACAAGTCTAACCTTTAAAGTGTCAAATGCCCTCTCTGCACCTCTTCCCAATGAAATGGACTCTTGTGTCTAAGTAATTCCTCTAGTGACATGAAAATCTTGACATATCCCTTGATGAACTTCCTATAGTAACTCATATGCCTATGGAATCCAATAATGATGCTTTTTCTAGTAGGCTCCCTTAAACCCATGATGGTTGCAACCTTAGTGGGATATACTAGTAATCCCTCCCTACATATGATATGTCCCAAAAAGGTTCCAAATGGGGTATCAAAGAGACACTTTCGGATATTGAGGGATATCCTCAACTTTGAACACCTTTCAAACATTAGTATTAAGTTATCACAATGTTCCTTGACTAGACCATAGACCATTAGTCTTAAGTTATCCCAATCTCATCTACCAACATCACAAATTTTTGTCGGGGTATGACTCAAGGTATTTTATTAAATGCTTTGGCAATTCCATTTCCACGTGGATGGTAAGGGGTAGTCTTATGATGAGCAACCATGAACTCTTCTAGTAGAAAATAGATGTTTTCATTTATGAAATGCATACCTCTATCACTAGTTAAGCTCAACAGGAATCCATATCATGTAATAATATTTTCCCATAGAAACCTAGCTAGTGTATCCACCGTACAATCCTTAGTAGGCATTTATTCTACCCATCTTATCAAATAATCCATGCAAGTGATTACATAGTGTGATCCTATCCTACATGTGGCTAGTGAAATGGGGCCTACAAAATCTATGGCCCACTTTTCAAAAGGTTCCGTACTTGGAATAGGGTGTAAAGGAATTTCATCCCTCTGTCATGGTTTGTCGAGGCACCGACAATGATCACATACATTGCAATACTCTTTCAAATCTGTATATAGGGTTTCCCACCATAACCCGATTGTAATATCTTTCATGCAGTGACATCCCCTACATAGTTCTACCTATGCTTCCTCCATGTTCCTCCTCCATGATATCAAAGATGCTCATGTTCTAAAGACGCACCAACAAAACACTTCATCACGTCCTAATTTGTAAAATCACCACTAACCAATATGTATGGTGCGAGTGTATGGCTAATTACTTCCTCTCTAATGACTTCATCCCTTCGGAACCATTCCTGTTTTGAGAAACACCATAATATTCTCTAAGTCTAAGGGTGCACGCTATAACCTAATCGATTCGTGTTTGACATGGTCTCCTTAATGTTTTGTGTGTCCTCTCCTGAGTCAATTCTAGACAAGTGATTGGGCCCTAAATTACTCTTTCCTAGCTTGAAAACCACTATGAACTAAAATTCTTGGAATATCGAACCCATCGATATATGTGCCCTTACGAGAATAGGATTTTTACTCATTATTTTAATGCCATGTGGTCTGTGTAAAATACAAATGGTGTCACTAGTAGATATTACCTAAACTTGTGCAATGCATAGATCATGGATAGTGATTTACGCTCAATAGTGGTGTAATTTTGTTCTATTGATGTTAACTTTCTTCTTGTAAAGCACAAGGGATGGTCAACAATCCCTTCACCAAGTTGTGCCAATACTACTCCAACGACTGTACTGTACCCGAAGGATCTAGATGAACATGGAAAGGTTTATCCCAAATAGGGAAATAGAGAATGGCTTCTCGACAAGTCTATCCTTTAAAGTGTTGAATTCCCTCTCTGCATCTCTTCCCAATGAAATGGACTCTTGTGTCTAAGTAATTCCTCTAGTGGCATGAAAATCTTGACATATCCCTTGATGAACTTCCTATAGTAACTCATATGCCTATGGAATCCAATAATGATGCTTTTTCTAGTAGGCTCCCTTAAACCCATGATGGTTGCAACCTTAGTGGGATATACTAGTAATCCCTCCTTGCATATATGATATGTCCCAAAAGGTTCCAAATGGGGTATCAAAGAGACACTTTTGGTACATTGAGGGATATCCTCAACTTTGAACACCTTTCAAACATTAGTCTTAAGTTATCACAATGGTCCTTGACTAGACCATACACAGTCCAATCATCCAAATAGACTTGAAGAAATTTATGGATGAAGTCTTGAAAGGCTTGCACTACAATTCACAAGAACACAACATGCACGTTCTTCAATCTAAAAGGCATGACTGTATAGGAAAAACTTCCCCATTTAGTGGTGAAAGTTTTCTTTCTCTGGACTTCCTTTGCAATACACACCTAGTAATACCCTAAGAACCCATCCGTGAAGGAGTAGACTTCACGTCTGGCCACTCCCTCAAATATTTTTTTAGTAAATGGGGTAGGTAAGGAATCAATGACACATACTGCATTCGGTTCATTATAGTAAACATGGATCATGATCCATCTATCCTTTTTTATGTTGATGACCATTGGGCTTGTCCATTTTGATTCTGCTACAACTTTAATGATACATGACGCTATCATTTTTTCTATCTCCTCCTTGACCTGTACCCACAAATTTGGATTCACCTGGTATGGCCTCTTCTAGATTGGGCACGTACCTACGTTTAGTTTTATCTTCATCTCCCACAAGGAGTGGTGGACACCTTTAAGTTCATGATACCCACGAGGGAATAAATCCTGGAATTCGTGTAATAGATCAATGATAGTGTAGACCTCCTTTTCCAACCAATAATCTCCAATGATTTCTTTTTTAGGTTATACCTTTGACCTAATGTTAACCTTATTTATTTTTAAGGGCTCATGGTAAGCATGCTTCCTTTCATCAGTGCTATCTATAACATCACACGTTCCTACATAGTGGTTAACATCTAGACTCTCCATTTCCTCTCCATCTATGACATAAACCATCTTTCCTTTTTCCTTTTCTATGCATGCTTTCTCAAACTGCATCTCCTTTATTTTGTGCTCATCAAAGTGTGGTTCTAAACTAGTCTCATCTAGAAAATATAGTAGCTT
This sequence comes from Taxus wallichiana var. yunnanensis, assembly GCA_018340775.1. Lineage (NCBI taxonomy): Eukaryota > Viridiplantae > Streptophyta > Pinopsida > Cupressales > Taxaceae > Taxus > Taxus wallichiana. Next base: position 263,301,363 of record CM031244.1, on the reverse strand, counting down.
ATCTTCTACCATGGCACTATCCACCATCGTAAGGTGCTTGATCACTTGTAATGCCTTATCCACTAATGACTTTGTGCTTCGATATTCAAAATCTTAGATGAGATTAGTTGTCAGCTCCTGCCAATTTCCTATCTTTCAACATGTTTCAGAATGGATATATTAGGCATGTGCACAACCTTTTAGTGTGGAACACAACTTATATACCCATAATGATGGTGGAAAGGCTTTTGCGCCTCCTATCTAGGCCTTCTCACATGCTTAGATATAAAAATAAGCGGTCTCTTTTCCATGGTAGTATTGAATGAATGTGGGCATGTTGCTTCTATAAAACCTTATAGAGGACATGATTCTTACCTTTCCCTACTACATGAGGCTCTCCCGATGATGTATCCCACCAACGCATTGCATTCTTGAGTAGGCTATAGTGGGCATCCCGCTTCTTTTGTCCTCATTTTTCAACCGGGCTTCCATTTCCCGTAAGAAAATTTTAGGGTATGCCCCTCCAAAGTAAATTGGTAACTTCTTTCCTCCTAGGCACTTGAGTGAGCACACCTTAGTCACTTTTGTTACAGACCCCCTCAAATGTCACCTAATTAACTCATAGGTCCTGTGTACCCAATTGTCACATGCCATGTTTGTGGTATCACTCATAGATTAGGCATCCTAAAACTAGATAACTCCTTTGTAGGATGAATTATCTTTGGGTCTCTGATGAAGCACACATAAATTCTATCAAGGACCTCTTATACCATAGGTTCAGTGTAAGGTGTTGACTTCCCATCCATTAGAGGGATGATGACCCGTTCTTCCATGTTCTCAAAACTGATGTATCCTTTGTTGAATCTTAGGTCAGTGGTGTTCTTATAGCACCATGGGCACCCAAGAAATGCTAGAAAAATATTTTCCTCGGTGAGTGCCAAGACTTCAAGTCTCTAATAAAATTGGCCCCTGAATGGTAATCACTCCATATTTTAACACTCTAATGGGCATTGCCTTAGTTTTTTTTTACGTATAGAGCACATTCAAAGATGGCTACATGCGAGGCCTTCATGTTTGATGTCGGGCATCCAATGTAATAAAATTGACTTCTACTCCTATATCAATCAATATATTTCTTAGAAGTTACCCATCAACAACTACGTTTAGTGTGGTTTCTTTATCATAGTCAAGGATATGGGGAGGGAGGTTTGCATGGAACACTTGCTTTTTACACTCCACTCTAGAATGTGGAATCTTATCCCATAGCCATTCTCCTAGCAAGGGAATAATTTTCTCTTGCCTTAACATTTTACACACTTCATTGACCTCATCTAGGTCCTTCTGCAAAGCCTCAACATTCCTTCTTTTCTCATACTACCTTGAAAGATCCTTTAGACATTGGATTTCTCCTTGCAAACTCCAAATGACATCCATTGTCTCTTGATACACTTCATTCTAGTGAGAAGGGTGTGGATAATTCCCATGCACCACATCTTCTCTTGAGACTAGATTATTTTTCCTTGGTAATTCTCTAGCATGTGTAGCCTCTGCTTGTGTTTTCACTAGAACAAGTTCTAACCCTGACTCATGCACCACTCTAGGCATCCACTGTGTGTTCACCATCCCAGAGCCCTTTTCCTTCTGCTGTTGTTGGCTCATATGTTTAAAAAACTCAGGGAACTCCTCATACTTATGCTTTTTCCCGCACCATGAGCATTGTAATAAATCTAGAAACTTACACTGTAATGTTTTGTAGACCCATAATTATAGCAGGTTCCTCATAGGAAATCACTTCTTCCTCCTCTGCAGATTCTTTGTGACCATGGAATCCTCCATGAGAACCTCTCCCATGTACCCATCCATCTACGCATCCTTCATAATGTTAATCATCTTCTTTGGAACCAATACTAAGGTTGTTTTGGTACACACCATGATCAATGGCCTCATGTATCTGGTAAATATTCGAGACAATCCTTAGTATCATGGGTCATAGAGGTGCAAATCTTATAGTATCATGACACATTCTTCCAAATTTCACACTTGAAAAGGGACATCTACTTGCATCATGGTTCTCGTGACAAATTTCACAATATAACGCTAGGGCATGTACTAAATTTTGTGGGTAACTATCCTTGGCATTCCCCTTTACTTTATAATCCATGCACCAAAGACCACTACAAGTCTCATTTGTAGAGTTTATAGACATATTCTCTAGTTTTTTCACCATGGCAGCAATTTTAGCCTCTAGAAAAGGACTCACACTAGTATCAACACTCCTAACTACTTCAGCATGTACGAAAACCTCTAGAGCCTTGCACGAGATCAATAAATGTTTTATGGGACAATGCCCTCCTAAATGGAGTGATCAAACCTCCAAAAACCATTGAGCATGCTACGAAGAGTGAATACCATATGAAAATTTTTGACAGAGAGTGTTAAACCATGCATCATACCCCGCACACTCTCTTCCATTCCCTATTGGATCTCCTTCAAAGAATTGGTGTTATTCTACTCAAACTCCAAAGATATATGGAACTCTTATAAAAAGGAATTTTTCAATGTGGTGTAGTTTACCACTATCCGATAGGGGTCATACTTCCTATAATATCTATGAGTATGTCCTTGCAAAGTTGTTGTAAATAGACTTTCCTTTCACTCCGAGGTACTGATCCCCTTCACGTGCCATAGTAATTCACAATTTGGCACATGTTTTGCAAAGCATCTTCTATACCTGGTAATTTAGAAAGTGTAAAGACATTTCAAATAACACCTAAGGAGGTGACTAAGGCCCATGTCCTCCTGATCTAGATCCTTGGTTGCCTCTGGTGTGCCCTCCACTAGATCCACAGGATCCACTAGGTCCTGTGCCTCCAGATCCACCAGTTCCACCTCCAGATCCTTTTGTAATTAGTAATGGGCCTGAAGTGGTCATGCCTCTAGTGTCCAACATATTCCACTTTGAATTACATGACAATGGTCTATGAGATTATTCCACTTCCATACATGTATCTCACGTTACTCACATATGCATTGCCTAAACCTTGTGTTCTTATATTTTTCCAAAAATTCCTCCAAACACCAAAATGGTATGTGCAAACATGGATGTCCCAAATGAAAAATTATACCTTTCGGGCTCTGGTTGGTCACTCCCACCGATTCCAATCCCAAGTTATCAATACTCCTTTGATTTGGAAAACGAAGCGCCGTGGTTCATCGCCGGGTGGGTTTAGATTCATGTTGATGACTCTCCTTTTTCCATGTGAAGAAATCTCATCAAAAGTTGAAGGGGCCTCTCTCCCACACTTTCCAAGATGGGGTAGCACATACTGCTCAGGCTCCACATCCTCCACATGAACTTCAACACCCTCTCACAATGTCTTCCTCCATAGATCCATCACACTTACAACCTCGCCTTGTCTACTCATCTCCCTTTCACGAGCTTCACTATACTTGAGCCGTCTCTTCTCCCTTTCATTTTCAGCTGTAATGTCTGCCATCTTCCTCCACCCTAGCTTCGTCACCCAGTGCTAAAAGTAGCTTAGCTGACCATGAGGAATGCTTCTAAACTCAAAGTAACGACCAAGATCTTCATATCTAAAGGAATAATACTCAAAAATAACCCTCTAGGCTCCCTCATAAATTCAAACTCAATAACTTTTGGGCAATAATACATCAAAATGGTGTATTAAAAAATTTAATTGGCTAACACTCCATTCCACCAATGATCAACAACATGTGTCCAAGTTAGATCTGCATCCTGTAGCCTCGATAGTCATCTTGGGTCCACACGCATGATCTATGGAACTAGGTTGATCTAGATGCATATGCTCTTGAACTGCGTTTCCACACTTTCTAGAGTAAGGTGCTCTGTCATTACACATCACAAAACTAAGGATGCAAGTCATTTCTCACCACAACTTCAAAAAGAGGGTCCTAGAAATAGAACCAAAATGTAGTCATTTTTATGCCTTCAAAGAACAAGAAAATCCCATACGCGCGGACCATCACCCGTGGCGGCTGGGCACTCACCCAAGGCACGCAAGTGCGTAGAGTTCCTCCTTTATGTGAGTTGTGTGAGAATTCATTATCTATAATAGTAACTTAAGTGAATAGATTGGAAATGAACCATGCATTCATCTTAGATATTAGGATGACTTCTAGGCCAATGTGTTCATTCACATAAGAAAAGCATTACAAAACATAGATTTGAATCATAATATAAAAGAAATGCATAGGGTTTTATAGCCACTCATATGAAATGTATATATAATCAATCCATACATGTGCAAGTAGAGCTGGAACCACACATATATTCATATTAATCATGTTGATAACCACATTACTAATTGGGAAAATCAGAAATTCATATAATAGTGCGAGATTAATGTCATGCATCGAATGGACTTAGGCCATTCATAGTACAAAAAAAAAATTGTTCGAGACCCATCCCCTCGATACATGTACTCCTATAGATCCTCTAAACTTATCCTGGATCTCTCACATAATCCTACATGGCTTTTCCCTTCTTCAATTCTCATTCTCTCCATGTGTGTCTCTTTCTTCTATTGGGCACTCATATATATAGCCTTATCAAGCATCGCCATGCCTTTCTGAAGTTGTAGATTGCTTTCCATGTGTCCAAGTGGTCCTCCATGAGAGCATGCTTCTTTAGATGTGAGCTCTCCATATTTTTCCATGATGACCTTCTGAATCTTCTATCATAAGGTATATTGCTTCCATGGGCATCAAGTTTCCAAGTTGGCACCTTATCCACTTTGTATGCACAGTCAAGTCATGCTTTCCTTGTTTTCTACCTGATATGCCAAATATGGCTAAGTCCCAATATATTTTCTTTTCCGTACATGCATGTCACTAGTTCTACTAAAACCCTCCAAAACCACCGTCCTACACACTTTCTCCTTACCTTCCCTTCTTCAAATAGGCCTTGGGTGCTCACATGCCTTCTTTCACTTAGAAAATATTGTAGGGGCCAACAAGCTACAAATTTTCCTTGGGTTACTTAATTATGAGTTCTTCTCCTTGTTATTTCCTCTAAAGGAAAAGGTGGAAACAAAGGATCTGATTATTCCACTTATGGTACTCATGCAGCACGTTGTGCTTGAAAAACATCATTCCTCTCAAGTTGAGGAGGATTAATTACCACAACTCTATGTTTTTTTTTTTAAAGTCTTGGCACCTACTCATATAAAAATTGGCTCATGAGCAACCTTGTGTCTCTTGTGTGCCATTTCAAACTTTTTCAGTTAGGTGTTGCCTTTCGCTCTTCTTTATGTGGCCTAGATTGAGAATGGCCACTTTTATAGCCCCACTCATTAATTTTTTAGCACTCTGTGAATTTGGAAAAATACCTGAATGAACCACATAAAATGCCAAACCCTTCCCCTTTACTTGGATTGGTGTTGAAAAGTAATATGAACATTTTCCATAGATTTGAGGAACATTTATTTAGTCTTTTATCTCAGAGCTGACATAGAAGTACCGGTCTCACTAGTGGCTGAAGTCCACTCATCTATAAGTTCAAGTTTGCCTCTTTAAAGGTAACTAAGGAACCTTTCCTGCAAATGGATCGATTTTGTTGGCATCTTCTCTTATAGAAGGAATATCATCACTTAAGATTCCTAAATTCTGAAGTTTTTAACATTCTTATATTCTAGATTAACAGATTAATATTCTTTTGGGAAAAATAATTTATAGTCCTCATCACATCGTTATCCATATATAAGAATGATCTGATTCTATTTCATTCTAGTTTAGAGGGGCTATAGGTTATCCTTACATCTTTTGATCAAGGTAAAACTTACTCACCATATGTGGATCATCCATAATTCCCTCTAGGATAACTATAATTTTGAAGTCTATGATTTGTGTAAGGGTCATTCTAGAGAAATGCCTTAACCTGATGTTTTCTTCATCTCTATAATTCATCCAATAGTCTTCAAAATGAAGCTCATGCTCGAAGTGTTTACAATATTATTGAATACCCATCTACTATCATAATTGGCTCTTGCCTTAAAATTTTCCATATCAAATCTCTTCATTTCATCCTCAATCAGTCTAGATTTTATGATTGAAGGGCATTAATACCTTCCAATTCTAATGGGGAACTTAATATTTGTCTTATGTCTCCCGACAATCAATTTGTGAACAGGTGTTAATTTCCTTGCCAATTCACATAAAGCCATTTTATCATCCAAATATCTGGGCAACTTACATGGCTTACCTTCAAAACCACTAACCCTTATATATGTGAATTTCTTGTATTGAATGAAATAACACCCATATTCCATAATTACTTTCTGGTCTGCTCATAAATCCTATACTGCCCCCATTCTAGCTTGAAATGACATATAATTGGTGCAAATAAAGCATCATTGACCAACCTTACATTTCCACTCCAATTGATCAACTACAATTGAGGAAAAATATCATGCATTTGGTATTATTTAAAATCAACATGTGGTAAAAGGGTTGGGAAATGTCTATGCCCTACAACATTGTAAATTAAGTAGGTCATCATGTAGAATTCCATCTCTAAGGTGTCTCCCATCTCAATTTTTGCTGCTAAGGTAACCATGTGGCTATGAAGTGCCTCTACGATAAAAGTATCTTGACAGATGTTCCCCTTTCTTTCAAAAATTATCCACATGTAGGTACACATCCATTCCTTGAATTCATTTGTAGTTTCTAACCCTTCCATTCGAATTAATAACATAATAACATCTTCAACTTATTCATAAAAAAATGCCCTAACTATCCTTTTAGGGATTTGAGTTGTTTCCTTTTTCTCCAGAAGGAGCCATTTTATATTTATGATCTTAGCATAATCCCTTTTCTTCTCCTCGTAATCCTCGTAAGGATAATTTGATACCAATGGTTATTAGATATGTGATTACATGTAACCTAAGCATTATTCTAATAGCCACAAGTGTCAATGTCAACATTACATCACCACTTCCATCTAGCACTTCTCTTTTTATGAGTCATAATTCATAGCGGAATGCCATACCAATTTTGGACAATGAACCGATGGTGGAATAACACCAACTAAAGTGATGTGGCTATCTTGAATTGCTTTTAAAAACTCACTCTTATTAGGGCTACTCAATATATAAAGAAAATCCTTTAAGTCAACATTCATCAGGTATGTGTCTATAATTTTGTCTAAATCACTCGTGACCCCAACCATATCCAAGAACAAAGATGACATGGTCTTCATCTTTAAAAACCCTAACTTTACTTCAAACTTTCTTGCCAATAAAAGAGAAACATAGGAGTTTCTTAGTTCTTACCAATTCTCCCGTGAGTGCTTGAGAATTTCAAACTCAATTGATGGCCTTTTCGATCCTTTGGTTCCCAATTCAAGATCCACAGTCAAACTCATGATATTTCTCAATGAAAATCACTAATAATGGCAACAAATCCCAAAAATCGATAATAAAAATATGAAGGCATTTGAAAACTTTAAAACGTCCTTGATTTGTGTAGAAAGCATTGATGGTGGCAGAAATTAATGCATTACATCATGGTCATTCATTCCACTTTTCCCAATTTTAAAAGTGATTTGTCCATGTGGAAAAGTATTTTTTCAATGTGGGCTCGGGGAGACATTTTGTATTTTTTCCATGTTTTAAAACACATACACTTTCAGCCATTTGACCCGCCTATCCGCTTTTGACTTTCATCCGGGCTTGACACATGGTCACACCTAAGTGATAATGGAACTACGGGCTATTTTTGTAATTTTTTCATTTTCAAATTAAACCAAAAATATCAAAGTGCTCTAACAACTCGCTTCTCCGCTCCTTGTATAATAAAGAGTCATGTGTCCTTTGTGGGTCTTGAGAACCTTTTTACACTTTTATACTTTATCTCCTTAGCATGCAAAAATACATTTATTCCCCGGTTCCTCACATCCATTTTGTTTGTGACAAGTGTACATTTTGGAGGTAGATTAAAAATTTGTTTGTGCAATTTTTTATTACGAATATTCAGAAGGATATTCGTCGGGTCACGAGACCTACTTTGCATCTTGTGAATGTAATAGAAAGTTATAAGTTTACAAGTTAAACCCACCATACCACATTTTACTTGGTAAGTTCCACGTACTAATGGGTGCTGAAACAAACAACAAATACCGATATGATCAAGGAACATTTTACATAGGTGATCCTTCTAATTTTTAGACCTAATTCACAATTGGTTTCCCATAAGAGCTTCCAAAAAATAAAACATATCCAAACATGATCCTCAACCAAAAGGGTACAAATAAATCAACATATAGGAGAATAAAAAAATAGACGTTTTCCCCTCACAAGAAAATAGAAAGCACAACAAACATCAATGGAAAAACTCAAAAAGAGGGGCAAGATTGATTCGAGCATGAACAAAAGCTTCCCTCTCTCATATAAATATGTAATCATATACTCCAAGGGAATATTTTGATATCCGATATGATCCAGATGCTTTCCACCTTCATGGTTTTTATTCTACCACACATAGTTTGAAGACTATTGGGTGAACTATGTTCATGATTTTTAATTCCAAGAGTGCAATCACATTAGGATGTAAGTTGAACAAATGAGAAACATTAAGTTCGAGTGGTATGAGGATGGTATTCAAGAATATGGAACATCTTGGTACCCATATGTGTCTTTCTTATTTTTTCGTGTTTTTGGGCTTGCCGAGTTCTTTTTAGGAAAATAACTCGATGAGGGCTAGATTTTGTGGAGTATCTCTCCAAATTTGATGTTGTCTTCTACATTCGTAGAGGGTTAAGTATGCAAATGGTCCCTTTACTATTACAAGGATTTATTTATTTTCACGTAATTTAATGAACATGATAGAGTTTTTTTGTATACAAGGTTAGGACTTTGACATCTTTATGTTAAGTGATAGTATGTGTGGATAGGGACGTTTATTTATGAGGCCAAAAGGGCTAGGTATCTTAAGAGTAATGGGCCTAACTTTGAAATATATTTTGGTTCCCATCAGATTTTGGTCAGGTTTTCCACTTCCATATCAATAAGGGAAGGGCTTTGTCAATTTTTGATCCATGCCCGGTTAATGTTCAAAAGTTAGTTTATCCTAGGCATCCAAGGAAAATTTACTTATCCAACCTATAAAGAAAAAAACATCTTAGGGTGCGGGGGTATGGTTTAATTTTTCCTTACTTTGATGTAGTTCGTGTATTTTGTTGTGATCCCTATAATTAGAATGAAATAGAGAGTAAAGAAGAAATTTATTCTTTTCAAGATTTGAAGGGGCTAAGGGTAAGCGAGGTAGTGAATTCCCATTTTTATCTCTTGTAATGATGTGTAGTCATGTACGATACAAAAAAATGCAGATAACACGGTGAAATATTTTATTTTTGGTTTCGTTGTCATTACAAGAAAGAAAACAAGGAAGTACACAAGATATTTGAAATTATTTTTATGAAAGAATAGTTACACATGTGATATATTTACAAAAGATAAGGGAAATTTAGGACATAAAATATTATGAACAAAATGGGGTTATATTTTAGGGGGTCTTGCACTTGTAAACATATATGCATATATACACGATGTTACAACATATTGATTCATTTATAAAGGTAAACTATGGTTTTCAATCCTCTAAAGACACAATTTATCCTAGAACCATTGGAGCACTTTTTAACAGATTGTCCATTCATTGGATAAATTTCTCTTGAGTGACTCGCACTACAAACAAAATGGATGGCACTTAA